>JAUMJJ010000300.1:2188125-2917500 GCA_033556795.1 Tapera naevia | reverse complement strand
AAAACCACCTGCCGTGACTCGGATTCGAACCGAGGTTGCTGCGGCCACAACGCAGAGTACTGACCACTATACGATCACGGCTGCCTTAGCGCCCGGCGCCACCACCAGGCACGTTAAGCAGCTTCGCCGCCCCACTCCTCCACCCCTGCCACTGGCGAGGACACAAACACGTCTGCAACGGGACGTACCAAAACAGCCCCGCCGCCTCCCCGTCGGGGAATCGAACCCCAGTCTCCCGCGTGACAGGCGGGGATACTCACCACTATACTAACGAGGAACGCGCTGCAGCACCGTCGACACGGCGCAGCCTGCAGGGCGACTGTGGGAAGGCCCCTCTTAAATGGCGGCAGGAAGGGGCGGGAGAGTGATGCAAGAAGTAACTACTATTACAAAAAGTGCAATATTTTGATTTAAGCTAAAGTAGAATTCCGTTTCATCTAAGTAACTGTATTTTTTTTTTAAAGTTAGACAGACACAGACTGTCCTCTGATAGCGTGTTTTTATTCAAGTAGTGCCCTTCCCAGACAATGCTGTCCCAAAGGATGTCTTTCCTTATCTAAAAGTGCAAGGTCAGACAGAGCTGGCTCCAAACCTCCAATTAGCAGACATTTGGCTGTTGGGAAGTTCATAACAACATTAAAATTACTCCTTGGAAAGCAATAAAATATGCAGAAGATTTTTGGGGAAAATTAAACAAACACATGTAAGTGGGAAATGCATTCTGTTCCCAGCTTGTCTCATTCCACGTGATTGATGGGAATCATTCCCTCATGCATCCAGCATTGCAATAAAGGCTGCTGCTTTCTAAAACTCCAAAAAGAGTCTTAAGAGGGTTTAAATGCCAGCATTTTTAGTATCAAGAGGAGGAGGCTCCCGTTGAGGTTTTCTGGCTTTGAAAGGGTGCTGAGCTGAGGCAAGGCTGCCTGCACTAAGCTGGGCGAGAGTCTTGGTCTGCTCAAGGGTAAGGGGGCCTCTGCAGAGAGATCTGGACAGGTTGGAACAATGGGCCGCACTCAACCATGAAAGGTTCAACAAGGCCAAATGCTGGATCACAATAACCCCATGCAGCGTTACAGGCTTGGGAAGACTGGCTGGAAAGCTTCAGGGCGGAAAAGGACCTCCGGGTGCTGATCGACACCCAGCTGAACATAAGCCATCAGTGTGCCCATGTGGCCAAGATGGCCAATGACATACTGGCTTATGTCAGAAATGGTGTGGCCAGCAGGAGTAATGAACTCATTCTTGCCCTGTACTTGGTGCTGGTGAGCCCACACTTCAAATCCTGTGTTCATTTTTGGGCCTGTCAGTACAAGGAGGACACTGGGATGCTGGAAAGCATCCAGAGAAGGGCAGCATAGCTGGTAGAGAGTTTGGAGCACAGATCTTTTGAGGAGCAGCTGAGGGATCTGGGGTTGCTTAGCCTAGAGAAGAGGAGGCTGAGGGGACACTTTATCACTCTCTACAACTGCTTGAAAGGAGGTTGTAGAAACACCCATTGGTCTATTTTCCCAAGTAACAAATGATAGGATGAGAGATAATGGTCTCAAGTTGTACTAGGGGAGGTTCAGATTAGGTATTAGGAAAAATTTATTGACTGAAAGGGTTATCAGGCACTGGAACAGGCTGCCCACGATAATGGTTGAGTCAACATCCTCTTCTCTGACTAGTGTTTTTTGTAATGATTTTTCTTGATCTCAAAATTCTTACAAAACCCCTTTAAAAGTGGGTTTGCAAGACAGCATGAGGCAGTCTGGAGTTTAAAATCTATATTCTGCTTATGAGAGGTACTCCCTGTCTGGAGTGGTTTATTTGCTTCTTCACTATTTCCCAGAATCTTTCAATCGTCCTGAGGGCTGCAGTCTCTTTGATGGGTGAAAACCTACAGTCCTGGAGTCCCATGATGTTAGTGACCTAGCAAGGGGCAATGAAATGAAAACTCCGCCTATGGAAACGTGGAGTGTATCAGGTTTGCTTTTCTTAGGTATATGGCTTTTTGCAGATTCTTCCAGGTCTGTAGATAACTAAATACTTATTTTATGTGGACTGCCCACAATTACTCTTCTTTTAAGCCTACGTGTCTCACTTTTAAATTATGCTTTTTCAACTTAGAAGCCTTTATTGTATGGGCTTCTGTTTCTTTCTTCTTCATGCACAACTGTGTCTTTCTGCTCTTTGTTGCATCAGATGTCTCCTGCCCTATTCCTTTCTAACTCCAGATTTTCTTACACCAGATCTATGACTGGGTCCTCATAACAATGCATGTGTCAGTCTTCTAGTGCAGCTCTGCAAGCTTTTTTTTGGTGGAGAAGCAGGAATGTCTGTGTTAAATATTGCCTGCTTTTGAGGAACCTATTGTATTGTCATGATACTTCTGTATGCTTTCTCTGTGCAGCTGTTGCCTTGTTTTTTCCTTCCTAATATGTTCTTTTTTTTTTTAATGTATTTTATTATATGCGGTGGCAAACGAAACAGCAAAGGAGAAGATATCTGAGGAGCCTAGCTTAGCATTCACCCTGACAGTTCGTGAAGCGAAGGGCTTGGAGTTGGATATTGTTCTCCTCCTTTACAATTACTTCACTGACTCAAGGGTAATTAATTCTTAAGCATTTTCTGCATATTTTTATTTCATGCCTTGCTTTTACAAGAGTTCTAATTGCTTATCCAGCTAGTGAAGGGTTCACACTTGGTTCTGAGGACAGATGGTTTCACCACAGTGGAAACCAGGGCTCACCATAGGTTCAGGACATGAGCCACATGGCTGCCGTTTGTGCTGCGTTTCCCTTCAGACTGGCAGTTGCAATTTCAGGGAGAGCCTCGGAGTTCACACTGATACTGAAAATGCCAGCAAATAAACTCTCTAAGACTTATTTTGAAATTTTAGAAAGCAGTATCCTGTATTTCAGTGCTGGGTGTGTGAAGGAATGATTCCCATCAATCATGCAGAATGAGACACGAGCTGGGTACAAAATACATTTCCCACTCATATGCAGGTGTATAAATTTTTCCAGAAATCTTCTGCATATTCTGTTACTTTTGAAGGATTCATTGTAACGTTATCATGAACTTCACAACAGCCACATCTCTGCTAACCGGAGGTTTAGAGCCAGCTCTGTCTGACCTTGCCTTTTAGACAAGGAAAGGCTGCAAACAGAGGTGATGTAATACAGACAAGATGTAATACATTGTGCAACTGAACGGATTTGCTAATCAGACCTAGTGTAGCTGAAAAGTAATGGTTCATTAAGTTTTGTAAATGTTAAAATGCAATGTTGTGGTTACTACATCCTACTTTGCAAGTTTTAGCTGTGTACTTATAAGGAAGAAGTATGCGTCACTATAGAAGAAGGCTCACATGCACATGCTTGAGAAGCAAGGTCTACTGCAGGTGATGTGAGGAAAACTCACTGCCTTCATCCCTGCGGCCACTCTAGGAACAAACGGGCCCACCACCTAAAGGGAGTGCGCAAGTGTGAAATATAAAAAGTGACAAAAGAGGAAGAAACTCGGGGCATGTACACGGAAGGAACTTTCTGGAACCTTGAAATGTATATAAACATGTACCAGTTGTAACCCAATTTGCGTGCCTTGGGTGAAGCAGAGACTTCCCAGGCACCCAGCGCTGTTTTGCTCATTTGTCTTTAATAAAAACTACTTCAAATTCTTTTATCAGTCTATTGACTATAACACAAGATGTTATAATTTCTCAAAGAACAGTGTGTGGAAAGACACTGTTTGAAAAAGTTCCCCATGGCATAAGAAACCTATGCTATCAGAGGGATATTCTATCTTTCAAAAAATAGTTACTTTAATGAAACTTAGTTGAAGTTAGTTAGAAAACTAATTCTATAGAAAACTAATTATACTTTAGCTTAAATCAAAATATCGATGATGCCCTCCTCCTAAATATAGGTTTCCTCCTCCTAAAATATCAACGTATAAATAAGGCATCGGCTACACAAACTTGTATTCAAATATTTCCTCTTGTGGGTTCTTATTTAGGGAAGAGTTTATTGGATCATCACCTCCAACACCCCAAGCCAGTGGGCAGGTAAGCTCTGATGGAAACTTAACTGATGTTACTTAGAAAATGAATTCTCTAGCAAACTAATTCAAGCCTAAATCAAAATATTCCACTTTCTGCAGTAGTAACTACTTCTTGCATCAGTTTGGCAGAGGGACACCCTGCCAGCTCGCGTAGCCCCTGCCTTGTTCTGGGGTGCTGAGCCCGAAGAAGCACATGACGTCAGCACTCACCTCACCACACGATGGCTGGGGCGGGCGGTCCCGGCGGCGGCCATTGAACCTCGGCGGGGAGGGGGAGAGACCCACCCACACGTCACTCCTCGTTAGTATAGTGGTGAGTATCCCCGCCTGTCACGCGGGAGACCGGGGTTCGATTCCCCGACGGGGAGATAGTGTCGAATTTTGCCCCCGCGGAGTGATACGAGAATGTAGTTACTATTACAAAAACTGCAATATTTTGATTCAAGGTAACGTACAGTCAAGTTTCATCCGAGTAACTGTATTTTTTGAATTTTAGACAGAATGTCCGTCTGATAGCATACTTTCTGGATACCAAGCTTTTTTTTTTTCAAATTGTTTTCCCAGACACTATTCAGAGAGAAATGCTAACGCCTTGTGTTCAGTACGGTCTGTTCTGAACAGGTGTGTCCCCTTCTATAATCACCTCTGTTTGCAGCCTTTCCTTGTCTAAAAGTGCAAGGTCAGACAGAGCTGGCTCTAAACCTCCAGTTGGCAGAGATGTGGCTGTTGTGAAGTTTATAATAACATTACAATCATTACATTGAAAAGTAACAGAATATGCAGAAGATTTCTGGAAAAATGCATACACGTGCCTGTAAGTGGAAAATGATCCCAGCTCGTGTCTCATTCTGCATGATTGATGGGAATCATTCCGTCACACACCCAGCACTGATAAAGGCTGCTGCTTTGTGCAACTGCAAGGAGAGCGTATTTTTCGGCATTTTTGGTATCACGCACAGGAAAACGAGAGTTTGGAAAGCCTCCATTTTAGCAATTCCTGTCACCTCACTTCCTGCCCGAGCCACTCTGCCAACGCCCCACCGGCGCGGTCTCTAAAAAGAACGTGAACGGCTCCCGCTGAGGTGGCAGCTTCACCCGCGGCGCTGCCGTGGGAGCGTTATCAGCTGGGGTATACGGGACCCCACTTAGCAGGGTGGCCGGTTAGCTCAGTTGGTTAGAGCGTGGTGCTAATAACGCCAAGGTCGCGGGTTCGATCCCCGTACGGGCCATAAGTTTTCCTCTAATCCCCTCCAGGAGATCCTGGCTTTCAGTGAATGCAGTTTCCTTTTCCAGGATGAAGCACAACCCGGAAACTAACACGGTAGCGCCAAGGGGAAGCTTGGGTTAGGCTATGGGAGAGAAGCGAGTGCCTCCTCGACTCCACAGGGCGCTTCTGTCCCACCCCGCGATGCCACTCATAGGCTGAAACCCCACCAGAGGTGAAGTCGCACCACGTGATGGCGGGAAGCAAGGCGGTAAGCACCTTATTCCTCGTTAGTATAGTGGTGAGTATCCCCGCCTGTCACGCGGGAGACCGGGGTTCGATTCCCCGACGGGGAGGAGGTGCTACCTTTTTTCGTTCACCTGGGGCGGGGGAATAGGGCCAGGACACCCCTTCTTTCTTTGGTTCTCCTCTCGAGTTTTATATCAAAGCAAGGGCAATCAGCCTGGGGCTAGAGCAGCGTGAATTCCTACTTGGAGGACCTCGGGGCAACACCCAACAGCTTCCTGATTTCCTCCAGACCTCCTTAGCAAAGGAGCCATGATAGACAGGGCACTAGTGGTGTCTTGGTAACAGTTGGTAGGTGTAGCTTCTCCTCAAAATGGACAGCCAGGCTTCAGCTGTCCTCAAGTGATGCTGGACCCCAACCCAGAATCTCCCACCTACTGATCAGTCAAGTCATGCTACTGCAGCACATCCCAAAACACTTCTATTGCCTAAAGTCCCTGCAGATAACATCAAAACACACGTGGTTAAGTATAACCTTTTCCACAACTTCGTAAAAGCAGAGGTTGAGGTTTAAAATTATACCCAATATTCCCTTTATTCTTTAAAAATAATATTTCTAAAATATCCCAACATTTTCTAGGAATAAGCAGTGCTATTTAGGCACAAATAATGCTTTCATTCCACTGGGAGAACACTTCACAGTAGCTTACCATTTTTCAGTCAAACAAATCAGTTGAGGAAGTTATTAGGCATGCATGGTAGTCTTGTGAGGGTGTCACCAGTCCTTCACAAGGCAACAACATCAACAGGGGACAATGATGAATCTCAAAGAACGAGTTCACATACTTGCAAGTCATAACAAGTCTACAGCATTATTAAGGCACCAGAGAATAAACAGCTATACCGAAACACTGTGCAACAGCAGTCTGAGCGGGCTGTTGTGCAGGCGTTTCCGTTCTTTCGCAATGGCTCAGTGTAAGCAATGCATCTTGTTCACAGTCTGTGTCAGTGCACCCAGTCTTTGGGATTGCGCAGAACCTCCAGGATTTCTGCTTCTTTCGAGCTCTCTGGAGGGGTGTGCATGTACTCCCACCTGCAGGGAGAGGGGAAACTCACTCAAGACTGCCCAGCTGGCTGGTTGCCACCTCTCCCACACCAGGCTGTTTAGACTTGAGTTGCCTTTTCTGAGGATGCAAAACTACATACACAGTTGATACACAGATAGGTGACACGTATGGCTACAAATCATTAAGTTCAGTAAAAACAAATAACACTGGAAGAAACAGGAGAAATGTTAGCTCGATTTTTCCCAAATTCTGGAAAGACTGGAAGAAGAACAAAGAAAAAAGAAACAGAAATGCCCCCTACCCCCCAAACCATGCAGGTTTGTTTGCAACGATCTCGCAGCACTCTCTTGTGACACACTATCATCATAAGGAAGATATGCCAAAAAAACCATTTAAACAAAAAAAAAGGAGTGAGGATATGAGACCTAAGGGAAATTTCCAGCTTTGAATTTTATCCTTTGATCCTGATGCAATATTTTCAGCCATCCAGGGCGAGTTTCTTCCAGAAGCTGGACTGGAAGCGCTATAGGTCTTTGTTGAATCTTTTTTTTTTAAAAACGAAGTTGATGAGAAACCACTTTTTATTGAAAAGAAAATTAAGAGGCAGAAGAGGAAGAAAAGTGTCAGCAGTCACAAATGGGTGGGTGGAACCTTCTTCCGTTTTTTTTTTTCCCCCATAAAGGAACCATTCATACTATGAAGTGAGCAATTTATGTTGACAAAAGCAAGAAAAATCAGATAATCCCAGCAATAAAATCAAAATGCAGGACTGTGCTACGCTGCCAGATGAGGGACACGTCTGGTGTTGGCAGCGGGATGAAGCCATATGGATGAAGCAGAACTGGCTTCCTGGCTAAGGCATAGCAGGCAAAGGTCAGCTATCGTAGGAGGAGGGCACTAAAGGAGTCTTAAGATATTCATGATAGGGTCTATGCTACTCAGCCTATCTAAAAGCAGCCTAAAAAGAGGCATAAACGGTAAATGACAGTTTGCTGATAACTGCAAGATAAAGCAAGAAAGGTTAAAGCCTAAGAAGCCAGTTGGAAAGAGTTATCGATCCAAAAAAACGAGCAATAAAACAGTAGATGAAATTCATTGTTGATTTATCTGAAGTGATGTACATGGAAAAAAGTTACAGACACCGTGAGCGACTAACTTAACTTTTATTGCCCAGAAAAGGTCTTGGCATCATAACAATCTTATGAAAAAGCCAGCTCAGTAATTAGCAGCAGTCAAATCCAGCAAACAGTATATTAGGATTATGAAAGGAATAATGAATCATTATGCCACTGTATGAGTCAGCAACACACATGCACCTTGGATACACATAGGTAGCTTATGTTGTCTGTTCCTCATCCCCAGTGCAGAAAGGGAATAGAAAACTTAAGCCTAGAGAAAAGTGGCAAATGTGATCAAATGTATGGAACAGCTACTGCACAAATACTAAGCAGAGGGGGACTTGTCAGCCTAGGAAACAGACAGTGAAAAGAACCCAGAAGCCTGTAGAATAAGAACTATTGTGGATAAAATGGACAGGAAGAAAATCTGGTTACTCACTTAAAAGTCAAATGCAGTCATCAGGTGCAAGTAGAAAACAAAGAAGGACTTTTTCATACAACACACAAACTGTGTAGCTCCTTGCCACCGGTTTGTCAGCACTGCCAGAAGCTCACATGGTTTCAAAGAGCTACTAAACAAAAACCCATGGGAAATCTATCAAGAGGCACTACGCACAAAGACCACCACTTTCTTTTTCAGGAAACATCCAGGCCACCTGTTACTAGTAACTGGGCAAGTGTAGCAGACCAGAGAAGGATCTCCATGTATTTGGCCAGCTTTAGTATCAGGCATGAATAAACCAACATGAAGAGACGGGACACTAGGACAGATCTTTGATTTAACCCTATGAAATATTTGCATAAGAATAACACCTACCATGCAAGTCCATGAAAGCATGACCTTACCTTGCAGTCAAGGGTAGAGACATAAGAATGCTTTCAATTCTTGATCCAGGTGTCAGGAGGCCAAACTTTGTACCTCTGTCATAAACCAAGTTGAACTCTACGTACCTATGAGGAGTGAAGAGATACATAGTATCATAGAATGACTTGGGTTGGAAGGGACCTTTACAGGTCACCTAGTCCAATATCCCTGCAGTGAGCAGGGACATCAGAATACATCAGAAACCAAGTTTATTATCAGAAATTGCTTGTGCCTTCTTCAACCATCAGACATCAAACAAAACCAGCTTGTCCTTCTGCTGTGTTAGCTGCCAGAATGAACACTCTTTCAGGGCCAACTTTTCTCTGGCATCCTCTGTGCACAAATTCGAGTGTGATGTGAGCTTGCCACTCCACAAAGCATAGAAAGCAATGACCTTAGCTAACAGACAAAGAGCAAACAAACTGTTCAAGGAGAGCATTCTGCACACTATACCAGCTGACTTATCCTACCCCTCATCCCTGCTGGCAAGTTCAATACCAAGTTTAGCTTGGTTATGCTAAGAACTCTTTAGTGTGATGGTGTCAAATATTAAAAGAAGCCTTAAAGGAACTGGAAATGACTACAGGAAAAATTCGACCATGCAGTCCTCCACGCTGAAGGACAAACAAGCAGCAAGGTCAGGACAAGATTTTCTGTTTCTTTGGGAGATCTGGAAAGCAGCAGAATTCTGACAGCTTCAGAGTGCCAGCTGGGACTTGTAAGTACTGTAGTAGACTGCCTTCTGCCCCCCAGCACAGGAAAGAGCAGAGATGATTCAGCAAGGCTTATCTTAATAACCAGTATGGAAGTACTAGTACTTAACAGAGGCACAGGAAGGGAGGAGCTCTTATCTAATTGCAAAAATGGAGAGCTTTGCCTAGCTCACTAACCTGCAAACAGATCCTGGGAAATAAGCAGATCTTGTGAGCTGGCCCTGGCTGCAGCTTAAAGACGCTATTCCCCCTTATAACCTCAG
Organism: Tapera naevia; assembly: GCA_033556795.1. NCBI lineage: Eukaryota > Metazoa > Chordata > Aves > Cuculiformes > Neomorphidae > Tapera > Tapera naevia. The sequence goes on along the minus strand of JAUMJJ010000300.1, from coordinate 2,907,980 downwards.
CAAGTTTGCACACAGCATCCACAGACTGGATCCTGAAAGCCCAGCGCTCCCAGGAACAGTCCCACCAAATTAAAAATATATGTTTATGTGAGTAACTGCTGCAGGCCAGTGATCTGAACTTGAATATTTATGCCCTCTCTATGCCACTCTCACAGATTTCTCTATGGAAGAAGCTGAAACTAAAGACTCTCCAGTTCTGCATAAAGCACATGTATTCTCGTTTCTCTGTATCCTTACACAATCACAGGGCACAGAGAAAGTAGTACAACTGTACTAATATACTTAAGCTTTTGCAGCATGAGCAGTTGTTCACATTAGTAAGCATCCTCCAAAGTATTTTTAAGTTACAGTGACTTTGGACCATGCCAGGAAAAAAAAAATCCCTCTGTATATTTGTTCCTTTAAAAAGGCTTCACTGTGTTCTCATGTCAATGCCAAGATCAGATGGAATAAATATGTACATAAGAAGCTGGAAGTACTCTTGGCACATTTACTCCATGACTTTCTGAGTTTAGCCTTGTTAGTTAACAGCAAGTGTGACTCCCTCACCCTCGTGCTCCTCAAGTCACAAGGCAGCCCTACTTACCCACATTATTGGGCTGCAGGAGAGGGCAGGATTCAGGACACCAAGCACACATGCACCTCTTCGCCTGTTACAAAGCAGCAGCTTCCTTTGGTTCTCAAAGGAGTTGAAGAGAAACAATGGCACTTTGTATGGGTTGCTGGTGCTGCAACGTGGGAGAGCGGGGGTGTGCCAGTACCTCGTCTGCACTCTCCCTGGCAATGCAGCATTTTATTTCAAACAGTTCTGTACACAAAAATGTTGAAATTCTTTGGGAAGCCTAAGAGCCCTTACGCAAACTTAGCCCACAAGAGGACATAAAATGCACATCAGGCTATAAGTCTTGCAACCATGAAGAATCAGCTCATTTTTCTCTCTCCTGTGTAATCCACCTACCATGTATTCTTTCGCTCCTTCAGTACTCACCGTCCTCTCCGAAGCTGCTGCCACAGCTTTTCCTCTGGTGTAAAGGAGTCATGGCAGTGCTTCTTCACAATGGGAATGTAACAAGGCACAACAGCTTTGGCACAGCTCTTGACAAACTGGAATACCTCCTCCTTGGAGGGAGAGTCCATGTCATCAAAGAATATGCCTCCAATGCCTCTTCGCTCGCCACGGTGCTTGATATAGAAGTAGTCATCGCACCTAGAAGATATAGTGGACAGGTATTAATATGGTCCACAACATTCAAGGAAATGAACAGAACTCCCAACAGCTATGCAGCACAGGATGGCACTAGTTGAAATACTGATGAAAAGTCAGGTCCTGCAGTGCCAAGTGCTCAATATTTCACTGACTGCCAAGAGCCAGGATGGTACAGCACCATCTGGAAAGCACTCCTGTGTTCACTTAAGAGCAAAAGCTCTGATTAAACAGCCTCTGTAAAGCTACACATCACCGCACAGTCACTGAACATGTAACACTCAACACTGCAGATGTCTCTATGTGAAGTGATCCAATCCATACCCTTTCCCTACAAGGAGGAACACCTGATTCCAGAACTTCACCTTAATAGCTCTTTCTAGATTTAATTCCCAGAACTATATATATATATCCAAAAGAATTTGTACAGCTTTCAGATGGAAGACAAACTTGGGAGAGAATCTATTCTTTTTGCAATTCTAGTGAAAGAAATTATTTTCTGCATCAAAACTAAAAGAATCTAAAAACCCAACACCAGGTAAGAAAGCCAGTGTCACTTAAGGAAGAATCAAAAGCAAGGCAGCCTTCCTTGGAAAAAGGCTTCTTAATAGTTAAATGTGGAAGATGGAGCCATTCTAGCAGTAGCTGTTCACAGCTTACGTTCAAGCTTATGAAGGAGTAAGTGCAGCTCATCCTACAAAAGGGAGGCAATTAATCTCTTCTGTATTTGGAGTATGTAGACGCCCAATTACTTCAAATTAGCTAATTAATTGTATCCAGACCCTATCTTGCTTATAGTTGCTTGCCTGGGCAGCCAAGCCCTGCATGATTTCACGTGGGGAAGGAAATGTAAAGGAAATACAAAGTAGAAACCATCAACAGCAAGGAAACTCTGCCTTCCTTTCCTTCCTTTAGGACTAGTTTTCCATGCATATAACCACCCATAGTTGCTGTTCTTAAACAATATGCATGATGTGGCCATAGCAGGAGAAATGTGGAGATGTAACAGGTGACCTATGCTATTATAGCTATTATTTATTCACAGTTTATACATATATATATCAGCAGGAAGAGCTAGGAGAAAAGGCTGAGTCAGAAATACAAAAGAGGGAAAGCCTGTCAAAAGTCTTAAATCCAGATCAGGAAGACAGTGTGGTAAACATAACAAGAGCTTCTATGTTTGAGAAAGGTGGGAAAAGGGGCAATACTAATTAGTAAAGCTCAGAAGAGACTCACACTGCTTCAGCAGCAAGAACCACATACCTCTACATAGCTGCTGATTGCAGCAAAAACTCATGGGATGGAGAAAACTGCCCTTGTCCATAGGCTACTATGTGTCCATAGGATACTTCTCCTCTGAGCTGCCTTCAAACTAAGAACACGTGTCCTGCTCTCCAGGCCCCTGCAGCTGGCATTTCTAGCCTGCTTATGCTGCAAACAACCTGACCATTAGGGCAGACACTCTGAACTACCATGCAAAAATTCCTCAGAGAACAAGACTGTGTAAGACGTGCTTCTCCACTAAGTGGTTAACACCCAAGCTACAACACCCACTTTTATCTCATGTCCTCAGACAAGACCTGGTAGCTTACAAAAGGGTAACCCCTCCTTCCTGGATACCACAGCTTGCAGCAGATAGGATTATCAGACACAGAGCAGCAAGCCCCCAGCAAACAGCAAAGCCTCCATCACCTGCATCTCTCAGCTCAAGAGCATTTAAAGTTTTCTTTAGAAAACTCTACAGCATCTTTAGAAAATATGTGGTTGAACTCTCGGTGGATGTGTCACTCAAAAAAAACAGTACAGCTCCATCAAAAGGATGAAGCTTCTACATCAGCTGCAAGCTCCTTTACCTACCTGGCAAAAGTAAAAGGTAATGAAGGTCAGACTGGAAGCAGAAAAACTGGAATGGGATTTTCAGAACTGCAGCACTGGCCCAAGAGTTCACACTAAAGTCATGCACATTTACCGTGAGTTCACTGTAAGGGGTATCAGTGCAAGTCCCTAGAGCAAAAGTCTTGTCCTAGTTTAATACCAAAGGCTAAAGGAATTTCTGAGTTGCCTCATGAGGTCTGTGGCTTACAAAACCTTGTACAGTCAGCTTGTTTTTTTATTCAGGCTATGCATTTATGATCCTAGTTGCCAGGCCTCTCATTTGAAAAGCTCAGGCCTCTGTAAATACGAGATTGCATTTTGTCCCCTCAGCACACATCTGCTAGTTTTCATTAGGGTCTTCTAATATTTATCAAAAGGCAAAGCAGAACTTACTCTTCCTAGTACAGACTTAACAGGTGATATCAAGACCCACCATCTGCTCCCACAAAAGAGACCCAAGCACATCTCTCCCCACGTACCATTTCTTATACTTGGGATACAGCTTCAGATCATGCTTGTCACAGGCTTCTTTCAAAGTCTTGTGAAAATGAACGGCATCCTCTTCATTCAAGTAAGTTGGAGTGAGGTCAGTTCCACCACCAAACCACCACTGTTTCGTTCCTGTAGGAGAGAGGCAAGCAGCAATGTTCTTCTTTTAAACCTCCAAACACAAATATGCTGCTAGTAGAACTAACAACTACTTTTACAATACATAACAAAATCATTATTCAGTGGTGTTCCTAAACATCAATCACAAAAAATTTGAGTTTGAGGTAATGCAATGACCAGTGATTTTAGAAAAACGTGAAACAAATTTCAAAGCAATGAAAGCCATTTGATCAGTATTTTGGACCGCTGACCCTGACTACAGGGTATCCATTTCACAAGATGGGCTGGAAACTCCTGTTCAAGAATCCCGAAATATTTAATTGCATGCCAAAGAAAAAGAATATCACTTTTAAATCCAGGGAAGTAATTGACTAGAAATTATCCATAATGCTCTGGCAAAATAATTGAAAGAAAACTGTCTGAGCTTCTGACAGTACATACACTGTCACAAGGTACAGACAGGTTCACAGTGTTAGACCACCAAGCCTCAGGTCCTGCTTCTGACAGCGGCAAGTCCCAGAAGCCCAGGGAAGAAAGGCACAATGCAGTTAAGAGAGCGGCATTTCTGACAGCACATCCTCCCAGCTTCCAAGACAAAGGTACACCCAGACTAGAATGCTTCTCAGTCCTTTCTTCTACTAAATTTTAGTCTTGCTCCTTTTAATATGTTTTACACTTATTTAAAACCTCCTACACTTTAACTTAAGTCTGGAATCGCTGGTGTATGCTCCAAAAGGTAAACTGCAAACACCTTCACCGTACCAGATGCACACATCACACTGATTTTACAGATGGATAAATGAAAACCCAGCGGTTAAGAGATCCAGCGCTACAGATCCAGCTTTCTGGCACAGCTGGGCATAAATCTGGACTGGTTCTTAACTTCTTACCCTAGCCATGTGTTCATGCCTTTTTCCTGCAGTCATACATTCCATACAGACTTCATTGGCTTATAGATCTTACCATCTGCTTCCTCAATTTCAAAGTATCTGTAGTTGAAGTGCATGGTCGGAACATGAGGGTTCTTTGGATGGATAACGGAGCTCACGCCCATGGCACAAAAGGGCAGTTTTCCTAGATAAAAAGATGCACACAAAAAAACCTTTGAGTTTTCCAAATAACTTCATTTATAAACATTTATGGCACATCACTGTTTTTCTTTAGGTTCCATTCAAGAAAAATTCTCATGTTGGGTCACCATAATTATTATAAAATGCGTAATTTACTTCTCATCCTCACACTTCTGTGCACATAATTAAATGTTTTTTGGGGTCTTTGTCCTAAAATGCAACAATATCTTAAGAGCACCCATTAGAGCAGGGATGTCAAACTCATGACCCCTGGGCTAAATCCAGTCCTCTACCTTGTTTCACCCAGCCCAACACCTTGTTTCTACTTGGTGGCAGCACTGAGCTCCTTGCCCCTACGCTCCTGCCAGCACTGGTCACGTGTGCAGTGTGTGTGATGCACCTTACGCTGCAGGAGCAGAAGCAGGAGAATGGTGGGAGCCATGAGTTTGACACCCCTGGATTAGATGAAGACCACTTAAAACAAAAGGCACTCATGCCTTTCTACCACCTCCAGTCCTCAAAGTTACCCTTTGCTACACAAATATGGGTTGAATCCTCTTTAGCCTGCAGGTCTTTTCAGTTCTCTGTCTACCTCTTTGGTACTCCTAACTCCTGCGCTGTTTCGCTGCTGAGTTACAGGGTCAATACTGGGAGACAACCAGCGTCTACAAGTCCATTCAGCAAGACAGAAGGAGAACTCTGGTGGCCAATGACAGCACGCAAGGGAATGGCAGGAAGATGTGCCAGGTTAGGTTGGATATTAGGAAAAGGTTCTTCACCTAGAGGGTGGTGGAGGTCTGGAAGAGCTCCCCAGGGAAGCAGCCACAGCATCAAGCGTGACAGTATTCAAGAAGCACTTGGACAATGCCCTCAGACACACAGAGTGAATGTTGGGATTGTCCTGTATAGGGACAGAGGTTGGACTCGATCATCCTTGTGGATCCCTTCCAACTCAGGACATATTAAATGATTTTTAGGGATATGAATGTCCACCTGTCAGGCTTACCAGTTAGAAACCACCATGCTACAAATGAAATCTTCCCTTGAATATTGATCAGTCCAGCCTCCCCCACATTCTGCTCAAAAGCCAAACTCTGCTTTCAGAGTACCTGCAAAGGAACACTGGGTTGAAGGCATCCTGGTCTCCTACCCCACCTCCCCCCAAGACTCCTTACCATCTTTGGCTTTCAGAGACTTCCCTCTGCTTCGCATTTGCCGCGCTGCCTCCTCGGACAGGAGCCCAAACACGACGGACACGTTCACACCAGCCTTCTCAAAGACCTCACCATCCTGCAGCACACAGCTGATGCCGCCTCCACCTGCCAACGCCAGGGACACACCGTGACCTCGGGGATACCCGAGGCCAGGATGACTGAGGCCAGGGATACCTTAGCCAGGGATGCCCACGCCTAGCATGCCTGAGGCCAGGGATCCCCAAGGCTGGAACGCGGCAAGCCCGGCACTGCCTTGAGAACAAGGTGCTCAAGCTCAGAAATGCCCGAGGCCGGGGATGCCCGAGGCTGGGGGTGCTGGAACTCGGGAATGACCGAGGCTGAAGTGCTTGAGGTCAGGGATGCCCAAAGCCGGGGATGCCCGAGCCCGGGATGCCCCGTGCAGCCCCCCCCGCCCCATACCTTCCTTCCTCTCCCAGGTGTCGACGGCGAAGGCGGCGCCGGGGTCGAGCTCCGCCAGGGCCCTGCACACCTCCGCCTGCGTCTCCATGATGAGCAGCTCCATGCGGCTCCGCAGCTCCCGCCGCCGCCGCCGCAGCTCCCGCAGCCCGGTCACCGGCGGCGCCATGAACCGCACCTCCTCCTCATCCTCCTCCTCCTCCTCGGACGCCACCATCGCCGCCCGCTGCCACCGCCACAGCCCCAGCGCCAGCCCGCCCAGCGCCCCTGCCGCCGCCAGCGCCGCCCGCCGCGGCCCCCTCCCCGCCCGCGCCTCTGGCGCCGCGGAGCACAGCGCCCGCCCGCGCGCCGCAGCTAGCACTGCCAGGGCGGGCGGGCAGCGCGCAGCGCGCCGCAGCGCCTGCGACACCGCCATCTCCCGCACCAGCGCGGGCGGCGACGGGCGGGCAGGGCGCGGGCCAGGGGGCGGGGCTAAGCGGGCGGAACGCGGCCGTGCCAAGGGGGCGGGGCTGAGTGGGCAGGGCTAACGGGGAGGGGCGGGGTGCGCGGAGCTGTCATAGAATCATAGAATCACTCGGTTGAAAAGACCTTTGAGATCGTCGAGTGTAACCGTAACTGTCCACTACTAAACCACATCCCTGAGCACCTCGTCTACCTGTCTTTTAAATACTTACATCGTGACTCAGCCACCTCCCTGGGCAGCTGTGCCAATACTTCACCACTCTTTCTATAATTTGTCCAATCTGAACCTCCCCTGGCACAACTTGAGGCCATTTCCTCTCGTCCTGTCACTTGTCACTCGTGAGAAGAGACACCTACATCACCACAACCTCCTTTCAGGCAGTTGTATCCCCTCAGCTTCCTTTTTCTAGGCTAAACAGCCCCAGTTCTCTCAGCCGTTCCTCATTAAACCATGTGTATCATAGAATCAAGAATCACAGAATGACCTGAGGTGGAAGGGACCCATGAGGATGATCGAGTCCAACTCCTGTTCCTTGCACAGGACAGCCTCAACATTCATACCTTGTGCCTGAGGGCATTGTCCAAATATTTCTTGAATATTGTCAGGCTTGGTGCCGTGACTGCGGCCCTGGGTAGCTGTTCTAGAGCTCCACCACCCTCTGGGGGAAGATCCCCTTCCTAACACCCAACCTAACCCATCCCTGCCACATCTTCCTGCCATTCCTTCAGGTCCTGTCACTGGTCACCAGAGAGAAGAGATCAGCGCCTGCTCCTCCTCTTTCCTTTGTGAGGAGACAGTAAATGGCTATGAGGTCCCCCCTCAGTCTCCTCTTCTCCAGGCTTAACAGACTAAGTGGCTTCAGCCCCTTCTCATATGATTTCCCCTCCAGACCCTTCACCAGCTTTGTGTCCCTCCTCTGGACACTCTCTAGTAGCTTGAGATCCTTTTTATTCTGCAGTGCCCAAAACCGCACACAATATTTGAGGTGCGGCTGCACCATTGCAGAGCAGAGCGAGACAATTGCCTCCCTCGACCTGCTGGCAATGCTGTGCTTGGGGCATTTCAGGACACGGGTGGCCCTCTTGGCTGCCAGGACACTGTTGGCTCATGTTCAACTTGCCATCAACCAGAATCCCCAGGTCCCTCTCCACAGAGCTGCTCTCCAGCCTCTCACTCCCCAGTCTGTATGGACATCCATGGTTGCTGTGTCCTAGGTGCAACACCTGGCACTTGCCCTTGTTAACCTTCATGTGGTTGGTGATTGCCCAGCTCTCCAATCTGTCCCAATCCCTCTGCAGAGCCACCCTGCCCTCCAGAGTGTTAGCCACTCCCCCAGTTTCTTGTCATCAGCAAACTTGTTTAGTAAACCCTTGAGTCCTGCATCCAGGTAATTATGAAGATATTAAATAGTACTGGTGCCAAGATGAACCCCTGCAGAACCCTGCTAGTGACTGGTTGCAACCCCAATGCGACCCCATTCACTGTGACCCATCAGCAAATTGCTCACCCATGGCATTATGTGTTTATCCAGCTGGATGCTGGACATTTTGTTTATAAGGATACTGATAGAGACAGTATTAAAGGTTTTGATGAAATCTAGAAAGATCACGTCAACGGATATTCCTTGGTTGACCAGGTGAGTGACCCTGTCACACAAGGAAATTAAGTTTGTTTTGGGTTGGTAGGGACCTTAAAGATCATCCAGTTCTAACCCCTCTGCCATGAACAGGGACACCTCGCACCAAACCAGGCTGCCCAAGGCCACATCCAGCCTGGCTTTGAACACTTCACTTTCTTGAGCCATCCTATGAACAGAGTGGAATTGTTCATCTGTATATTACAAGTACCTGATGACATCACACACAACTGATGACATCACAAATACTTGATGACATCTCAGAAGTCTGGTGACATCACACATGCCTGCTGACATTACACATGCCTGATGATAGGCTTCGTTATCTGTCCCTTTTCATTGTAAAGTAATTTGGGGGAAGAGAGGTCTGTGTGAAGGATAGCACTTACTCAAAGGCTTAGCCCATTTCCTCATTTCTGATCTGATTCTGCTCTTTGGCAGCAGAGGATGCTGTGAATCAGCTGAAGCTGTGCAATTAAGAAGGGAAGGAGACCTCTGGGCTGGACTCTCTTCTGCCATCAGCTGGAGGACAGGATTTTGGATGAGCCTAGAGACCTGAGCCATTGGTGACAGGAGTGAGGGAAGGAGTGTGTATTAGCAGTTGAGATCTGTGACAGAGGGAGAAGGGCATCACCATCTCAGGGGCTGAGGTAAGTCTGCTTCATTTGGCTGCACTAAGCAGGTCCTCTCACAGTTCTTTTTTCAGGGCTGACTGGGATAGTTCAGTTTCTTCTTGAATTGCATCCAGTGGATTTGTCTAAACATTTTGATGATAACCAGTGTGCACTGGGCATTACCATGCTACTTACTGTAGTAAAGCTCTGGCCTTTGAGTGGGTTTCTTGGACACTGAGACCAGAAGACATGTTAAAATGCATTCATGCTGATGAGCATTTCATTATTTTTTTTCTGTATTGGGTTTAGTGCAAACTTTGATTAATAATATTTGGTAATTCAGATGGACAAGACTTCTGGAGGTCTCCAATCCAGCCCCAGGGGTTCACTCTTCCCAAGCTGGATGAGGTGGCACAGGGCCTTCCTTGTCTGGCTGCATTTGGAAAACCTCCTCACCCACTTTGTGCCTGGCGTCCTGCCCCAGCCCTCCACCATCCCCAGCAAGAATAATTTTTTCTTGCATCTGGTGAGAACTTCCTTTGCTGCAACCACATTGTCAGGTCAGCGTCTTGCTCTCGCTGCAGAATCATAGAAGCACAACCTCTTTACTGGGATTTCTCAGGCTGGACGCTGGACTGGTGGTTAGGGTGCACTCTCTGGTGGAGGTGAGGAGAAGTGACAGAGTGTAAAACCGATACTCTACTGTTTCTGTGATGAATCCTCTTACATTAACTCCTCCTGAGGGCCTCCTCTCTAAATGCAGTTTGAGGCTGAAACGTCAGCCACATGCTGTTTGCATCAGTGGGGAATGTGCAATTAGCAGGTATCAGATATGACACCTTGCACAGGAGAGGGTTTTTTTTATGGCGTTGCTTATATGTGTACAACCAAACTGTGCTAGCCAGTAAAAATAGCATTGTAGAGAGTAGCTCAGGCTTTCATTTAAGGTATTAGAGCTAGTGTGCTTCATCACATTATTTCAGCTTACTTCTTTCTACAGTACTGAGAACAGGAGCATGTACTGACGTGTGTGAGATGCTCAGCAACTTAACAGGCAAGAAAATGACGTTTTCTTACATTTTAATATGCATTTTCAATGTATGAAATGCATATGAAAATATTAAGGTCAGGTTGGATGGGGGTCTGAGCAACCGGATTTAGAAAAGTGTCCCTGCTCCTGCAGGGGGTTTGGAGTAGATGACCTGTAAAAGTCCCTTCCAGCACAAAGTATTCTATGATTCTATGAAGGGAGGGGGCTTTCAGCTTGTGTGTGTTGTTGAATTTCTGTCCTCTTCTGCTTCTTTGGAAACACAAAAAGAGAGAGGAAAAGGCACTCAGAGCTTAGATCAAAGGCAAAAGGAAAACCTGGCATTGCTTTTTGCCTTTGCTTGAACAAGAATAGAACTAGAATAAATGTGCCTTCCTCTTTTTAGTGGGCTAGGTGAAATTCCAAGGCCTTGACTTCCCTTCAAAATCTCAAGGTCAATTTTTAAAGTTTGTCTGAAAATTTACATGGTGAGCTGACTTTGAGGACTGTATCACTTAGTGGGTCATCCATTTTCATACCTATATATTGTGTGGTAGTGAGAGTCTTGTGGTGGTTTTTGTTTTCAATGAGAGTGAAATGGTTTAGAGTTGCTTTGCAGCTGAAACCTTTACTGATGCAAATGAGTGTGATGTGAGTGTGATTCTAGAGAAGGTTGTAGGGCTGCAGTGATTTCAAGAAGGTGATCTGGAGACCTTGACTCTTATCTTCATTTTTATGTAAGGTCACCTCCAATGAAGAAAAAAATATTGCTGATTTTCTTTCTTTTGTTGTTTTCTGTTTGTTTGGATTTTTAACCTATATTTTTAGAACAGCCCTAGAGCTTCAGTGTATTTAGGCACTGTCTACCTTGGTTTTCTTTTCTATGAGCATTCATGCTCAAATAGAGTATTAACAAAAGAACAAGCAACACTACATGTTGGTAGTGAAGGTAGTGAAGCATGGTCAGGTCTGATTCAGACTGAGACAGGCACAATGCTTTCACTGAGGCTGTTTGGTACTTCTGTTATGAGCACTGAATGCAGCTGCTTACTGGAAAATTAGAAGAAAAGGATTCATTGAGAACAGAAAAATTCCCCATCAAGTTAGCATTTCTATTACTTATAAACTTGAAAGAGCCAGTCTCATCCAGTTCACTCCATCACATAAAGCCTCGATTGTGACTTCAAAGTGATGCTGAGGGCTTGCAAAGTTGGACAAAGTCTCTTGTTTAACAGAGGCCTGCTTAAAGGTTTTGCATGACAGTATAAATTCAATTAAGTTAGTATTCCAGTATGTGTCAGAGGCATAAAAGCTTTGAGGACTGAGCTGAAACAGTAGATGATGTGGAGGTTGTAAGAGAAGGATGAAAAACATTCCCTCTATGGGAATGGCAGGTTCATAGGAACTCCCCTTTTTTCTTTGTTTTTTTTTTTTTTTTTAAATACAGGATTGATTCTCCTGGGTTTATGAAGGAGAGAAAAGGAAACTATGGGACAAGAAGCTGCTGTGATGAAATTGCTTCGGGCTACCTCCTGTAAGTTAAAAGAAGTTATGAAATGCCTTAGGAAAGCCTTTCTTCCTCTAACGCTTGATCATCTTAACAAAGTTTATAAAATAGAAGAGGCAAAGTGAAATGTAGGACTGCCCAAAGACAGTGAGACCCCTGGAGAGGTTTGCACCAACAACCAGGCCCTAAAACATTCTACATGTGATCTCCTCTGGAAATGTACTAATGCTCCAGGTCAGCTACTGCAGTCTTCCCTACGCTGAGAGGTCTGTCCATTGTTTTACTTTCTCTTGTGTGCCCTTCCTTCAGCTCTGCCTTCACATTTGCTTTTACATAGCACTGTTTTCATAAAACAATCATGAATTTTCCAAAACCATAGCTACTGCATATTTGGCTTCATCAAGACTAAAATGCCAAAGCATGACATCTCTCCCAGGCTTCCAAGGAGCAAAAAAGAACAAGCAGAAGTGATCAGTGAAGTGAATTCTCTGTTTCTTTTCTTGTAATGAGATCCAGATCAAACATACTATTCCACTGCCCCAGTGTCATAATAATTATTTTTTTTCTCTTGCAGCCACTGTAGCTGTTTATGCAGACTAAATGTAATGTTTGCTGTTATGAAAGTCCATCCAGAAGCCAAAATATGCACTTTTCCATCTTCCCTGGAATAATTGGTACATTGTTTATGGTTAAGCTGAAGGACCAGCTGAATTAGCTCACAAGTCTTGAGAAATTTGTGTCTGCAGCGATTTCTGAATTACAGACATACAGTGTGATAGTGCATTTGAAACTGCTCTGCTCTCTGGGGCAGCTCTACAAAGTCTATAGTCTTTAAACTGCTCCTGTGGACATGAACTTCAGACTTGTAGATCTAAAATCACAAGCTTATGCCCCCTTAAATTCTGTAATGCCCATCAAGAAAAGGGTGTCAGAAAGCACTACACATATTATCATAGTGCAAAATGAGATGTTTCCCACTCTCACACGAGAGAGATGCTATTTTTTTCTGCTATAGCTGTGTTAACCACAGCAACTTGGGTTAAAAGAGCTGCAGTGCTGTCTTAGTATCTCACATGCCCATAACTTTTCCTGGTGTGAGGCATGGTGGCAGGATGAAAGCTATGTTATTTGGTTCTAGTTAATTTTTAATCCACTAGACTAAATCATATCCACACCATTAGCTTTATAAGTGTTCAATTTGTTTTGTACAGCCTGATGTGGTTTTCAAGATTTTTAGATGAGAGAATCTCGCAATCTGCACTTGCTGATCAGACTCCTGTAAGGCACATGTAAGTGAACATCATATAGCATTCACCAGGCTTTTTAATAGTCCCAGTTACTGAAATAGAAATCTTAAGGAAGTAGCAGCTGTATCAGCGCCACCGCCTAAGACAGGATTAGAAGGAAGACTAGTGGCAGGAAAGGTTGTGATGTGGAGAATCAACAGAGAGCTTTAGGATGCTAAAGCAGTTTCCACAGAAAAAGGTGCTATGCTCAGCCTTGCTGTCTGGCAGGGAAGATGACCAGTGTAAGAATCAAGAGACAGGACACAAGAGGGCTGTTGTGGTCATTTAGGAGCAGGCAGTTCAGGACTCATGATGGTTCCAAGCTGTGGCATTTTTAACCTGGCACTGGGGGGCTGATTTACCATCTGGTGGAACTATAGGCTTAATGCATTGTCTTAATCTTACCCTACTGTACTGCAGGGATAAGGTCAGGCAGGACTTTTTTTAAAAAGAAGATAACCTGGTTTTCCTGCATTGCCTCCAGAAAACTAATAACAAGGCCTGCTTACTACATTAATTACCATCAAGTAAGAGTCACTCTTTCCTCATGCTGTTAGTTCATAGAAGTTATAACTACAGGTTTTGCAATGACCATTATTCAATGATCAGATCTAACCGTCGGACCTGATTTTCTCCATTGGTTTTAATAAAATGTAGTCACTCTCCTCCTGCAGGGTGAGTATGAAATGCAGAATGGGATAGGGTAGGATGAGGTCTGCGACCTCAGCATAGAAACCTGGTTGGATTGTGAGTTTATTCTTCAGTATTTCTTCTTTTGAAAACACTCAAAAATCTCAATGATCGAAAGGTATTTTTGGTGCAATCAGCATTCCACATGCGTGACCCCGAGTGTCAGTGAGGGCTGTGCCTTTAAAGCAACTATAAACAGATTATCAGACTAGTTCAGAAGAAGCACCTGCCTACTTCCTGTCTCCAGCAATGGCCCCAAGCTCACTGTTAAATTTTTTGCCAGGAGCTTAGCATGTGAAAATGTGCTTTCTGGGAAGCAGCTGGTCCAAGCCCAAAGAAGCCCTGCCTAGCTCACAGCTACCCAGACCAGCAAGTGAGGAAACACACGTGCTCTGTGGTGACAGCCGTGTGGCTGCAAGAAGAAGTGACAGACGAGCAGGTGGGAGATCCTCTCGGAGCAGAATTGTGAGAAACCTGGCAAGACAATCTGTTTCTTGTATAAATGCTTCCAGAGCTCAAGAATCATGGTTAGGAGTGGCCTGGTGAGACTTGCCATGTCCCCCAGGGCAGGAATGGTGCTGAGGGGACAGGTTCAGTCCTTGTAATGTGCACAAGAACAGACAGGCCGTGTCATACCACGTACAAACTGAGCTGGCAGACTAAAAGCAAACCAAACCCAGGAGCAGGAGGATGAGGCATGGTACTCTCCTAGCCTACCCGTGCTTTCACTTGAGGGATTCCCTGAACCTGATACCATTTATTTAGTTATTGGCTATCAATAGATATCTCTTCTACATGCTCATTCAGTCTCCCTTGAGAATCTTCTGCAGCTAGAAAATCCTCCAGCAAGGAGCTCTGTGATCTGCAGGGCTTTTCTAGAACCTAGCTTCTGTAAGATTCATTGATGGCTCCTCACTCCTAAATACCAGAAGATAGAGTGAAGAGTTGTTCCTATTCCTGCTGTCAGGTCTCCCAAAGGTGTCTCTTTGCCAGAGTGGGCAATCCTGGCCCACTAGCTCCTTACATGTTGACCAATATCATTGCATGCAAAGTACACCAGAAACACCTTGTTTACCTGTGAAATGCACGTTTGTCTTCAGTGAAACACTGCAGATCTTCATCAACAGGTTAGTGGATTTCTCAATTAACCCATTGTCTTGAGCAATTTTTCCTTCTTTCAGAACTCTGAGAAACAAAGAACAATGTTCTGTTACTGCCTGGTTTTGTGTCTAGTTTGAAAAAGAACACCTTAAAACACTCTAGTCTTGCATAAGAGGGATGACCATCTGTTGAATCACAACTTTCACTTCCTTTTGTTCCCTGAATTTTTTAATCATCCATCTTACATTGGTGTAGCTGTGTGGATGGGGCGATGTCACCAAAGCAGAAATAATCATGCTGGAGATGAGGCTGGGGACCACAAAGACAAGTCTATGAGCAGGGGCTCTGAAGACTGGGCTGGAACGGAGAAGCAGAGGAGCCCTGATACAGAAGAATGTAGGTGGTGTACTTTGAGGGGTAGGGCAGAGAACAGAAGCTTCTGGGGGCAGTTTGTGACACTTGGTTTGGAAACCATTGGTTTCTACAAGTTAGTTTTCCCAAGTGGGCTGAACTGCTCCAAGGGAGCCCTGTTAGGTATGGTGTAATTTGCAAAGACTAAAATGGATTTGAGGTGCAGGCCAGCATATTGAAAGCCACAGAATCAATTTCTTACTGATCCTAGTGTCTGCCAAGAACTTACTCTGTATGACTCCTTAGCAGAGATCTCAAAAATGCTGGTAAGGTGTAAGACATTGTAGGGCAGCTGCAGTACCTCAGCATCAGACTTCTTTTTTTGTCTGTTTATAACTCAGCCTTCTTGCCAGAGCATGCCTTGCCATGAGTTCTGGGGGATTTCACGGTCTTTTCAGATTTTCAATGAAACAGAGTGTCCCAAACGAAATCGAATATCAGCACTGTGTTTTCTTCTCCTTCTGGGTACTTCTTCATTTTCATTCTTTGTCAGTGTAATAAAACCCAGAGCCCTGTCCTGATGACTTCCTTCCCCCATTCTTCAGAACTGCCTTGAAAGTCCATGGCTAGACTATCGCATGCTCATCATTAGTTTTCTGCAAGGGTCCTGTTTCTTGTAGAAACACAGGTACTTAGGGTTGTCATGCTGAGTCCACTTTTCACAAGAGAGCTCTTTTCAACTGTTGTGGAAAACTCCTGAAATTTTTCCTCTCCCACAAGATGCAAAGTTTTCCCTTCTTCTGGACTTCCTCATTCTCCATTAATGTGGGATAACAACCAATCACAGAAGCACTGTGCCCGCTTCCCGGAGAAACAGAATTTCTCCCTCTACATTTCTTAATAAGAGGCCTTGGAAAAGTTCTGCAGTTTTCACCTATAAAAGGAAGATGTAAGAGAATGGCTTTCACTTTTAAAACAAGAAGCCATGTGAAAACCACAGGACTTAGGGCCCTATGTGCCTTTGTTGATTTTTAAGACAGGCTGTCTCTTAGGTTATAAAGTTGAGTTGCACAATGTCAAAATGCATTTGAAAAACAGGTTTTAATTCATCATTACTGATTTTACTTTCTATCATGTAGAGATAAGGGGCTACATCTGCTAGCTGGAGAAAGTGGAGGATACAGGTGTGATGCACTAGGTGAACAGTCATTCCATTGCCTCACCCTGGTATCACCTCCTCTATCATTATGATCTATTTCTTTCTTATTTTATATTTAGCTATAAGAAGTAAAGGAAGGGATATTGGATATACAATATTAACCTGTCACAGAACTGTGCATCAAGTCCTGTAAACTTGTGGAACGTTATTTGAACTGTCCAATGTAATGCAAATTTGAGTTATTTTTAATACTGCTGGATCATTTCTCTAAATAATTCAAAATCTTGTATCAGTGTTTATATTCTGTATTAGTCTGCGGAATTGTGGGAAATACTACATTGAAAAGATATTGACTCATTCCTGTTACATTTTCAGGGCAGTTTTGTCACAGAATTGCATTGATATCATATACTGGATGGCTGGGGGCTTCATGAAAGCATGAACATGTTAGAGAACATACACTTTTTTGAAGGCTTAAATCAAGCAAACTCTTTTTACATAGCACAGTAGAAACTGAAACTGATTGGCACAGGGTGTTACAGATACCAGGAGTATAAATGGAATCAAAAAAGGAACTGAAAAAAATCAGAGAAACGCTTTTAAATACGCAGATGCAAAAACAGCCTCTGGCCCTGGCTGTCTCTGAACAGCAAATTACCAGATCTCAGGAGGGTATATTAGAGGAACAGTCAATCGTGCCCTTTTTTTTGTACTCCTTCCTAAAGCACCTATTATTGGCTGTAGTCAGAAGAAGGAGCCTGGCTTTTTATAGGTTTGGTCTGCTTCACTGTGGCTGTCCTTATGTTACTGACCCCCTACATCTGTGAAATGGGAGCAGGATTTTCTAGTGTGCAGAATGAAACCTAGAAGTCACATCCTCAGCCACACCACAACCTGTTCTCACTTTGCTAATATGCAAGGTTAACGAACATATTCCCTAGACTACGAGCAGGAGTGCATTAGATTTGGGGATGGTTTGAGAGGAAAAAGTAAAACAACATCAAGTTACTCATAATTCTGCTGTGGTCTTATTTGGTTAGCTCACAGATACTCAGGAATAGCAAGAAAAATGCCGGATTCCAGTGTAGTCCAATGCCAAGAAGGTAATCCACAGTTGGTCCTTAATCCCATGAGGATCATCTCAAATGTTTGCAGTGCTTTTGGCAGGAATATTAAATTACAAAACATAAGATACTTGCCAGAAACAGAAAAAAAAAGAAGGTTCACAGTAAAAGCAGTGTCCCTTCTGCAGGAGCAAAGTGGCATGTCAATATGGATCATTACTTTTAAAAAACAAATTTAAAGGATAGCTTCTCATAAATGGCTTGCAGCAATTGATTCCAATTAGCTCTCCATATAAACATATGCACTGTTCAGTGCCTGATTACAATTCAAGGAAGTAGATGAAGGTGACTGTCTTGTCAGTATATCAGGCTTTACTTTTATGGAGCTAAGTGTACTTATCGGTCTCATTTCCAACTCAGGCTGGGACCTGAGCTCCAGAGCCTGCCTTCTGTTTTGTCTGAGGAAGGAAAGAAACTTGCAGAACACAGTGGAGTTTCTTCAGGGTCACTCTGATACAACCAAGGCCAAAATGTCAACAATTACCATTTTTGTTGAAGTCACCAAAATAAGGTGCTTACACCTCGACTATACAAAGAGTTCCAGGGAGACAGAGTTGAAGAACTCAAAGGTGTTGTATGTATGTCAAGCATCCTTTGAGAATTATATGCATCTCAGGACTTCCTTTATTTGTCAAGCTGAAATACCCATTTATATTTACATAGTGAATCTTTAGACATTTCTTACGAAATTGCTATACCAGGGTACTTCCACAGGCATAAGCTCTCCACTAGAGAAAAGGACAAATTATAAATTGCTTGTTTATTTAGCTGATATTGGAAAATTTTCATCTTACATCAGACATGTTGACTTTTACACATTTTCCTTCTTTCTTTTTTTTCCTGCTCTCTGCCACATGACTGCTCTTCCATGGTCTGCAGTGGAGAGTCTCACATTCTCATCACTTCTAGGCAATACTCTGGTTGCTTCTGCAAGAGACAGAAACGGCAATGACTTATTTAGAAATACATTTGAATTTTGTCTCTGTATTTATATTTTTTCCCTCATGCTTTATTGAAGAACTGTCCTCAAGATCAGCTAGAGATTTAATTTAGAAATTCCACTGGCACCTTACCCAAAATACACATCCTACAGAATAGCAAGGGTACGTAGATGTACCTTCATTGGCTATTGCTTTAAAATAAGAGGAGTCTGAGTTTCGGTCTCTGGATTTTTTCAGTATCTACCACACATGGGTCCATTGATGCTACGATGATGATGCAAATAAAAATAATATAGTTACATAGAGCTGGTAACTGTATTTTATTGCCATGTTCTTTAGCATCAATGCCAAAACATTTTCATGGGTGGTGCTGTACTTTACTGGTGCCTTACACTCAAAAAGTCTACTAACTCATCTACAAAAATCACATAATTAGTCTTTTATTTTCTGTCAGGAATAGGATGGCTGAAGAACACTTTCCTCCTTTGTATCAGATAGTTGTGCTTTTCTGTGGTGGCAGGAAAGGATGGAGAAGAGGAAGTGTTGTCCTCAGAGCTGCTTTCATGATTATCTTTCTTGCCATTTCTTGGTCTGGGAGTTGCTTATGTCTGGCAGCTGGGACTCACTTGTAGCTGCATGTCTTGCTTTGAAAAGCCAATTGACTTTTTAGGGTGCTTAGAAGATCCAGGTATGCTGTTACATCTGCCCCAGTTGTGTTAAAAGCCACATCCTGTACCGCATACGCAATTGCAGCCACAAATAGAAAACAGAACACATTTTCCACTTGTCACTCAAGTTTTGATAAATCTAGATGTGAGACAGCATCTAGCTGGTTATCTTGATTCTTTTTGCAGCTCTGTTCACATGAAAGAGTTTGAAAGAACACCAAAACTAGAGGGAAGATGACAGATCAAATACATGGAGGAGCAATGTGCACTCTGCCTCTCTCTTGTGAAACAGGTAGATATAGGTTTTTGAAAGATTGGAGGCACAAGGCTTGTTAAACCCACTGCACATTTTTCAGAGGAAGCCGGGCATGTATTCAGGGACATGTCATTGGCAACATTACAGTTACAGAACTGCTTTCTAAACAAATCACAGGTATCAAAAGAAACCAGGAGATACATTTTTTCTTGTTATCTGAATACCTAATGACATCTTTTTCTTTTCTGTTGAAGATCAACTTGACCTTTTTTATAAAACAATCCCACAGAGTAACTAATTAGAGTGCTAAGAAGTGGTGAAACAATAGCATAGGCAGAGAGAAGAAAATCTAGGCTTCCCAGTTGTTAACATCAAAAATGCATGTGACAGAGTGACAGTCCAGTCAGCTAATTCCATACAGCAGTAGTTTTGCTTTTCAACCTCTGCTTCAAAACATTGGATACTTAAGTATATGAAATCAAGTTATGCTCATTTGCTGAAAAAGCATACTTTTCAAAGGTTTTCTGGTAAGGCATTTAGACTCTCACATAAACTCCAGTTCTTCAATTAACATGTTTGCTGAGCATCTGTGAAGGAGTTACTGACTGAGAGGACAGACATTTCATATGCTTGTACTGCAGACAGTGTTGTGTTGGCAATGTAATGTTAGTGATCAAAATATGTAAATAACTGAAGACATGGGACAAGTAGACCCACTAAGCATACTAAATAATTAGCTTAACTGCAATCAGAAACAAAATACCCAGCATTTAAACAATAAATTCTGTCCTATTTTCCGTTTACTATATACAAGATGAAAAAGGATACAAAACTAAGCCTTGGAACACAATCTCAGATAGGCTGAGAATCCTAAATGAGAGAGAAAGAAAAAAATTCCCAAAGGACACAAAATTCAATAACTGAATTCAAAGTGTCCAGTGGGTTCCAGACTCAGCATGAGATGGATCCAGGGACAGTGGAGTCCAAACCTCTTTTTTTCAAGTAAGCGGAAAGCCTTACTGAAGGAAGAGAGGATAACGTATCTGGTTTTCTTGTGTTATACTTTTCTTTCAACTGAACAGTAATTCTAGTAGACTTCAATGTAGTTTTGCCAAAATAGAACTATGGTGGGCACTGAATAGGATTTCAGGGCTTCAGGTTCATTGATGTACATTATAACCCCCTGGGAAACTGTGACAATCACCAGTCTTCCCCTTAGGAAGTGACTCTTCCTAATGATACACTCTGCTTTTTACATTATGTTGTGCAGATTTGGTAAAAAGCCTTCCTTCCCCCCAACTTTTAGCATATTGTTGCATTGCTTAATGCTGGCATAAAATTAAATAGCAGGAGTTTGGGACTCATGCTGATTTGCTCTTTTTTTAGATTTTTTTGTGCTGTTAATATTTACTGTTGTTTTATTATAACAGACTGGATACTATATAGGATGCTTTAGTTGAGAAGAAATTGGTCATTCGTATTTTTTATTAGCTCTCTTGAGGCACAGTGGTCAAATCATACTAAATGTAGAACATTGAAAAATGACAAATGAACCGTTTGGGGAATGTAGGTGATTCCTGCTTCTCATTGCATTCTGATGTGCAGAGGGACAACTACCAGCATTTTCAGTGTTTGCTAATGTTGTAAGCTTCAGTATCTGGGGCATTTGCTGTGTGCTGGGCCCTATTAAAAGAGCTTAGCTTCCTGTTGGCAGACTATACAACTTTAAAAAAACATTGCCAACCAGATATGCTGGCCACAGGGCCAATCAGGTAGAATGTCACTTCTTCAGCCTTGTCTTGAAGGATGCCGAGGACCTGCAGCCCTGGTTCTTACTGCTGAGAGCTACTTCCCCTGGAAACTTCTGAAAACTAGCATAACGTATTTCAAGCCGAATATCCAGAAGTGAGTGTATGAGTCACTAGGTAGCAAGCTCTCTGGGGGCTTAGCTAGTCTTCTTGTTCTGCACTTATGCAGTGTGTAATATTATAGGGATCTGAATCTTATGAACGAACCCATACACTAGATATTAACAGTAGTCATAACGAAGGAATATTGTTTCTGATCTCATCAGAGCCACATTCCAAATCTTTGCAGAACTGAATGCAGAAATCCAGAGTCCCTAGACCTCACTCTTCGTTACTTGAGCAGCAGTCCATCTATTGCAGTAGTTATTCTGTTACATACACAGCAGTGCAAAGTAAAATAGAAACAATGAGATTGAAAAAAGGCAAATGATTTATTGCTTAAGTGATATTTGCAACTCTGCAGTGTGCAATTGGAAATGAGACCTCATACTGCAATGTCCTGTGTGAACCTGCTGGAAGGTACAATCTTTTCCGCCCAATTACCTTAAAATGATATTGCCTGTAAAGTAAAATTTTTCTTGGGCACTGAGATCATCAGCAAAGCATAAAGAAAGATTAGGAGATGTGAAGTTGCCCAAGCTAGCCATTCAAAGATGACTCAAAGTCACAAGCTTTATTTAAAATACATAATCATTTGGGATTTTTCTCTATTTTCCATGTTGCCCAGGGATTCAGATTTTTCAGCTTTAGATCTTTAAACAAGCTGATGAAAAACTACTGTTATTGAGGGAGTTGAAGATCATGCGTAGTCATGTGATTGCATGAGTTAGTTCTCAGAAAGAAACACCAGATATTAGATTATTTAGCAACATGGAGTAGCATTGTTGTCCTTTTAAATTGCTTTTCAACACCAGGGAAAGATGGTATTTCTATTAATTCTTCCTAAGAATATGAAAAGAAACTTCTGTTGCTGTATTCTCAAGGAATGATAGTGAATCTTCTTTGTAGCCACAGGGAGATCACATTGTGCAGCATGTGAGGGTAAAGCACTGCTTAGAGCAGCACATCTGCATATGAATGAATGCTTCTTTAATGGAATGCCCAGGTTTCTTTGGGGACTGCATGTATGTCAGAGCAGGGCTTGCAAAATAACAGCCATGATTCAGGCACTCTGATGAGAATGGAAGAATAAAAATGAATGTTGCTGAGATCCATAAAGTACTACACTATGTAATCATTCACTTTTTAATCTTTGATGGCTCATCCTTTGTGAGCAGCAACATTCATGACATTAAAAATGGGGTCTGAGTGAACTGATTCCAGAATGTCTTTGGTGGCCTCAGTGTACCCTAAAAGCTGCACATTTCTAAATGGCAAAATGCAAAAGTTCTGTCAGCATCTCTTCTCTTGGGCCTTGTGGAACGAACTGGTAGTTAGCACATGTGGAACTCACAGCAGATCTACCTGTCATGACAGCTGCCACATACTCAAAAGTGATGAAGGTCTGAGTTTGAGGCTGGAATTTTGAGGCTGGAATTTCGAGGCATGTGAACCTTGCTAATAAAGGGAAGGAGTATCATGGTTGTATCAACACTTTATTTCCAATCCCCAGTGTGCAGATTAAACCAAATCAGATCATGTTACATCAATTATGTTAATATACTTTAACTTATTTCTCCTGACAGAAGTGAAATTTGTGTACCTACATTATACATCACTTCTTATTGTTGCCTAAAATATAGAAGATACATTTACACACCAGAAAGTGGCATGTGATGAACTTCTGTTGTCACTCAGCTAAAATCACAGTGCAGGCAAACCAGTTCCAGGCAGAACTTGGGGTAAGCCTCATTTGCTAAACTATCATCTTGTCTATAAATTTTCAAGCACTGCAGCCAACCCTAATTACACTGGCCCCAAAGCTGTCTTATCTTGAGTTAAATCTCCCTTGGTTTGAGGATTAGGGTGTGGGGTTTGAGTTTGGTTTTTTTTAATGGTACATTAAAGAGTCTAAATTGCTTTCGTTCCTTATGAACAAAAGGAAAGAAATGGTAATTAAGAAAGCGGCTGACAAGATACAGAAGGCTTTATGTATGGGGAAACTAGAACCAGGGTGACACAATTTTCTTGAGGTCACATCAGAATCCCCAGCAAAGCAGGGTTTAGAAGGCAAGATCTCCTTACCACTTTTCAGAGTTTCTTCCTAAGTTTGTGTAAGTCAGAGAAAAAATGTTTGTGCGGGACAGAGAGAGAGAGAGGAGGCTGTTTTATTCTTGAGATTACGCAACTTTTTCACAACCAGTCTGTATCTGCAAATTTTCAGGTATGTGGGGCTCAGTTCTTCTTTTTGTAAGCAGAATTCAGGTCCAAGACTGAGGATATATATACACTCCTAGACATATCCTAATCTTGGACCATTCGCTGATACATAATGTTAGATCACAAAAGCAATCTGAAGTCATACAGGGACCTGTGGCATAATCTGTCCCCTGCCTTGGGAAGAGAAAGCAACAGGTAACCATATTATTTGCAATGCTAGCAGAAAACAGTCTGCATCCCAGGTAAATTTTTCACAAGTGAAAAGCAAGTTGCTTAGATGTGGAAATTGAACTGACAGTTCTGGCCTTAGAAATCATTTGGGTGATGTGTTTATTATTTTTCTAGCCATTCAGGGAGCAAGCATTATTTTCAGAGAAATTCTGGAGTATCTTGCTGTTTTCTTTAATTCAGCCTTATTCTTCTAATAAATAGTCAGTTCATGCACATTTTCCTCCTTAATCATCTTTTTCTTCCTTTCCTATATCTCTTCCTATCACTGTTATTTTCTCCATATCACCTCAGTTCATTCTGTTCTTTCTACTCTCCTACGAGATCAGCTTTCTCACAAGTGTACTCTCACAATATTGGTATGTACTACATATACATGATCATAGCATAACATATGCCAATCGGTGAAACAGTATGGTATGACAGAGAAAGTGTGTAGAACCATACATTTATTTTTGTTGTGTATACTTAATTAGAATACTGTGAGGTCTCAAATAAAACTACTTTAACCCCAATTCATTGAACTCACTTAGTTGCCTTCTGTCTCTGCCATGATTAAGTTTTTATTGACCCAGAAAGACTGGAAAGTACCTATATCTGAAGGAAACACCATTAAATATTTTCACCAGCAGTCTGGCTGATATAGTGCAGCAAGTGCATAACCCAAATTAATGAAATCACACAATAGCGGGCTTTCCCAAGCAGTATTAGGCTTTAAGCATAACAGTTTTTAAGCCTCTTATTTCTGCTCATTCCACCTTGTCATGGTCTTTTCCAGATGATCATGACATGTACTCTAATTAGAAAAGTCTTCTGAGTAGATGAATACAATGGTTTTATCTGGATTTTCCAGGAAAAGCTCTATGTCAGCGTCCCTCTTAAATAATATAGGATTGATAAACCAAGAGGAAGATGATCAGGACAGTTGCACCAGTTTGACTCAATCACTTTTCTCTAATCAGTGCAGGTACCTTTTGTGGGGTCTTTCCTAAGTCATAAACAGCTGAAGCTGATTCAGTCTATTATCCAATGGTAATTCAATTTCAGGTTGTTGGTCTACATAGGTAACTGAAGCAATACAAACAAGTCAGAGTCAAGTGAGTGGGTAAACTCAAATCCTGGACGGCCATCCTCTTCCATGGAGCATGAGGATCATTGCTGAGATTCTCAATGTAAAGAAATGAGCATCTGTCAAAGAATTCATCCTTTCTCTTTCATGCCATGAAGAAATTTACATTGATCAAATAGAAAGAATGCCAGAAAAAAACCAAAACCATATTGGAACAATTGTGCAAAGACAAGTCTCCTTTTCACTCATTGGCTTTGGCAATAGCTTGCTGCCTAAAGGCAAGCTTTCCATTTTTGCAGGAGCAACATTGTGTTTGGTACCTTTTTGCAAGACTTCAGATGTTACAGTTAAAGGAGATGAGTTTGGGCCACTGGTTCCGGTTCAATGTTATCTTGAAATATTTCATAACGGCAAAGTGCCTTCGGGATATTGTGTGGATAATACAATTTATGGGTACTTCTGTTTCATTGACTAAAATGCTTTGAGTGTTATTACAAGACAAGAATAACATCTGCAGCTGAAAGGGGCCTTGTGGAAAATTCTCATGACTGCTAATCTTAATGAAGCTTTGCAAAATAATGATAATTATGAAACTCCCAAACACTAAGAAAGATATACCTCTAGAGGATTTTTTTTAATGTGTTACTTAAATGTATTTCTCAAACTTGCATGAAATAATTATGCTTGAACACTTATTTTCATGCTGCCTACTGTTTTCACATTAACTCAGACAAGGGCGTTTGCATCCAGAGTTCAAAACCAAAGCCTACAAAGCAGAGGAAAGAAATGGTTATGAAATCAATAGTAAATGTGGTAAGAAAAACAGGAGTGTGGTACAGTAGTATCATTCTTTTTTCTTCCAGCAAGAAGTATTTACAGAGGGGTGCAGCGGCTCAAATTTTTTACTTGCTGACTCACAGAAGTGCTAGTCTACACAAGCCTTGCTGGCTGCAAAATTTCAAATGCTGTTTCAGTAGGGAGTTAAATGAATTGCCAGTTCTTGAAGCATTAATTAGTAAAAGACTAGAAGAACTACAAACAGATTTTGGCAATGAGGCTTTGTCCTCTTCACTAAGAGGAAGCTGTGACGGCGATATTTGCATGCCAGCGCATATATGGTTCTACTTTCCCTCAAGGTGACTATGGTTATATCTGCATTGGTGAGTACCACAGAGCAATAGGAATTGATCTGGGGAGATAAACAGTGCTGAAGATCCAGTGCTTTTCTAAGGTCATTGATTTTTACTGGGTCTGTTCAGATCCCATGGATCGATCGCCCTTTAACAGGTGGAGCACCCAAGGTGAGCCTATCAAGCACATCTTTCAATTTTCTTTGTCCAAAAGAAATCCAGTCCACGTGCTCGGAGGCTGTTCTGCACCGTGAACCCAAGTGCTGAATATGTGAGCTATTGGGAGGCTGTCTGGAAAGCACCTGTTAACAGAAATGCTAACGTAGGCACCCTCCCCAAACTACCAGCTTCAGTGAGGTAAGACCATGATGCAGTACTGATGCTTTCATTTTATTACAAGGCACATTCATCAAGGTCATCACAGGGGCACTGGATGAAACTGTGGTTTGTAATCAATGTCAAGGGCTTCTTTGTCATCTATTTTTCCATTTTTCAGCCCAGATGGAATATTATTTACAGATCTATTAAAGGCTTTATACTTTGTATCTGTGTATCTTCTTGTTTTGGTTCTGTTTGTAAAGTCTAACACTTAGTCCACTCGTAATTATAAGAGGCTTTCAGTGGTTTAGATCAGGCTCATAGATTCTACGCTGTACAACAAAAGCATTTTCAGAATTCATTAGGATATTTTTCTCTTTTGCATTCTCTTTCACATTTCTCATTTGACTATGAATTGTTAAATGCATAAAAGTGTCTGCTGGCAATTGTTCCTGACTATGGGTCATTATCCAGGGATCTTGGGAGTCAAGGAAGATGTTGGAGCTATTTATGAAAAACTGCATATTCATTTCCAACTACATTGATGAGAGTACCAGAGGAAAATGGTTAAGTTCCACAATTTGTTGACTGAAACTGAAGGAACAGATTTTAGCTGTGGTGATATCTTCTGTTTCATGTGTTTCTGTTAGTCAAGTAGAAAGCTTATCTTTTAATAAATTCTCTGCAAGAAATCATTGTTATGAACACTAATCATTATGAACCCTATTTTGGCTGCTGTGGTGCTACAGCAGTGGTATCTCTTGATGGAAGCATAAATTCCATCTTCCAGGACTGTATTTAGTTATATGTAGCATAGTTGCAGTGCATAAAGTGCTGATAATTGTTGAAGGAACGGGGAGGTCATCTACATGAAGAACTGGTATAAAATGAAAAACTTCTAAAACTGCTAGCTAGTTTTTAAAGAAGTTCAGTTAAACTGTTTTTGAAAATAACCAGAGCTGGAGCCACAGTCACTGAAAACGTTGTACTGTAAGTCTGCCACTGACTTTCCTTACAAACAGGTGTATCCATCACACCGGTAATGCTATCTCTTTTTAGCCTAAGTGGAGACAAAGAGTAAGTGCATTGTGGATTCAGTAGCACATAAAAAGTTCAAGTAAAATAGATCGTTCAAAAATGCAACTGATAGTAGTAGAACTTTGTTGATAGTTTTTGTTCAAACATGTTTCAAAATTGGAATCAAAAGACTTTGGACAAACTGGTACACCAGGCTAAGAATGGTGAGCAGTGCATATAGCACTGTACAGGGCTGGCTTTTCAAGGGGCTTTTTCAGGAGATCAAGGAAGTCTCTTTTCAAGTGGCTGAAAAATTGAACAGAACTCAGGGATGTGAGTAGTGAAAGGAGGACTGAGGAGGTAGAGAAGCCTTTTGTACATGTCTCTACTTTTCACAGGGAGGAAAAAAAGAGGATACTTCAGGATAAAATGCCTGAAGAAAAAACCTAAAGTATGAGAATGGGAATGCTTTAGAGCAGAACAGAAAGGAGAGAGCTTGGCAAGAGGATATGAAAAAGAAAAGAACTACTGAAAAGGCATCTATGTGGAAAACAGTCACCCAAGATAAGAGGTAGGTTGTAGCTCATGTGTGAGTAAATACAGACATCACAAATTGGAACAAATTGGTGCCAGAGTGAGTATAGCTCTTCATTTGTGGAAAAGCTGGCCGAGAATAGCTTTACCTACACTTCTCTATTGCTTTTATCTTCAACTGCTAAAAACTTGGTGGCATATCAGCTCTACGATAATCAAGAGATCTGACTTAAACCCCTAAATGGCTGTAATGAAAGGAGGAGAGGGAACAGCAGATACATGCATGCGGTTCCTGCCACTGACTGTCATTACAAAAGGCAGTCATACACATAGAAAAGTGTGTGTGGTTGACTGTGTCCCTTGATCATATCTTGTGATTTTATTACAGAGAGCTAAAGCATGATCCAGTAGATAAGACAGATGAAGATGAGCTTAAGGTTTTTCCAGTTAGCTGTAATTATTTTTAAAAGGTGTCCACTTGTTGTGTAGAAATCTTCAGAGCTTCCCCTTCACAGGTGGAGGGACAATGTTAATACCCAGGACTGTTAACTTGAGTTTCAGATTTAACATCAATTTCACCTCAGGAAGTTCCTTTAAACTTCACTCATCGAGTGCTGTCGATCAGTCATCTGCTGTGGATGTTTCTGGGAGATCCAACTTCAAACAGAAATACCTGGGTTGTGAAGCTGTGCTGGCTTCAAACAAAACAAACAAAAATTATCTGATTTTTTATAGTCCATTGCAGTTTGTCCTTTTCTGAGGAGAGGTGTGTCTGAGCACCTGATAAGAAGCACACTAAAAGCTGCTAGTGTTATGGAGATCGTGTTCAAAACTTTATGGACTCCCACTATTGGTGTTAGACCAGAAACAGAGCAGACTGCTCTTGTTTCCTGATGGCATTTTCGTTTGTAGGAATCACTGGTGTGACTTTAAACTTATTCAATAATTCAAGCAATGAAAACTTGACTGCTTTTGTAGCTACTTACATTAACAATGTGTTCTAGTTATCTCCTTCTCAGAGAGAGAACAGGACTTAGACTAAGCATGACAAAAGCTTGTTAGGTCACCCCAGGAACACATTTCTACAATTGCTTGGCAGTTCTTGAAAACCTGAGTCCTGTCCTTTCCTGAGTCAAAGTTTCACTGGTGAGCTCCCTCTTGCTACTTGTCACCTCCTCTCCCCAACAGGAATTGGTGCCTGCTTGCACACCACAAAATGTTTCTCACGTTATCCCAAGTGAGCTATCCCTGCAACTGTTACAGTATTATAAAGAGTCAAGGTCCATTTTTTCCACAAAACTCTAACTAAATGCTGAGCTTGCCTTCTTTGTTTTATTGGGTGGGTTTCTTTTTGTTTTTTTTTTTCTAGTGATTATATTCATATGAGCCAACTAAAACAAATTTTGAACAAAGATGCTGTAAATCCCCCCGTAATTTTTCCTACAAAATTCAAGCAGTAATTACAAATGATCAACTATCAAGATTTGCTTGTAGGCAACTGAAGAACAGAAATTATCAGATGTACTTCATTAGCCTACCAATATGCTCTTCTTTGTAATAATTATGTTTGTGTCTTTTGCTTTTTACAAAATAAATTATTGGCAGATTTGATATTGACAGTTGGCCATATTGTGTTTAGGGATAAAACACGCAGCAACATAAACTATTAGATACAGCTGAGCCTACAGGCACATAAACAAACAGCAGAAAATTTGTATTGTAAGTATGAAAAAGTTTTGACGTTTTTGTTGTTTTTTTGATTATTTTATGGGAGAAAGGGTTGTTTGTTTTGGTTTTGAGGGTTTTTATTTGGTTTAGGTTTTTTTTTTTAACAGTGGTATATTACGGACATTTTTTTCCCCATAGTTCATTAGGCACACCCATCAGTGCAAGTATTTGTGAACGTAAGTCTGGGTATCCTACATAGGTGAAACCTGCAAAGAAACCTGCACCAATTCTGTCAAAAAAGAGCAGCTTTTTTAGCTAAAAGTAAGAACTAATAACAATCAATCAGAATTGCTTTATCAGCTAGGGGGGAAGAAAGAGCCATAGGTGGATACCAATCTTTGTTTATTTCTCTTTTTTACATTGACAATTGCATTTTCAGCAGACAAAACTATCAAATACAGTAATCAAATGAATGTGTACTTACTTTAAGTTCATAGTGTAGAATTTAAACACGTGCGTGGGAGTGGAATTGGTTTAGACCACAGAGAAACATCAGGATGGTCAGAACTGCTTTATGTTTGTTTGCCCAGCATTTAAATCATCTTGGCAGTCTCTATTGCATCTGAGGACTGTGGATAAGCTTCATCTTAAAGATATTGGTAGATAAAATAATGTGATTCAGTCTCTCTGTTGAATTCCAGTTTATGGTATTCAAGTTTAAGAAATTATTTCCCTGTCAAAGGTATGAGTTTGGTTTTTTTCTCCTCTTGTTTAGGGGAAGCTGGTTTTGCTCAGTTTAATCAGCTCATCAGCACAACATTGCATCTGCAACACTTCCAGTATCACTGATCCCTAAAAAAGTGCTATAGTAGTAAGATGAAAAGGCATGTAAGAGTGCTTATACTAGATACAATTTTGTAAAGCTCCATAAATTATTTTTCCCACTGTAGTTTTAATGGTTTTAATATTGCTTGTTTTTTTTTCCTTTAAATCTCTTCTATTCTCATGGCAAAGGTTTGAGGCGTTTTTGGAAATACATACTTTTCAACCTGTCAGAGGATTTTCCTCTTTGAACTAGTCACTATAATATCTGCAGACAATTATTAATTGCCTCTTGTTCAGACTTGTATTTGTCTGCCTAACCTTCAAAGACACAATTCTGATACCTCTGAAACCCAGAGGCAGGAAGAGAGAACAGTAAATTCACATTGCAGATGACTTTGAAAAACAGCAATTCTTTTTTCATTCCAAACTGCAATAGAAGATAATTGCTAAGCTCTCCATAGAAGAGCAATCTGAAAAATGTTGACTTCCTAATTTCAACAAATTAGGACTGAGGAAGGTTAAGAAAATGCAGACTTCCAATTTCAAAAGCCACAGAAGCTGGGGCTTGTTTGTTTCCTTTCAGCCCACGCAATGAGACGGCAGGAGAAGGAGGGGAGCATCTGTGATTCTCTGATTTATAGACTGTTGGAGCAAGGAATCTGAAAATCCTTGATGCTCCTTCCCAAGATGACTGCCAGGATCTGTAGGGCTCCTGAAATTCCTGACTTTAGGGGAAAAAATAACCTGCTTAGTAGGCTGTCTATGGGCCAAGACATCAAAAGCACTTCCTAAGTCTGTCTGGTGAACTTCTGAGAAGCTCAATGAGTAAACCAGCAAGAGTTCAAGCAGAATCCCAAGGGAAAAGTGCCTCTTATATTTGATTTAAAATGTATTCCTTAAAAGTTCACTACCAACTGTAATTGTAGATGAGGAAAGGCAGTCTCAGTAACATCTGAACATCCCAGGGAACGTTGCCAGCTGTGACTGACTGCAGAGTCGGATGCAGCTAATACAATTTTTCTCACAGAATTTCTACCTCCTGGTGTCTCATGGTGATATCAGATGTGCACTGTCGTAAAAAAAAACTGATCCCCTTCCTCAGTTTTATAGCTACAGCTTGCCCTGATCTTATTCCCAAGCTCTGAAATGCTTTAGGAGATATCTGACAGATGTCCACAAGACCACTAGGTCTCAACAACTAAAGACTGATCTGGACCATGATGCGTCTGAACTGAACTGCAGTGTTGGGTCCAACTTTTTTCAGACACTATGGACATAGATAGAAGTTATTGTCAAAAAAAAAACAGGTAATACTTGTTGAAAAAACTAAATAAAACTGTGCAATGTAAAAAAAAAAACAACCCTTTTTAAAAATGTTATTTTTAAGTCCCCTTTTTCTTTCCTTTCATGTAGCCTAGTTGTCTTTTTCTATGTTTGCCTACTGGTCTGAAAGACCTGAAAAATTAAGATATATGTCATTGTTCACGTGGCAGTAGTTTGATGTCTCAGTTCAAGACCGAACTGGGTATGTGTTTTGAAGAGGGGAAACAAATCATGTTTTTTGTTCCTAAAATGAAAAAAAAGTTTCCACTCAAAGTGGCATATCAGGGCATTCATTTGCATTTATTTTGCATAGCTTTTTAGTGCTGAAAGACACTTTGAATTTTGAGAGCACTCTAAAAATATCAAGTAAGATCTAGTGACAAGTGACAGTTAAATTGGTGGGAAAGTGTTAGTAATTACCCACTTTGCAGGTATTTTAGATGGAAGAAAACCTATTCAGAAAGCTGGCTATGTTACCTACCACAAGGGCTGAAACACTGTGTCTGTGTCTTCTTAACACGGCAGCACATGAATCCCTTTTGGATTAACAACCTCAGGTTAGAGTAGAAAACTGGAAATGATGAAAAGAGCAAAGGCAAAGAAGCTCTATCTGGAAGAGGTAAAGTTGTCCTCTTTCTGAAAATACTTCTTTAGACCTTGATGTGACTTCTGCAAATGCGACCTCTATTTCTGTTAAGAGATGAAGTACATGTAACTACTGCCACTGTTAGCATCCCATGCTATTTGCGTCTTCTGGAAAGGTCACAGGATACTTCTTTCCAATAAAGTAGGTGTTTTGACTTGCAGTATCAATGTTTCAAATTCTGCTCTCAAATTTCTCTGTCATTGTTTCTCCGTTGTTCTCTATTCTAAATCATTATAGCTGCTTCTCACAAGAGTGGCATGGTAGCACTGGGGTAATTGTCATATTTGTTCTAGGTGTTCAGCATGCTGTAACATCAGAGGAGTTACGAGAATATACCCATCTGTGGGATATGGATGATACTCTTTATTTTTAGATCAATCTTTCTGTCACCTAAAGATAGCTGTTCACTTTATAAAACATCCTCCAATTTCTCAATTCAGCTCTAACTGTGTTTAAGCAAAACTTTACAGTATTGTTTAGGTTGGAAAGGATCTTTAAGACGAAACTTACAAGAAACAGTCCATCAAGATTGTCTTTGTTTGCTGTGGGGATACAAGGCTACTTACTCCCCAGCAGCTCCTACCAGGCACTGTACTGGTAAATTCTTAACAGAGCTATTTATAATGTAGAATTATTTTGAAAAACAAACAAACAAACAAACGTTTTGTATGTACATTAGAGTCCATTTGAATAGAGAGTTCTGAGAATCCCAGATACTGTGTTACCCAAATTGCTCAAGCTCATGGGATAGCTGGCTAAACCAGCAAAGCAAGGCTGTTTGTCCCAGGTAATTTAATTATCTTTTCCCTCTTCCTGTATGCCTGCGGGAAAGAATTGGCTTGGGTTCAGCTACTTTCACAAGAAAGTGAAAAGACCTTTCAGAAAACTGAACTTCATAATTACTAAAATAGAAAAGAAAATGAAAAAAAATCCCATAATCCTCAGGAGGGAAAAAAAGAGTATTTGTTAGAAGAGGCAGTGAGGTGGATTCTGCTCTTAGCAGTATTGATTTAAATAAAAGTTGTTTTAGTGACATGAAATCCAGATTTTATACACGAATAATGGAAGGGCAACATCTGGTTTACTTCTTGTGTTGCAGTGACAGCTGAGCTTCCCTTGAGCATTCTGGAGGTAACAGACAATTCCACATGGTCATACTAAGTTCAACAATCAGCTCAAAAGCATGAATAATGGTGCAAACATCAGCTGTGCCAGTGAGAGAGTAATATACATGGAAGTTACTTAATTCTGGTCATACTTCTGGAAGAGAAAGTGCGAGTTTGCAGCCTCTTCTCAGCTAGTTCACTATGAACACTGGCCAGCTGCAAAAAGTCAGTTGAAAATTTTCTGACTTAGCCCTTCCATGCTTTTAATTGAAGGAGGAGAGAGGTGAAAGAGCATAGGGCTTTAAATGATGCCCATTATGTGGGCAGTTCACCCACTTACCTGTACACTTTGAGGCAAATAAACGTATCTGCTTTCTAAATCTCACTTCCAGCTAAAGAAATCCAAACAGTAAATGATGATTTCTGCAACAGGGCTGTGAAACCTCAGTGGCATGGTTGTGCCAGAGCCAAACTAAGTGTATGCTGGTCAGACTGCTTCCAGTATAGCTCCTAAAACAGGCGCTGAAGAAGTAACCTGACCCTATGCTCACTGCAGAGCCAGCTGCAGGGAAGAAGAACTGCTCACTACACCTCTCTGTTAGCTGAAGATGACTTACTGACATAACAGCAATCTTATATCTGATCCCACAGTTGTGCTTTCCAAACTAGTAGCTCCATGGAAGTTGAAATCCAATTCCAGGTGTTCTGGATTCAGCTCTGTTGCTGGAAGAACCCACATTTAGTTAAGGATCAGGGCTAAATATGCCTGCAGTAGCATTTAGTTGGTAGAGCGTAGTTCAAGTTTGTGCCAAGGTCAGCACAGGGGAAAGGGACTGTCTGAGCTGACTAAATGCTGCTGCCAGCACTTTTAACTTTTACCCAGTGAGACCTGACTGAACAGGCAAGACTCCTCTGATGAGCCAAAGGCTCATTTGAATTATTTGTACAGCACAATTTAGCTAAGAACCACTGAGGGGTCTGGATTGTCTTTTTATTATATACTGAACTGCTGCAAAATTTTTGCTTTCATTAATTTCAAGTGCATCACCATCATTTTTTTTTGCTTCTTACACAGATCCAGAGCATGGACAAAAATACCATGGAGGTAAAGACAGGAGGAGAGACATACTGAGTCCCATCCGCCAAGAGTGCAGGTACCTGCTTCTGACTTGTTTATGCCAATCAACAAGAAACGAGGAGAGCTGTAAGGGGGATCACCCAGACTTCAGTCATGATTATCCTTATGATTTTCTTGGAGGAGAAACAGGTGCTGATCTCTTCTCTCTTGCAGCCTATGATAGGACTAGAGGTAATGGCAGGAAGATGTGCCGAAAGGTTTAAATTGGATATTAGGAAGAGGTTCATCACCCAGTGGGTGGTTGGAGCACTGGAACAGCTCCCCAGGGAAATAAGTCATGGCACCGAGTCTGGCAGCATTCAAGAAGCATTTGGACAATGCCCTCAGTCCCATGATCTGAATGTTGGGAGTGTCCTAGGTAGGGGTAGGAGTTGGACTCAATGATCCTTTTGGGTCCCTTTCAGCTTGGATGATTCTATGATTCTTTTAATTTCCAGTCTCACTTTTAATAAATGATCATTAAGTCTGAAAAAAACATTGGTGTGATCACATTCAGTCCTGCCACTACCATAGGAAACTACATGTAACAGGCATGTGGGCATTTTAAGTACTCAGAAGGGCAGCTGTCTTGATTTTTATATGTGCAAGAAAGGAAATGAGCCCTAGGCTCCGATTCCTGACTGGTAGGCTTAAGTATGCTTTAATTCCACAGAGTGGGAAAAGGATAATGTGCTGCAGATCAAGGGACAGAAAGCAGAACAAGGGCACAAACAAGTTTCCAGGTTTCTGCTATGGCAAGGAATTGGTTAAATTCACAGGCAGTTTGTACTCCTTTGTTCTAGTGCCAGCATTGTTTAGCTTAGTTCTCAAGACTGGCTGTCCATTCGATGTGAAATGCTTCTCTGCCTCTTCTCCAGAGCTGTTTTCTTCTGAGTGTGAGCACCCAAATCATATATTGTGTTCTGAGGGAAACACTCAGAATGGCTTAAGATTTATTTGTGGCTTACTTCAGTCATATTTTGCATGTTGTAGCTCATTTGATTTTTGACAAACTTGGCCTTAATCTCATGCATCTCTGTCTCTACACCATATGTATCTTTGCTGACCAGGATTGTTTGCGGTTTGCAACTCCTAAAAAACTCTTTGTAGTGGCTTTATTTTTTTTTTCACTTATTCACGCCAAAAGTGCTCCCCAAGATGATTTTTTCTGTTTCTTGGAATATATGAATGGGATAATTTCTACACCTTTGGTCTAAATACATTCCAATCTCCCTCTACCTTCAAGTCTTTCAGCTCTTCAGGTAAATTCACTAATGGATTTCCTTAATTTGACAGTTTGCCCTTCTGAAGTTGAAAAATTTAATTACCAGCCTGCTTCTGTTTGTTGGTTTGTTCAATGCAAATGAAAACAGCTGAGTACCCAGACCAATGCTGTTTTTTATGGTCACCTTTTTTTTGAGTGTCTTCATTACTTACTAATTTGGGCTTGTCTCTTTTTGTCTCAGTGACTGCTGGGAAGAAATCTGGCAGCTATCATACACATGGCTAGCTGGGTCCAAGTTTATTGTTAGAAGAATTTGTTTCCCAAATAGTATCTGAGAATTTAAAGTTGACCATGGCATGATTCCCAGTAGTGTTTCTATAAAAACATTTCAGTGACAGACCTCTTCTTGCACCATTATATTTTAGTTGCAGACAAGAAAGGTCAGGTTTCAATGAGGCGTCCAAATTAAAAACAACCACCCCCCAAAACAACAAAGGCTGTGAGCAGGTGGTCTGGGGTACTGGAAGTAAAGCTTCCTGTTCACATACAATGATGAATTTTATGATTAATTAAGTGATGATGAGTGAAATGACAGAAGGCTTATTTTTTAATAAATTGCAAAAATCACTTGATGTTTTCCACTTGCCCTTCTTTTTCATAAATTAGGATTTTCATCCAGACTATCGGTCATATTCATATAGGACAGGTCTGGCTTCCATGTGGAATAGGAAAGAAACAACAGAAAAGTCTATTCCATGAGCTTTTGCTCTCCTGAGTTGTGGCAACCAGGCCAGCCTTTCGTGCTCAAAAGCTGCTTTGTTCAGCCTGGAGTTCTGTGAAGGAAGAATTCCCTTCCCTCAATCGGGCAGCCAGCCCTATTTCCTATGGGTACCTACTGGAGTCTTCTGACCTGTTGCAAGTGGAGACCTTTTGGCCTGCAGCAATGCTCATTACCTGGCAGAATCTGTAAGCAGGTAAGTCAGAAATGCATTTAACATTTTCCCAGCCGATGTAGCTACAATCAGATAGTGCAGCTTGAACTCTTAAATGTGAGAAACATGCAAAGCACTCTTCTTCTCAGCCCATGTCTGTCTGTCATTGAAATTAGCCTGCTGTTCATATATGACAAGGCTTCTAGTGGCTTCTATCATACTGTTCCTGACTTACACTGGCTCACCCAACCTTATTACCTTGATAGTTGTATCACTTTTATAGCCCTGTTTTGCATCCTATCTTGCTACACCATATTTTTAAGCACAGACCTAATCTGAAGAGTAGGAAAAACTGTGTATTTCTTCCTAGGTCTTTGGCTGCTGCAAGCCAGTAAAGGAATTCAGGCCAGTAAACACTGGCCAAAGAAGCGGGTCAAAAGTTTGAAGTTGAAAAGTTATTTATCTGAAAGCTGCAGTAGCTGCATTAGTGCTTGTAATAATGACTCAGCTGTGCAGGTGAAGCCAGCAGCACACAGGACAAACCTGGGGGGTTTGGAAGCTGTGCAGTGGGGAGGCAGTTGGAAAAACAGGGAGATCTCTTCAATAAAATGCACAGAGAAAGAAACTGAGCATTAAGCTGTACTTAAAATGGCAAAAGCATCTCACGTGCTGGCCTTTCCTTGGAAAGGAGACAGGGAGGAGCGAAGTCTGGTATAGTGACATAGGAATGACAAATCTATCATAAAAGGACAGGTATTTCATCTTCCAAAAGAAGCTTATGTCAGTCAGCTGAGAATGCAAGGCCGAGTGGGTAGGGATCCAGAGCCACAGCCTCAAGGACTTCTTATTCTGTCTGAGATCAGAGTTCATCCGCTTTTGGCACCAGAGCTGTGACTTAGCAGCAGACTGCAAATGAGGGTCTCCCATGGCCCTGCTGCTCACCCCACAGCTGGTCACTCCCTGCTGTTCATCACCTCACCTCTCTCCTTTTTCTAGCCTTCTCCTGTGTTAGATGCCACAGCTGGTGTCCTCTGTGAACAGCAGTCCACTGTGTGCCTGTGAGCTACAGGGAGAGGACTGCCATGTCCCCATCAGATGGGTGGGAAAACTGGGTCTGGAGAGGTTTGTCTCATTCCATGGGAGGAAGCATCTGCTCTTGTCCTCTTTCCCTGAGGGAAGTGCTGCTTTCAGTTCTGTGATTTAGTTTGGGTTACCCTGAGACAGACACAGAGGTGGAGTCATGCCAGTGTACTTGCATCCATTGGAAGGATGGAGGGACAAGTGGGAAGCATATCTTCAGTTCCACATGACAATGTAGTTTAACAGAAACAAGGCAACAAATGGAGAGCAGGAATCTGCCATTTAATGTCGCTCTTGACCTGGTGAAACCACTAGCTGCTCTGGACACATTTTTTCCATAGTTTTGCTAAGTTTTCCCCATTCTCCTTCCTGCTGTTTTGCGGGAAGTGGGTGTGTTTTTACTTCTTTCTTCCTCTGTACAAGTCTAGTGAGCACAAGGATATTTATTGTCTATTGGATAATGTATTTCTTTATGGGTTTGCAGGTGCTCTTATGTATAGATACATCTCCTGAGGGCTTCATTTTGGTTGGCAAATAGTGCTTCCTTTTGTACTCACTAGTTCTGATTGCATTGGGTTGGCTGGTAGAGAGGCTGTCTTGGTCTACCTGGGTTACCTCTATTGTTTCTTGCCTTCATATATTTTGCTTGTGTCCTCTCTCCCAGATGGAGTACAGAAGCACTGCACAACCCAGAGCAGGGGAAAGTCCTCTGCACTTCCCGGAATAAGCAGTCCCTAGGGACCGTGAGAGAATTCACAGCCTAATTAATGTAGCTCTTTGGCTGACCAGGTCTTGAAAAAGTGACCTCAAACTAGGTGGAGGTTGCATGCTGTGAACTCCTGACAAATGCTATAAATTTTAAAGAGATTTTTCTACAGCAAGTAACTAGATCTTTCAAAGCTCCTGGGACAGGCTTCAGCAAGTTGTTCCCTGGTAAAAAGTATCTGGAAGAAATATCATGCAACCACAAATCAGTGACTAAATAAGCTACGTGAGGCCTGGTGCTTACTACAGCTTGAGCGGTCAGTGCAGTGGCGAGCAATCCCCTAGCATCTGGGGCAAGGGGACTGAGTGAAACTCTACAGAGTAGAGTTCTGCTGAGACAGGTTTTTGAGCTCGGTACCATAGATCTGAGCTTGTGTGGGAGCTGGGGCTGCTCTCATGGTGACGCATAAGGAAGGTGAGATTTATTGCCTGCCTTCACAGTCTGATCCTAGAAAATGAGTGGAGGAGGGATACTTCAGTCAGTATTTCTACAAAAGCATTACTTTCACAGTTTCACAGTATCATAAGGTTGGAAAGGACCTCCAAGATCATTGAGTCCAACCTATAACCCGACACTAACACCAACACTAACACCATCATCTAAACCATGGCACTCAGTGCCTCATCCAGTCTCCCCTTAAACACCTCCAGGGTCGGCGACTCCACCACCTCCCTGGGCAGCGCATTCCAATGGCCAATCACCCTTTCAGTGAAGAACTTTTTCCTAACATCAAGTCTAAACTTTCCCTGACGAAGCTTGAGTCCATGCCCTCTAGTTCTGTCACTGGTCACCTGAGAGAAAAGACCAAAGAGGGAGAGTTCAGTTGCATTTTAATTCTAGGACCATAGGTGCATGGTGCATTGCATACACAGGGCTAGATTAGTCATCTTGCTTATTAGATTGTCAGGAAATAGCTTACATGTTGCTGCAACTTTCTACTCTGTTTATTCCACATGCTTCACAGTTTTGCTTTTCCTGTGTTCAACAGGTTTTCCTTCCATTTCCTGTAATTTTTCTCTTTGTTTTTTCTCTGGTTTTGCAAGCTGGGGTAGAGTCTGGCTGCTACATTTTCTTAGTTTAGTAGTGACTCAGGAGGTAATTTTTTCTGGACCTTAAGTATGACTTATTTTAGCTATTGCTTTGCATGTAAAGGTTTCCATGGCTCTTATGTTTGATTTGGGGAGAGGTTTGTTTCTCAAGAGAGTTGATTTCGAAGAAAAAAAATCAAACCCACTGTTGACTTTTTAGTCACATGCATTGTTTTTGCTTGCAGGAGCATTCATTTCACTTCCAGCTAGTCATCCTTTTCTAAAGTATTTTGAATGTTACTCATTGTTGCCAAATTGTTGCTGATACTGTTTGTGTGAAACAGAATATATTCCAGAGAAGTGATTCCTTATACCTTCTGCCAAATAAATTAATTGGTGTTGCAGTTCAGTTATTAACTTCTTGCTTGTGCAGATTGTTCTGAAAACAGCTATGGATTAAACTTTTTCTGCACTACACTAATTGTTCAGATTGCGTTTGAATCCTTGAAATTAGATCCACATATTTAGATGACAACAAACAATAGCTTTCATTTTGTTACAGGTCTTGGACAGCAATGGTTGCCTGAACAAACTGAAGTGAAATTACATTATTACAAACTAGATTATTGCATAACTTGACGAATGCAGTTAGAATTTGGGATTTTGAAGTTTATTCCAGATAGAAGTCTCTTCAGGTATCTTAGATATAATTCTTTGTATTCTTTAGACATACTGCCTTTAGTGCAAGGGAATAAAACTGAGCAACAGGTCCTCTGTTCACAGCACTACATTTCCTATGGACTTCGGCTGCAAACGTGAATGCTTAACTCTTCCTAGAGACAGATGCCTTGTGCAAGACTCCCAGAAAACTGACAAGCACGTAACTTAACAGCCAGCTGTGAAATCAAATGATTGCCAAGTCACCACATAGTACCAACATAGGAACATTGCATCTCTAAATAGCTTCAGAGGTGTGTCAGTAACTTGAGTTGGCCTCTCTGAGCCAGTGGCTCAGTCCTGCTAACAGCACGTTCATGTTCTTCACCCCTGTGTTTTTCAGTCTGCCTGAAAGATCCGTGCTAGACTGCTACCAATACCCAGGTTAGATAGTGTGAAATTATCTCACGCCCATGAACTCGTACACAAAAGATGCAGCTGCTGCACATGCATCCTGTCTGGAACAGAGGCAGGAATAGCATCCATTTCCTCAAGGCTTCCTACGCTTCTCTATGGTGAATAGTCCCAGAATCTTGTTCTGAGAAAATCTGGCACATCCGAAGAGTAAATCCATCCTGTATGCTAAACAAAGACAAGGCCTTTCAAAAAAAAAAAAAAAAAAAAAAAAAAGGCATAAAAAAACAAGGCCAGAACAAAATAATACTGGAATATATAATTTAAGAACTGTCATAAAATGTATGAGCAAGGAGGGAAAGTGAAGTCACATAACCCATCCTCTGGTATTTCCTAACTTCGGACTCCTTCATTGTGCAACTTTAATGATTTTTTTTTTTCCAATTGGTTTTGTGCTTATAATACTTGCGTGAATTGAAGGGTAAGGACAGAAGAGATGAGAGCTAATCCAGAAAGATATTGCAGAGTTAAATAAGCTAATTTTAGAAGGTAGATAATTTAGCTGTATACTTTGAAGGAGCTTGGTTTTGTAAAAGCCAGGATGTGAAAGGTCAAGACCTCAGGAACCTCATGGGAGAAGGGGCATAAGCAAGAAGGTATTTTCAGCTCAAGCCAAGACAAATTATGGAGGACTGAACTTTGGTTCCCAGCCCAGAACATATTGAAAGCCATCTCAGCAGGCTACAAAGTGGGATAGTCCCTTAAGAATAGACAAAATTCCCCTGCTTTTAGTCTGTTATTTTTATTATATGTACAAACAGGCTGTGTAAAACTGCTGCTGAGAACAGGCTCCACATCTAATCATTCCCAGTGATAGCCACCAAAAAAATGAGGAGCTGCTCTTCCTATAAAGGAAGCATCTAGTTCTGATGCAATGCTAAAAACATACTGCAAGCTCCCTGAAATATCATAAGGAAAGGGTTTGGATTAGAAGTGGTCAGGATCATAATATCTGAAACAGGAGAGGACAATTAAACTATTAACAACCCCTCAGATTTATTGTAGTGTGATACACTCCTCTGGGCAAAACACAACACTGATGCAGTACATGATTCCAGATAAACTGATGTTTTTTTGCATTCCCTTTATCACTGGAGGGACTTTTTACAAGGGCTTGTAGTGATAGGACAAGGGGGAATGGCTTTAAATTGGAAGGGGGAAGATATATATTAGACATTAGGAAGAAATTTTTCATGATGAGGGTGGTGAGGCACTGGCACAGGTTGGCCAGGGAAGCTGTGGATGCCCCCTCCCTGGAAGTGTTCAAGGTTAGGTTGGATGGAGTCTTCAGCAGCCTGGTCTCGTGGGAGGTGTCCCTGCCCATGGCAGGGGGGTTGGAACTGGCTGGGCTTTAAGGTCCCTTCCAACCCAACCCATTCTATGATTAACTGCCTTTTCAAGTAGTTATGCCCAGTCCCTCATGATTGGGTGCTGTAAATTTTTTTCCAGAAGCCTCATGGAGACTCTCTCCTGGGTTTTTCACGCAGGGTGAGGCTTCATTTTGCCCCGGCAGGGGCTCTTCAGAGGGGCAGTTCCTCAACCCTAACAGCTCTCACGGAGGCAGGGTGCTTGGGAAAGGAGAATCTCACACCTGAACTAAATAACTGCTGTGGCTTTCAGCGTGCTCGACTTCCCTCCCCAGTTACAATCGGTTTGTTACAGCCGTTAGTTCAAGGAGGTGGGGGTGGCTCTTCTAGCCCTCCCCCGGGCTACGGCCGTTGGATGAACCGCCGGCCCCGCGAGGAGGAGGCTCCAGCTGGAAGCTGGTCGGAGAAGATACGCTTAGTGCTGGATTATGTGGGGGGTGGAGGAGGAGGAGACGGAGCAGCACTTTAGCTCTCTTCATGTGAGTCCCTCCTCCCCGCTGGAAGGCTTTCGTATAAATCGAGGAGGAATTCCAGCAGGCTGGAGCCAAGTAACATCTCTGTCTGAGCACACACTCAACGCGCTGCCTTTCTGCGTTTTCTCTTGCAGATGGGGCTCAGCTGAAACAAGCCCTCCTCTTAATCCTTATCGCGAACACCCCCGTGCAGGAATAAAGGCTAGGGAGCTACCGGGAGGCTGCCAACAACAGCCTGGCGGTCCGTGATAAGAAGCGGCGAGTTCTGTTTTCTCTTCCCCGATCGTTTAAAGATAAAAATACTACTGATAGCTGGTAAGTGAATATTCCTGCTTTGCAAAGCATGGCTGGATGTGTAAAAGTTGCTGCGTGGGCTGGAGGGTCTCGTGGATGGTGCCTGGACCCGTAGAACTGGGGACGGTGGAAGTGGTGGTTCTCGAGTTTACCGGCGTTTGTGTGGGGAGACATCACCTCGCCCCGCTCTTTCAGGCTGGGTTTCCAGCTAAAGCTCATGCAGAGGCGCCTGTGCCTGCTTCCAGGTTTAAAGCGCCTTTCGGGTAAGTACCAGCTGCCAGCGACATCGCTGTTCCATGCAAGTGACCACATGCTCGAAGGCAGGGCTGGCTATCCCGATCCATCAGCGCGTTCCGCGGTGGAAGCGTTCAAGGAATTAACTGAACTTCCAGGAGGGACGGAGCCTGTATCTACACGCCTCCTTCTGAAGAGAATACAGTTTTAATCGGCTTTGAGAGCCGGTGAGCCGAGATGTCCCAGACCTTTCCCAGAGGTTCCTGGGAACTTCCTGGTGGTAACAGTTAACGTCGTAGCAGGGTCCCCGTTACCGGTGGGGGACGGCCGTGACCGAAGCCCAGGTGATACAAAGGAGGGTGAGACCTGCATGTGCTTGATGCCACTTCTGACACCACTTTCCAGGGAAGCTGGGGATGCCCCTTCTTGGAGGTGCTCAAGGTCAGGTTGGATGTGGCTTTGAGCAGCCGGGTCTGGAGGGAGGTGACCCTGCCCATGGCAGGGGCGTTGGAACTGGCTGGGTTTTAGGGTCCCTTCCAACCCAGCCCCTTTTAGGATTCCAGGATTCCGTGACTCCACGCCGCGCGCAGGCGGCCGCTGGGGAGGCCGGGCTGGCTGAGGCGCTGCCCGGGGCCGCAGGACGGGCCGGCTCTCATTCCCGGCGGGAGGGGGCACCGCCGTTGGGGGCTCGGAGAAGGGGCGGCCCCCGACGCCCCTCGGGGCAGCCTCGCTACAGCCCCGGCAGCCGCCTCGGGGCCCCCCGGGCGGGGAGCGGCCGGGGGGATGCCGGGGAATGGGGGAGGGAGGCGCGGGGGACAGCCCCACAGCACGGCTCCGTGAGCAGAGTTTTGAGTGGGGGATGCTCGCTTCTGGTAATCCCGGCGTGTTGCCATGGCCGCCGGGCGGCGGGATCCTATGGAATCGCGGTGGGAATACCTCTTGGACACGCCGGAGGCCTAGGACAGGGAACAATGGCTCTGCCTCAAACCGTGCAAATCCCTGGCTTGCGGGGCTCGTTTCTCCCCTAAACTGCAAGTTTTATGTTCTATCTGC
The DNA here is from genome assembly GCA_033556795.1 of Tapera naevia. Taxonomy (NCBI): domain Eukaryota; kingdom Metazoa; phylum Chordata; class Aves; order Cuculiformes; family Neomorphidae; genus Tapera; species Tapera naevia. Next base: position 2,864,077 of record JAUMJJ010000300.1, on the reverse strand, counting down.
TTTTGTTTTTTTTTCTTAAAAGCGTTTGGATTGTTATTTAGGGGATGTTTCTATTTTTGGTTACTGCAAGTTGTGAGATCACCCTGTTGTCCTTTCCCAAATTAAAATTTCCAGTGAGATGAGCAGCTGATCTGTTGGGATTTGCGGCTGTCGCTTTTCTGTTACCCAGCTGAAACTTTCTGCCCAGGTCTTCTGATTTTTCTCTCTTCTTTGCCCGTTTCCTGCTGAGCTATTCCTAGGTACGATTTGGTTTCAGAACTATTCAGAAAGGTCAGACTTTGTAATGGGATGAGTTACTTGTTTTAACCTGATGATTCTATTGTATGACTGTGTAAAAATTATACATAAAACGTTACTTTTATTGTGGAGAATGCCATTGTGCTAGGGTGGTCACTCCTAAACCTAAGGAATTAAATTCAAGGAGAGCTTAAAGGAAAAGGAAATGTGTATGAGGCGAGGGTTCTTAGCCATCCGTTTCTGAACAGGAAAGACTCCCATCTGATTAGTTGACATAAGTGATATTTTTGACACTAAAATAACCTTCACAAGTGCCTGTGTCCTAAGTTGTAATGGAGTGGGGAAATGAGTTATGGTGTTTTGGCTAGACAGGGTGATTGGAGAGATGTTAATTTTATATGTATTGCATGTGCTGCTAAATAATGGCTTTAGCAGTTACACCAGGGAGTGCCTCACTGAGGAGGTAAATATAGCAGCCAACGTGGTGACAGGTCTCATTGAGTGGCAAGTGCTTGAGGCTCATCTTCACCACCTCCTCAGACCTCTGAAAGCTTATGGGCAGAGACAGTTTCAGAAGATTTTGGATGGATGACTACTCTCTTTCTTGTGTGATCTGTCTTGAAAGAAGGCAGGGACTGGGAATGATCTTTCTTATGTGCCATTAACACTTTTATCCTGGGCTTGTTTTTGTTGTTAGTTTCTGGGCACACCATGTTTATTGCCTTTCAGTAAAGATTTGATCTGTCCTCCCATGACAGGCTTGTGAAAATTCTCATAAAGCTGCTGTGGCTGATTTGTCGTTTTACATTTCTTGTGTGTTGCTTCATATGCTACTGGGGGTTTGTTCAAGTATTTTGAGTTGGAGGAGTATGCTATCAGATGAGTCATTTGAAGATATGACTTGCAAGACCACTGTGAGTCTTTGTGAGGTAGTCCACACCATTGACACTAAGGGTCTTGTAAGGACAGACTTTTTTTTCCCTTTTTTCTTCATACTTATACTGAAAATGCTGGTAAATAAACTCTGTAAGACTTGGAGTTTTAGAAAGCAGCATCCTTTATTTCAGCGCTGGGCGCATGAGGGAATGATTCCCATCAGTCATGTGGAACGAGACAATGACTAGTCATAGAATATATATCCCACTATACATTATGTATAAATTTAACTTGCCTATTCTACTACTTTTCCACAACAGCCAGGTCTCTGCTAATTTAGAGTTCATAGTTGCTTCTCTGTCTGACCTTGCATTCTTAGATAAGGGAAGAAATATTGTCTGGGAACAGCATTACTTAAAAAGACATACTATCAGAAGAACAATTTGGGTCTGTCTAACTTTCAGAAATACTACCACTTAGTTATTACTTAACTGAAGATATGTAGAAAACCAATTCTACAGAAAACCAACTCTACTTAAGCCAAATTATTCCACTGGTCTGCAAGACCAGCCACTTCTTGTATCAACAGTATAGCTTGAGTTGTAGCACAGTCTTGGTTTGTTTGTCTTTGTGCCTTAACATGAAGGTTATTTTACTTAGGAGCACGAAAGGTTGTTTTTACTGTGTGTATGAGATATCTCTAGATATCTCTAGATAAGTACACTTTAGGAATACGCTCAAGATTATGTGAAATACCTCTATTTAAAGATATCTTTCCCTACAGGTGCTTGCATTGCTTTGGCTAAATTCATTGAAATGTGCACTGTACGTTGAAGAGTAGTTTAATTTATCAAGCTTCTGACAGCTCGTTTGTCATTGTTTTTAGTAACTTATTCACCAATTTCTCTAGCCTTGTAGAGAAGCTAGTAAGTAATACTAGGAAATTAACTGATTGGGGTAACTGAATGTACTTTTTTTTTCTTTCTCAGTGTTTCTGTTTTCTGTTTAAGACAAATGCCAAGAGCTTTGTAGCAGAACAAAAAAACCCCAAACTTTCCCATTAATCCAATTTCTTCTGCTTCCATTTTTTTCTGTTGCATATGACTAATTCTATACCTATTTGTAGTCTTCAAGGGAAGTTAAAAAATCCCTTCATTTACTTATTTTATTATTTGCCATTTGAACCTCTTGGAGTGTTTAATTTTTTTATCCTCCTGCTACAGAAGAACCCAAAACCTCAGCTCTTGCTGTGTATTGAAATTAGGAGGAGAATGTGACGTGCAAGCTGCTGTTGCCTTTACAAGTCTTCTTTCAGTAGTGTGTGAAAATTAATATGCTCTCACTTGGCAGCTCAGTGTAGTAATCACTGGTATTTGTGCAGAAAGCTTGAAAATATGAAGTAGTGTTAACTCGGGTGTACTGTGAAGCAAAAATTGGGAATATGTGGCTTGCATGCTTTATCACTATGTTTTTAAAAATGCAGTGAAAAAATGCAAGCGCAGAATATGGTAAAATACTTTGCGGTAGTGCTTCTTGCTATATTTTTGTACCTATCATTTTAAAATAACTTGATCTTTTTACAGTTCACTTTGAATGGGGTGGTTCATAGTTGGTCATCCTGTGGTCTTGAAGGGAAGAGTGAAAACTTCATATATCTCAAGAAGACCTTTTACAGCTCTGCAGACCAAGGAAATTTTTAACATCCCCTGGATAAAGCCCAAAGTTTGTGTGTAACTGTTCTGTGTTTCCTTTGCTTCTGGCCCTGGCAGCAGCAATAAAGCTGGAGTACATTGTGCTAGTGCTATTCTTTACGTTCCAGCATCTGTGGGGAGCCTGGAAAAGCAAGGCAAAAACTTGAATAGCCCCTACTTGTCCCAGCTGGGAAGGGAAGGTTGGAAAACTTGAGGAGCCACAAAGTTGATTCTCTTTCCTGTTAGAAGGGCAGGAATGGAGTAATCAAGCAGCTGGTTTTAAGACCAGACAGGAATGAAATGAAATTCAGACTTAATAATTGAAACTCTTCTTAACATCTGTTAATTTCCAGTGAAAGCTTCCATTCCCTTAGCAGGAATATTTCTTTTGGATCACTAGCCAGCAGGAAACTTTATTTGTGAAGTGGGTGGCTAACAGTCTTAGAAACTGTTCTTTTAAAAGTGAGCTGAAGAGTCTGTGGAAATCTAACCGTTGTGAGTACAGGTCGGAAACACCAGAATAAGGATCAGCCGCTACAGAGCTTGGAAAAGCTCTTTGTTAGACTGGATGTGCAGCCTGACACTTCTGCAGTGCAGCAGTAGCTGGCTGCTGCTTGCTTTCACTAGTGCTTTTCAAGAGTCCTGTGGCCAGCAGTGAAAAGAGAACTGTGTGACGGGCACCTCATCGGCTTACCCAGAGTGGAAATATGCATATGTAATGGCCATCTGATAGTCAATGCAAAATATGTGTGTGTATAGAATACAAGTGATATTGCATGTGGGATGGGGGAGGAGGAGTACCTTTACCAGAGTAAGAGAGGAATTAAAGTTGTGCATTTGTCGTTATCTTTTTTCCTTTTTTTTTCCAGTGTTTGGTTTAGGTAGTTTTTTAGGTAATTTTTGCAAGTGTATTGAGCTAACGCAGTTTGCTGGCTACACAATGACCCTGTGCGTGGGGGAAATGACCTGCTTAGGGAAAGGAGCGAAACACAAGGGACAGTGAGGGGAAGGAGCTTGTGGGCTTTCCTCGCTGCAAAGAGGTGAGAGGAAGGTGCTTGCTGCTTAAGAGCTGTTGTTGCTGAGTGAAACCACAACCTTATTCATCTTTTGGCAGTTAAAATAGATGTTTCTTTGAAGTCACCAGTGTCACCTCTGAGCACCCTGGAAACATAATCATCTCAGTCTTCAGGGTGCTTCAGGTAGTCAACGTATGGGACTGAGGCCAGGAGGTGCTGTAGATGGGAGATACCCTGTAGGGTTTGTTTGAACATAACAGTTGCACAAGATTAACTGGCGCTATAATATTAAATCCACTTGATGAAGGGACAGAGCAAGTTAGGATTTGTCTGCATTGGTGAACGTGTACGAGGCTTGCTAGCATGTGGTGGCTAGTCTTAATCGTGCCCCTTGTGTAGACAAGCTACTGCCTTCTCATTTGGTTAGCTGGGAAAAGCGTGTTTTTTGCTGGAAACAATTAAGGGAAAACTACAGCTAGCTCTGCTTGCCCAGATGTTTTGCTGTATTTAATGAGACAGAGTGACTGTTACTTGTGTCAGCTGAGAATCTGGAAGACTGTGAGCCTGTCCTTTTCCCCCTCCATTTTTCTAACTAGCTGTGGTAATTTTAATTCCCCATTCTCAAAAAGTTGAGGGCCTCAGGGCTGTGTCTGTAGTTAAGCACCCTGTGGTTCAGCAGCTCTGATGAAGCAGTACCAGTTCGGTCTCCTTCTGTGCGTTTCTGCCTTGGTTCTGAAATGTAGATATTGGCAGGTCCATAAAAGCATGCTAAAAGGAGTAGGTGGGGATCTTATCCTCCAACTCCTGTACTGAACAATTGTAGGTGCAGCAAGGGAAATGTGTGGAGAAGGGGAACGAACCACAAAGTGTCCACAATGTACTGTCCCTAATAGCATCTCCCTTTGTCACTGCCGGAGGCAGACTAGGGGGCTAGATGGATGTTGGTCTGATGTAGCAGAGCGTTTCTCATGCATGTGTTACCTTGAGTAGTGGAGCGCAGGCCAGGCGTGTAAACTGGGTTTTGAGTAGCCAGGTAGTTAAAATACTGGTTAATGCAAATACCATTTGAACAGTTTGTCAAGACTGACTGACTTCTCTTGCAAAACATGTTAAGGTCATTACAGCAATTTGAATGGAATGGCAATTTTAATTCCTTCCTCCTTCTGTGCTTATGGCATGCCATAATTCGTTTTCAACTTGGGACATCAGTTCTTAGATGTTAGCCTCAAAACTTAGACTTTGTATTAGTTTAAAGATTTCTAATCTAAATTGAGAATGTTGTTCAGAGCTTTTTAGAAGGAAAAATCAAGTGAAATAGAATATGCATCTCATTCTTCAGATTTTGCAGAGAATATTTCCTATAACAAATAGTGGCTGGTGTCAGAGTGACTTTTTTTGAATCTGGGTGACTGAAGTTGGCTAACACTAAGTGGCTGAAAAGGATATTTAAAATGTTTCACTTCAGGCAACTGTTTTGGGAAATTTGGACATTGTTTGTGCAAGGCTTTTCAAAGTTACAGAACTTTTTTTTTAATGGCCAGAGGCTGTTATGTCTCTGCCTCACAATTGTGTGACAAGCAGGTATAATGAAGCCAGATTTCTGATGTCATTCCTCATGCAGACTTTCTGATCTTAAATGAAAGACGAATTTAGAGTTTCGTTGTTCTACCCAGCTGCCTGTTTACTTTGGCAAAACTTGCAGAGGTCTCAAACACAAAGTTTCTAATCTATCAAATTTGACTGAAATTAGACAATGGCATTCAAAAGTTCTATGGGAAAGGAAAGAACGGGCATGCATGCATGCATCCAGGGTATGATTGCGTAAATCTCATTTCATGCTAAGAACATATGCGATACAACACAACAAAAACCCTTTTACTGTACTGCATTTCGTGCTCTAATCGAGTTCTGCGTCCTCTGTGTCATGAATAGCAATCGGATTGGACATGGTGATGCTGGAGGCTGAGCTGAATTTGGTGTGCTCAGGGTAGCAAGGAAACGATGTCAATAGGCAGCACAGCAGGTCCTGCTTATCATGTGTTTTGCTCTAGAGGACTTCAGTTTTATGCTGAAGCAGACATCAGACTTCATGCTTTATCACTGCTGCAGCGTGGGCCAGTTTGATTATGAAAGAGCAGATTTGTGCTACAAAAGAAGCCCGTTTCCCTGCTGTGAGTCATGGGAGGTTGAGCCTTGTGTTGTCCCAGGGCTTACCCACTACTCTCCTATCTTCAGAGGAGATATGTGCACGCAGAGACCTGGGCAAATCTCTCACTCAGCAGAGAGCAGGTAGGGGAAAGACATCTAATCCATTTAAAAATACTGTAGTCCTGAAAAAACTCCTGCTCATTTTGCAGTAGTATTTAGGGACTGTTGAAACTGAGAATCAAACAGTAAAAATAGATGCCCTGTTTTACCTACAGCAGAGCAGACTTGGCTTGGAAAGAAACAAACAAAAATGATGGAGGGAGCTGATGATATGCAGCAGAAGGTACTGTGTGAAGCCATCGCTGCAGCAGGGAACAGGTTTCCTGTCTGGGATGTACCCCTGGCAGGAAAGCTCTCCAGCTGCCCCATGGCAGCTGGGCTTGCAGGCATTTTAGCCATTACAGGGCAACCCCAGCAGGAGGACTGTGAGGCTGTGAAAGAAGATGGGGTGAAATGCGCCTTTGACTCCCCTCACTCAGTTTTCGGGATGACTGTTCTTTTCAGAAAATCAACCTCCCTCCTCTCTCCTCTCAAAAAAAAAAAACAAACCCCAAACAACCAACCTAGTAATTCATCATTTTTCAGTGTTGGGGAAGAAATGGGTTGTGTTTAACCTTCAGCGAGGATTGAGGTCTGAAAGTCCTAAATTGGTATCTTTGTATAGCACTGAGAAAAGCATATAAGCTTTCCCAGCATTCCGTACTGACTAATCTAGGCAGCTTTCTTTTCTGACAGATGGCAGTTGAAGATTACCATCAGAGGTAATTAGCGTTCTTCACACAGAGGTAAGGAAACCAAGGGGCATGATTCAGGGCTATGAGCTCCACTATAGGATGAATAACCCCTAAAAGATAGCACAGCGATACGGGGTGTTGTAGTCACATTTTAAAACTCTGTATACACAGAAATATATAAAGAACTTGTGCAAACTTTTTCTTTAAAGAACTGAGTTTACTTACAACTAATAGTTGCTCTGTGAAGAATTCTAGTTCTGATTTTAAGTCTTTTTAGCATGCTTGTTTGTCCTGGGGTTTTGTTTTGAGTTTGATTTCAGCTTAATCTAAGGAAGCACACAATTAATGATACTCTGAATACTGAAGCTGGATACACCTACATCTTTGTGTCCTTTGGAAAGCTTACTACCTTACAAATAAATCCTTTTCTTTTTTTAAGCATGTGTATATTACTGGCAGCTTTTGCCATTCGAAAAAGATATCAGTTAGGACTCTGCATGCTGCATTAAATGTTCTTCAGGACTGCATTTTTGAACTATGCTGTGTATCTCATAGTTCTCAAAATCTTCAGAGTAAGTACTGTTTGGATGTTTTATGTGGTAGTTTTTCCTGTACTCACATTTAAGATATGAAACAGAGCACTAAAAGCTTTTAGGGGATCTGCTGCAACCTGTATAACAACATTTCTTTGGCTCAAAAACACTCTGTATCCGTAAAGCGCTCTTACAGTTATGAAGTTGTTCATGAGGGCTTTTTTTCTTACTTTGTTGTTGTAAATAATATTCTTTGAGCTTTAGTACTAAGAAAACAAAGCTATAAATAAAGAAGACTTTTGAAAACAGCCTCAATATTTACAATATTTGAGCTTTTCCCAACCCTTATCTCCTTAGGGACAGTTTCTCACACCAGTACAGATCAGGATTTATACTGTTACAACTAAGCGAGAAATTTGTTAGATTGACTTGGGACTTACTGTTGATATAGACCAGGGGTATCAAAGTCACGACTCCTGCCGTCCTTCTGCAGCATAACGCGTTGTCACACTCTGCACACGTGTCTACCATTGGCAGGAGTGCAGAGGCAAGAAGCTCAGTGCTGCTGCTGAGGAGAAACAAGGTGCTGGGCCAGATAAAACAAGGGGAAGGGATGGATTCGGCCCATGGCTGTGAGTTTGACAACCCTTACGTAGATGGAGAGCATTTCATTCTTCATTCTCAATATGCTGGTAGTGAGGCAAGTAAACTAGCACTCTTGGTTATCTTTTCTTGTAAAAAAAAACAAACAACAAAACCAAACCCAAACATCCCATATTATTTCCTCTGCCACTGCCCTTGAGAGCCCTAATTTTGCTTCTTGAGTGGGCTTTAGTTTTCTTTTTTCTTTTTTGTGATTTATTTTAGCCTATGGTTGAGATTATTCTATATTATCCCCAAGCCAACTGGTAGTTTCATAATCTCTAGCCATTTCTGTGGGAGCTGAGGTTAAATCACTAGCTCCAAATCTGCTGGAGCTGGATGTTTTCGATATGTTAGGCATTATTAGAAGACAATGTGCCTTGTTTTAAAGTGAACTTCGTGCTGTAATTAATGTGTAATACAGATAACTTTATGGTTGGACCTGTATTTATTTAGTTAGATCATGATTTCTGGGGGAAAAAAATCTGGCGAGTTGATATGGTTTATAACCAAACTGTTTTGAAACCTGTTGAACTTGGCAATTTCCAGCCTTTTCTCCTTCCATTCTTTTCCATCTGTTCTCTTTGGGAAATGTAAGAATATTGGTTTGTTTGTCCTCAAGCCTCTGACTCTGCAGGCAATCATGGACAAAGAACAGTGGCTGTTGAATGAGTGACTGATGTTGCAGTAGGATGTGTATCTTTCCGTTAATCATTTTCTGTTCTCTCAAGCATTATGTAGTACGTTTGTCATCTCTGTTGTTTAAAAGGATGTGAAGAAGTAAGACAACTCAAACCCATGCTCTCTGTTCCTTCAGGAAGAGCAGCACTCTTTAAGTTGTCAGAAACTTTTTCAGTTGTGCAAGTAAAGGTATGAGGAGAAAATGGTTTGAACTCTGCCCCAGAACATGTTGCATGGCTTGTTTATATTCCAGCCTTTCTGGAAGAAGAACTGACGGAAGAAGGGAAAGAGGCTGAGAAGGAACGGTGTCGTCACCGCAGTGTACAGGAGGATCTTTGTGGATTTGTAGCACCTGTTCTCTGTGTATTTTGTTCTATCATGTGTTATACTGACACCTATGATGTGTAATATATAAATAGCAGTCTGGCTTAGGCTGGCTAAATCTTTAAAGGTTAATCTGAGAGAGTACAACAGGGCTAGAAGGAATCTTTCAGCTGAGGCTGTTACTGAACTTATGTTTTTTTTTCATTTAAATAATTTATTTTAAAGATGTGGTTAAGAGTGGATTTGTGATGTTTGCTTTGATTAAAGCTTTGGTAGCTGAGGAAGCAGAGTTATCTGTGCTCAAGTCATACTTGCTTTGGACTTTGCATGCATAGGATAGCTTTTGACAGAACCCGAAGTAGTTGTTTTTGTACTGCACCACAACTCTGTGGTCTCTGGGCATGGCAGTAACTGCTGGTTTGTGTTCAAGTGCACTGGAGGAAGAAAGAAAGGAAAAAAAGGGCACAAAGTGTGTTTGGGGAGGCCTGTGGAGGGATAAAACAAGAAAAGCATATGAAAACGTTGGTTTCCAAATTCTGTGCAACGTTGCATAAACGGGCCACTTCCCACTAGTCCTCATCACAATGCACAAAAAGCAGGTGAGAAACTAAGGCTGTAGGCTTGCTCTTATTCTTGATTGCCTATTATCACAAAGTTTCTGGAAATCTGTGATGCTTAAAAAGCACTAGTTAGATGAGCATCCAATAGCTGTTATTGGTCCTTTTCTCCTCAGAGCCACAAATTGGATTTGGATCTACCCAGAGTTAACTTTTAAACTCAAGTTATCAGTGTTTAACTCCTTCTGCAAAAAAAAAGGTGTCCTTTGCTGGAATGGGCCCCAAGCCATTTTGAATCATTAGGGATTATTGTTTTCTGTCTTGGATGGGAAACATAATTAAACCAAACATTTGGCAGATGAGGAATACAAACCCAGATATTTCTCTTATGCTTGCAGTTTTAGTTGTGTGTCTATACCAAGGATGTCAAACTCATTTTCACTGGGGGCCATATCAGCCTGTTCCTACAGTGTAACGCGCATCACATTCGCACATGTGACCAGTGCTGGCAGGAGCGCAGGGGCAAGGAGCTTGGCGCTGCCACTGGGGAGAAACAAGGTGCTGGGCTGGATAAAACAAGGTGGATTTGGCCTGTGGGCCTTGTGTTTGCCACCTATGGTCTGTAACTTGCAATAGAGCATGTTGTCACCTTGAGCTGGTGCCAGGAATCCACATTGCACTGTGATAATCTGAGCCAAAATATTAGCTCAGATCTCAGGGGTGGCATAGCAATACTGTTGTAGCCCCAGGCTGGTGGTAACGTGTTCTACCTCTCAGCAGGCCTAATTAGGTTGGCATCAGAGTCATGCCGACTACTGCTCCTCTTTGAGGACGATTTCAGTGATACCTAATGGCTATGCTCCACTATATTTTGGTCATCAGGATTTTTTGGCAGAATGATGCTTTGTACTCCTGTTTTTCATCCCCGGAGTTAGTAATTGCTGCCAGTATGAGTGACGTTAAATTTTGTATTGGTCAGCCCAAAAGTGATATCTCTGTGAAACAACATGCATCATTGATTACTGTATTACTGGGAACAGGATCACAGCGGTCTTTTGCAGACAAAAGGGCAACTGTTCTAGTAAGCTTTAAAAAGCTTGTAGTAACTTGACCTAGGCTTGTACATATGTCTTCTTGCTATCCAAGAAACAGCCTGAGTGTGTGCAACCTCTCATTTTCTCTGACCTTTTTTTTTTCCTGTTCCCACCCCCCACTGTGGGGAACACACAAAAGCTCCTGGGTGCTCAGGCAAAGGGAGGGAAGAGGAATGTAAAAGGAGTTACACCATTGAACGGATGATGTTACTTTAGATAAAAATGGGCTTGGTGGTAAGACTGTATGTGTAAAGTGGGACCTACAGGCCTTGCGCAGCTTTTGCCAAACTCTCCCTATTGATGACATGCCTTCCTGGCATGCATGTGAGTGGAAGGTTACAAACGCTTGTTTTGCAGACTTGCCTGAAGTGTTGAAGGCCTGAGATTTGACGAGAACAAGGCAGTGTGCATGATTTCTTGCACTTAAAGGTGGTAATGGGAATCAGGTGAGGGTGCAGGGCTGGAGATAAAGGTTTGGAGAGGTGTAGGTGCTGCATTGCCTGTTATGCCAAAGACAGATAAATTGAGCTCGTTCCCAGCCTTGTGGGAGGGAACTAACCTCTGTCTTTCATCAGCTGTCCTGTCTAGGAAAATTAGGGTTGCAAGAGGTGAAGATACGATAGATTGAACACCGATTCTTTAGCAATTCTTTTTAGCTGAAGGATATGCCTGTGTGGGAAGAGTTTCTGACCTTATAAGTAGGACTGGAAAGTCACATAAGGGAAAGGCATGCAGAGATCTCCTTGAAGATTTTGGACAGAAGCAAACTGAAATGGTGATTGTCAGTGAAAAAAACTTAAGTTACTTTTCATCCTTGCTTGACGCAGTTGGTGGGCATGTTCTGGTGAGGAGCAAGTTGCTGGTGTGTAGAAAGACAAAAATGGAGTAAAATACACGTGAATTGTTCACAAAATGATAAATGTATTGTGGTACAGTATAGGTTTTACCATTAGCAGGGTGATGATGGGGAGGGAGGCAAGTGCTTGGGCCCTAAACCCAATCTATTAACTCTTGCAGCCAGTCCTGAATTAGTGTGCTGCCGTGCAAAAGGTCAAAGGTGGACATATCTCTAGTCTACAGCTGCCCAGTAAGTTAATGTCAGCATTAATCAGCAGAGGCTACATTTGTGGCTGTAGTAGCTATGATAAAGAACAGAAGTTGACTAAATTTACTCAGCATCACTCCTACTGTGATACTAAATCTACTGGACGTCATTGTTTGCTGTTGAATACTTGGAGAAAAGACTATCTTGCTATGTCTTGGCAGGTCTTCTGTTAGAGCATGGGTGTCAAACTCATGACCTGCAGGCTGAATCCGGCCCTCCACCCTGTTTTATCCAGCCTGGCACCTTGTTACTTCCTGGTGGCAGCGCTGAGCTCCTTGCCCCTGCACTCCTGCAGCGCTGGTCACATGTGCAATGTGACAAGCGTTACGCTGCAGGAAAAGGAGAATGGTGGGAGCTGCGAGTTTGACATCTCTGTGTTAGAGAAAGGGGAAGCATTAAGGGAGACTTGGGAGACCTTCCTCAACAAACAGAAGCTGTGTATGGAAGAAGGCCATCTCTCTTCAAAGTTATCAGGCTGCTGTGGAAGCAAACAGCTGGTTTGTTCTGCTGTTGGAGGGGAAGAAGGCTCCATTTCTCATAGTCGGTAAACTTCATTTACCGCTTATTACCTCATCATTTAAAGAGATTAGGGCAGAAAGAGACTGAAAATGTCTTCCAGTGCAGGAGAAATCTTTAACTGCTGGTAAAGATAATGTGTGGTGTGATGGTGGAAGTCTCCAATGACATTTTGACACAGTAAAACCTTAGGGTTTTTTGGTGTTATGGTTTGTGCAGGCCCTCAGGGACAGGAATGACTGCTTTGTTTTTGTGTGGGGCTGTGCAAGTTAACAAGAATATTTTCCAGTTAAGATGCTGTAAAACTTATCAGTGCAAAATAAAGTCAGCGTTGTAGGTGACTTAGAAATGTAGTTTTAAATCAGGACTGCTTTGCTAGGCTAATCTAATGTATCTACCTTCCTCATTTAAAATTAATATTTATGAGGACTTCTGTTTCTTAATAAACTATAATGAAACTAATAAACTCTAATGGAAATGAAGAAAGTCAGGGATTGTGTGAGGGAGAGGCACTAGACTGACTCGGGCACTTCAGTACCTTTAAGATGTTGCTGCAGTGCTATTATATTGTCTGCTACAGTGTTTCCTTCCAAGAGGGGGAGAATTAATGAGCTATGTACATACTTAGAGAAGGAACTGGAAGAGTTAATGATGAATAGGGTATAGATTTAGCAGAAGAAATATATAGATACATGCCATAATGTGCTCACAATTTGGCAGCTTAACTTGGGGCAAATGACAACATGAGAAAACTCACTCCTTGGTTGTCCTTCTGCTGTGTAGTTGTTTCAGTGAGCACTACATCCAGACCAAAAGGAGACAGTGCTGCAGGACTGGTGATCACAAGCAGGCCCACAAAATACGGACTACTTTTTAAAAATCCTGATGCTTCTTGTTAAACTTCCGTAGGTTTTCGTGTGCTTTTTCCCATGTCCCTTTAAATTTCAAGATCCACTGAAAGTGCATTTTCAGGTTTACTTCTTTTCCTTCCCCACAACTACAAGGTCTAGGAATTTGAGGTCTGAGTGAAGTTTTCATGCTGTCAGTTAATTGGAGCAGCGGTAAGTTAAATTGTCACAAGAGTAAGTATGGAGCTAAGATTTTTTTTCAGATGAGCAGTATTTAATTTAGTAGTAACCACTGATATATTAAGAACCTAATTTGAAGCAAGAAAACTAAAGCAAGCTGTGCAGTGTGTTATGGACAAAAAAAAAGGTGCTCGTAGTGTGGTCTGTGATTGTCCGGTCCAGCAGCTTTCATTTCCTGTGTGATTATTTGATGCAGTGGCATGACTACATCAACTGCATATGGAAGTTGAAAGATAAAAAGAGGCTATGAGATAGTGCCATATATCAAATACCACACTTACGGTGAATTAGCAGAGCAAAGAGTAATTTTAAGTAAATGTGCAGCTCTAACAAGGGTGTTGGTTCCCCACTTCTGCCGAAGGAAATAAAAATAACCTCTGGGCTTGTTTTGCTAATTTGTCATATACACAGATGTGTCTCTGTGGTGAGTTGGTGGGAGCTGAGGTGGACACATCCACCTGTAGGAGATGCAGACTGATCTCTTGAAATCTGTCAATACTGTAATGGAGTCTGTCTTGTCTAATTGTAGCTCTGCCTTGGTGGGTTGGGGAGTTGAACGGTGGAAGTGAAGTTAGCTTAGATTGCTAGTAAAAAAATGCTTGTGAGTTGTTTTACAACACTTATGCATCCCATTGCTTGCTTGCTTTCAGAAGATTACCCAGATAAAACCTGAATGTCAGACACTGATCTTCTGGGTTCCTTTCCTGTTTCATTTGTGTGGGAGGGGAACAAATAGTTGAGTTCCAGCTTTGTCCTCCTTATTTTCTTAGCCCTGACCAACCTTGACCTAAGGGCACCATGATCTCTGTCAGTCTGGTTGATGAGCTTAAATCAAGATGCTGGGTCTTGTGTAGTGAATAAGCTGTAATGTGACTGTCATTTTACAGCTGAACTATGTCTTCTTAATTGCCTGTTTTCTTGAATCTCTGATTATGGGGCTTTTCTAGTGCAATATCTGCTTTGTAGGAGTTTGTTTTCCTTTAACTTTCTCAAACACTCAGCTATTTTAAAATAGAAAGGAAGAGCTGGAACTGTTAATACACCCAGAATTATTTCTTCCATAAACAAGGCAATGGTTCTGTTTACTAAACCAAGTTAAGAAGTCTTCACAAAGACTTGCATTTCTTGTCTACAGAACTTCATCTTCAAAGCACTAAATGGAGCCAGGCACTGGGGATGGGATGATGAGAAGGTGACTATATAATTAAAGATCATTTTATGTTTTGAAGAGCTGAATTAGGTACACTCTTAATGATGCTGTGTTCTCATGTGTGTGCCAAGCTGAATGTCATACATAAGATACTGAAAGTTGTTACAGATTCCTTGTGATCCTGTTTGAAGAACAATGCTGGCTTTTATATTCTCTTGTTTTAATGGAGTTTTTGCAGGATGTATGAATATCTTTGTAAATACTTAACAAACAACAATTTATTTTCCTCAGTTGGTGAATTATACTGTTATGAATAATATTTTTGTTTTAAAAGACCCTTTGTGGGCAGCTTTGCCCTGTCTTTTCTGTGTTTTTATAGCCTAGTCTGATTCTTCTGCAAGGATCTTTTACATTGAGATCAGCACAATCAGCAATTTAATCAGTTGTCAATTTAGTAACTTTATCTGAAGAGCTGCTTCATTATGTTATGTTGTTTTGCCAAAGCTTGCCTTGATTGAATTGGGGAGTAAAAAAGTAAACAGTTGATTTCCACTTCAGTGGGATATATTAGAAAACTTTTGCTAAGTAGAAGGATGTAAAAATACTGTCAAGGAAAGGACCAAAGAGCGCAGTGTCTTTTTCAACTAAATGACCCCAATTGCTGTTAATGACATGTGACTAAACCCAATGGGTGGGTTTTCTTGTAGCGTTCTTGCACTTTTAGGGAGAGACTCTTACACAATTACTGCAAAAACTCAGTTTACTCCAG
The DNA here is from genome assembly GCA_033556795.1 of Tapera naevia. Lineage (NCBI taxonomy): Eukaryota > Metazoa > Chordata > Aves > Cuculiformes > Neomorphidae > Tapera > Tapera naevia. Next base: position 2,848,856 of record JAUMJJ010000300.1, on the reverse strand, counting down.
AAGTTGAGAGTGACTGTCAAAAAAACCTTGCAGTGATTCTTCTTGGAGGGTTGAGGGAGTTGTAGCTGTAACAAAGGCAGTGCTGCTTCCCAACAAGGGATGAAAGGTTGAAGTTGGAACAGCTGTAGCCTAGGAGTATTTCATCCAGAACAGAGCAGGACAGCCTGGAGGTTGCTAGACTCTAGCATGTTTGTTGCATGACTTTGTTACAGGCAGATGCTCCTATAAGACCCCATCTCTGCCCCCACGATTAAACTCCTGTGATATAGGAGGAAAAAAGATAAGGAATTAAGTAGTGGCTTACTGCGCTCAAATAATTGTAACAAGTAGTTCACTGTTAAGTACTTTCTCGGGGTGAAGCTATGTGAGTGGCGCTAGTTTTCTTCTTGATTTCTAATAATAAAATGCACTACTCCCTTGTAGTTTCTTGGCCTTTAATACAAGATATGATGTTAAGATGTTACTACTGTAAAGCATATTGCTGTGAATGATGATAAAAGGGCTTGAGGACCTCTGCTCTGAGGACAGACGGAGATCAGAGTTGGGCTTGTTCAGCCTGGACAAAAGAAGTCTCCAGGGAGACAACATAGTGGCCTTCCCGTACCTGAAGGGCCTACAAGAAAGCTGGGAGGGACTTTTTACAAGGGCAAGCAGTGACAGGGTGAGGGGAAATGGCTTTAAATTGGAAGGGCAGAGATTTAGATTAGACATTGGGAAGAAATTCTTCACGCTGAGGGTGGTGAGGCACCGGCACAGGTTGTCCAGGGAAGCTGTGGATGCCCTGCCCTGGAAGTGTTCAAAGCCAGGTTAGATGGTGCCTTGAGCACCCTAGTCTGGTGGGAGTTGTTCCTGCCCGTGGCAGAGGGGATGGAACTGGATGATCTTCAAGGTCCCTTCCAACCCAAATAATTCTATGATTCAGTAGGTCTGTATCTGCCTTGAGTTTTATTGCATTGAGGCTGTTTAATGAAGGCTTAAAAACAGTAAGTAGTCTAAAAAGCAATATGGAATTTAAGAAAAAAGCAAACAAACAAAAAAAAAAACAACCAAAAAAAAAAACCCAAAACCAAACAAACCCCCAAGCCGTAAGGCCAAATCTCCACTCCTTGAAAATGCAGCTGTATGTTTGGATATGGCTTGTTTTTGTTGGACAGCTGTTTGTTACACTGTCTTTAAAATACAGGTATGCAAGTAGGGATTTATGCATTGATCTGCATTGAACCTGCCTATCATGATAGAGGGAGAAGTGAAAATACTAGAAGGATACAGCTTTTGAGTAAACTTCCACAGTGATTTGTGGCCGGAATGGCTATTTTGGACTTTCCAAAGATTAAGCAACAGAACTTCATTCATAGCTACTGAAAGGGCAGCTCAGTGCGTTAGATATGAGCAATGCAGAACTTGCTTTTCTCCCAGCGTGTCTTGCCAGATAAATGAGCTTCTGGTTTCTCTGGTTTTCACCTCATTGCACAGCTGAATGAAAGAAAACTCTGCTTGAAAAACGAATGCCTTCTCTGCTATTTCTCAGTAACATAGTTAAGTTTTACAGATCGGGTCCTAACTTCTCTTCTTCGCTTTGCCATGTGTGAAAATAGCATTTTTCTGTCAATTGAGTCATGAAGTCTGGCCTGTGTCAAGAGTTGCAGTCTGTGCAGGACACAAGGGCATGAACAGCTTCAGTGCAGCTTTAAGTGTCCAGAACTATCCTAAAAGCACCAGTAGCAATTTGAGGCAGCTCATACCCTCTTCTGCTTCATCAGCATCAGCCTTTCTGCCTCCTGCAAAGTGTCAATGCTCGTTTAACTGCGTAATTATGGAAACTGATAGTGGGTGGTGCAAGAAAGAGGAGAAGCGCACGTACTTATAAAGGCCAACTTCTGACCCAGGAGGCTGGTTTCTTTTGGCTGCCGGTGGACAGAAAGGAGCTTCTGCTCTGATATGTTTCTGGAAGAGACCGTCTTCCTCCTGTTTCTTCAGAGATAACCTAGTCAGCCCTTCTCAATGCTTTTGTGTTACCATACAGAGTATGCATATGTTTTGGGTGTAGAGCAGTGTTCAGCTCCTAGGACTTTGACAGGGGATCACTCTGGTTTGTTTTCTCAAATTTGCGATGGTAGAGAATGCCTGTAAAAATGACTTCCTTTTGTAGCTTTCAAGATGCTATATAAATATTTTAATATCATCACATGGATTTTAATTTCTTGTTTTATTTCTCTTGAATTTCAGGTCTACCAGTCATGAAACGAATTCTTCTGTTTTTTATCCTGGCTGCTGCTGTTATGTATGTTTTTCTTCATGGAAATCTGTGGAGAAATAACCTCTACTGGTATGGTGATGATTTGTTTGCTTACAGTGCAGACACCTTTATGGCTATGAGAGATGTGATGGAGTTTCTGTGTTGCTGAACAGTTGTTTGCTACTAATCAATAGAATTGATTACTACTCTGTGTGTGTGTGTTTTCTGGTTATTTGGGTTTTTTATACAGTGAGGGAATGAATGTGCCCATTCTCTTGTGTCACTTCTAAACCTTGTAGTTGATGTGAGCCTGGTTTTATGGAGAGGTCAGGACCTCAGAGATAGGGAGCCCCTCTGAGTGCCGTGAAAATAAGTGTTCAGGTGAGGAGAGAGACCTTATTTGTGTGTCATGTCCTTATCTTCCCCACCTCATATGTGTTTAGTGCTAGCTTGTTCATTTAGATGTCTGATAAACGACATGGGAGAGACATGGGAATAACTGCAGATGTAGTGGGCACCTTTTGAAAAGCTGCAATTTTTTAAGTCCCAGTGGCAACCTTGTGGGAGGTGAGCCTTTGCTGTCTCCAGCCTGCAAGGGACAGGTAGCTTGGAATCTAAAATTCAGGGTGTGTATCAAAGAAGTTCAGTTTCCATTGGGCTTAGCAGATCTGTAACCAGGACTGACCAGGGTGTTTGTGTTATGAAGATAGTAGTGATAGCTTTTAAAATTAGCAGTTGATGTGCCTTCATCTGTGTTGTTTGTAGTGTAAGATTGATGCAAATAGCTTTCTGTTGTGGTTTCTCTTTATAGCAAACCACAGTACTGTGACGTTTCCCTTTTTGCAGGATTAGCTTTTATGGACAGACTTCCTCTGTGAGGGCTTCTCCTTCCTGTGAGACTAGTGGAGTTACCCAGTAAGTTCAGAAGTTGAGTCTTTTGTGTTGGGGAATTTTGGTTATTTTCTGGGCAGGAGGGAGGGATTGAGATGAAAATCTGTAACCCTTGTCCTTAGGCTGTTCAATTGGTTATTTTACAGCTGTGTCCATTGGCAGTTTCTATTATGAGCACAATTTGAACATGTCTGGCAGAAAGGAATTTGTCCATGTCATGTATCCTGTGTTTAGTTAATATTTGTGGCCACTTCCAGTCACTGTCTGTAACAAGAAATTAATTGTTGGAAGGACATTTGTTTACAACTTCCAAATTTCTACAATTCTGAGTTATACTTGAATAAAATCAGCAGAGCTAAGAGGCAACTTTTATGCTTAAAATTTGATAAATTGGAGGTGTGGTTCACTTGTGATGTGCAGGTGTAAGCAGATCCAGTACTAGAAAACTACTGCAATTAGGATTGTGGGATTAACGAGTGCCTGTGTTAAAACTTAAAAGCAGGTTTCTTTTCTCTTTGAAGCTGTCCTACAAAACGTTGTCTATGAGCATTGAGTTGGCCAGCTGATACGTTTCTCAGGGTGCTTTCTCAGTGTCAGTATTCACATGACAACTTGAGGTTACCAAAAGCAATGAACCTTAATGATCTGTTTGGCTTGTGGTTCTAATGTGGTGCTTTCATCCTTCGGTTCGTACTGCAGCCCAGATGCATGTGTTGCTCACGCTGAACTTTAACTCCCCTTTTGGGCTTCATATTTGTTATTAATTGGGTTGAATTGCCAAGGCGGGAATATGCTTACAAGTGCAAGTCTTAGCCTTAATAAGAGATGAATGACTTATCCCTAAAGAACCTCATTTTCCTTGAGGTACCTTATGTGGTGCTGTCTATACCCCTCTCCAAACAACACTCTCCTCTCTGAGTAGTACTAGTGGTACTATCTGGTATGGCTACAGGACTGACCCAGCCCATGTGTCCTGCTTCTCTGCAGGTGGGCCTGAGATCTCGCCTATGGTTATTGCTGCTTTGATAGTTGTTGAGCAAGGGAGATTCAGCCCCCTTGGGGCAGCACTGTGAGATAAAAGCCTTTACTAGTAAAAGTATGACAACAAGAAAGATCTATCCTTATAATATAGGCAGAGGCAATCATGAAAATCTAGTGTGTTAACTCTATAATCAGCTTTTGTTTGACCTGTCCAAGTTTCCTTGCTGCTACTCATTGCTGTTCTTGCTTTTTCTTTGAAATTCTTTTGTAGGCCGCCACCTACGGAGAGAAGGAACACGCTGGACACTTGTCTCCTGAAACCACCTTTTGAATCTTTACTGGAGTGAGTTTTCTGTGGGAAGTGAGGAGGAAAGGAAAGGCTGTGCTGTTTGAGCTATTTGCATATCCTGGCCTATTTCACATTTCGATTCACCTCTGCAAGTTCATCTTTTGGGCTTGGGTACATTGCTGTTTTTCCTGGTTGATGCAACTCATTGTGTAGCTTGCCACTGATCAGCACCTGAGCAGTATCACACAATTAGCTCAACCTGCTGGTGCATATACTGAAAAAATACTTTCTTTTCAGATATTGTAGTTAGCAACCATGAAACTATTTTAATGATTGAATTGCAAGCCTTATTTTCTTTTTCCCTCCATGATTTTCCTGTAAAAGAAACCTTCATGTCCAAAACTGAAACTCAGTCATCATAGAATCATAGAATGGTTTGGGTTGGAAGGGACCTCAAAGCCAGTTCCACCACCCCTGCCATGGACACGGACACCTCCCACCAGATGAGGCTGCTCAAGGCCCCATTGAACCTGGCCTTGAATGCTTCCAGGGAGGGGTCATCCGCAGCTTCCCTGGGCAACCTGTGCCAATGTCTCTCCACGAAGAATTTCTTCCTAATGTCTAATCTAAATCTTCCTCCTTCCAATTTAAAGCCATTTCCCCTCATCCTGTAACTGCTTGCCCTTGTAAAAAGTCCATCCCCATCTTTCCTGTAGCCCCTTCAGGTGCTGAAAGGCCACTATGATGTCTCCCTGGAGTCACCTCTTCTCCAGGCTGAACAAACCCAACTCTCTCAGCCTGTCCTCATAGTAGAAGTGCTCCAGCAGTTATTCTCTCTTAAGAATCTGGACTTAAAAGATGAAAATTTGTTGGCAGCTAAATATTTATGTAGCAGCCAAGGATCAGAGAAGTTCTGAAAATATCTTCATTTTATTTGGAAAGGGGAGTATGAAATATGAAAAGATTAATCCAGTCTTTAATGATAAAATATTCTTCCCCTTAACTGTAATTTTTAATATAATTTAATGTCAGTGAAATTTGGGATTATTCAGGGTTTTGTTCCTCTGATAGTACTGTTGAATTTTGTGTGTCATTCATTTTAAGGTACTCATAGGAAGCTTCCTTTGTAAAGAAGCAGTCAGATGAAAAAAAGGAAGAGCTTCAACCCAAAACAGAGGAGGTATCTAGTTACAAAACTGTATCCAAGATGTTTGTGGGGAAATACTGGGCGTTTTTGTTATTAGAAGCACAAGTCTTAAATGAAAAAGATTAAGGAAGTGTTACAGGACCAGAAACAGACAGGCGATACTGAGAAAACATTGAGTATGGCCCTGGTAAAGCTTGAAAAAATGCTTAGACTGAGTCCTGGCTGAAGAAGTCTTGAAGCTCTAAGTAAAGATGGTATTGCTTCTTTTTTTTTGGTGCTTTCTGTGTACAAGAAAACATGGCTTTAATTCGGTGCAATTAATATTTTAAAGAACATGGAAGCATCTCAAGCTTGTTCTCACTGAAGCAGTCCTGTAGTCTTTGAGTTTTGGTTAGCTGACTGGCCCAGAGAGATGCTCCTAGGTCCCTTGCCCACGGAATGTGAGAACTGAATAGCCCTGGGGATGAGCAAGGGGGCAAAAATGTCCTCAGAGATGTGCAGTGAGAACATGAGTGCAGAGATGGAACAGTCTTTTGCGTATTTCCGTAGCTCCTTTACAGTGATAGTTTGTGTGAGCTGAATATCTTTGGTAATAGCCTGGGGAGGCTGAAAGGATTTCTAAACTGGCAGAATTATTTATTGAAAAGGAACCAGAGCAGAGCTAGAATTAAGAGTCTCTTTCCAGTAGGTAAATTATTTATTACATCTAAGCTTGCCAACTGCTTCTAAACAGTGAGGCACATTATTAAATTTAGTATGGGTATTTAGTTTCAAAGTGAGATCTTGGTGTGTTGGCTGTGGTGTTTTCTTGGTTTTTGTTTAGGTTTTTTTTTTTTCTTATTACTGTTACTATCTTGTGAATACGTAGTGCTTAGAGTGAGGTACTTGATTTGTGAAACGGGGATTCTTTTTTTTAACAGCTCTTAATATTCTTAATGGAGAAACAAGTTGTGCTGGCTGTGGGTATTTATGATCAACAGTAGATTTTCTCATTGTGGCTGTATACTTCTGTATTAACATTTAGCAATCCTGCAAGCTAAGTCTTATGTTAAAAAGGCACCGAATTCAATGAATGGTTGTGGACTTAACTCTAAGATGAAGGAAGCCTAGGGCATGGTAGCATGTGGCAGGGTTGGGTTTACTCTTCATTTGTTTGGCTTGGCTTGAGAGATATGGTAATAAGAGTCTGTTCCCTACCATGAGAGAACCCTTGAAACTGTGGTTTACTGTCTTTTGAAGAAAGAAGCGACTTCATTAGTGATGGGACAAGGGAGAATGGCTTTAAATTGGAAGGGGGAAGATTTCAATCAGACATCAGGAAGAAATTCCTCACAATGAGGGTGGTGAGACACTGTCACAGGTTGCCCAGGGAAGCAGTGGATGCCCCCTCCCTGGGAGGTTCAAGGCCAGGTTGGATGGGTCCTTGAGCAGCCTGGTCTGGTGAGAGTTGTCCCTGCCCATGGCAGGGGGGTTGGAGGTGGATGGGCTTTAAGGTCCCTTTCAAACCCAAACCATTCTGTGATTCCAAGCTGTGATGCCATCATGTTCTAGTTTGCAGGAGGAATATTCTTTTGAGGTATACCTTCTTTTGATCCCCCCGTGCCACCATTCTCATCACAGGGTGGCCCTAGCACACGTGCACTGGGCTCCTCTCGGATATCTGGCTTCTGGCTAAGCCAGAAGATGCGCTGCAAGAGCAAACCCAGCGTGCTGCAGCTGCTATGGGGTATTCAATCTGTGGGACCCTATTAGTTAGTCCAGAGTGGAAAAAAAAAAACCAAAACAAGACATCTGTAATGTGAACGTGAGAACTCCATGCTTTTTTTGCCGTATGGATGTATCCCTGTTGCCCCAAAATATTTACTAATGTCAACAACAGACATGAAGTGCCACTTGTTTGGAATGGGAGTGCACCTCAAATAAGCTGACATCTTCAGGAGATTGTATTTTCAAGTTAAAACACCTTGTTTCAAACCCCATTCTTATTATTATATATGGCAATCTAATAAATAACTTTAATTTTCCTTGCTGCCTCTGTTATGTACTTATCAAAGTTATTTGTCTTCCTGATTTACATATTCTCTTAAATATGCTGTCTCATGATGTAAGCTTTCAGTCATGCGATTTTAATGACTCTATATAAATCATACAAGCAGAGAAATAATTTTTATCTCACATTCTACCTATATTCTTCCCTTGTTCTGTCACCTACTTTCTTTCTTTGTGTTCATGAATTTTCTTCTTTTAAGAGTTGACAGTACTTGAAGTAGGATGAAGAAAGTTTTTTTGAAAGCAATTATATGAATTATTGTCTTATCCAAATACATCATGTGTTTTTTCTTAAACTTCTTCTTTTGTCCCTTCATTAGTGTTGAGAAAACATACCCATTCCTGTGCGCTAATGATTTTCTCAGAGTGGCAGAGTTCCACGGGAGCGATAAGTTTGAACTACCTTATGGAATAAAGAGAGCAGGTTTGTGTTCTATGTACCTTATTTTTAAGCAGAAATAGCTAAATGATGTGTAAGGCCACATGAAACTCTGGCCCTGGTCTTTCCTATTCACCAGTGCCAGACCTTTTGGGGATATCTAGCAGTGACTTAATGGTTTCATTTAGTCCCTCTGATCTGGCATCTTCCTGTTTTTAACAAATAAAACACTTGTGTCGGGGTTGCCCCTCTTAGCAGAGAAGCTCCAAAACAGTGGGAGTGAGGAACAGTGGAGCTTATTCAGCTTACTTTTATTTGGATGTGGGCTGGAGTGCTGAAGATACTTGGTTAGTGCTTTGCTAGGTGTGAAATATTAGCTGGGTCAGTTTGATGGGTTTCATCAAAACCAGTTGGGATCTACAGTTCTCCTAAGGCAGAAGTCCTCAGGTTGTGGCAGTTACATCAGCAAAATTTCCCTTTTACTGGGCTAGATTCTCACCCCAGGGAATGTGTCACTGTGGGCTGCAGGAGGGGGTATTTCCAATGTTGCATGACTGCTGTACCCATGCAAAATGTTTACCTGCTGATGCTTGCTGCTTGCGTTGTTCAGAGCAGAGCAGACTGGGCCAGAGATCCTAAGGGTTTTAGTTGCCCGTTTGAAACTGATTGTAAAGTCTCAAGTCTCAGTTTTTAATACTGAACAGTGCACCTTCCTAGTAACCTGTGGGTCTGGGCTTTTGACTATCGATTTTTCCCTCTGTCAGTGTAATAAGGATGGTGCATTTTTCTGCATCCTTGAGATTGCAGTGAGGAAAAGTATGCTTGGGAATGAGTTGAGGTCCCGTCTCATTTAAAGGCATGTGAAGTGTCCAGGAGTTGCCTGACCATTGATGGAGGGCTGGGAACATGCCTTTGCCCAGCATTGCCAGTGAGTACAGGCTGGTTTGATGTTTTTTTCCCAAATGTGTAATGCTGTCAGCTGTCCCTGGCTGCACAACCCCTACTCTTAGGTCAAGGCTGCTTCTGTTTCAGCTGAAGGTGGGCAGAAGTAAAAACAAAGTCAATTAGGTCTTAGAAACTCTTCTGATGCTTGTTTACTGTAACTAAGATTTTATACAAATCCCATGCTAGTTTCCAACTTCCAGGGGAATGCCGGGGGAGGAAAAGCTTCCCAGAGAAGGGTTTCTGATAAACCTGGACTTCTTTGGCATCATTGATTGACCTGTGGCCCTTTAATGACAAGTGTTCTTATTTCGAGTTTTTTATTCACGGTGCGTAAAAACTACTGCGTCTGAAAATGCTGTAGTCAGGGTGGCATGCTTATTTTTATATTGGAAAGCACTGATCATTTTCGTTAACCTTCTTTGTATTTCCTTTCTAGAGCATTTTTTTCATTTAGCCCTTTCAAGACTGCAAACCTGTGGACTTTTCAGTGAAGATGACAGGTGAGATGGTTTATTTGCTAGTGTTTGTTCATTGTATTTTTAATATTTAATATTTACCTGAAAAGGAATGTCAGTGGCGTTAGCTTGAAGTTGCTCAAGTTAGCCAAGATGCAGATCTGACTGACAGTGTCCAAGCAATATGTAACCAATTCCAAGATTTAAATACGTTTGGTTTTAAACCTATGTAGCACCAGCATTCCAGAATAATTTTTCTGTAACAGAGCTTAAACTTGGAGATTTCTTTTTTATAAATATTTTAGGAATTTGCTAGGTGAATGCAGTCTCGTCTTTCGCAGTGCCTTTTTCACAGTTTCACAGTATCACAGTATCACAATATCACAAGATTGGAAAAGACCTCTGAAATAATTTAGTTTTTATACTTGAGCAAAGCAAAACCATCCCTTAAAAACTGAATGCAGTCACCTTTCAAAGTCTTCGTTAGTGTCAGCTGGAGAATGTTGGAGATAAGCAGGTGCAAATTAACAACTGTTTCTATGCAAAATAATAATCTTACTCATATCCCCATGTCACTGCATCCGCTGGCCTGCTGCACACCCTTGTTCATGTGTATGCTTCCTTTCCTGTGAATGAGGGACACAGTGGCAGCCAGGAAAGGCTGTTCCTGGCATTTCATGAGTAACCAGGGTGTGGCACAGAGCAGAGCATGCATTAGAGAACTTGCCTCCCATTCATTAGATTATCCTGTTTAAAATTCTGTTCGTGAGAGCCACTTCTGCTGGATTTTTTTTTTGTTTGTTTTTGGAGGGTCTTTCTCTGTGTGTCTCTTGTTAGTGGTGTTTTGGTTTGTTTTATTTTGTCTGGTCTTTGAGGTAATGTAGTAGGGTTGGCAAGTATAGTAAAATCCTATGTTTGCCAAGTGATGCAAATGACTGCTTAGATTTGCAGTCTAGTAAATGGGCGGATGACCTCCCATATATTGTTAATATGCAAGCTTCCTGATAGTTGAATGCAAATAATGCTGAGGTTGGCTGTGCTTGGTTTTGTTCCCTTAATCAAGTAGGACAAACAGAGGATTGTTGTTTCAAGCCAAATGTCAGCATCTCATTTTAATTAAACTGAGATGGAATATGAACAAAATAATTGCTGTTCAAGCCTAAAAATTATATTGGATTTCTTAGAATCATAGAATGACCTGAGTTGGAAGGGACCCATAAGGATCATCGTGTCCAGCTCCTGTCCCTGCACAGGACAATCCCAACATTCACACCGTGTATATGAAGGAATTGTCCAAATGCTCCTTTAATATTGTCGGGCTTGGTGCTGTGAGTGCTTCCCTGGGGAGCTGTTCCAGTGCTCCACCATCCTCTGGATGAAGAACCTCTTCCTAATATCCAACCTAACCCTCCTCTGCCGCATCTTCCTGCCATTCCATGGAGTCCTGTCATTGGTCACCAGAGAGATCGGCACCTGCTCCTTCTCCTTCCCTTGTGAGGAATACCCAAATTTAATATCCAGTTTTCCTTTACCTACTGTCCTCCTTCCTTCCCTTGTTTAGTATTTATTTCTAGGATGTTCAGGTTTACTTGTAAGTTAAAGAAAGGGGGAAAAAAAAAGAAAAAATCCTGTACTCTTAGTGTGGTAATTAGGGAAAAGTACACAGAATTGGTTGTCAAATGCTAGTCTTATCTCAATTTAGAAGGATAAAGCCAGCTGTTATATTAGAAATTTCCAGAAATCACAAGTTCAGCAGTGTAATGATTTTGGCTGTAAAGTAGTAAGCTGTGCAGTACAACAAAGTACCTTTTAAATTGAAGTGTCTGTCCTATAGATCAAAAGTAAGGTCATTGATATTCTCTGAATGTAGATTCTCAGAGATACTGATATGTTTAGTGGTTCTGAGCATTATGCTTCATTTTAATAAAAGTAATATACTTTAGTACTGAAGCAGAATGAGAACTATTACTATTTAATAGGCTGTAGTACAAATATATCAAATGAATTATGACTTCACACAATGTATTCTTTCTAGATCCATCAGGTTTTGTGTATAGCACTGTTAGAGCATGAGTCACGGTAGCATGGCAGAGATTTATATACACATTTAACAGAGGTACAGTGGCTTTTAAATGTGAAACACTTTGGGAATTAACGCTGTTAACATTCAAAACAACATTCTCCAGTAATACAGTAACAGAATTATTAGGCAGTTTTGTATTGCTGCTGCCTAATTCAATCTCCTTGGCAGAATGCAAACCAAATTTAAATATAAGCTATTTTTGGGGCAGAGTAGGGAAACCTACTTTGAAGTATTTTAATAAATATTAGGCTATATGAACACCAAACCTATGTATTTACCTATGTATTTAAGTGCTACTTAGCTCACTGTGTACAGTACAAAGGATTTTTTCTGAACAGTGCCATTTTCCAGACTGAGGTGGAATTCTGACTGTGTAAAGGTCTAGTTCTCTAAAACTCTTTGGAAGTGAACAGTGTCACTGACTTCAGTAGAATAGCTTGTAGGAGGCAATTACTTGCTGGGCATTCAGGACTCTAAGCTCAACAGCAGTAATTTCTTGTAAATGCATTTATACAATCCTGAGTCGACAAAGTGTGACCCCTGCATCCTCCTTTTACCAAATAACCTCAAAGGAAATAATTTGCATTCCTCGGCTGACTACAGGGGTGTGTGTCAAAGGAGTTGAGGTTGAGATTCTCTTTCCTTTTCCAGAGAAGGAGTATTTCAGTGGAATGTGGAGGATGCAAGCCTTTTGACCTTTAAAGGCTCTGCTTCCATTTCACAATATTTTTCTTTTATAGACTAGGAAAATCTTTCTTTTCTCATTTCATCATATAAATAAAATATGTAAACTGATGCTGGGCCTTGAGATTAAGAGGCTCTTGTACAGCACGTGAATAGGGCAATAGTTTAAGTGGCTGAAGGGATTGTATTTAGATGTTGGAGATCAGTTTACCGTGTGATTCGCATCAGGATTGATTTATCCTCAAAGCAGATCTCTTAATCCCGGAATGCAATCTCTAAGTCACTGAAACCATTACTGTTGCAATTTTTATAGCTGAGTTCCTAATATTTTTCACTTTCAATATCATACTGGTGATTGTAAGCTGGACTTCCAAATATTTGTCTCTTCTATTTCACTTGTAGCACACCTGATATTGTTTAAGGACATCTGAATTTATTTATCTTCTTGACAATTTATTGTCTTGGAGAAAGAGTGAGTGTTAACTTGTTTGGGGTCTTTAATATGAGAACATTATGAAAAAGGAAACTTTGAGAAATGGTTTTGGGAAAAATATCTGGGAGTAACAATCTGCTGAAAATCAGTGTGTTGATTTATGTGATCCACAGTAAGTACAGGTCAGTTTCTTTAACTTAAATATCTTGGAATATAGTCCAGCCTTGCTACACGTTCTTTGTCTCCACTTCCTATATTGGTTTCCTATGATATTATGTTCTGGTTTTAGCATAAAATGTTTCTCTCCCTGCTTGCTATTGTCAGTAGAACCTGTGCTAGTGTGAGCATAGACTTATGATCATGACCAGTGACATTTGAATACTGTGGGGAGGGGGGGGAGGGCTAAGAGGAGGAGACAATTTAGAAATAGCACATTCATGCCCAACTTCCTGTTTTAGTTGACCCACTTTGACTTCCTGAGCTTGACAGAGATTAAAAGCTAGTCTTTCTAATTTGTTTGACTGTGTTTATAACTGTATTTGTGTACAATTCATCACAAGTATTTGATCTGCTTGTTGATTTATGCGTTTAAAAAGTTCGCATACCGATGTTATATGCTTTACGAGTTATTTGAAGGCAGTGGATAACTTTATTTTTGAGTGTGCATGTTATTAAGGGCACTGGAGTTTGAAAGCTTAATCAAACTCCACTCTTTTCTATCCAAAATAGTAGTAATCAGCTCTTAGCCATAAACAAGATCTGGTCTGCATTCATCACTAAGAGGAAAGAGAGTTTGGATTTGACTTGAGAGCAGCTCCCCATTTTCTCTAGCTGCACAAACCTTGGCTTCCCTGCTCCAAAGTCTCATTCAGTTTTACCCTCCCTACACTGTGTCCTGGTACGTCACAGCTGCACAGTGCAGGGAGGAGAAACCAGAGAGCTCTTCAGTTTTTGTGCCAGGGTGGAAGGCGTTATTTCAATAGGTAGGGATTGACATAGCAAAGAAGCTTCTTAAATCATAACCTTTGCCAAAAATTGGAGAGTACATAGCATAAGGGGTCACTTACAAGGGACAGAACAAGGAGTAACTTGGCTGCTTATCATGGTCAGAGTAATACTAATTGACTTGTAATGGAGTTCACATAGTTTTTGTGAATTCCCACCAAGTAGTCAGAGGGCATAAAAGAAAATATTCATCAAGATTAGGAGCAATTTTGCTGGCTTTTTATAGTGAGACTTGAAGATGAGTTTGTATGTGGTGTATCAGTCACAATTAAACCAAGGAGTCCACCAAGCACTGAGGATGGATGCTTTAACCAGGAGGTAAAAACAGGAGTTGGAATATGAGTAGCAGTTTAGGATTTGCATTGTAGTGGTGAGGTCAGTACCTCAGTTACCCAGCTGCGGCCATGAAACTTTCAGTGACACTGAATGCAGAGGTTTGAGAATATTGAAACTTCCAGTGATTTAGAGGCGTGATGTAAATGGCAGGAAAACATGATACAATGATATGCTAATTCTGTGCTTTTTTTCCCCCTCTTCCTTATTCCACTTTCATCACCAACTAATCATACATTTTGTCTAGTTTTCCTCTTTCCTTTTTGTTTCTGCTTGCTGTTGCTTCTCTGTGTGCCCAAAGGTCTTGCTTTGAGCTCTGTGATACAGCTGTGTAATTCAGGAAGAGGGTAAATTCTGCTCCTTTCCTCTCACTGTAAACTTTGCAAGAAGCGCATGTTCATCAGCCTGCTTTCTTAGGATATCTTACAATTTCATTTTCCAATTGGCTTTTCAATGTATAGGCTGAAGCAGTCCTGGATCAGAGAGGCAAGGGTTTTGTGGGTGTAGTGGGCATTGTCATACTTGAGGACAGGATAGAGTGACAGATTTTCGCTCTGGTTTCAGAGCAGCTGAGTCACATCGACTTGTGGCATGAGCTGGAAATCTTTTTATGAATGCTTGGCTCCTACTAATCTGTTCAGGAAACACTAGAGAAAGGTGTGCCAGCTTTTTCCATGTCACCCTACCCTGGGAACTGCATTTAGCAGCACTTTTTTTTATATATATATATATATATATGTATGTATGTATATATACACACACTTTTAAAGGCAGCTTCCTTTGCAGATGTGACCCTGCAGGCTGAATCCACCCCTCCATCTTGTTTTATCCAGCCCAGCACCTTGTTTCTCTCTGGCGACAGCGCTGAGCTCTTGCCCCTGCGATCCTGCCAGCGCTGGTCACGTGTGCAGAGTGTGACACGCGTTACGCTGCAGGAGCAGGAGAGTGGTGGGAGCCGTGAGTTTGACAGCCCTGGTCTAGACTGGAGCAAGTTGGTTTTGTTGGTGTTGAGTAATACTCTTAGCTGAAAAAACAGCTGTCTCCATCTGAGGAGAGGGATGTTAATTAGTCTGCATGAAGTGCTACACTGGGCATTTAATAGAGATTACAGTACTCTTTGTGACTGGGTCCCTTAGAGTAAGAAATGCTGCAGGGCTTGCTTCTTGTTTAAAGAACCCATGGGGGTGGGATGTTGAGAAGTGGCTCATCCTCAGCGTGTTTGTGCCTGAAAAGAATACTTCAGTTTTTATTTTGCTGTTGTTCCTGCTGCATCCAAGCTGAAGAACAGCTTTTGCTCTAAATAAAGATGCATTTAGCAACAAAAAAATGATGTGCTTGTTTGGTAAGGAGGAGTTTGCGGTGTTACGTGTTAGATATTGTTGTGGTTTAACCTGACAGGGAGCCAAACAACCACACAACTGCTTGCCTGCTCCCCACCCCCCACGAGGGGGAGGTGGGAGAGACTCAAAGGGGAAAAAAAGTAGAATTTGTGGGTTGAGATAAAGACAGTTTAATAAAATAACAAAGGAAGAGAGGCTAGAGGGTAATAATTGAATATACAAAATGGATGATGTGCAGTTAATTACTCACTGCCTGATGACTGATACCCAGCCCATCCCTGAGCAGAGAACCCTGGCCCCCAACCAACTTCCTATTTATAGGTTGCGCATGACGTTATATGGTATTGAATATCCCTTTGACCAGCTTGGGTCAGCGGCCTAGCAATGCTCCCTCCCAGCTTCTTGTATACCTGCTCACTAGCAGAGCATGGGAAACTGAAACTTTCGTAACGACTAAAACCATCGGTGTTATTATTGAAATTCTTCTCATATTAAATTCAAAACACATCAGCTGCTGGGAAGAAAATTAACTCCATGCCATCCAAAACCTGGGCAGATCTGAACCTTCCCAAGAGAGGTAAAATCTCTTAAGTAAAGCAACACTAAGCCTGTCTGTGCCCTATTTTGGGTTTTTTTGGGTGGTGTTTTTTTTTTTTTTTCAGCGAAGCGTACATTTTACTAGCATTGAAATAAGAACACAGAGCAAAAGATAAAATTAGACAACTCGGGACAAGTCCTTGGAAAATTATACTATATGTATAATAACACAAAAGAATTTACATAATATTTGCATGATAGTGGGTGCTTTAAAACTGTGAATATTCTAAATTTGAGAGGAATTACTATTTTGATTGGCTGTATTATAAAAATCATATAGAAATGTTTTATATACTTAGTAATGCTGTCTGATTTGAATCCAGTCATGTAAGAATGCAACTCTTAAACAAGCTTATCACTTGTATTATGGCATGATAGTGTGTACTACTTGGCACGTGTTTAAACATGTTTAGACAGCACTTTCTAAATAGAGGGAGAAAAATCGACATAACTA
This sequence comes from Tapera naevia, assembly GCA_033556795.1. NCBI lineage: Eukaryota > Metazoa > Chordata > Aves > Cuculiformes > Neomorphidae > Tapera > Tapera naevia. The sequence goes on along the minus strand of JAUMJJ010000300.1, from coordinate 2,832,555 downwards.
TCACAGATTCACAGAATGACCTCAGTTGGAAAAGACCCACAAGGATCATTGAGTCCAGCGCCTATTCCTGCATGGGACAACCCCAAAATTTACGCCATGAATTATATTAATGAGTTATATATGAACTATATTCATGTGCAGAGCCATTACATGTGTTATTGGGCTATGATTTTTCATATATACCATTCAGATATAAACTGTGAATGTAAACCTTGCTGCTGTAGTTTGTGTTTGACATCTCTATAGCTGTTGAGTTGTATAATATTGCAGAAGGACCTTAATTTGAGTTAGTTTTTCCATACTCGATCCCTGTTGATATACCCAGACTAGGACAGATTCAAAGCATTGTGGAAGGTAATTTGGGTAATGGCACCCATATCACCTAACTGAAGTCGTTTCCTGACTTTGGCAGTCCTTGAAATAATGCAGCTGCATTTTTTTGAAAGCAGCCTTGGAGTGTGATACAGGATCGAGACTGCTCTGTAGGGGACGTAAAGCCTAAAACATGCTGGAGCTCAGTTAGTAAATAAATCAGCTAAATGGAATTATTTCATTCATAACAATTTGAAGCAAAGGAAGCCATGCATATTAAAGTTCTGCTTGTTCTACAGCATTGCCTGTCGACGCTGTGTTGTGGTCGGTAATGGAGGAGTACTTCGAAATAAGACGTTAGGGGAGAAAATTGACTCATACGATGTGATAATAAGGTAAATGGTATCTCCTTTTCACTTTGTGTAAGTGCAAAACATTAACAAACTTTTGCTGTCAGCAAGTAGTTTTGGAGATCAGTTATTATACAGATGAAAATGCATAAAACTTTGTATTTTACTTATTCTGTCACAGCCTTCATTTAAAAACTGGGGAAAAATGGGTCACTGTTCGATTATGCAGACTGATTGATATGTGGGAGAAGGAACATGGGGTGGTCAGTCTGCATCTTATATGTATGCACAGAACTGCAAGATGCTGGCATCCAGGATGGGTCCAAGCACCTGGCAGCACGGAGCCCTGCACGTGTCCCTCACTGTGAGCTGGCATCCCTGGCCCCTTTCTCTCAAAATGTGCTCGCTTGTATTCAAAGTTTGAGATGTCTTGACCTGCCACAGGATGTTGTGGTATGAAGAAGAGGCTTCTACACTGGGGAAGCTGGGGAAGTGCTCAGAGAGGAGCAGGCAAAAAGGGGAAAAGAAAAAAGTTCAAATGCCAAGCAAACTGAGCAAGGACTGTTTGGCTATTTATAAGAACTTTGTGCACAGTTCCTTTTTTGCAGGAACTGAGACAGTAACTGATTAAGCAGCCCCTTCTGCCTGTAGCTACCCTGTCAGATACTGTGCCTGAACCTCTTTCACTAAAATATCTGAGCTACTGTTTTGGTCTACTTCAAAATTGTGTTGAACATTGAACAAAATCTCATTTTTGTTATTTTGCCATCAATGCTCATTTTAGTAATAGTGTTCAAGTCTTCAAGCACTACCATAAAAAGTTTTGTACAAAGCCTGGAGTTTGATGCACATTTGAAAACGTACTGATAGTGAATACATGTCGTTCTTCAGTTGTAGTTCCTCTTTAAAATGTCAAACTATGGAAAGTGAAGCAGGTAATAACCTCATTCTCAGGAAGCTTTACTTGCCTGACAATTTTGTGCTTTATAAAATAAAACCCGCCTTTTTCCACTGTACTATAATGGGGCAAGGAAGCTCCGTGAATCATTTTTAAGCTCTTTCAAGAATTTGGGTTCCTTTTAGATCTATCTCATCTTTTGAAAACTTCATGTAGACTGGTGTCACACGTTTAAAAACAGCTCTGTATTCAAAACTGGTCCAGAAATAGAGTTCCCTTTTGTTTACTGTGAATGAACAAAGAGGCAGTGTTTGCATTCTGTGTTTAAGACCTTTTTCTGATAAAATTTCAAAATGTTCCATTGTGTACATGCCTTGTTTTGCAAACATTTGTTCCTAAGCAGCATGCCTACTATTCAGGGAAGTCATCTACGTTGGCAGGAATAGAATATACAGAGTGCCCGATTCTCCAAAATATATGCAGTATAGTCACTAAGCAAAAACTGCAAGAGAGAGACTTAAACACAGCCACTCTTAACACCTCAGAGCAGAAGAGACCTGACCCACCTGTTCATTGCTCATTAATCTTTTCTGTCCTGAAGGAGTGGCAGCTGTGCAAGTACAAAAAGAATATAAAATAAATCCAAAAGAAACCACCACCCCCCTTCCCCAACAAACAAACAAAAATACATAGAGATATATCAACATCAGGTACGCAGTCATAATCCCTGTCCCTGGATGCTGTAGACAGTGAAGCATTCTTGAATTGCCTCCTGTGTGACTCGGGTGATCTAGTACAGGGCTGTCAAACTCACGGCTCCTGCCATTCCCTGCTCCTGAAGCATGACGCAAGTCACGCTCTGCACATGTGACGAGTGCTGGCAGGGGCAAGGAGCTCAGCACTGCCGCCAGGGAGAAACAAGGTAGAGGGCTGGATTCAGCCTGCAGGCTGTGGGTTTGACACCCCTGATCTAGTAGTATGAATGGAACAATGGGTAACTCTCCAAGCCACGTATTCTCTTCAGTCTTCTCTAGTTTCCGTTTTTTGAGCCAAATCAGAAGGCCGCCTGCTTGAGTGATACATGATAAGCCATCATGTGATTGTATTCTAAACCACCTTGGCCAAGTTCCCATATCCCTCTGGGATTAGAGGGTGAGTGTACCTGGTAATTGCTCACCTACTGTGTAATGTGGTAAGTAAATATTGGGCTATGTAACCCTCCTGGACACACTGTGCCCCACAGACTAATGTGTGTGCCAGCTGCAGTGCAGTAAGATACAGGTGGCCTTGTCATCACCATCTCTGTGTCTCTGCCCTCTGCAGAATGAATAATGGCCCTGTTATAGGGTACGAAGAGGATGTTGGAAGGAGGACGACTTTCCGCCTTTCTTACCCAGAATCCATCTTCTCAGATCCAATCCACTATGACCCCAATACAACTGTTGTTCTCGTTGTCTTCAAACCACGTGACTTGAAATGGCTTTGGGAGATACTGAGTGGTCAGAAAATAGTGAGTTCAATTATTCGTGCACTTTGGCTTAGCTTGCCACACACCTCATGGGATACTTGGTTTGCTTTTAACCTTGGTCCTCCTAGCTGGGAGCACTGGATCTCCCAGTCAGTCTGCTCGGTTTCCCTTTCCCGTAAGTGCTTCTGTCCTCTTTCTCACTCGTTTTTGATCAGTTCCTTACCCCAAAGCAGTTTTTATTTTCAAAATACCTTTTTATCCTCTTTCTAACACTTTCATATACTGACATGCATGTTGTAGACATTCCTCAGATTATTTTATCCTGTGCTCTTGGTAGAGCTGTAGAATAATGTTGGAAGGGACCTCTTTAGTTCATACCCCTCTTCAAGGAAAGTAGAGCCAAGTTAAAAGCCATACTGAGTTCTCAGGGCCACGTTCAGGTAAGTTTTGGGTATTTCCAGGGAATATTTCTGTAACCTGTATTTCAGTGCTGCAGCACCCTCATAGGAAATAACTTCTCATCCTGTCACTGTGCACTTCTGAGAGAAGTCTGATTCTGTTTTCTTGTAAACCCCTACCAGATAGTTGAAGTTGGGCTGAACAAACCTCAGACTCTTCTTGTTTGCTCTGTGATCCAGTCTCCAGGTGCTTTAGTGGCCTTCTGCTGAGCTTGCTCTGGTTTGACATGTATATAGGGAGAAGCCAGAACAGCATTTGTGAGACTGCAGGAGTGCACAGTATGACATGTTTGAGAATAACTGCTGTCTACCTTTTCTCTATGCTTTTATTAATACTTCCAAGCACACATAGAAGGCCTGCTGCCTCTAGGGCACGCTGCTGGTGCGTGTTGTCCATCAGAGACCTTTCTGCAAAGCCGTTTTCCGTCCAGCCTTCATCAGCCTCTGCAGATTGGGCACGTGTTTTTATTGAACTTTGAGAGGTTGAAGCCTGGATTGTACTCTTGTTAGAATTGCTACAAACCCAACTGTTTATAGCTGTTAAAAATGCATATTTGCTTGCCTGTTACAGAGTGCTAAAGGCTTTTGGAAGAAACCAGCTTTGAACATGATATACAAATCTAGTCAAATCAGGATTCTTGATCCCAGCATTACTAGAAAAACGGCTTATGAATGGCTTCGTTTCCCAACAAGGTTTCCCAAAAAGGAGGTAGGTTTTTTTTCTTCTGTGCCTTTTAGTTTTGAGCAACCAACTGTATACTCAGAGGTAATTATCTTTTGATTATAGTGGACTATCTTTTTGGGTCACATTGCATTAGTTTGCATTTAAGTGGAAAAATGGAATCTAGAAAGAAAATGGGAAGCCTTGTATGCGAAAAATCTCTTTATGGTTTCTGTAATTAGTATTAAATGAGAATACTTTTGTAGATGCATCATTTCTTTTACAAAATTGGGAAAAGCAGACTGTCATTGCAACATCACAGATCTGAAGGGCCTCTAGCAATATTAAGGAGACCTGTATTATTATCATAGAATCACAGAATGACCTGAGTTGGAAGGGATCCGCAAGGATCATAGAGTCCAATTCCTGTCCCTGTATGGGACAGCCCCAACATTCACCCTGTGTGTCTGAGGACATTGTTCCAAGTAGGGTGCTTTTCTTGAAAACGGCAAAAAGCCTGGCAAAAATCCCCACAAAAACATGGAAAAAAGAAAACCCTAACAAACAAAACACTCCAAAACCCCAACAACTCAGTAATTCTAATAGTGCTGCAATCTCACACTGCTGGAAGTGTGTTAGGGACTAGGGAGCGTACCGGATATTGCAGGCCTGTGGTAATGACGTATATGTAGCAGCATTCCTGTGCTTACTGGTTCAGTGCCAAGCATTGTAATGAGTTAACCAACAATTTAGATGTGAAAATACATTTTAACTCTCAGTTTATGATTGAATAATGTTTCTGATGAAAGGTGAGGCTTCAAGCTGCAGACTTCCCTTGCACAGTCAGGACTGACCACGTGCAGTTTAGTACAAATATGGTTCTCTGGGGTCATTTTGTTGCAGAGAGCTACTTCGTAGGAATCAGCCAGCTGATGCATGTGGAAATGTTTGAGAGGCTGTCACTGTGGAGTATCTGCCACAACTTTTTCCTGGTTTAATCTTTCTGATATTTGAGAGTTTTTTGCTTTGGGGCGGGTATGCTTTCTTTATTTTTTTGCTTCTCTCTTTTTAAAATTTCTATTTTTTTTGATCCTAGTAGTGGCTTTTCCTCCCTTGTTAACTCAAACTGGAATACCCGGTTTGGCTGCATGTTTGCTGGTGCTCTGTGGCATTTCAGCTTTTCAGCTGAGAGTGGAAAGAAAGCAGCGTAGTACTTAGGTGCCTAATGATCTACTAAGCGGCCACAGAACATCCGTGGCCTCTGTGGCTCTAGAAATTCACTCCTGTCTCTTCCTGTACTCCCCTCTCAGTGGGGGTAAAAGTAAGACCAGTGATGCCAGTGAGACAAACAGATGAATGTGGTACCCTGGTGGTGCTACATAGTGGAGCTGGTACGAGCGCGCACCTCAGTTGCTTTGGGTAATGTGTGCCCTCTGCTTCTCTCCTGCTTGCTGGATGCCCCTGCCCAGAGCTGAGGCAGAGCACATCCATGCTTGGAGCTTCTTTCTGCTACCTCCACGTCTGCTTGCTCCATCCCAGGAGTTTTGCAGCCTCGTGTCCCAGGTGGCAGCAACAGCCAAGCTCGGGCATGCTTGTCCTCAATTTTGCTCCTGTCACTGAGGTGGTCCATGGCTGGGAGCCTGCACATCTGCAGTCACACTCACACAGCTGATGCTGAGCGCCTTCGTTGAGCTGGAGGTCAGGTCTTGGGAGTTCCTGTTGGCAGGGTGGCCTTTTGCAGGACCTGCTTTGGAGCCCTCTGTCCCCAGAGAGTATCCCTGGCAAGGGCTGGGGCTGCTTTCACTGTCCTGTGCATCAGCCCCTTCTGCCTGCAGGAGACGCTGAAGACCGCTATAGCTTTCCCTGCTGTCTCTGCCTTTTCCATTAAGCCAAGCTTACGTTCCCTGTGTGCACATTTATGCATAGTCCAGCAAGGATTTATTTCTTCATTAGCAGCTCTGATGGTGTTAACAGAGCTGGGAAGAAAAACTGTAAAAGCAGATGTGCTGCCCTAGCAGTAATGAAGTCAGAAAGTGTTGCAGAGTCATTCCAGGACTGCGCCTATTACCATTAAATGGGGCTGGCTGAACAAATGTCATTAGGATATTGCTAGGGAACTGGCATGACAATACATTTTAAAAGTAGTGTTGCTTTTTTTAGTGTATTCTTTTGAGGTGAACTTTATGATAGCCAAAGGTAAACAGAGCTAGTTGCAACCTGTGATAATCTTGGTATTCCAAATAGCACTAATCCTGACATGTAGCATTCCTGCTGTAATTTTTGGATCCTGTTTAGTACTGACATTGCGACAGAGTTACCACTGACTTTAAGCTCTTGGGGCCCCCAGGGCAGAAAGATATTTTGCTAACTGGCAGGAGCCCTGGGCAATAGCATGCATTTTAAGTAGATATTATTTTTGGAATACTCCAAAAGTTGTATAAAAGTACAAAAAAAATCTATATAAATGGTGAGAGTTGAATCCTGTGATTTTAATTAGGCTTACAGAGCTGTTGTTAGTAATTTTTTCCTGGAATTTTTTTCTGGTGTCATACAGTAAGAAGAAATATTTTTCTGTATTGTTGAGTGCATCTGTGTTTTCTCTGTGCAGAGTTGTCAATACTGGTTTGCTTAGTTTTCATTTTCAGGGGCAAATGAGCTGAGCCTTGGGTAAGAGAGCAAGAAAAAGCATGTGATTTTGTGTTCAGTTGAGGTTTGATTGCGCTGAAAGTGTTCAGCTCATTTGGTCTCAGATAAAATTATTTAGCCATGAAGGGCATTATTGCCTGAAAGCTCTGTCCATTTCTGGGGGTGCTTTTTCCCCTCAGTTTCATCACTTAGACCAATGAAAGTGTTCACCTCTGTGTACAGACCTTGCTTCTTTTACTTCCTTTGTTTCTGCTGCTGCTAAGAGTCACAAGATAGGACAGGTAGTTGCAATCAGTTGTTCTATGCTCTTATAAATGCTAATTTTTGGTTAGGTGCTCTTAATTTTGCATGGTTAAAAGCATCTGTTTATGACCTACTCTTGATATTTTACATTGCATTTACTTCTGAGCTATCTCACTGTAGGGAGCGTCAAGGTTCAGCCCCCCTGCCCCATTGCTTGGTCAGCAACTAAATGTAGGCAATTGTGATCACCTTAGGGAAAAGAGAAGATGGAAATGATGAGACATACTTGTGGGTTGAAAACTAAACCAGCTTAAATGAAACAATAATAAAAATAACATTAATAAGAGAATAATGAAATGTGAACAAATATATGAAATCAAACCACCTTATGACTCTGTGCCACCACCGATGCTGCAGAACAGACATGAGGAAAAGGTGCCAGGCTGGACTCAGTGAAAACTGGGAGCTGGACTCAGGAACTGGGTTGAGAAACGCACAGATCTGGGATCAGGGGCAAAATACAAATAAGGTCGCTGTTAGAGACCAGCCATGAAAGAAGAGGGCTTTACCCTTGTGATCTGTTAGTTTTATACCAAGTATGACGTATATGGATCATACATACGCTGTTGGTCAGTTTTGGGTCTTGTCTACCCCTCCTTGCAGGTGTGACCCATTTTCACCCCTTTGACTTACGGTGTTTCACAAACTTGACTATGACCTTCATCTCCATAAGGATAAATGTAAGCATTGGCCTTTATGTATACCAGTGCACTGTTAGTTTGGTGACATTTATAGATTTTAAGCTTTATCACTTCTAGAGACAGACAGTGTATGAAAACTTAGTTAACTTTCAGAAACTGATATCACTTAAATGAGGCCTACCTTAAAAGTTAGAAAATTAATTCTGCTTTAGCTCAAACCAGAACAGGCAGAAATAAACAATTTTACAGATTATTTTCTTCTAATGCAAATAATCAGGGAAGGTATAAAGCTGTATTCTTCTGGAATTTCCCTGCTGTGATAAAGCTCAAATGCAGCCAAGTTAATGCAGCGGTACATTCATGTGTTTTTTGTTTGGTTTTATGAAGATTTGAGACACAATGTTTTTCTGTTTGTCTGGATTTTCATCATCTAGGAACTTCTGAACACATATGATAATTCAGTTAAATGAGGTGGTCTTAAATGTTCTCCAATATCTTGAAGCCTGACCAGTTTCATGAAAGAAGGTTTGCTGAGCAGAGGGATAGGGACACATTCCTGATGCCTCTGCTGAGGGAAGGACTAGCGCGTGGGCTGAGCCCTTGCTAGAAACTGGAGAATCCCTGGGAAAGCCAACGTTGGCAGATCATGGAAAACCTGTGGGCAGCATCTTACTCATTATGAGATGCGAAAGGATCAAACCACAAAACCAAATGTCTCTGGAAGAGCCAGGCTGCCTGATTTCCACTGCCTTGGTTCTTAGACTTGCTGTTCCCATCAAGCAGCCAGTTATTTATGTATACGTGTTCTTTGTGTTTTGTTTTAGAAACCCAAGCATCCAACAACGGGGCTAATTGCCATTACACTAGCATTTCACATATGCCATGAAGTTCACCTGGCAGGCTTCAAGTATGATTTCACTGACAGAAACAGTTCTTTGCACTACTATGGCAACGACACAATGTCTCAGATGATGCAGGTATGACAATGTGGATGATGATGTCGTGTCCCTTCTGCTATACTATATTCTACAACGTCTGCATGAGATACATCCATTTATATGTTCTGTTTTGCTTTACTGGTGTTATCCTTAGGCTATGCAGCTCTTGTTCATAGAGGTGTATTTGCTAGCGCTGTCAGAATATTAATAGCGTTGTTTCTTTTTGCATTCTCTTTTTCTGTGGCAACTACTTGCACAATTTGTCATAGATGCCAAATTACTTAAAAAAGGAGCTTCTTGTGTCTCTCTGAGGGCTCCTAGGTGCCCCCTACTCTGAGACAATTTTCCTTAACTTGCCTTCATTTCAGCGTTCCTCTCTGTGGGTGTTTTTTTTACAATGTATATAAAGCTAGGGTAAGGTTGATTACCAGTTGTATAGACAACCATGAGTTTCCTAAAATCTTCAAGCTTTAAAAATAAACAACTGAATCAGAAACTTCATCATTGATTCTTTAGTAGTGTTGAGTTTTGAGCGTTATATATGTATAATCTCTTATGCATTATTTGTATTTTATCTCTTCAGTGATTCAGTGTCTTAAGATTGTCTGTAAACTTCGCTTGTGCTAATCACCACTAACCACTTGGTTTCTTGTATCCAGGATCTGGATACAGCACAGAAGGTGGTTTTGACTTCTTGAAGCTGATTGGCAGGACGCATCTGATTGACAAATGCTTTTCAAGCACCTGCATTGAGCTTTAAGAATTAGTCATTTTCAGACTGCTTGTGCTGTAAATGTGGTTATGCAGCTGTTTCCTCTAATCACGGGGAGGAGCTGGGAGAGTTAGGAATGGAAGGACTTCTGTAAGATCCTGTCTTGCCCATTCTTGCCTCTGAAGGAATCACCCCTTCTGGTTTGTGTCCTAGTGGAAAATCTAACCTAGTTTTGAGTGATAGTCACTCACCTGTGTTCTTGGGAGACTGTTCCTTTGGTAAGAGGTGTCAAACTCACAACCCATGGGCCAAATCCATCCCTCCACCTTGTTTTATCCATCCTGGCATCTTGTTTCTCCCTGGCGGCAGCGCCAACCTCCTTGCCCCTGTGCTCCTGCCAGCGCTGGTCACGTGTGCAGAGTGTGACGTGCGTTACGCTGCAGGAGCAGGAGAGTGGCAGGAGCCGTGAGTTTGACACCCTTGTTGTAGAGCTTTCCTACCTACTCTTAGCATCTTCCATGTATTGCAGATAATTAAAAGGAAAGAACAACAAATACAGCTTCTGATGATAATTTGAATTTTAATTTTTTTTGTTGTTCTCACATCTCTTTAGAATGAGTACCACAACATCAATGCTGAACAGAAATTTTTGAAGAAACTTATAGACAAGAACTTCGTGGTCAATTTGACGTGAAAGCTGAATAGAAATATAAAGAACAGTCACTATTTTAAAGGTTCTAAAAATTTTTATTTTTTGTACGATGTTTTTATTTTTTAAGTGCAGCATAACTGTTTACTGTTTGAAAGAATCACAGAAACCTCACCAAGGCAGAAGCTCCTTCTAAGCCTGAGGGTAATGAACTATTACAAACAGAGTAAACTGAATTTCTGTGAAGCTATTTAATAATGGGAAAACCGTGAAACTTTCAATTGAAAGTATCAGGGATATATAAAAATGTGATGCATATCACGTATTTATTAGCAAGAACTCTTTCCACACGATTACTTCTCTGGAATACTTTTGATTCTGATGATGTCCTCTGGAGGAGTTACGCTGTAAAGAGACTGACATGACCAGTGTTAAATTAGATGGATGTAAACTCTTGAATGTCTGCCTTGTACTATGAAAATGGCTTTAAAATGACGCCTGTAAATCATTAGTGTGTGTTTGGGACAAGGGGGAATGCACAGTGTTTACAGATTTTGGTCTGCCTACTCCTGAGGAGGGGCCATCCACCTTCAGCAGAGAAGTCACAGCTTCTGCACTGGCCATTGACTCTGAAGACTTGCCTGTCTTAGCCAGTGGTGAAGACCTTTTGGTCTGATTTGTGGAGATGTTGGTGTTGACCATGCTTGTGTTATACTCAGTTTATGGAAAACTAACCTCCTCATGCTGTTTACTGTTGGTGACTTGAGGTTAGAAAAGAGGGACTATGAAGACTGGAGAGTTGTCTTAAGTACCTGCGTGTCAGCTGCTTCCCCCAGACCACAACAGCAACGTGAGCTGGGACAGAGATGTTCCCACCTGAGTTAAATTTGAGAGGCAACAGTTCTTGAATTTCTAGATCTCTAGGACAGGATCTCATGTATCTTTCTGTTCGCTTCCCGAAAATCAAGATATATTTTCCAAGCCAACACAGTCTCCTTTCTCAGATGCTGTAATGCATTTCCATCTTTGAAATGCATCAATATGAGCAATGGATGTTCCCATTTTTGGCACTAGAGAAGCTAGGGAGCATCCGAGATGTACCTCAGCTGAATTATCATTTGGCTTCTGTTTACTTCTCCTGTCTTGACTTTTAGCTTTAAAGGATGTGGCTGAACTGAATCATTTATCAATGGGAACTTACTTGGGATTTTACTTGAGATGTTTAATGGGACCTTCATCTTTCCTGTATTGGTTTGTCTCGGACAAGCCTAGTGAAAAAGTTAAGTCTGCTGGAAATGCCTTTGACAATTGTCAAAGAAGAGCAAGTAATATCCTGTTCCACTTCTCTCATAGGGTGTGCATATGTATTATATTTTTTAATTGTGGCAGATTTGCCTGAAGATCTTATTGTTATCTTGATCAATCACACCTAAAGAATGCACAAAGAAGTCCACTTCAAAACAAGATGTCTATAAAGTTGGTAGGAAATCCTTTTTGCTATTTTTTAATAAAATGGTAGAGCTTTAGTATGTTTACGAGCAGTGCAAACAATTACAATATGAATACACCTCATAGCAGATCAAGAGCATAGTATTTTGTGTTTTCAGAAGGCTGAGGATTACAAGAGTACTGAACACAACTTCTTTGCTGCAGCAGTGTAGAGGAACAAACATTGAAGAAGTCATCTTTCTTTTTTTACTGTTTCCCTTGCGGAGAGCAATAGGTATTTTAAAAAAACAAAACCAAAACACCACCTTCCAATAGTTCTTATCTCCTTCTTTAGCTCCTTGGCTGTTCTGTTTGGGAATTAGGGCAGTGTGATTTGGAGGGGTGCCCCAGTAGGAGGGGAGGAGGCTTGTGTTGTCACCTAATGACTCCTGGACTTTGGTCCATTTCAAGCAAGTTGGATGTATCTGAAATAACTTCAGATGTTATAAAAATCTGAGCCAGGGAGCAGAGAACGACCCAGATTTGTCCCCAGCAAGGGACAGGCTATGCCATGATGTCCTGCCAGCTGTATGCGTGTCCCTTTGGTAATGATGCTGCAGGGGGTGGCTGCTTGTCAGCTGTGTGTGGAGCAGCAGCCGGAGTGTGGAGGAGAAGGGAACTGCAGGAGGTCCTGGGGCACCAGAGCAGGTGACTGGTGGTGGAAAACAAGACATTTGTTGAAACAAGAACTGCAGAAAACAAGGATTTCTTCACTGGGTGGCAGAAGGGCTCTTTGTTATTTGGGTTTCCTTTTTTCCTTTTTTTAAAACATGCACATTTCTAAGGCTTTGAGGAGATATTTCCTTAAAAATCTGAGTACAAACAGGTGGGGGTTTACATTAGAAAAGAGCAGAAAACGGTCTTTGTCTCTACCCATATTTATTTCTCATGATTATTTCAGTTAATCGAAGATTTGTATATGACTGCAGCCCCAGACCTGCAGTGGTTTAGACGACTGTTGATAACAATGCCATGTGAAAAAAATGCCAAGGTAAGGGTTTTCAGAAAGGACATGAAGTTGTCTGAGCTCCCTTTGTGTAAAAGTCATTGGTAGATCTTGGACTCTATTGAGAGCAGAGCTTGGCAGAAGTGCAGGGCTGCCTCTTTCCCGCTCAGAACCCGTGGTTGCTCCCAGAGCTGGGACCCGCAGTACTCCCATGGGCTGTCTTGCAGTACACTGACCATGAGGATTTCTTCCAGGACAGTTGCTGAATTTACCCTCTTCTTGCAGTGCCTGGCTGAAGGTGGGTAGGGGGTCTCTGCTTTTGAGGATGCCTGCTTAATTTCCTCTCCAGAGATATTTTTCCCACTAATATGAACTGAGTCCTTCTGATTTTCCTAGGAAGTTCTCCCCCATCCCCCCTTTTTTTAGGTGGGTGTGTTCTGCTGTATTTTGGAATCCGAACAAAATAATTGGAAAAAAGGCTTCACGTAAAACAAATGGCATCCCCCAAACTCTTTTTACTTAAAAACAGAACATCAGCTCTTTCAGTTCCCCGAAGTTGTTTTATTTAATTTTTTTAAATAGTCTCAGTGCGTTTAGGATGCTGACTACCAGCATAAATGCACCTATTGACCACTCTTTTTTTTATTCTTTATAAGTGTCGCCTTTTATATTTCTGGCTTCTTTCTGGAATTAAGCAGTACTTCCAAGGATGTTTTTCTCCTCTTTCCATGCTCCTGCAGGGATGTTAAGTCTATGAGTGCTGAGGTTGCTGTCACAGGGTTGCTAAGTAATGTTTAGAGCCAGACTTGATTACTTAGGACTGAGCCAAGTGTTGACACCATTGATTAAACCACGGTATACTGGTTTTACAGGCCAGTAGATTTTCGCTTCAATAATAAGCAGCGAGCCAAGTGATTGATTTTTTTTTTTTTCCCCTCCAGGATGTTTTTCTAGGATTTTATACACACCAGCCATCATCACTGACTCCATACGGTCATTTCTGCTACTCTACCTTGAGGACATGTATTGGTTTTACTCTAATTTATGCAGGCAAGGATATAGAGATATATATATAGCATGTTTCTCAGTAATGCCCATTGATCACAGTGTCTATTCTATCTGGACATGTGGGTTTTTTTTTTGCAATACCAAAGACTTGCCTTGGGACTTTTGGACAAAGGCAATAATGCTGACTCCAAGTACTTAGATCCTTTGTGAGAGTGAGCTGCTATTAAGATTTTTTTTTTCATTTTTGCCATTACTGAAAGTTGAAATTTATACATTGAAATTTTTCTTTAAAAGCTACCCTATTTCTTTATTGCAGCAGCAAAGCTGTCAAATTTTGAATCCCAAGGTGCTGTCAGCTTTATTTCCATTTCTGGTAACGGTGTAACTCTATAGGTACCCTGTGTCTCCCATGGATTTTTGATTGTGAAGTCAGATGGTCTTATCCCTTCTTCTTCTGCCCTGGTCTGCAGCAGCCTGCTGAATTTCAATACAGCAGCATCTTACAGCAAAGGTGTTCCTGTGTTTTTTTTTTTTTTTTTCTGCCATCCCCCTTGAAACGCTACGCTATCAGAAGGCCCTAGCTCTGAGGTACAAAAGGACACGCAAAAAGGGCAGGATGATCTGCATCAGCTGGAAAGGCTCTGTTTGACTCAGACTTTTTGTTTTGTTTTGTTTTCTGTTGGGAAAGTATTTTGTTTTCTACTGCAATAATTGAAGGAAGTACAGAAATATAACCTAAGAAGGAAAGTCACAAACTATTGCACTAAATACAAATCTGAGTGTGCCTAAAAGACAAAACTAAATGACGTTTTTAGTGAGTATATTGGTGATAATACAGAATCACATCTTTGGTATTTAATAATTAGTGTGTGGTACCTCTTGTTTACTATGCTATGCTTTTTAACAATGCTCTGTGAGGTAGTATAAATGCCTTAAGTGGAGTCTGATTTTTAAGAACATAACAAAACTCAACATCTGGTTTGGTATCAGTGAATACTTATTTTATTTGCCATTTGTCTTAAGTTTTATATACCTTTAATGTGCCAGCTGTATTTTGCAGACATTCTTAACTGTTCCAAATTAAATTTTGAATGCTACAAATGGAAAGAGCTTATTTTCCTGTGAATAAACTGTGTTAAAGATGGTGCCCTCAAGCTTATTTTCTATGTTCAGTGCTCTGTACGTGTTTGTGGCTCTCATGGAGGACTTCAGCCACCTTGATACTTGTTGGAAAGGCAACACAACTAGGCACACAGTCCAGGAGGTTCCTGCAAAGCAGTGATGATAACTTTTTGACATAGGTGAGGGAGGAGCCAAGAAGCAGAGGTGTGCTACTGGACCTTGTTCTAACAAATGAAGAAGGACTGTTTGAGGACGTGAAGGTTGTCCAGCCTTGGTTGAAGTGGCCATGAGATGATGGAATTAAAGATCCTGTGTGGAAGAAGGACAGTAAGCAGGATGACAATCCTGGACTTCAGGAGAGCTAACTTTAGCGTTTTCAAAGACTTACTTGGAAGAATCCCATGGGTAAGGGCTTTTTCTAAAGATAGGTGGGTTAAAGAGAGATGGCCAATATTCAAGCACTTGTTCCTCTAAGCGTGAGATCAATGCGTCCCTAAGAGTAAGAAATTGAGCAATGGAAGCAGGAGAACCGCGTGGATGAGCAAGGAGCTTCTGGAAAAAATCAAACTGAAGGAAGGAAGTTTCTAGAATGTAGAAGAAGGGACTGGCCCGTGGCAGAATACAGGAGCACTGTCAGAGTGTGCAGGGATACAACAAGGAAGGCTAAGACCCACTTGGAATGAAATCTGGTAAGGGACGTCAAGGACAAGAAAGGCTTTTTCAAGTACAGCAGTAGCAAAATAAGACTAGGGAAAATATGGGCCCACTGCTTAATGAGGTGGGTGTTCTGGTGGTGAAGGATACAGAGAAGATGGAGTTACTGAATGCTGCCTTTGCTTCAGTCTTTATTTCTTAAGGTAACCCTCAGGAATCCAGACTCTGGACGAAATGGAGAAAGTCTGGAAAAATTAAGATTCTCCCTTGACTGAGGAGGATATAGTTAGAGATTATTTAGGAACGCTGGACACCGACAAATCCATGGGCCCTGATGTGATGCACCAAAAAAGTGCTGAGGGAGCTGGCAGATGTTATTGCTAAGCCATTCTCCATTATCTTTGAAAGGTCATCAAGAAAAGGAGCGGTGCTGGAGAACTGGAGGAGAGTCAATGTCACTCTAATGTTCAAAATGGAGGACACAGAAAACTAGTCAGCCTCACTTCCATCCCAAGAAATGTGGTGGAACAGCTCATCCTGGATGCCATCTCTGAGCCTCTGGAGGAAAAGGTGGCTATCAGGAGTGGTCAACATGGTTTCAGCAGGGGGAAATCGTTCTTAACCAACCTGATAACCTTCTATGATGGCATGACTGGCTGGGTAGATAAAGGAGAGCAGTAGATGTTGTCTGCCTCGATTTCAGAAAGGCTTTTGACACTGTCTCTCATAAGTACCTCATAGGTAAACTTTGGCTTAGATGAGTGGATGATGAGGTGGATTGTGAACTGGCTGGATGGCAGAACTCAGGGAATTGTGATCAGTGACGTAGAGTCTAGTTGGAAGCCTGTGGCCAGTGATGTTCCACAGGGGCAGTGTTGGAGAGAGTCCAGTGGAGGACCATGGAGGTGATTAGGGGACTGGAGTGGCTGAGAGACCTAGGTCTGTTTAGCCTAGAGAAGACTCTGAGGGGATCTTGTCAATGCTTATAAATATCTAAAGGGTGTGTGCCAAGAGTTTGGGGCCAAACTCTTTTCAGTGGCATCCAGCAACAGGACAAGGGACAGTGTGCACATACGGGAACACAGGAAGTTCTACCTCAACATGCAGAAAAAAGCTTCTATTTACCGTGAGGGTGACAGAGTACTGGAAAGGGCTGCCCAGAGATGCTGTACGCTGTGGAATCTCCTTCTCTGGATATATTAAAAACATGTCTGGGTGCATTCCTGTATAACCTGCTCTAAGTGAACCTGCTTTAGCAGAGGGTTTGGACTGGATGATCTCCAGAGATCCCTTCCAACCCTGACCATTCTATGATTCTGTGTATGCAGATGCATGTACATTCCCAGTCCCCTTATTAATGGTGTGTAATGTACACACAGTGTTATCAGACATGACATCAAGTTTCAGAGCAAAGTTTGGTTCTTAGCAGAGCAAACAGATCTGAAAATTTTTGAACCTAGGTAGGCTGAGTTGTACTGCAAGTGGCAATCTCACTCCAGTCTGAATAAAAGAAGAGCTGGGACATGTTTTTTGTGGGTAAGATCAAGAGCAGCATCCTCCTGAATTTAACAATGTTTTTTTTTAATCTTGCCTGTCTTACTGGGGACTTTGAGAGGAATGCTAAAATAAAAGATGTTTAACTAAGAAGATGTTGAGGGAAGAAAGACTTCAGATAGAAAGTGAGGGACAAGGTGATACCTCGTTCAAGTTTTGTTTTCTCATTTTGCACGGTTAAGATGAGATGTAGGGGAGTTGCTTAGCTCGTGGCTTTAGGGCAATGCATTCATTTTGGTATTGACAATTTAGGAGTTCACCAGTCTGGAGGAAATGCCTGGCTTTGAGATGAGATCGAGGGAGCCACACCATGGGTTGTAATTTACTCCCTACAGGGGAGCCACAGTGGAATAGTGATGTAGATCAGTGACAAATATATCACAACTTTCAGGTGAAAAAATGGAGGGGGAAGAATGGGAAAAGCTGTTTTCAAATTACGGGAGAGCTAGGGGTGCAGTGTGCATCTCCCAGTCTGGGCAGCCAGCTCTGGGATTTTAGGCAAGCACAAACCCTTAACAGCGCACCTTTATGATGTCTGATTTCTTGGCTTCCCGCATGCTACCCCTGTGCCTTTTTAAGCTGCATTCATGGATTGGCTCATGCTGAGTGGGCACCCATCCCCACAGGCTGCCTGCAGGAGCCTCTCGCTCTGCACATTCTCCCCAGCTACTCTCCACCACTAAGAGTGATGCCAGGACAGCATGTTCCCCTCAGTGACTTTGGGCAGGTTTTACCAGTTGAAGGGAACTAAAAGAACAGAGTATCAAAAGGGTGTCTCTTTTTTTTTTTTTCCATATCAGGCTGTCAGCGTTGTCAGAGTGTCCTTGTGGGCTGACATATGAATTCAGCAGGCTGAACGTTCCTTGTAACAGTTCTGCTGAATGAAGACAGGATGTGTATTTTTTTTAAAGATATTTAATAAGATATTTTTTCAAATCAGTACAAAAATTTTAAATACAAAATTATTTGCTTTTGACATATCTCATATATTCTGGGAACATACCGAAGTCACCAATTCCTGGTGAACTGTCCATCCGTTCCTGCCACTGTTCCATAAAATTTCTGAGATAAAGCACCACATTATATCACTTGAGTCCTTAGTCAATGTTAGACTGCATTAAACTCTGCATTTAAATAATGGTAATGCCAGTTAAATCCAATCTTAGTTCTGCATGAAAAAATCTAGATCATTTTTGAATCAAAAGCGGTAGCATTAGCTAAAGACATTGAAGAAGTGATGAGTATTTAGCTCTCAACTAGTGTAACAGTGTGTGATGTGCAGCACTGTACAGGGAACCACAGCAAAGTACACTGCCCTTTGGAAACATACTTCTGAGGCGAGATTAGCACCATTGATGAACAGACAGGTCTTGCAGAGAAGTTGCTTTCCTCATGTACAGAAAAGGTCAAGGCCTGCAAGTTCTCCTTGACAATTGGTAACATATAAATAAGGACTGGAAATCAGCTTTTATATAAAATGAAGTTCTCAGATAAATCTGCGTGATTGGTGTTGCTGGTAAAATTATCGGTTGATCTTCAATAACAAATTAATTAGCAAACAGAGCTACTTCTGCTTTGCCTAGTCATTGAATCATAAACTGATTTAATTTTTGCTGAGTGGCAGAATAGACATCTCTCTTGACAAGCCACACAGACACAGGCTCTTAGCATGAGCACAGAAATCCCAGGGACTTTGTACCACCCTGCTATATTGCCACATGTTGGCAAAAATGTCTCAATCACAGAGCAAACGGGGAATCCTTCATTTTTGTCTCTGCTCTACCTCATCTGCTTCAACTGTGCAAATGCAGATGGAGGCTTCTCGAATGCTGTGGCATTTGGAGGTGAACCCAGTGCTTACTGGACTCAGAAGTGGCATTCTGGGCCCAGTGATTGCTCGACAAGGCTCATGGGGAATAGTTATGTCATTAGTACTCCTTTTCCATCATAAATAAATTGTTCATGAAAAAAATCATGCTTGCAGGAATATTTTATATGGGGGAAGGGAAATAAAGGTCTCCAGCTAAGAGGACCTTTGCGTGTCAGGCAGACCTGCTGTCAAAAGAAAAAACACCCCAGCCCCCCACTCAAAGAAATAAAAAGCCACTCAAATTTTTCCATATAATTAGAGACAGACCTACTCTGGCTTAAGTCACTGGTTTCATCTTATAACTATGATCAAGGCAACAGTCAAATATGCAACAGGAGCAAGTGATATACACTGATTTGAACCTTAGTGCTGAATTATTGTGAATGAAATGAAGTAAGCATGGCATCACAGAAATATATAATGTACAGATAATATGTCCCCCTTGGGTGCAAAACAACTGTTTATGAACCTGATACACATCTTTAGATAGTTCACCATACCTTTTTTTTTATAACTAGCGGTGCATAACGTTGAACTTCGTATTTATTATTTTTTTTTTCTACAACGTGGTCCAAAATGGTCATAAAATGCATCTGTCATGGTATGAAGGTTTGAAGCAGAGAAGAAAGATTTTGATTTTCTGTGTGTGTGTGTCTTTTTTGTTTTACATGGGATACAATAAATATCCTGAAAAAGATGAATGAACATACTGCCCAGCATAGAGTCCTGCTGCCTGCTCAGATGGCATTTGAATGTAGACCTTGTCTCCGTGCATCAGCTGGACAACAGCGCTGCCTGAAGCCTGGTCCAGGAAGCCCTTCTTATACTCGTCGTAGGTGTACATCAGTGGCTCGTTGTTCTTGAACAACGCCACCCAGACGCTGGCCCCTTTACAGTGAACATGGTAGGCAAAGTAGTAGACACCAGGGATCTCACAGGTGAAGATCCCCGTCTGGGGGTTGTAGTTCTGCCGGCCGTTGTAGAGAAGCTTGTCAAACTTCACTGGCACCCCAACGCGGGGGAACGGGGTGAGGAGCTCCGCTGTGAATGCGGGCATCTCGTAGACTATGCCGCCAGCCTTGCCTTTCTTGCCCATGTAGCCGTAGGGAGGCTTGACACCTTCAATCCCCGGCCCCACCTCAGGCAGGTACTGTCCTATGGCTGGTGGAGTGGGTGGGATGATGACTGGGGGACCTGGGGGCCCAGGAGGTCCAGGTGGCCCCTGGAGTCCTGGTTGGCCAGGGGGACCAAGTGCTCCAGGCTTCCCTGGGGGTCCCTGCAGCCCTGCAGCACCGGGTTTGCCCACGCCAGGGAAGCCAGGGGGTCCGGGCATGCCAGGCTCCCCCTTTGCCCCCGGCAGCCCTGGGGGACCAATGGGACCACTGGGTCCTGCGATGCCTGGGATGCCTGATGGACCCTGAAGCCCCTGAGCACCAGGGAGTCCCGGCTCACCCTTTGGCCCCACGAGCCCTGGGACGCCTGGCAGCCCTGGCAAACCTTTTTGCCCAGCTTCCCCCTTGGGTCCCGTGGGTCCCGGCAGCCCCCGTAGCCCAGGGGCCCCCACTTCCCCAGGAAAGCCTGGCTTCCCTGGAAAGCCCTGCAAGCCGGGTTCACCCTTGGGGCCAACTGGTCCTGGTGGCCCCACAGCACCGCCTTCCCCTTTGGGTCCCGGAAATCCAGCAGCTCCTGGGGGGCCCATGATGCCAGGAAGTCCTGGCTGACCGGGCTCTCCGGGAGGTCCCCCCATGCCAGGCGGCCCCGCGTGCCCCTTCTCCCCCTTTGGCCCCAAGGGACCGGGCAGACCTCCCATGCCACGCTCACCTTTGGGCCCAGGAAAGCCCGGCTTCCCAACCCCAGGGATGCCGGGAGGCCCTGGCAAACCTGGCAGACCTTGCTCCCCTTTGCCACCTGGGAAGCCCGGCTGGCCAGGAACGCCATCCTGGCCAGGTTTGCCAATGCCAGGCGGACCAGGAGGGCCTTGGATCCCAGGAGGTCCTGGTGGCCCCTGCAGCCCCAGCTCTCCTGGGGGTCCAGGTTTGCCCACAGGTCCCTGTGGTCCTGGGAAGCCAACCATGCCTGGCTTGCCCACCCCTGGCAGCCCCACAGGGCCAGGAGGACCAGGCAGTCCAGGGGGACCCTTCAGCCCTGGCAAACCCGGGATTCCAACGCCCTTCTCCCCTTTTGGCCCTGGGATTCCAGGGACTCCCGGAGGCCCCTTCATCCCAGGCTCACCCTTGGGCCCCGGCTGTCCCTGTAGCCCGGGAGGACCTGCTTTTCCTATGCCAGGAAGCCCATGAGGTCCTGGTGGTCCTTGTGGCCCAGGTATCCCCATTGGTCCCATCTCCCCCTTTGGCCCCATCTCCCCTCTTGGCCCCGGGGGCCCCATGACCCCCGGTTTCCCTGGCATTCCTGGCAAACCCGGCTTCCCAATTCCTGGATATCCTTGCGGGCCTGGTTTTCCTTTGGCTCCTGGCACACCGTGACCAGGTAATCCTGGTGGCCCCGGTGGCCCCCTTGGTCCAGGCTCACCAGGGGGTCCTTGCTCGCCCCTCAGACTGCGCACGGGCATTTCTGGATCAGGGAGAAAAGAAAAAGGAAAAGAGAAAAGGGAGAGGGAGAGACAAGAGGTGATTGCAGTCACATCCTTTGAGAAATACAAAGGCAGTTTTGAACTGAATGTGCTTGTTGTGATACTTCTTGGGTTTGTGGTAAGCATGGAGGCAGAGCTGGCCAGTGAGTTACAGGGTGGTGTTTGGAAGGAAGAGCATGTTTGTGCTGTTTTGTGCACCCCAAATTTGCGTGCATGTTTCTGTTTCCGTAAAATAATTATTTTGCATCACATTTCTTTATATTTTGCCATGCAGAAAGCATTTCCATTTTCCACCTATACAATCTTAAGCAGCAAAATCTGTTTTCTGTCCCATATTGCTGTAGGCTAATCTACTTGTAAGAGTTTCTGCAGGACAAAGAAGCTGCTCTGTGCTCCCATACTGCAGGAGGAGTTCTGGCATGAAAGTGCATTTATTGAAGAGACTTACACTAGAAACATAAATTAAAAAAGATTGTATCAGTAAGAGGTTTGTACAAGGTATGACTGCATTTCTATCAAGGCTTTGGTTCCCATTAAATATTACTGGAAACCACAGCCTTACCCTGCATCGCTAGGCTCCCACAGGTTTTTGGTGTAGCCATGTTTAGAGCTCTTCTAAATATTTAAAAAATGTTTTTTATTGTCCAAACCCACATTTTTGTGCATGTGAACACTTAGCACTGCAAGTCAGGGTGAGGGAGCTGCCATATGGGAGTGGTTGTGCTGGAGTTGGTTCCTTTTCAAGCTGTACGCTTTTTGTGGTAAGTGGAAAGTCTGCTTTCCGGCAGATATGGATAAAGAAGCAAGAGGTCTGGGAGAGTGGGAGAGATGAGGTCTCAGGGGAAGAGAATTAACTGTTCTCTGGGAGGCAGAAACCCTCTCTGCACATGTTGTGTTTTATGCACATAGAAAACCTCCTTTGCTCACAAGATGGGTTGACTTTACTACAGCCAGTCATGCTTGTTCAGACTCCACAGAAATAGGCCCCGAAATCTTCCGTTTAGCTCTGAAGCCAGCAGAGGCTCTGGTTTCACTGAACCCTCAATAAGACAGAGTTAACCAGCTTGTCCGAACTCACACAGAGGCTCACAAGGATTTTATGACAACTGTGTCTTCCTCATTTCCCTTTGTATTTTGGACATTTTTTTTTGTTTTCTCAAATATCCTAATATCGTCCAAACTTCTTTACTGAATACTGAAAGTGCTTGTACGTGCAGAGCTGTGCAGTAATGCCCTGTACCTTCAATGCCTCCATTACGCCCATAAATAACCTACAGGAAGAGGACTGCAGAGTCAGAGCAATTATATGCTTTTTGTCTGCAGACTTCTAAATCACAGGGTCTGGACAAATCCAGACAAAACTGTGATATTCCTGTAAATTCACATTTTGGGGCTCTTAGCTCTATTTCATGTCTTTTGCTGCAGTGAAAGTGGGAGCACCTCCAGGCAGGACCCCAGCCTGCCTACCTGGGCCATCATTTGAAATCCCATCAGAAGTTTTTCTGCAGTCAAGTGGGATTATGAGGTTTCTCCTAGCCTCAAGCAAGCACCCCAAAAAACTTGGGCCAGCTCTGGATACTAGCAGCTCCTCACAGGTAAGGCTGCTCAGAGGCTGTGCTGCAGCCCAGAGGATGACTGTAGCCTTGCTCTGGTGACACCAAGCTGCCCGATAGCTCATGTGAGCCTCTTTTGTTCACCCGTGGCCAGGTACTGACTTGGCAAGTCCTCGGGGCACCTGGGTCAGCAGCCTGCTCCCCATCCTCAGTTAACCCCGGGCTCATGGTGCTATGGAGCACCAGGCTGGACCTTGTAGGGGTGGCAAGGGACATGCCGAGCCTACCTTTCTCTTTCTTGGGAGCCATGTCCTTGCCAAGCAGAGGCATCTGTGGGACCTCTTTCCTGTACTGGGGCAGATGGGGGAACTCTTTCCCATACTGCATGTGGGGCACCTCCTTGCCCATGTGCTGCATTGGTATGCCTTCTTTGCCCAGTGGCATGTGAGGTACTTGTTGTCCGAGGGGTTGGTACTGGGGCACCTGGGGGGGCAGCTGCTTGATCCCATAGTAGACACCGCCCTGCGCAGACCTCACCAGCTCTGTGTAAATGGTGACAGCCACTGCCAGTAGCTGCACAGGGAAGAGCAGCATGGCCATCACCTGTGAAAAACACAACAAAACCCACAGTTAGCAGAAAGTATTTTTTGTGTTGTGCGTTTCCCATTAGGGCTGACCTGTTCTCATTTTCTGCAGCAAACTGGACCTGAACCTCTGCAAACTGGCTCTGGTTTGTGTGTTGCACTGGATGACATCCTGCAGCAGGCCTGTATCTGGTTTAGTGGAGGCTCTTACTCAGTAGTACTATGATAGCAAACATCCTAATATGCATTTAGTTTTATACTGCCCTACATGCTCCGGGTACTGCCTTCTGTGTTTTCTCCATATGGGCACTGGCTCCCTTCCATCCCAAAGCTGCAATTTGCTGCTTTCTCATTTGTGTGATTGCTGTGACACAACGTTTGGGGAGCTCTGCTGTGAGCTCCAGCACAGGGAGAGAGTAGGGAATGGCACGTGGGGTTCTCTTAAATGCTTTCTTCCCAAGGAAGCTAAATTATCAATGCCCCTTCTGCTATGCTTTCCATAGTAAAGAAAGCTCAATTTCTGCAGCTTAAATCAGTGCCTAGGGTTGTGCCTCATGGCAGGTCTCTCCATTTCTATTACAGCTCCTTGCCAGTGATCTTCTGAAGCTGGGCTTGGATCCTCTCAGCCTTCACAGAGAAGAGCTGGGCCATCTCTGCCTCTGAGCAGGATCAGCCTGCCCATGCTTTTATTTGGAGATGTTCAACTATTTTCTAAAGGTTCTCCCTCACAGAAAACCCTTTCTCTTCCACAGGCAGCTTGTCCCAGCACCTCACCAGCCCTGCTAACGCTGCAGAACAGGGTTGGTTTTTCTTTTTTCTTCTTCCTTATCAAAATATATGATTGGGACTTCCTGTCCAATCTGCTGTTGGCTTACCTTTCTGCAGTAAAGGCATTACTAGCAGGTGAACAGCAAATCAGGGATTAGGATCTCCCTAAAAGAGTGCGAATTTGGGGGCAGCCTGAGGTAACAAGGAGATTCTCCAGGTGTTTGAGTAGTTTGAAGTTTGTCCCATAACCAAGCCTAGTAGGCAAGTCCCGCTCTTTTCAAATGCACATGGCAATTTCCAAGCCTGCTGGCTGTGTCCCCTTGTCCCGTCTTTGCTTTTCCACCATGCAAAGATGCCTTGTGCCCAATCTGGGCACCTGGAAAAGCCCCTACCACACACACACCTGCAGAGCTTTGCCAAACTGCTTGTCAGGACCTGCTGAGGCCAGGTGTGATGAGGGTGGCCCAAGGAGGCAGTCAAGGCTTCACACTGCCTGCTTAATGTCCCATCCTTCCTTTACAGTTGGGATCAACACAAAGGATAAAAAAGCCTCTCGGTCTGTGGCAGAGGGGCTTAGCATCATGCCCACCGTGCTTCTGGAGGTATGTTTTGCAGGGAGAAGCTTTCCTCCTTTTTCTGCTGTGGCTTTTACTGTTACCTGCCTGAGCCCAGCTTCTTGCAGGGCTCCAGCCTTGGCTCCCCTGTGCAGGGTAGTTCTGCAGCATGTAGGAGGAATGTGATGACGGGAGTATGATGAGAGGCAGCTGGCCTGGGGCAGGGTGGGTGGTGTGACCCAGCATGAGGTAGGATGTGTCCTCGCAGGGGCCCTACAGGGACCTGGCCTTGGGCAGGAGAGGCCACTGTCAAGAATCAGGGGAAAATGTGAGAAGTAGGTGGGGAGGGGGTGGGTAATGTTTTTACGGAGAAGAAGGCAGCAAATGATTCCACTTGCATCCTCTAACGCTGTATAGTGTACAGCAGGCCTCCAAAATGGGCCTCAAAAATTTGGGAGAGTGGAGCTTTGCAACATGTCTGCAAGGGACTCGTGCCCGGTGAGCAGAGGGTGTGAGTGGGCTGCAGGGCAGCTGCACAGCTTGCTGAGCTCAGGGAGTGGCACCACAGGCATCAAGCCCCAGAGTCATGACTTGTGCTTTCTCCTCTTGCTGCTGTACAGCTTGGCTCAAGTGCCAGGCGGGCTGGACTTGCCTGTCCCAGAGAAACTGCTTCTCGTGCTGCTCTGTGCTGAGGTGAACATTATTGACCAGGTGATAACGTTTGATGTAATTTTGTTTTCATGTTTTACTCCTGCTTGAAGTTCCCCATTCACTTTCTGTTAGCAAAGCACCTGGAGAAACAGTTGCTGCTCTTTTCTCCTTCATTTTGTTCTATGACATCTAATCTTTCAATGGAAGTTAGTGTGTCATCATTACTGAAGTTGTAAGTGGAGGCTAAATCAAAATTCTGTAGTTAAAACAACCAGCAGAAGTTAATATTTTCCATAATGATCTTAAATAGAGAAATGAACTACAGAAAAGATGGAACTATGTGTTAACAGCAATACAAATCATTTAAGAAAATGAAATGTTAGTGAATAAACACTAGATGGAGCATATGTTGCGCAGCTGAGTTTCTACAGTCACTTGCAGGAATTTAAGGTCTTGGATGTAACCAGCTGCCATGTGGCAAGGAAAAGCAGAGCCAAGATATATGGGAGTTTGTCAGTGTAACTGAAGGCCAAGCAGAGTCACTTATCCTTGTTCAGCAAAGCATTTCAGCAAATGCTTCATCTCCAGTGAATTCAATGTGACTTTTCACCCAGGGCTGGCTGCTTTGTTGTGAGCTAAAGGATTAGGACCTTAGGGCGTGATATTTCTCATTAGACCTCCATGGCACTGGTCTGCGAGGACAACCTGTGCATGATTAGTTACTGTGGCTCAGCTGGGACATGGTAACTTATACTGCTACAGCTTCATCCAGGCATATGGACTCCGAGTCACTTTTTTGATTTTGTTTTTTTTTTTTTTTTGAGAGGGAGTAGTATCCCCACTCTTGTCTCTGTTGGCCTTTCTCTTCCTTTCTATACCAGAATGAGTAACTGCTTTGGCTGTCTGTGGCTGAGTAGGGTTAACATCTGCCTCAGTTTGCAGGGAAAATCCCAGTTGTTGGAAAATTTGCAGTGTTCTCTGCATCCATCCCAAGTAAAAAGCATTGCCTGTATGAAAAGAGAAATGCTGTGAAACCTTTCAAAAATATATATTAGAAGATATTAGATGATCTAAGACTGTTTATGAAACCTACAAGTATGAAGGGTACAGTGGATTTTGAAGAATGAGGTTATTAAATTAGGTTCTTGGCTACTTTGTTGCTCTCGTGGACAGTTTTGGGGAGTTTGTTTTTTTAAAAAGATAACTCCAGTGGAATAAGTGGAGAGGGAAATAGGTAAAATTCCTTTGGATGTGATTTTTCTCCTTGTTTTTATTACAAAACATTGGCTTTGTGTGCGAGTGGGAGCTATTTGAAATAATTGAAAAAAAATTTCCTACGGGGAGACACCGGTCTGCCTGCAGCTCCGGGTGAAGTCAACCTCCTGCTGCTTGCATTGAGGTCCTTTGGCCCTGCTGAGTGTCACGCAATGCCCCTGTGGTTTAACAGGCATGACCACACAGCACAAGATGTTTTTTTGTGTGCATGTGGAAATTTTGAGGGAGATCAGGCTAGACTTCTAGAGGTAGGAAGGCTCCAGCGAATGAGGTGATCTCACTACAACTGTGTTTCCTTTAGTGTTTTTTGACTCATGATATCCAAAACAGTGTGGCCTGGAAATGATAGATTGCTTCTTATCTATTGATTTTGGCAGGGGCTGGTACCTGTAACTAGCTGAGGTGCAAGGTGGAGGGCTATTTACTGAACGACCTCGGGCTAGATGGGACTTGGCCAACATCTTTGTGGCAGAAGGTCAGAGCCTCCCTGGTGGCCTCACGTGATCTGTCTGGATCTTGGGATCTGCCACAGGCAACCTGGGAAGCGACCCATCTTCGGTGCCAGCTCGTCTCTTCCTTTGCTTCCAGAGGAAGGAGGGATCAGACAAAATTAGTCTCATGAAATGTGGTAGAGCTGTGTGTGTGACTGCTACTGCTCACTCCCTCCCACTAGTGGGTCCAGCTGGATTATTGCTATCAGATACCATCTCTATAAGGCAAGTCTGCCCTGAAGCACGAGGTATGCCTGGAATGGTCCTTCAGTGTTGTAGCTCATTGCCTGTCTCATCCTACTCAGCTCTTCTAAAACGTTATTTATGTACTGAGAGAGAAGTTGAAGGTCTTTTTTTTTTTTTTTGTCCCTGATGTTTGTTTCTGAATGCCTGGGCGCACAGCTTTAGTTGTTTGAAGATTTCACTAGGAAACCACCAGCATCTTAAAATGCCTAAAAGCTACTGAAAATCTTGCTTTTGTTTTTTAAAAGAAGTGTATAGATCTAAACATTTGACAGGTCCTCCAAAGCTTTTGAATAGCAAAAGGACATTTCCACAGTGGTGACAGGAATTAAGGAAAAAAAATAGAGTGGAGAGGAGAAAAATCTGTGCTGAAGATGCAGCCCAAGTGTAAGACTTCCCACACCCTTCACCCGATTCCCAGTAATTTAGGGATCATCTCCAAACACCTTCATGTCATTTCATCCAATGTGCTTTCAAAGGCATCTGTCAGCAGAACAATTACCTCGATTCGGAATGGGATTTTCATGGCTTTCTGTAGAAAGCAGTGGGAAAGTGTCTATATATTTATGGCAGGTAAATCAATCCATGTGTGCACCTTTAAAGAAGCTTTGCAAAGGCTTGAAGAAACCAACATTTTACCTTAACAGTTTGAATGTCTGAGGGAAGATGAAGGAGACGCTACTGTGCCTTCATAGTGAGTGAAGCATAACTTTACGCCAGTCATTCAGATTAAAACACAGTAAACATTTTGCTTTACCTAGGGTGGGGAAGCCACTGGAGGGCGAAGAAACACTGTCCTAAACCACAGTGTTCAGCTGCTTGTGTGTGAACACGTGTGTTTGGCTCTGTGGGTGAGAGTCCATGAAAAAACACATTTTTATGGGCAAAGCTCAAGTGAGAACATTTCTCAATAATCTCTTTGGTAGAGCTATTCTCCCGAGAAAATTAGGAAGGGCCTTCCTCTGGCTGTTTGTGTTTGTCAGTAGAAGCTGAAGACAAAACAAAATGTACCAGCAGTGGTAATTCTTAAATTGGTGTGAAGAAATAATGGCTGGATTAGCCTAATTTGCAAAGAATGTATGGAAAGAGTGATGCCCATCCATGTGGGGCCTGAAATCATAGGTGGTCTTGCAAAGGCTGGACGCCAGGCCTTGATTTATCAGTTCTTACAGGGATGTGATTGCTCTGCAACCAATTTTGGGATTAACTGAAATTTACCCATGTCTCAGAAGCTATAAGATACTTGCTCGGAGACAAGTCCTGTGGGTTTAATTTACCATCCGTTGTTTTGAACTGCTGTGTTTCCCAAAGAAGCACAAGACATGAGTAGATCTCGGTGACCTGAACCCTTCTGCCCTGGGATCTCTTCCACAGGGACTGCCTAAAGCTGCAGGAAGCTGTTTCCCACTGTGCTGAGGGGACAAAGTTGCTTGTGCTTAGGTTTCCACATGGAAAATGACTGCTGCAAAACTTGCAACATAAAATTCCTAGTGACTCTCGAGATTTGTGCCCAGAAGAGGGCTACTAAAAATATTTGATGCTAAAATGCTAAATACTCTAGGAGGTTTTTGACTCAAGATCAAAAGTGGTTAGGACCACGGCTACTTTTGGATTAATCTTGATAACTGATTGTATTATCAAGTAGCTACAATGGTTTATCCATGGACGGCTCTGCTCTTGGCGATGAGGGGTTCCAATCCCATGGGAACATTATAAACCTCACATGTCATATAGAGACATGCAGGGACAACATAATGCAGTGGAAATGGTAAGTAACATGTTACCACCACTCTGTTGCAGAGAGCTGGTGGGTTAGATGCTCGGTAGCCCTCTGTGAGGAGTTCCCTGGCTGTGCCCCAGCTCACAAGCAGAGGTACGTGGCAGCTCATGTGGAGTCAACGAAGGGCTCTTAAGAAAAATCTACAAAGTATTCACAAGATGATAATTTTTTTTCTGGTTTAATTTTTAGTGTTAACTTTAGTAACAAATGACTTCTATTGTTTCTGTTTTGTACAATATAGTTCCCTTAAAATACTGTAGGTGTGTGTGCACCCACCTCATACATATTTGTGTTAAGGTCTGCACCACCTGAAGAGCATTAGATTAATCACTGGGTATGTAATTCTTTTAGCATTTGTAAACTAGTTCTATTTGCCAACTACATTTGTTCTAAGCAATTTCAGCACAAAATGGGAAGGGCAATTAGCAAGACCTTAGTTCCTGTAGTTGCTCAGCACCAGAGAACAGCTAGGGGTGTCTTCAAGTGTGAGATATCTTCAGATGTGGAAAGTCAAGAAAGTATTGGTTGTCCTTCTCAGCAGCAGTACCCGCTATGTGTAGGTGACCTAGACAGCGATCTTCGCCGTGTGTGTTTGTCCACAGTTTTCAAAGATACTGTTTCAAAACTTGATCTCAACTAAAATTAATCTCTGGATCATTAAAATCCTTTGAGGACTAACCTGTCAATTAGTGAGTACTTTCTGAAGGGATCTAAGGATACCCTGCACTGCATAGAGACTGAATTTTAGTGGGAACTTGTATTTTCAGGGGCAAGAGAAACCAACAACCTTCTGCTTGCCAAATAATTTTGTATTTGCTCAGAGCTGAGGGTGCCATTTAATACACTCATTACCACTTGAATATAAAGCACTATACTGCCTTTCTGTGCCAAACAAGGTTTTATGTCATTGGAGCAGATGTTTTTGAATTTGCAATCAAACTTTCTTTTGGTAAGTTCAGTCATACTCCATATAAAAACAGGGAGAAAAGGCAATAAAATACACCTTGGCACAAATTTCCTCTGAAACCTAATGAGTTTCCTAATGCAAATTAAGAGTAGCTACACTGATTTAATCTTATTTTCAGCACTAAAGAGCAGGAAGATGGTAAGGTAGAGTGCAGCCACTGTGTGAGGGCTCAGCCAAGCTGTTGGCAGGACACGGTTGCTCTATGCCTGACTTCATCCGAACAGGTTTGGGATCCAGCATAATTTTACTGTTAATGGTGCCTACAGCTTCATTGAAGGCAATGCCTGTTTCTTGAGTAGGTGAAGAGTTTACCTAGGGAAAAGGCCTTTAAGGGCCTGTGTATTCAGTAGGGAGAAAAGCAGGATTTATGGTAAATATAATCCTGCTTTTTTACCTCTTATGCAACTCTTCCCACAGAGATAAGGTTTATTTTTCTTTCCCTCCTTTTCACTGTCCTCTCCAAGAAAACAAAGTAGCGTTGAGTGTCTGTGTTCGGCTTAGACTACCAAGAAACAGCTATTGTTCAGTATGTTAAAAATAAATCATATTTTGTTCAAGGTCTAACAACTGTGTCTGATTATCATGTGGTATTTACTGAACCTAAGACAGTCATAACAAGAATTGTCATAATAAACATTTTAAAATGCACACATGCATAAACCTGCTGCTAATAGGGAATAATGAACATATGGTGGATGCCTACTTCTGTTTTTTCAAAAATTCAAAATGATGCCTATAGTTGTTTCCTTAGAGAAATGTGAAAACATATAAATCAATACATTCATCTTAAAACCTGATAATCTTCTATAGGTTATCTTTGGCTTCAGTGGCAATTATATAGTCTTTTCTTGCAATGCCTGGGGAGATCTCTATTTATACATTTGTAAATGCATTTCCAAAGACAAAGGAACTGCCTCTGCTCTGATGTTTTTGCAAATACATTTGTATATTTGTGAGTCTGGATAGTCACCCAGCTCTCTGTATGAAAATGGCACCCTTGAACTTCCCCTGTGTCCTACTTCCAAACAGTGGATATTTGCATGTGTGCCTATATCTACATATATATGAAAATAGTTGTTTGTGTGTGTGCAGGTACTTACGTGTGCATATATGTGAAAACACAGATCCTGAGACTAGAAGCAACCATAATGAGAAGGAGAAATTAGGCAATGCAGATGTATTTATGTTGTCATTAGTCTTCTCCCTATGCCCAGTCTACTGTGAGCATACCTATGCGGGCCTGGGTAGGCATCTCCATCTCTCTCTCTCTGCAAATCTAGGTATGATTAGATTGGCATCTTCACAACCCCAACTCCCAGGCACAGGGCTCTGCCAGCTCAACACAATTATGAAGCTCAAAATTTGCAATGTTATTCAGATGCCTGATGCTAGTAATTGATTTCCAGGGGAGCTACTCTCTTGCATGTCTTTGAGGATCTGGCCCAGAAGCTGTTCACTGGAAAATGCCTGAAAGCTACTTGCAGTCAGACGGCAGGGAGGCGTGAGATGGATCAGGAAGCTGGGCATTGCTGGCTGGGTGACCACAGTCCCCAGGGATGCAGCTTTCTTGTGTGGTGGTGTATACTTGTTTGCATGGATTGGTGTCTGACCTCATGGTGGGAAGGAAGGACCAACGTGGGGGAATGTTTGCAGAAAAGCATGCGACTTTAATTATGGGATTAGAATTAATTATAGGTAGGATTTAGCAAATACCTGCCTTTGAATACATTTTCCTGTTCTCTGCCATACAGCATGTGCTTGAATCCTCTGCCTAATTCTCTCTTCTGGGCAGTTTGCCTGCAGTCTTGGTGGCAGGCAGCTTTGATGGAGATGCTTAAGCGACTGCCACTAGCTCCCTGTTCAGCAATATCAGCTGTGTGAGGCATGTAAACCCAGACCTGATAATGTGGAACACACAAAGTGTTCAAAGTGTAGGGCTGCCTCTCCGCTTATCAGCATGTAATCACCCTCCTGGCATGGAGCCCAGGACTGGCTGCCAATGCCTATGAGCACATATTGTTTGTTCAATGTGGGAATTGAATCGAGAGCTCCTTCTCTGAAGCAGTGATGCTACTGGGCACTGCAGAAGGAGCTCCCCAAGGGCCACAGGCACTAACGCCATCCAAGGAATTTGCCTAATCAGATGTAATGGCTTGGCCCATGAGACACAAGGCTGGTTTTCATGGAAGTGCTTTTATAGTCAACTGATGGTCTCCTGGGGGCGTCGTTAGTTTGGGGATTGTTTTGGTGAAAATTCTTCACATCTACTGCCAGTCCCCTACCCTCAAATAAATGCAAAGACAAACAACCAGAGATGCACTTCAGACTAGAGTGCTTGATCCTGCAGGCTGAACTGCGAGGTGCTGATAATGAACTACACTGATTACTGGTTGCAAACCAGCGTGGACAGGGAACTACAGGCTTTCTTTGGAAACCTCCCTTCTCAGCTGTCACTCATCACTCTTGGCCTTACTCTGCGCTGAGGTCGGTTGTGCTGGCTATGTGCAGTAGAAACCTCCCAAATTTTCATGGTACAATTGTTTGAATGTTATTACGGTACAATGGTTTGCAAAGTGTATCACAGTATTTTGCTATTTTAATCCAGAGCAGTGCCTCTAGCAGTCCTGCTACGAATTATACTCACTGGTAAAAGTGTAAAAAGTTTCCATTTCACTACCTCTTGTGTTAGCCAGCTACAGCTTTGTGAACAAGTCACACGCTAGCAATTGGCTCTAAATGACAAGAGAAAAAACTGCACCGTATTAAGCTTGTTAGTCACTGAAATGCTCCATCTTATCAGATGTATGGGAGTAGATGAAAAGTGGAGAAAGAAGACTGACACTTCCTGCGGCAATTAATAAAATCAAATGTATCCTGAATCTCCACCCAAATGCTCACAAATGGCAGAGAATCTTATTCTGGAGGATATCTATGAGTTTTACTGCTCAGAGAACTCAGTTGCTCATTTGATTAATCAAAGTATTGTACTAAAAGCACCTTTGTGAAGGTTCCTTGAGTCCTCAAGAGACACAAAAGATCAACTCAGGCTATATATGTTCTATTCTAATACAGTCTGGTTTAGGGTTTTCTTTCATGTGTCTGGGAAGACTGCTTAGAGGGGTACTGAATTTTGTGAATTAGTAGATCTTGATACTGTTAGGAAAGCTTAGATGTGTATGCAAAATTCCCATTCATTAGCATCTGCAAAACAAAATAAGTGCTGAAGTACATATTTTTCCTACATACTTCCCAAGAAGTGGCAATAGAAAGGAAAATTCTGATTATATAAGTATTCTTGGTAATGACAATGTCTGATTGTTATAGATGTTGCAGGGAAGATAATCTCTCTTTTCATTAGATTAAATATTATGTAAAGCAGTGCAGATGTCTCCAAATGTAATACTTGTGCGGGCTTGACTTTTCAGACCAGCTAAGCTATGCTTGGTGCCAAACCTGAGGAGATGAGGGAAAAGCAGCCAGAAACTGCTCTTGTGCTTCTCTTGATCCTGAGGTTGTAGCAATCACCATTGCAGTTACTGGTGCTGCTTGAGGCCTGACTTGCCTTGCGTGGCCTGTGGGCCACCTGCATGGTGTGAAGTCTTGCCACACCATGGCCACTCTCACCGTATCCTAATTTAGGGGATAAAAAGGCTGCACTATGCCCTGGCTGAATAGAGCCCGGCCACAGCTTTGGGAAAGGCAGGTGCTGCCTCTGGTACCACCAAGATCCACCAAGCTGGTGCTCTGCAGTGGGCAGGCAGGAGAACTGGCTTTTTATTACCTGTGATGAAGCAGGGACTTCTCTGAGGTATAGAACTGTGTTTTACCTCCTCCTCACTCCTCTTTTTCGCACTGCATGCATACTGATTAAATCTGAGTGCTTTACAGTAAACTAGACAGGAGCCATTAACCCCTAACAAGGCATCAAGATCACGAAATCTCATTAAGATAGAGTCTAATTCTGGGTGAACTAGTTCTTTGTTGAAGTC
This sequence comes from Tapera naevia, assembly GCA_033556795.1. NCBI lineage: Eukaryota > Metazoa > Chordata > Aves > Cuculiformes > Neomorphidae > Tapera > Tapera naevia. Next base: position 2,798,432 of record JAUMJJ010000300.1, on the reverse strand, counting down.
TTTTGGTTACAGAGAAATCTTATTTTATGTGCTCCATTGCAGTGATCATACTCAAGCCTTTGCAACCCATACGGTGTTTACTTTAACAGTCCTGGGAGTTCTTGAGCTATAGAGCAAGAAAACTGCGTGGGACTCTGAAGTACTTGGCCTGATCTTAATTTGAAACAATTTATTGTTCTCTGTGACTCCTGTTGCAATCCTGTGGCCTTACGCGTTGCCTTCTTGCCATAAAATTTGCTTGATTGCCTCTTTCTTAAGCTGGCACAGCATAGCATTTCTGTTCCTTTTCTCACTTTGATGGCGTACAAACTGTATTTTCTTGGCTCTCTCTCTCATGCTGCTTCATGGCTTGCTTTTTTTTTTAAATAAAAGCAAAAGGCTTGAGAGGCTCTATGTGGGAGATGAATTGTTACCTCTTACAATATTTCTGTTCACTGTGCTTTGATGAGCCTGTTGAGAGAAAGATCAGCTTCTCTCTCCCTTATTTTTTTTGCTGTATTCTAACTTTGTAGCTCCTCGGAACCCTAAAGTCCCAGTCCAAGGGAGATATAAAAATAATGACAAATGTCTGTAATATATTTTTCATGAAAAAAATCTCCTATATCTCAGGAAGGAATTTTATAGGAAGGTCATTTGCTTTTTAAAAGATTTTTTCCCTTTGCATACTCTTCCTACCTTTGCTGAAACAGTGGAAGAAATCTTCTTACTGTAGAGGGTTAAATGACTCCACACAGACAGAAATCAGGACGATGCTTTAAAATTATTTAGCAACATTTATTTTCATATTTTACTATAAAGGGTTGCAGATACAGCATATTTGTTAAGATGTGCTGATCTTAGTTATGACCCTACATTGTTCCGTTCACAAAACTCAAGCAGATATTATCTCATGATCGTCCTTTCCAAATGACTACATTTTATTTTTCATGCTACTTTTCTTGATAGAGCCTATAATGACAGTGACCCACAACTAAACACTCATTTGGTTAAAATAGTTTCAAAACTGGGCTTTCAATTTTTATAAAAGACCCTTTGTTTTCTGGGTCATATCTATGGGCGGACATAAAGTTGGAAGTTGCTAGATGGTTAAAAGTGGATCTACAAATGTATATCTCTTCATAACCTGGTACTTGGGTGCAGTCACGACCAAAAACTCTAGTGTACACTATACTGCCACCATGGCTGAACTGCACACCCCACCCCCGTGTCGTGCCAGATAGATCTTCCCACAAAGACCTTCTGTCTTCTCCTCTTGTGCAGCAGGTAAGAAATGCTTCCTATTCAAGTCTACTTCATTACATAACCACTTGACTAATTAATGGACAGAGAGACAAAGACTGAAATCATTGGTACTTGTTAACAAGTATAACCTCTGCAGGCCTACACAGATGCAAGTGTATGCAAAAATCCCATTCATTAGCATCTGCAAAACAAAATAAGTGCTGAAGTACATATTTTTCCTACATACTTCCCAAGAAGTGGCAATAGAAAGGAAAATTCTGATTATATAAGTATTCTTGGTAATGACAATGTCTGCAAGTGCAAAAATAAGGGTAGCATGACATCACCAAAAATATCTTTCATCCTGAGTTGCAAAATACTCCCCATAGGTTTGATTCAGTGAATGGTTATAGCAAATGTTTGACATGTCTCAAAAGCACAGGAAAGAAAAAGAATACTTCTGAAACACACAGACACACAAATGACCCCCACACACCACTTGCACACATTTATCCTTGATCCATGAAAACATATAGTCACTTAAACTCCAAAGATACCATGAAGAATTACTTTCCTCTATGCAATCCAATGTGCTATGGTTTAAAGGACTTTAAATTATGGTATCTATCACTTTGGAATAACCCAACCAAGGCCAAAGGAAAGCAAAGCCAAATACTGAAGAGCAAAGACAATCACTCACTCACTTAAGCCTCTCAACTCTGCTCCAAGAGAAACAAAATGAAACGTTCAGTGCAGCCGTTTGGACACACGATCACTGGTAGTAAGACTAGCAAATACACATGCTATAAAGGTGGTCAGCATTCAGCTCTCCTGTTGAATTATAAAATGCCTGTAGTGCAGTGTGTGGGCCTGAGGCTCCCTGTGTCTGCTGATACCTCCCAAGCTTTCAAAGTCTGTCATGACTTTTCTTCTCCTCGGGCCTCCTGTGGCCTGTGCCAACTCTGACCCACCTTCTGGGAGCTGATGCCTGTAGCCGGCTGGCTGGGGCATGCCTGGGAGGAAGGAAACGTGCACTTCAACACCCTTTGCTAAAGGAAGGAATTAGACCCCTCTTCTACATCCCAAGTAAGCCTGTGCTTGAGCTGGTCATGTCTGCTCAGAGTTTGAAAGAAAAAAATGGCACCTGCCTTCAAAGGAGGATTGTTGGCTATGAGCTAAGAGTAGAGGGACTTGTGCCTCTGTACTTAATTTACCAGAAGACCCTCAAACTCAGGAGAGTTCGAGGATTTAGGATGAACTGCAGTCTTCAGCTTTTCCTATTTGGCTGGCTTAGGCAGCTCCACAAACAGAGGTTTATGTGAATCCCCCTCCGAGGCACTCAGCTGCTCTTACACACGTGCATAGACTCTAGGCATGTAATTCAGGCACGTGGACTCCATTATGGGGCCAGATGCGAACATCCCCTCATGGATTAGGATCTGAAAGGTCCTATGTCCTGTATTATCAATCAACTAAGGCCTCCATTTTCCCTGCCCAGTATTCCTTTTTTCTTTCAAAATCTGAGGGTTTTTTTTAAGGCAGATACGCATTCTTAAGAATTCTGCTTGTATATGTACAAAGGAGTAGTTAAGGCATGTGCTAGCTATTCCCAGGATGATGCAGTTAAGACAGTGATTAACTTTACAAAATCTGGTGTTAGAAAAATCTATACACTTGAATGAAATCATTGTCTTCCCCACAAACTTTACCCACCAGATTCTCACTGCTGAACATTAGAACCAAAGGTTCATCACTACCCACAGGCCATGGCTTAACCAAATAAAAAAATAAATCCACTGGGCAGATAGTTTTCTAGCAAAGGAAAAAGAATCTTGCTTCTCTAAGCAGCAAAATGGCTATCAGCAACACTTACAATGGTTTTTGTTTGTTTGTTTTGTTTGACTGAGGGATATGGCACCCACATTAATTCTAAGTTAATTTTGTGGTAGGTCAAAAAACTTGCTCAGATTTTCAGATGTTAGCGGAAATCATTATTCTTAATATAAATACTTCTAATGGGCTTTGTGGAAAGCTTATTTAACAATGCTAAGGAAAAAAAGATAAGCTGAAGTACATAATTATAGCCCACAGGCACAGAGTTTCAGAGCAGGTTCTTTTTAGGTCTGAGCTGTATTCCCTGAAAACTATTGCAAAATTCTCAATAAATTATATAACAAGGTTGATTAGATCCTGCAGGAATGAGCGTCTTAAAGGATTGTACTTGCAAGCTGTGCTAATAAAGTCATCCAGGGACTAATGGTTCCAAAAGATGTATTTGCAGCTTTGTAAGCTCCAAAAGCCTTTGAGGGATACTTTGGCAAGTGCCAGCACTGGACACAGGGTGCAATTTAGGCTATGTTTACAGTAGGAGCACTTTACTGCTAAAGGAATACTACATGGAAAACCTCTTCTAGCTAAGAAGAAGCCACACGAGCAATTCTGAGCAATGTGCAGGGATAGTAAACCCTGCCCATACGCACCTGAGTATATCAACACAAAGGAAACAATAAGTTAGAACTTAAAACAAAATAAAGCCTCTCAAGTCAGCTTTCCTGGTATTACTGCATCTATATGAGTACCTTGTAGTGGTGTAACTGTTTCATGGTGCTGGTTCATGGGACCCCAGAGCACAGCAGCTTTATGGCAGGCAAAGGAAGAAGCACCTGAATGAAAACTGGGTTATGAATAGAAGGGAACATGTGAAGGAATTAACTGAGATACCAGAGATTTAGCAGTTCTCTGCTTGGAATGGAGGGGTAATACAATTTCTTCCATCATCACCAATTTAAGCTTTAATAATACATCAGTGATTGTACTGGACAAAAATCTGTGGGATTCTATGACATCCATGTTTGCTCTTTTGCTAGATACTATTTTCATTGTAGGTTTTTGAAAGTAACATTTCAGAGTGGAAGCGAGGTAAACTTACAGAGAGTTTTCATCTCTTCTTCTAAGACAACGTGGGCAATATATAAAAATACTGCCAGATGACAATGCCATTCCTTTTAAATGCAGATTTGGATGGATTAATTTTAAATAGCACCCATAAAAAAATATCACCCTCCTCTTTTTTTCTTCTTTTCAACCTAAATGATAGTACTGGTAATCAAAATCACTAAGAAATTGAAAGAAAAACAAAAACCAAACAACAAACCCCGCAACTTAGTATCTTCAATTTTTTGGCAGGTTTGTTTCTTTTGCCAATGTAGACTGGATTATCTCCTGATGTGTGTAGAGACCTCATAAATCATCTTCGAGAACCGCTTTTAAATTCTACCCATGCTTCTTCTCTTCATGAATTCCTTCTTATTTTATCACTCTTCTCTTTATGACTAATAGCTATACCTTGTTTTATCCTTTCTTGCACTTATATTTATTCCACAAATGATACAGAGCCTTTTAACAGTGGTCAATTGAAAATTGAAAATTATTTTTTTGATATTGTAGTAATGATTTTGTGCCATTATGGTTTTGGTTTGGAATGGAGTCCTCATCTTGAGTTATTGTTACACCTGAAGTGAACTTGTCTTCAAAGACTTAAACCATGACAAATTATCCAGAGGAAGGGGAGAGATTTGTGCTCTCCTCCACTTCCAGTAATCGGTGTATTGCAACCATACAACAGTGTTGTGGCATTTACAATGTAGTGACAACTACTATGGAAGAGAAGACAAGCCTGCTTATTTTTCATTTGGAAATGTAAAATTGTTAACACAATATTGTTGAAGAATTTTCCTGGCTAGTTTTCCCTTGGCTGCCTCAGGCTGAAAATGACTGCCGAAGTTTAACATTTTATGAATCCTCCAGACTGTGAAGGTCTGGGGAGGATCTGTGGCACAGACAAAATGCAGAAGTCTGAACAGACATGATGGAAAACTATACGCAGTGGAGACTGTAACTTTGAGAAACGTGTTCCATCAGTTCCTGTGCATCAATTACACTCATAAATATCTATTTTTTAAAGTAAAAAAAAATATTTCCTAGAGTTCAGCAATTTAGGACTCTACAATTGTAAAGAAAACCCCTGCGTGATCTGCAACAGATTTTTCTTAAGTGACTCTATTAATTACTTCCATGTGATCATTAGCAACATTAGAAGCTTGTGAAATTCAACAGTCGATGAGCTGGTCACTTGTGAAGAAAGGCGATTTGACATATATAGATAACCCCGTTAGTCTTTAATGAGAAATATAACCTGTATGACATTTGCTAGCTGTTAAATATTTTTAAACATATCTCAGCCTATATATATCCAGACAGTTATCCATGCAGTAGACTACGCTCTGTTTTTGTTAATCAAGCAAAACTACAATGAGAATTTTGCTCAATTAAGAACTGAAGAATTTGGCTCAATTTTATGCAGTTCTTGGTGGCAGGGAAAACTGGTCTTTCCAACAATAAGTGCCAGTGCAAAATATTTCGGCAAGGAACAAATGTCAGTTTAGTTCTCTGTAATTTCCATTTTCAGACAGTAGATATTAGAATCTCCCTGATTTGTACTACCTTGAAAATACCCAAACCCTCACCTACTGCTGTGTAGCTAATTAGGTATACAGTATTCATCTAGAATCTGTCCTCAGTTATAGAAGGATTTTTACTGCAGTGGAGGTAATTCCTATTTATAAACAGAATAACCAATATCACTGAGTCCTAACTTTTCTGAATATTTGTATTTTTTGAAATTGGTATATATTCTGCTGTGGAAATGATCACAGTGGTTAAATGTATCTGATTTGAAGTGAACAGCAGTGATTGTTATTTAGCCCATTTTACTGCATCTTATGTTGTTGATAACATTTAATGGGATGTCACCGATGAACAGCTTTACTCGCCTAGTCCCTCTGAGCTAAAAGGAAAATTTCCAAAGCTGGAAGAGTTGGAAGATAAGTGGAAGAGATGCTTTCTTTTAAATTTTTTTTTAAGAAAATGTTTTTCTTATCATTCTTTTCATCTATTCAAAACTATCTTAAATTGTTCCTGGAAATTGGTCTGAAGATGTCATGAGAACAGACATTATTTCATGTATTATTTCTGCTATTTTTTTTTTTAACTGTCAACAAAGATCCCATTTAATTAAATGAAAGCAGACTTTGGCTGTCTCTGCTGACATACAGTCCTACAGGCAGTAGGAGAATAAGGGAAGAACCTGTAAAGTAAACCTATCTATTAAATTAAAAATACATACTTATGTTCAGACTTGACTTGTTTTACAAGGAACTCCCAAAAAACCATGCATGTGGATCCCATTTCCTGCAGAAGTTTGCTTTGAACACTCATGAAATCAACATATCATACTTCAAAGGTTTCTTAGTTCAGCTAAATGTAGGGCTGTAAGTGTTCTGCTCATATCCTTCACCATGGCTAAGCTGATGCTATCAGCCAACCCACTTCATACCTGCGGAAAAGACTACCTCTCTTTGGCCTGCTAGGGAGCTCTGCAGGCCAAGTGTCAGCACTGCAATCAGGCCTATAAATCTTCGAGATTATTTGTGTGCTGGAGTTTCTCTTGCCATTGTGATGAAGGAATAATTGAGTTGCAGAACTCCACCACTACATATGAAGCTCATTGAACTTTATTCTTTAACAAAAGCATTATTTTATAAATGGAAAAAGAAGTATAAATGTAAGCAGATACATCTGTGTTTGATATTTGAACTTACACATGATTATGTTTGTTCCTTGTCCAACTACAAAAAATCTGTGACAAAGAATAAACAGGCCTTCCAAATTTGTAAACTCATTACAAAGACACTTTAATCTTACTCATTGTTCACTCTTTTTCACTCTTGGTGATGATACCCGAAAGTAATAATCCTAAATTGGATTGCTTTGTAAAGAAATGCACTGGTGCCATCTTTTCCCCCTCTAATTATACTATAGATGATCTCAAGAAAAACACAATTTGAAGGTTACCACATTTTAAAATGCACGTTTATGGCCTTGCTCAAGCTGTATGCTGCCAAAACACGTATATTAGAATGACCTCAGGTGGCAGTGTCCAGTTCCAGAAAAGCCAACATTTTTTTACTGCAGATATAAATGTAAGACTCCCATAGTTGCTATCTCTGAATGTGAGGCTGCTGCTTTGAATCAGAATGGTGAGGCAGGCACATGTTGAATGTTTACTGTTCTCATAAAATATTCTTTCTTTCCTACAGTGTCTGAAGGGAGTGGGTTAGAAAATAGTAATTGTGAGTTACTCTTCCTGCCTCCTATGCGAGATCATGTTGTCCCTAGAAAACTAAGGAAATACCTGGCTTATACTTTTTTCCCAATCAGTTTCTAAGGATAGACTTAGACATGCTAGTATATCTGAAAAAGACTGAAGGCAGATTGTAAACTGTCTGATATTGCTGAGTTAAATAATTGATTGTCCCCTGGCTCTGAGAAAAACTCCTGTGCTTGGACTTGAATCCTGCCTGCTTACTTATATCATGGGACTATGATAAGGAGTGGCAGAGTTCTGGTTGTGAGTCCTACTTCAGTACATCCAGATACCATTACTCAAGCAGCAGGCTTAGGGTTTAAAAGAACTAGAGATTTTTAAGCATGTTTATTTGGTTACTCAAAACTACCTCTATGACCTTGGACAAGTCACAGTGCCATTTTTTTTCCTTCCTATGGAAAAGGCAGGCCTTATCCACTAGCTTATACTACCTCTCCGCATGTGTATACATTGCTTGCTATCACACCCCAGCTCCTACTTTTTAGCATGTTCTAATCCCTGCTCACAAGTTTCTTCCACCTTGAGCATTACAACTTGCAAGAGGAAAGGAGCAACAGAGCGAAGCAAACTAACAGGCGGTGGACTTCCTTATAGTGTCTTAAGGTCCCTCAGCTCACACGTCTTATTTAGGACAGATCTGGAGTTCAGAACTCCAGACAGGGTCTACAGCGCAGGAACAGAAATAACTTGGCAAGCCAGCCTGTCGTGAGCATCAAGATGGTGCAGCCTGACTGGCTAGGGATATCATGCTACCTGGTTTAAAGTGAATGCAAAACATTGTAGGAGCTTCTGGAACTGCTGTATAGATATTGTGACACTTTGCTGATCTCCTTCAGTTCCTCATTTGCAAAATGGGTCTGAAACTCCTTACTTAGCTCTGAGTGATGCTGTAAGAAGTAGGCTGAGCGTTTTAAAGAAGGCTATTCTAAGTCGTCAGTCTTCTCATCTTTCTCATGCTCACAAATATGTAACACACTCATTTATGGAGAGAAGAAACTTTTTGTGGCAGTGAGATCTTTTATGTACTACATTGTTTCTCACAGTCCCCAGTCCCCGCAGTTGATTGTTCACAGGTATCTGTGAACATCTAATTTTAAATAAAGCTACACAGAGACCACAAGTCAGTCTTGATGAGCAGACACATTTATTCAGATTTTCTTCAGGACTATGTAACCCCAAAGACTAGTTTCCTGAAAATATGTTTGTCAAGGAGATGAACACTCATGATAAAAAAATATAACGAAGGCCAAAAAAGAAATTAAAAGTAGGACATTCCCCCTACACTGATTCCTTAAGCAAAATCAGAGGGATATGTCTCTGGAGAACCCAGGACTGTAGCTGCTTTTTTTTTTTCATGCTAGGTGGCATATTTGCCTGCTCTTTTTTTGTTTGTTTTTTTTTTTTTCTGGCCTTGCTTTGCATATATCAAAATGTCTAAATCAATTACTCACATCAGTTATTCTACTTCATCCATGCAAGGACTGTAGTTGCAGTTAATATGAAAGTGTAGGTGCTATCCCCAGTTTTTCTTAAATCCTCACTGTATTACTTAAATGCTACATGTTATTGCTTCTTCTGAATTAATGGCTTGGTCGGAGTAAATGCAATCTATTAACTCTATCTTAACCCCACACAAGCATTCTCCCATCATCTTTAATTACAAAAGCTTTCAAGAACATTTGCCTTCTCAGTCTGTGATGCCATTAAGAGATGGAATAGTACTTTACAATTAAAGAGGCACATTTCTTTGTCTTGACTTCATCCTGGATTAGATCAGTATTTTGTATGTTTTGGAGCCGCCTGAAATTAGCTTGCTTCTGTAAGGAACATATTCACTCCAGTTTTAAAACCACCAGAGCAATCTTTTTCAGAATCTTTTCCAGAAAGAACTAGAAAAAATCCCGTGCTTCACTTAAAACAAAACAAAATAAATCTGAAAACTATAAAAAGAAATGGATCTTACTTGAAGGAAATTTTACAACAACACTACCCGTTGTGAGAGAGAAATAAAGTTTTAGGCGCTGGTCATGTTGGATGGGGCTCTGAGCAACCTGATCTAGTTAAAGGTGTCCCTGCTCCTGAAGGGGAGTGGACTAGATGACCTGTAAAGATCTCTTCCAACCCAAAGCATTCTATGATTCTACACTCATCTTTGAGTAGTGTAATTTAGAAGAACCCTCCTTTGTATTGATGGTGTTGTTTCTGTGTAAAATTGGGATAACATTGTTGAGCAGAAGCAACAACTGCTTCTTGGTTTTAGCCAGTCTATTCCCTGAGAAAGAGTGGAGGAGCCTTCCTCACTGCCAGCTTTCCAATATGGCATTCAGTGAAAGTCTTGAGGAGAAGGAGGTAAGAAAGAAAAGCAGCACCGAGCAAAAATCCAACTAGTCTGGTACAAATCAGTCCATTAAAAAGAGAAACAGTTGAAAGAAGGCCTGGAGCAATCGATTGTCTTAACTTCAGTTTTAATCACATGAGCCCTTCTCATGCTGTAAGCAGCCTAGTTTGCTGAAGGAAGAAAGAAAACAAAACGGAGCAAGATTTGGGTAAAATGTATGTGGAGGACATGTTTTCGCATGCACTTACGTCCTGCCACAGGCTGCTTCCAGTGCTCCAGCTGTGTGGGGAAGGGATGCTTTAGTCCTTGTGCCTTCATCCGTTCAGTTGCTGATCCCTTCACCTCCACCCTCTCCCAAGGTGGCAAAACAAACCAGCCTGGGGCCTGCTGACCCAGTCCCTGTGGATTATACCTGCTGCCTTTTGCTGCTACAGGGCTGGAAGAAGGACTCTTACCACTCTCAATGCCCCTTGCCCTTATGGCTCAGCTGCTCAGGCTGTGCACTGCTTTTGGAGCTCACCTTAACAACTTAACAACTTAACAGATAATGCTAATGAGTGAAAAAAGGAGCTGAAATGGGACGATCAAAATGAGATTCCAAAAGCAGTGGAAAGGCTGGCACTTGCATGGTTATGTAAAGGAAATATTGTTATTCCTAAGGAAAAGGTACTATTTCTACAGCTGTGATTAAGACGTTTCTCCTTAGCATCAAAGCCTCAAACTGGTATTCATGTAGGCTTAATGCAAGCACTGCATTAAGCAGTTTAGGGATAGTCAGCTCTTATGAGTAGTGTTAGCTTTGTCAGCTTTGTTTGGAGTTTTATTAGATTTCCTACTGCGTTCTTCGGTAGACAAAATGGGCCTGACATTTAAAACACATCTTGTATAAGTTTTCTAATTCCAGATACAGTCACTGTAACTAATTTTTGGTAACAATCAAAACAGGATTAGATGTTTATGTATCCTTACTTGTAAACAGGATAAAAATGGATTGTTAGCAAATATATTTATAAAATCAATCACACTGAATGTCAAATGTTGTAGCACTGTGTCTAAGCATCAAATATTTCTTATCAATGTACATATATTTAAATACTGACATCTGCTACAGCCAATTCAAATGTCTGTTGAAGCAGTTTTTGATCAGTATGGAAACTATATTGGGTTTTCATAGAACTCCTTGAGAGTGGACACATCTCACTACTGAAGCTGGCCCATAGGTGGCGAGAGCCATCCACTCAAGCACAGAAACAGGCTTAATGCTTGCATTTTTTTTTTAGAAAAGAAAAGTAACTAAACTGCATTTACATAATTGTCCTTTATATAGGAACTACTGCTGGTGTTGGCTGGGGCACAGCTGAGTTACACTACCTTTGAGTCAGAACTATCATGTCATAATAAATTATAAAGATATTTCTTTCTGGTAAAAGTGAAAATCTTATCTTAAGACAGTGTTCACCTGCGTCTTTGAATGAGGAGATTTCGCTCTTCTCCCAGTTACTTCAGTCACCTGCAAACAGCATATTCCTGGTATTGACCAGGAAAAATATGATATAAACTGAGCATCGACAAATATCTTTCCTCTTAGTCCTTTCTGTCTTCCTGTCTTTTAGTTTGTGTTTATATTTTCAAACACATTGTTTTCTAGACATGTATCATGTTAGAATGTGCTTTGCACATCAAAACCTGCAGATTTTTCTTGTGGTGAAAATGGTGAGCACCAGCCCTTTGCTCTTAATCTTTCTATATTCAGGGAAGAAAGGTGTGTCTGCAGTTTCTATGCAGTTATACCTCCTATTTAGGGATCATATTAATTCCTGGCTAGGTTTAGTTGCGTGTGAAGTGGTGCTTGTATTTCACACCTGACCATAGTACAAGGACGTAACATGTACATTCAGGCATCTATCCTGCCCCACTGAGCACTACTAACTCAGAGAAAAATCATCCATATCTAGGTAAAAAGTGAGGGGAGAGAAGAATTTAGAAGGAGAAGAAAGTCAAAGGAGGGTAATCTGGAGAGACCTTCTGTCATCAGCTTTGCACAACCACTGAATACTTGTGCAGGTGACTACTATACTTTTAAGCCAGGTAGAATGGATATTAGGTTTCAGGTACAGTGAAAAAAATTTAATGAAGGGACTCAACAGCAAAATATGTTTCGTGCTTAAAGACACAAAAATATCTTTCTCGAGAAGGGTATGAAGGAATGTGTTGCACAGCAGCTCGAAAGGCTATTTTGCCTGGGCTTGAAGAATAAGATGTGCAAAGTATCCAAGCATCTAAGACTGGAGATGGATCCCTCATGACATTGTCAGGTATGCCAGTTGCAGTTACAGGAAAAACCCCACCAGGCACCTCTCAGCACCTATAGGCACAACATGAACCTCAGTGTTTGGCACTTGTAGTGTGCTCACACTACCAGGAATTGCAAAGCTTAGGAACACGAAGAAAAAGCTCACTTGGAAGATGAAAAAAACAAATTTAATTTGAAATTGTAAAAATTTAGCCAATACTTATTTTTACTATTTAATCCCATTCACACTCCTAAAATATTCTGAATATTCCAAGGCCAGGAGAAAAACAGTCAAAGACAAGATTATAGAGAAGTTTTTTTCTTCTCATTGTTGCTTCAGCAGTATAGGCCTCAATACTGGAAGGAGTAATTTCACAAAAAACAGTGATTGCACTCACTTCTTCAGCACATAGGCAATAAAACTCTTCTTTGGATTTCTGAGGTTACATACCTCCAGGAAAACAGTCTCCACTTGGTTTAAATTTAGTTGAGTCCAGGAAATAAAAAATGTCATTGTCAGTGTTTCACAGGCCAGAGCTAAACCTTTTCTAAAGGAGATGTTATAGTAATATCCAGAGGAGGGAATGAATTCACTGCAGGCAAAAATTATAATAAAAATAAAAAATCAGACTTCTCTAAGTCTCCTTTGGTTCAAATACAGACTGTATGAGATCTCCCGTAAAAGAATTTGATATTTTAATGTAACTCTACATTGGCTGGGAAAAGAGGAACATAACCTGTTCAGAGTTAACATTTCAGTACTCTTCCTCATCATGTTCATTTTGATACTGTATTTTGAGTACGAAAACAGCAGGCCACTTGGCTTAACTGAAGCTGGGTAAGCCTTTTAACTTATCAAATGTCACATGAAAAAATACCAGGCAAGTTGTTGCTGAGTAAGTGTTAAAGCTTTGTTAGGATGGCGTGTCCTCAAATAATGGTAGAATGCCAAACACAGAGCCTCCCGTGTTCCTTCAGGCTAAGCAGGGTTGCCAAATATACAGAATTGGAAGCTATGTATCAGGGTTTTCTTATTTGCTTGATACTGTGCAGACAGCAGAGACAAAATACCAAAAATGCCTGAAATCCTTCTGACCTTTCACTGCAAACTGTGAACTTTGTCTGCTAAACTCGATTTTCTATTTACACTGTCAGCACAGGCTCCTGCTGCTGCCTTTTCTTTGTCTTCCCAGTTTGTCATGTATGGAGGGACAGCTTCACAAACACTGCACAGGAAGGGGACCTGAGCACGTTCCAGGTTCAAAATACTAAGTCTCCATGTTGTAGATTTCTTAAAAATTAACTGCAATGCAAGCAAAGGTGCAATGCAAGCAAATTCTGCAGGAAGCTGAATCTTTAGCTTTGCCATTGGCCAGCACGGCTCACATTCCCACATTGTGCCCCGACGCCATGCATTTACACCATCTCCCACATAGATCACGAATACACAGGTGACTACAGAGTAAATGGTACAAAAAAGCATTCAGTAAACTATGGCATCAGCTTCTCAACTAGAATATACCGGATTTCAGCATTGTGCTGCAACATCATTCATCCACTCCTTGTAAATCATGACCTAGACTGCTGCAGTTGAACAAGTAGAGGGGAAATATCAGATGTATAAAGCAGAAATTGTGCGGGTGAGTAGAAAAGTGAAGGTGACTGGGCACTGGCACGGGTTGCCCAGGGAGACTCTGGAGTCTCCATCCTGGGAGATAATTCAAAAGCCATTTGGACATGGTCCTGAGCAGCCGGTCTGGGTGTCCCTGCTTGTATGGGATGGCTGGACCAGGTGACCTTCAGAGGTGCCTTACAACCTCAACCACTCTGTGAAATTGCTCCTACACAAGACTACTATGAATTGTAATATCTGACAGTATTTGCATAACTCGTGCAATTTAAAAAGTTATCCTTAACCTGTCACTTAAATAAACCCAACAATTATATTGAAATCCTTTTAAAGTAAATAGAAGGATGAATTACATAACAAATATTTTAGCTGAGCTATCATGATTAGCTGGGTAATCCTTCTGATTGTATTTCAAATTTAATTTAATTCTGTGGTACTATTCTCTGACGTTTACAAGACAAAGATAATTAATAGAATTCTATGTCTGGACTCTTTAGGGTCCAGAAAACTGCCTTAAAAAGTAACATTTTTAGAGAGACTCCTGCACAGAAAATACTTTGGTGTTTCCTAAAGAAACTCATTGAGTTCACAAGGAATCTCTACATTGATGAATAATGCCGAGGAGGCTTTTGAAAGAAGACTGTTCGCTTGGTGCTTCTTTTCTGTAAATGTGAAAGATTTGGAAAATGTGTGGAAAACATTTGCAAAGTGATGACTGCAGCTATGTGCTCTATATGTTGCTGTTAACGAGCTACCTGTTAATATACCATATGCTTCAGCACATAAACAGGAGGATTTATGCTTAATGCAAAACCTATGAAAAGTCTTACTGTTTCGTACAATTGTTTCCCAAATCAGACAGGCATGTTTCTCCAAGAACAACCTGTTATCAGTATAAAAATCTGCTGCCTGCTGGCTGAAAGTCTCTTTTCAGCCTGAGCAACCTTGAGTTAACTACTTCTCCTCACTTTGCAAAGGGGCAGTAACTGCATTATTACCAGCCAAAGTTGTTACCAATGAACCTGTAACTTAAGACCAGAAGTAAGTGTGTACATGTGTGCACATGTGAGGCTGTGGGGGGAGCAGGGGACTAAAGAAGCAGAGAATTTAATGAGCAGCCAGTCCTTCAGGTCTCTGCTTCGCACAGCCTGGGATCGTAAACTTGTCATCATGGTTACTAACAGCAAGCAGGAGGTATCCGTGGAATACCCCTAATTCTCATGATTTGTGGCGGCAAGCTCATCTCGGTCTTTTTCTGAGATCTTCTGTTCTAGAGTGTGATGTGTCAATTACGGCTACTAAGGCTCTAAACAAGCCCCTCTTCTTCAAAGCACAGAAAAATGCAACCATTGGGTTTATTCACAATAAAGCTTGGACTAGTTAAAGAAACCACATTCACCAACAGCAAAAGAGAAGTAAATTTCTAAGCTATTGAATAACACTGCTATGTTTGGAAAGGATTTTTCTTTTGTAATTCCACTTTAATTTCCTCCCATCCAGAGCTGCTGAGAGGAATCTGAAGCCAGGTTTTCATGACTGACTAAAGGAGTCCATCAACTGACTCCTGTTTAAAATCAATGATACTGGAAATGTAAGATAACATTTCCACAAACTCATGAGTAATTCGAGGTTTAAGTTCAAAAATCATCCAATACTTCCAGCTCCCCAGATCAGACAGGGAAAAGGCAGACCAGGAAACTAATCCTTATTTTCAGCTAAGCAGGAATTGAATGGAAGAGCTTAAAGCACAGAAAATGAGGAGAAAACTAAGGATAGAAAAGAAAAATGTATTCAAGAATTTTATGCACCGAGAGGCATAAAAGGCAGTTCAACAGGAAAAAGGATAGACAAAAAGAACATCAGATAATATAAACTGAAACATTACTTTCTGCCATTTAGGTTTTCTTTTGATTTTGAGATATGACCTCAGTAAACCAACATAAAATTGTATATAACTTTGTCACCTTACATGGTACCTCTGAATTCAGTACAGTACATTTTTTTCCATTGAGTTTCTTGATCAGATAAAAAAGTCTGAAGTTAAACTTTGCATTCTGCTAATCCTTCTGAATAGTTTTGCTTTCTTAATTTCAATTGTCATTTTTCAATTTAAAAATATTATTGAAATACCACATTTGGGTGGATAGTGACTACCATGACACTATATAGAAAACCAAGGCAATTTAAAACAAGCTAGACATTGAGTACATTTCTTGAATACCTTATAGCTTAAATAAAATAAACTTATATCCCTTAGACTAGCAATTACTTTCAGATGTTTGATTGTTTATTTTTAAAGGACTGACAGATCAGCCATTTAGAACTGACAAGTACTATTTTGATAACTTCAAGAGTTTTCTCTAACATCTGCTCCCTGCCTTATGTTGGGAACTACATACCCATCTTCATTGTCTCTCCTATTTATCTTGATTTTTCTATATTTTATTGTATTAGAAGCAAAACTTAGCAGAGCTGTTTGTGGCAAGATTTAGTTACAGGAAACCCAAAAGCTAAGCCCCAGTTTCAGCTGAGACAATTAGACTGTTGATTTTGGTAGCAGCTCAGGACTTCTATTGGACCCAAATGCCTTTCAAGTCTATCTGCCAGTTGATGCTCAAGACTGAAAATTTTCTGTATTCTCGATACAGATAAAGGGCTTTATTTCCTTTTAAATTGAGGGATATTTCTATCCTAATCTGAATGATTTGCTGAAATTCTTCTCTACTCACTGGAACAAATGAAAACAAAAAGAAAATATGACATTTTCCAGAACTTTCAATCCCTTTTAAAGGTTCCCCCTCACTTAATTCTCTCTTTCTTGATATTTGTGAGTTGATGGGGACAGTATTTGTTTTCCTCAAAACTATTCTACCATGCATGAAAAGTAGCAGGTGCTAATTTTTAATCGTTAGTTTAACTGGGGTTTTTTTCCGTCTAGTAAGTATGTTTAATAGCTCGTATTATTGTTTCACCTGCTGTAGGTAAACGACTCTAAAATACTGAACACAGGATACTTTAATTAAAGTGATCTGCATTGTAACATAACATCATAAAATCTTTACCAAAAGGTTTGAAGAAATTACTCATTTAAAAAGTAGTGGTTTTATACAGATCAACTGCTATAGAATCTTTGCAGCCAAGTTATCGAAGTCCACTGCCATTCTTGGATGGATGTTTTATTGCTAAGTGGATGGGGCTCTAAAACTTTCTTATAAATGCTCTGAAAGAATGTGAATACTAGCTGGAAAATGTTTTATTCTCTATTACTGTTTTGTGGGCTGGAGCCTTGGGCTATGCAATTTCTTTTTTTTTTGTAATTATTTTGGGTTTTTGTTGTTTTTTTTTTTTCTTGCTGGACTTCTATACCCGACGTAGGGAGGGTCAAAGTCTCCGATGCCGGGTGAAATGGTTACCAGGGACAGCTCTGGCAGCAGACACTGCCAGAGATCCTAATACCCTGGCGCTGCTCTGGTTCACCCCAGTGCTTGGAGAAGTTCAGTGGGTTCACAGAGCAGGGTCCTCTGCCAGGGCTGACACTCTAGAGCTCCATGTTTGTAGAGTCATGTTTATGTGACTCTTACTGGTTTCCTTTCAGACAAATTGTGTAGGATTACTGTGCAAGAGAGAAACACAACCAAATGTGGTGCTCATCGTCCTTAAAAGATGTTCAGAAAGTCTGAGGAATGAATTGAATTCATTCTTAACATGTGGGTTCTTTTAATTAGCTATCTAGAAGCCAAAGCAGAGTGCAGGACATTACTGCGATGCAGCTTGTTAAGCAATAATGCATTTTTCCTTCCAAAAGTCACACTTGATAACAAACAATAGTCATAGGCATAAGATGACCGTGGATACTATGAGCTAACGTCTAGTTGTCAGAAACTTTTCCATTAAGGCTCAGAATGATGTTCAACATATTCTTCCCATTATTTAACTAAACTAAACATTGTATTAAACATGGATTTCCCAATGAGTGTTACTTCTGTTTATTTTTACATGTGCATACATATGGAATCAGACACGTGTACATGTGCATTTTGGGTATCAAAACCACATCAACAGCATGGTTCACTCTATTCCTAGGATACAATATTTTTTGGCATTTTTTTTTAATGAAACCTGTCCTTACTCTTTCCTGACCATAAAAATAGATTTAAAAGATGATTTTTTAAAAAAATGAAATGTCAAAATTACATGTTCTCTCCTATTAAACAATGGAGAATGACTGAGAAAGAAGATTTTTAATTATCTAGGAAAAAGAAATGACGCTGAATACAGTCATATATTTACCATATATTTTTCTAGCCAGAAGTCTAAAGCTCTGGTGTATAGAAAACACTTCAATAACATCAAATCCTGTGTAACTGACAGCTTTAAGACAACTTCAGTTCTTGTACTTAGTTTTTTAGCATTATGTATAACTCATTTAGGATTTCAAAGCTGGATATACTTACATTTAGATTTCAGGAAAGGGCAGGAGAAGGTTTGGTTGTTTGCTTTTCACTCTAAGAGACCTAGATTTCCTGATTGTGTTAGGCCCGTTGTTATTTTGTTGATTTTAAGTTGGTCCCTAGAGGGAAAAGAATGCTTATAAGAAATGTATGAGCACACTCTCCTTTTTTTTTTTTTTTTGCAGAAATATTAAGGAATATTGGCCAAGATTTTCAAACACAGTTGTATAACATAGTCTTTTAACTCCATATTCAGACTTCTTACGCAAGGTCTACTGTTCAGATGTATGAAAACCTGGCAACCTGGCAACTTATTCAGTTTAAGTAACTTTTTAGTTGCTCAATGCTTGTGAAAACTGATGTAGCAGATTGAATATGGACTAAAAATCCTAATATTTGGTGTTTTTATTGGCAATCCTATAATAATTACACCGTAAATCAAAATATGGGTTTGGATTTCAAGAAAAATGCCTTGAGCCTTGTTCCCACCCTTCTGCAGAGACACTGCATAGTTTTTTCTTATTATTGGGTATAAAATTATCAGTTTGAAGGACAGCTGAACAACTTTTATTTAATCTCATCTTTTTCCACATGTGTTGCCCCACAGAAATGTACGTACAAACCCTTTAATGCAATGTGCAACATACAGTCATTAGTTCCCAATAGGCTTGGATTGATAGCTGTGCTTAGAACTGCCACACAAAGCCCTGAGTATGACTGCACTCATAATGTGAGGATGCTAACAAGGGGAGCCACAGGCAATGCTAATATCATATATAAATATAAAATATGCTTAGCTATTTTATAGACTAATCACTCTCATACAGCTTCTGCCAAGTCCTATGTGGTTCACCTAACCCAAATCCCACCGACGCGATTGAAAAGAGCCTCTGTGGTTTGATGAGCTTAACTGCCACTGAGATATTTAGTGTTCAGTGTGATAAAGTCCTGGATGGTGAACTCTGGAGACCTGTGCTCCATCTGGAGTGTAAGCACATACTCGTATGCTTTGCTGGACCAGAGCTAGGTAGGGCCCAGCACCTCTCTGCACAGCCCGTGCCCTAAGACAATGACACACGCTCTCTTGGCTGCTCACTGTCCATCCCAAACGAACCCATGGGCTACTAGATAAGCAGGGTGATGCTCTCCATGAACTGTCTGGCTTTGTGGTTGAAAATTGAGATATTTGACCTAAGATTTTCCATGCCCGTGTTCTTAATCTCCAGAGCCACTGCTTTCCCTGCAACCAGTGTAAATCCAAAGAGCCAAACACACCCAAAGGCATCTCTCCATTTACTTCAAGCATTTTATTAGCCAGGGCAAAATGAAAACTGAAGAGTAGTGGCTCCTAACCTCTACAGAACTGACCTTAGGCAGTGCCATGTAGCCCAGGACCCAGTGGGCCTCAGGGAGATGAGCCCTGGGTGGCCTGGCCACAACCAGACTACACTAACCTTAGAGGGAGGAAGCATTTGGAGAGAGAGGAGAGCCAAAGAGAAGTACTGATTTCATAAGGAAAACCTGCAACTAGCTTGACTGTTTTACCTCAGATTTACTCTGGCCCAATTGAAATGTGCCCACTACCCCTTGTTTTATCTTAATGCCATACCTGGGCTATTGAAAGGCCTTTCTCTTTAAAATCTGATAGTAGAATTAATTAAATTTTGGTCAGAACAGTACACACAAGAAAATCTTGAATCTTGTAGACAGAGGAAAATTTTCTGCCAGAAAGAAGATCTTAAAACATCAGTCCAGGTATCTCTGGAGTACATTGCTGTCAACCAGCCCTTGAGCTTCTGGTTGCTGGCTGGAATATATTTCTCCATTTCATGTGGCTCCAGCTACCAACCCAGCTCCAGCGTGGCGGCATGATGGAGCCAGGTGAGTGCCTTCCTCATGAAGGCCAGAGCCCTTGTAGAAAGTAACTGTTTGCTTTCTTGTCCCTTTGATTTATCTTAGGGATTAGATAAGTGATGACAAAGCTTTCTGGCCTCTGGTGTCAAATTTCTTTTGAAAAATTACTGTAATGATTGCCAGCTCAGATTTTTGGCAATACCATATCTAGCACTAGCCCCAATCTGCCCTTGCTCTGGTAGATAAACCATGGTGATTTTCTCTTTCCTCCTTCCATCTCTTGCAAGTGGACCCGTGCTCAGTTTGTGGTACAGTTTAGCAGATGTGCTGCTACCTGGGAACTGATAGAAGATAATGCCCAAATATTGTCGATTATTTGAAATTGGTTTCACGCAATTCATCTGAGCTGTACAACAAAAGGTACATTTGCCACTTTTCTGAGAGGACTCTAAAGTCTGGAGAACAAAAATTGCCAATCCATTATGCACAACATCATAACCATTTGCTTCTTAGTTTTATGAAGAGTAGCTTTTTATTGTTTATCCTGCCAAACAAGCCTTCTCCTTCAAACAATGAGTCAATAATTCAGAACACATCTACACCCATTCATCACTTTTAGAGACAGTGCTGGGCTCCGCAATTCATCTCTCAATACAAACCTCTCTGCAGCTTGCAGGTGTTTAAATCTGGGCCTTTGGCTGAGCTTCTCGTGTGACTGCAGGAAAGTCACAAAATCAGAAGCAGCTTTGAATAGTTAGCAAAATGGAGAGCTGCCAGACTGAAAGGGATGTCAAGGTACTTTGCCTGTGGGATTAGTCATTTCAGCCAAACAGCTCATTCCCAACTCCTGTCTGTACCATCCATGTTGCTGTTACTGCCTTTGTGGGATTAGAGAGAGGGTAAAGGAGTGCCAGCATGTACCAGATGGCCCCAGTACAGCAGCAGCAGAAGAAATCGCACTTGCCTCTTCTAATTCAACTAGCAGCAGGGCTTCTCTGGCTCTCTGCTCTGGTTATGTCCTAGTCTCTGTCCCTCCAAACCAGGACTGGCCACTCCTTGACGACCAAGAAGGCATAGAAAAATGTATAGGTGGTGATGGTGGAGATAGTGGAAGCGAAGAGAGAAGGAGAGGAAGAGAAGAAAAGAAGTGGTGTCAAAGAGAGACAACTACAGGAGCAGAAAAAAATGCCCTGTCCCCTCACAACCTCCCCATACAGCTGCCTCAGCCCTCAAAAAGTCTTCAAAGTATTACTGACACAGTCCCCATCTTTCGCTCTCATGGCTGTTCCCCATCCCACAACACCACTGCTACCCTTGCCTGCCTTGCCTGCTCCAAGGATGCCCTCTCAGATGCTGAGAGTTTGGTTTTGCTACACAGCATAACCAATAAAAAGCCCAGTTCTCACTCTAGTAAATCCCTCAGTAGACTACCACTGATTTTTCTGAGAGGAACTTCTAGCCACTTTGAGATGTTGTTCTCTTTAAAACCCATCTATAACTATTTTTGTCTTCATCATCATCACCATCCAACTCTTCATGTCCTGAGACCAATCACTTCATGTGCATTCTTCCACTTTACTTTCAGAATTGAAAATCTATAATAATGTAATATTTTTTAAAACCGGAAACAATAAGCTCATGGAAGATTTTCTTCTGTCCCTGTATGATTGTGTCATGTGAAGATCCTGATATATGTATTAGGATTATCTGGAGAAGTTCCAAGTCTAAAGTCATAATGTTGGGGAACATGAAGCAACACAAGGCAGTCTTTTTTGTTACGGAGAAAATAAGTCCAAAAAAGGCTTCTTGGAGAAGCAAGGGAGGGAAGGAATATGAAAGAGAGAGAAGAATGAGCGAAACCATTCCTCAGAGGTAACTCAGGTACCAGATTTCCTTATTGGTAGAGTTTTGTTTCATTGCTATGCTTTTAAAAATTATTTAGTGGAAAGCTGTAGCTGAAAGGAGAGGGGAGAGTTTATTTTCTGTGCACCAAATGTTCAAATACAGTAAGGTGGCACACACTCTTCTCTCTTTACCACTCTGCTGCCTGCAGATTTTAACTGGTGTGGAAAAGTGTTTTCTGTTTGCAATT
The DNA here is from genome assembly GCA_033556795.1 of Tapera naevia. Lineage (NCBI taxonomy): Eukaryota > Metazoa > Chordata > Aves > Cuculiformes > Neomorphidae > Tapera > Tapera naevia. Next base: position 2,776,327 of record JAUMJJ010000300.1, on the reverse strand, counting down.
CAAGTGCAGGAAGACAAAAGCAGAAAGGTGAAAAATCACTGTATTCTCTCCCTTCACACAGGAACAGCATGACTCCTGGTTAATTTAAGCTGTCACATAAATGCGACTTCTATTTTAAGCACATACTTAAGTCCTGCTGATTCAATATTCAGCCCAAATGCAAATGACTTTTGTGGAATGAGGTTTGCATTGAACTGGATCTACTTAGTAAAATATTTCTATCTGGTGGCTGAGGGAGAAAAGAGGAATCTAGTCAGTTGCTGCAAATGTCTCTGTAGCAAAATCACTCCTGTACTCATTGTTTGTGCTATTTTCTAGTGATTTTTTTTTTTTTTTTGTGAGAGAGAACTACTGTGGAATAGAAAGCTGGTGTGGAGAAATGTCACAGGAATGTGTACACATAATTACATCTTTTGGAATTAGGACGCTGCATAGGATTTCCTAAACTGTACCAGAAAACTTTGACATCCTGGAACTGACATTTGCAATTTCAAATACCAGCTTTCCAAGCGTAATTAGTGTCCTTGTAACTGTTTCAGTATCAAATTTGGGACTCATTTTGGACAAGCCAGTCCATAAACCCTACATTACTTTTTTTCCTATTTATTTTCTCCTTTTCCAGTGTTCCAGGTATGACAGCTGTCATATTTAAAGCTAAGAAAGAGTAAACTGAAATAGCATGTTTAAAAGCACTTATTAGATCGATTTATAAGCTGCTTTCATTCTTTCATTTGTGATTCACTCTTTTCTCTTGACTTTTTTTTTCGCTTGAAGTACCTATAATTCCCATTCTCCCTTACACAAAACACAAAAATACTTTTACTTGACTACAGCTTTCCCCTAGTCAGACACCAAAATAGTGAGTAGAGGATATGAAAATTACTTATGACAGATGAGTCACATTAATATATTGTTTATAGCCATGAGAAAAATGAGACACAAGGGGTAAGAATGAGAACAGATCAAAACGTTTAGTACTATAGGATCCAAACCCACAACTATCTTTTGAGGTGCAAGATGTTCTATTTTTCAAATAAAGTGTGAGAAAAACACAAGGACTTTTGTACTGCAAATACTGGCAGCACACAATGTTGCAATTATTCTCAATATTTTGAGATGCTTGAATCATAACCAAAACTTTAAGCAACACTGAGGTAAGAGCATTTTTATATCCCTTCACAAAAAAAAAATAAAATTGAGTTTGTCATGGCTAATTCAGAAAAGGCGTGCCAAGTTCCTACCAGTGACTGATAATAAAAAGAGAAGGGAGAGAAGTCATGACATCCTCTTGCCTTTTTTCTTTTTTCCAGCATAGTAAATTCAGAATGATTCAGATAGTAGTCCTGTTAGCTTTATCAGATTTCTGCACTGCTAAAAAAATATATGTACATTTTATATAATATCGTATATTCTGTCTTCAAAAAGAATCACTCTGATTGCCTTTTACAGGTACTTTACTATTTCAGTGCATGAGGCTAACTTAGTCTGGATACAAAGTGTTATCTTGCTTCCTCTTTAGAGGACAGGAGTTAGAATCAGTCACATTGGGTACTTTCTTAGCAGGGTTACCACTCACTATTAGACTTAAGAAGAAATATTAATGACTCCATCTGATGTGATCAAGTAGTATTGTCTGTAATTTCGGTCACTGCTGGGTGAAGCAGGTATTATTTTTCCTAAGATCTAAGTTTTCTCTTTTTCATTCCCTCTTCTTGACCTAGTATCCAATGGAAAACTCGTGTCACCAAGACGGTGAGCAACTTACACGAGCTCATCAGCGCACTCAGGTCTTGGGAAAGGATGTGCTCCTTGTGGTACCTTATGGAGGCAGGCACGGACCTCTGATAGGTCTTCCCTGGCTGCACAACAGGTTCTTCAACGTGAACCTGACAGATACTTTAGCCTGCCAGGCCTCAGTTCACAGTTGGATTTGATGATCTTAGAGATCTCTTCCAACCTTAATCATTCTATGACTCTAAAATACTTAAGTGAAGAGGGATTTAAGCATGCATGTGAAGACATTTCCCCAACTATAACTTCAGTGTAACCGTATGTGTGCTGTAAACCCTGCACAATTACTCTGTAGGATTGGAGCTGAGCTGTGTTTCTTATCATGAGAGTGAATTAGACAAGTAAATATTAGCTCTACTTAATGCTGCTTGTTTATTCCTCCAGTCACTAGCATGGGCTCTGTTACTACCTGCTCTCCATCAAAATCTCTCTTTTCCTCTTCTGATAACAAAAGTAGCTGTTCACAGCATGCTGGGCTAGGCTGGTTTTGAGCCACTTTTTTTTGTGCTGTGTAGGAGAGTTTAAATATGTAAAGCGAAGAGACTACTTATGGAAAATGAACATGAATGATTGACGATGAAAGCTTAAGAACTAAATAGGTGGACTTAACCAGACAATTCCTGTAAACTTTATTCAGAGAAATACATGGCTAAATAAATAGGAACCAGCACAATGCTTTGAATATCTTGCTGTAAAGGTGCTTACTTAAGCCAATAAAAGCAAGTTCTCCCTTTTCTCCCTTTTTAATTTGCCTCATCATGCCTGAGGAAGTTTTCTACCTTGTCAGTTTATGTAGTCCTTAGGACTTTTTCTATGGGTAGAAAACATGTTTCCTCTTCTCCATTGAATGCCAGTAACTTGATGCTTTATGATTAAGCTATTAGAGGCCATCGGAGCGTGATTGCAACTTGCTTGCAAATAGGTATAGTTGTTGCACTTTGTTTTGTCAATGAAAATTCAGTGATATAGTTTTTGTTTGCCAAAATGTGTGAAATACTTGCCTTGAGGTAAGCATAGATACTGAGTAATGGCAGGGCATTTCTTTAGCTATGCTGGATCTATCACAAGATGTGTTTCTTGTTAATAGTGGCTTTTAATGGTGATAAGCTTCTCAGGCTTTCCAGCCAAAGCAAATCCTACGAAACCACCTCCCCAGAAAAGGTTTGTAGGAGTACGCTGAAGTGCAATTAAAGAGCAGGCCCCTGAGTGCCAAGAAGATTATAGGGAGGTATTGTTGGTCCAGACAGAAATTTTGCCAGGCCTTCAGGACAAAATTATGTATCACTGCATGTTTCTCTGTGATATGTTTTTACACCATGAACTTGGACAGAATTTCAGATCTATGATGAAATCTAAGCTCTGCGAAGACTACTGAATTTCTGTCTTGAAATTTTTCCTGATTATAACATAACACATACAAAAATTTGCTACTGCCAGCCAAGACTAGTTATTCCTAGGAGAGGTACCTGTAAAAGGAATCAGTAGATATAAAGGGCACAGTGTAATTTTAGCCAGGTAATTTATGCATGCCTCTTAAATATAGAAAAAATAGAAAAGTAAACTATCCAGTTCCTTACTGATGCCAATCTCCACAAACCGATTCTTTATCCATTCTGGAATTTTTATCGGCTTAGTCTCATGTTGTAAGGAAAAATGAAGTGAAATGCACATTTTTGACATAATCTCATAAAAAGTCATAACACACAACTTGCTAATATACTGTGTAATGACCAAAGTGTTCTGTTTACCATAGGTATAGGCAGTGTTCCTTACCTTGACTGTCACCAGCCAGATCTTGCTGCTTTATTTATTTGTTTGGCTAAACTGCCTGAATCACATCACATACTTCTATGTAATTTACCTTAAAAAGCTAAGTGACTGCCATAAAGCCTATGCTAACTTCTGGATAATATATTTGAAAGAATTGTTCTAAACGCCATAAATCTAATCATGATGAAATATCAGAACAGACAGCAACCTTGACTGCCATCTGCATACTCTGCATGAACAGAAACAAATGAACAAACCATAGTAATTTCTATCCTTCATTGCTGATACCCAGGTAACTGAATATTGGACCTACATCTTTCATCTTTGGCAAACAGAAAAATCTTAAAGGAGATAAAATTGCCAAACAGTTTCTATTTTAGCGTTATAGAATCTCACACCATAAAGAAAAGGCAAAACTTTTCTATTCAGGTCTCTAGAGCACTGAGTTGATAATCTAGTTAAACTTGTATCTCACTTATTTTTGAGACTAATTAAGCATTATATATCGAGCTATGTACATGATTAGTTTCTTTGCTGTATCTGGGGATTAAATTGAATTTGTGGAAGTGCCTCCACACTTAGTAAAGAGCAAAGTATCAATTGCAGAAAAGCATGTGTGTGGGTTCTTCATACTTTTTCTGTTAGGTAAAATCAAAGATACTAAATATACTCAAACAGATGTGTGTTTTCTACTCAGATTGGAATGCAGAAATGAAAAGGAAAATGGTCTACTATTATTACTCAAAGAGCAGAAATTTTTTATTTGTATATTTCATCGTAAAGTAGAATGCTTTCAGGGTTATAGACGAAAAAGTACTGAGAACATTTTCAAAATGCCACCTTTGGAAGTAAAATGCCTCTGTGGACTGTAAACTATGACCTCTCCTTCATCTCTCTGAGGGATTCATGCTGTTTGTTGTCCATTCCTTATAAGGCAAGTTTTTAGGAGTTTCCCATTACAGATGAGTGGGAGAATTCTTCTCCATGCTAATATAGTACCCAATAAGCTTATCCCAGTAGCTTATTTGGTCATCATTACAGTAGTACCTAAATATTCACGTATTTATCTTAACAGTACCCTCTGAGGTAGGGAAGAGGTATTGTTCCCATTTTGTGGCTCAAATGAGGCTAAATCCTCTCCCCAAGGTTGGTCAAGAGGTGTGTAAGAGATGCAGAACACAGAACACAGTCAGTGGGTCAGCCTTCCTTTCTACAGGAATATACAGCCTTATCCAAGACCAGCAGCATAGACACTGCTTGTGTGTTTGAAGAAATCATGACACCTCTTTAACTGCATTTCACTTGGGATATGCCCTGTTATCTCAGCCATATCTCATGCTCTCCTATCCCTTGCCCCACTAATAACAAAAAGCACAGCCTGCACTTTTCCAAGCACTGAGTTATTTTTCTCTTATGAATGCCATTAGCTACTTAAAAATTACAGTACACACTGTGTTCCTAACATGCTTGGAATTTCTATTCCAAAATATTATCACTTGATGTGATTATATAGGTGGTACTAATACATGTGACTGCACTGGAATACCAGTCAAATTAAAGGCTTTTAAAGAGACAGTTATAAGGTTAGGTATGTGACAAGTCAGAAATGCTGTTCAGATGTCATGCATGAAATAAGTATTTCAAATGCCCTTGAACATATATAATTAATAAAACAAGCTGGTAAAAATGAGAACATTCACCAATGACTTTTAAAGAAGCATTTAAAGATTTTCTCAAATTTATACAGTAAGGGACAACACAAGCACTGCAAAACACAAGTACTTTGACTTAGCTGAAATCTTACAGACAATCTAGAAACAGTAAGAATATTTGAATGGAAATATAACTGAGCAGAGATTCTGGAAATAATTCAGCTATAAAAAGCCACAGGAGCACGGGCTTTGATGAATTCCTGAGGCCATTCTATAATGAATAAAAAGATGTCCCAATGCTAATTCTAAAGAAAGATACCTCTTCTGAGTTGGATAGAAAGATTTTAGTTTCTAGGTGTAATCTTGAAACCTTTGAAATTATGAAGGTGTGTAGAAAGTACAGGTCCTGAATAAAAATGGATCATAAGACATTGGCAACATTCTGGCCAGCAGACTGGAAATAATTTTCTCAAGTATAAATCAGATGTATCACTTGAGATTAATTAAGAACCGTTTCATAATGATTTAGTTCATTGATTTAATTTTACATTTCATAAATGTAGAATTGAGTCTAATGTCAGCCTTTTCTTAAATTGGTAAGGATTTTGCTAGAGTAGGACAGATTTGCTACACCTAAGCTTTTCTCCATGTTGCAGACACCTGAATATACCAGCAGAACTTCTCTGTTCTGGAGTTCACGTTGCAGTTAGTACTAAAACCAAATTTGCTTGCATATCAGAGAACAAGTCCAGAAGTTACCTTCTCTTTCTTTTATCCCTGATGTTTTAATCTGGATCCATTTGAAATCATATGCTATATCAGTTCTAAAACCATTTTCTAGGTAAGTTCTACCTTTCTTTCAGATCATATCAGAGTAACACCAGAGTCAAAGAGATTGATACAGTTGTAACTTCCAAGGTGGATCTCCCATTACCTGTAGATAATTTTAGACATTACATGTGGTAGAAAATAAATCTGTACTTTGTATCCATGGTTTAAACTATTAAGAATCTAACAGACTTAAATACCTTCACTGATGTCCACATCACAGGGAGACAGGGAATTCCTAAGGGCTTAATTCCTATTATTGATTCCATGTTGGATGACCTCAGGTACCACGTTCAGATGTGGTAGTCTAAACCTGTATGAGAGCATGGAGCTAAATGGAGAATACCTGGCTTTTAAAAATACCAACCCTTTCTTCCCTCTAAAATGGATTAATGCAAATAAAAATATAAAATTATTTATCTTGCATAGCAGCTGGTTAATGCCTTTAATTTCTTAGGCAATAATAGTACAAAGTTGACTGGGGTAAGTTTTAGGTCTGACAAACATTAAAAAGATATTTCAAATCTTGGCAGGATAGCTAGCAGGTTTAGCAGGTACCATGTTTTGCTATGATATGGTAAAATAAAATACATGGTTATTTTCATTGAAAATTGGACTTGAATGGGACAAGGTCTGATGAAGCACAATGGTTAAAGTTGCACATCTGGCTGATAGATATAACTGTGTTAGAGATCAAAACTGCCAACAGAATTCAAATGCTATTGATATTCTATTTTTATATCACTATTTGCAGGGAAATTTTTATTGAGGAAAGGACCATGAAATTTCTGAGTACAGTGGGATGACTGTGACAAAGGATGGGGAAAATAAGATATGCTTTGACTCCCAAAAATGACAAGAAAAAAATGGGTCTTTCATTTTTCTTAAAAGAGCACTTATTTGAAAACAGACAGAAAGATATCCCTGTTGGTTGCTTTTTCCCAAACACAAAAACTTCATTAATTAGATGATTAATTCTTGCATAGCTCATCAGTTCAGCAAACATTTAGCAAAGGCTGTGAAATGTGAAGGTGTTAAGAATCCATATATCACCTACATGGTAGATCTTGAGACTGAAAAAAGATAGGGGTGAATTGGGCACAACATTTACAGATATGTAGTCAACTTTAGCATCTTAAGAGCACATGAAAACCTTGCTAGAAAAAGGATCTACCTTCCACAGAAGGTGGATTTCATATCAGCCAGTTGGCAAGTCTTTTAACATTTCTGTGCTAATGTCTCTCCTTCTGTAAAACTACTATATTAACATACATCTACCTCATAGTGAAAGCTGAAAGAGCTTAATTAACGTGTAGTTATTTAAAGCTCTTGGGTTGAAAGCTGCACTAGAGGTCCAAAGTATGTGTTAATATATTATTATTTCTATACCCAGATGATTTGCTCATATGTTTGTAACACGCCAGCATAGAAACCTACCGGATGCAATGCAGTATTGGACAGTTCACTAAAAATGAGAGTTTCAATGGTGTTTCCTAATTGGCAGGGTGTTTTGGGAGATCCTCCCATCTTAAGGCTTTATTGCAACTCTTTGGCCATACAGAATACAAATCAGCTTTGATTTATGATTCTATTAGCTCCAAAGACCCTAAAGAAGAGAGAGGAATTCATTCCAGCAGCATGCAATCTCATTTGGGCAGATGTCACAACCTCCAAGATGGACTGAAAGATCCGTGTTACCCAGCAGAAAATGAACCCTTAACGTAACAGATAATAAGGTAAATGCTGTTATTTGGAACTACTAGCTGACAGCTGGCATTAAGGGCAATGACACCTGCTGGACACATTGCAGGTGAGAAGTGAAATCTGATCCTTGTTGAAGTCAAGAGAAGTTTTGCTATTGACTTCAAACATGCCAGAATTTTTTTTATAATGATTAAGGATTTATATGTGTGCCTACAAGGTTACGGGTAGTTTCTGAAACTTTTATACACAGGCTGATGTCCATAACCAAATAATGGGGATGTTGAGATACCAAAGGACTACAGCTGGCATTATAAATACTGAGTAGAAAAAAAAAAGTAGATCAAAATTTGTGTTAAAAATTGGTTGATTCCAGAGTTTGATACCACCCCACACCAACACCATAAACCAGACCATTTAGTGGTATTTATGTTTGGTGAAAAACACTTTTCAACACTTACATGGTTTGTAAATTCTAGTAGCAGGACACCGTCCAAGAATATGCGGGGTAGAAACAATTCTTGTCCATAAGAATTCCCGTGCATTCACTTTTTGCAGTAAATAAATTGTCTCACTCCTCTTCAAACTTATGCAAATCCATGGGCTTTCATGGAAATGAGAAATAATTTATCCAAAGCAAGCTCCGAGGAGAACCAGCTCTGTTTTTTGCATTTGTATTTTGTCCAGTGTCTCTTTCTTACTTTGTATTTTAGTATTACCAGTCTCCTATAAGCATCTATATTTTTTCTTGAAATAATATTAAAAAAATCGAAGGTTTTAATACCCTACCAATAAAACCTCTGCAGCTTAGTCTGCTAAAACACACATTTATTCTCTAAAGGGAGCAAATTTGCATGCAGGTTTTTGAGTATGCTTAGAGAATGCTTCTGTTGAAGCAATTTTTTCCAGTAAAATCCCAGAGTGTTTGTTCAAGAGGCAAGTCTGACAGATGAACTTTCACAAGCTCAAAAATTCAGGTTGGTTGTGTACTTCCAGAATATATATCACTAACTCAATATGCAAAGCCTGGACAAGAGCCTTGACACCTTGTTTCAAACCATGCAGAGCGAGCCACTAACTCGCAGCAACAGGCAGCCCATCTGCTATAACCTACTATGGATGACAGAGAAGAAAACCAATGAGGAAGCACTGTTCTTGTTAGGCTCCTTGCAGAAGAGTGTCTGGTGTTTTGGTGTGGCAAAACGTAATTCTCTGCTCTTGAGAATACAAGCCTGAAAGGTTCAGATGGGAGAGTCATCCAATTCCCATCCCGACTGCTGTAACGTGATCCCATCACCACAACAAAGGCACGTGTCTAGATAATCTGTGTTGCTGTGATTCCTCAGGAAATCTAGCAGCTGCTGTCCTGTCACAGTGAATGTGTGGCACATGAATTCACCAGTCCAGTCTCAGTTTCAGGTCGTACGTAATCTGCTGGTGCTTAGAATAAGATGGTATGGTGTTTCACAGTCCATAAAAAGGGACGAAAGAACCCTGTGACTTCTGGTTTCTTCCCCTAATGTAATTAGTGGTCGTGGACAGTCAGGTTTCAAAGGAAAGTGTAACTATAATCGTGTCACTTTGCAACATGCATTACATTGCATGTACAGGTAACACAGTTCCACCTGCTTTTATCTGATGCAATCACATCACATGCTATAATGTCTTAAGTTTCAATAAGTACACTGTTTAATTTTTTCCTGCTTTGTAGTATTTTGTTCCTAAATCTACCTCTAGATCTTGTAATACTCTTAACATATCCGCAAATCTACTACAGTAGCTACTTTATTTAAATAACAAGACTCCCCCTTTACTGAGGAATTAAGCAACATTTGTTGGCAGCAGTCTCATAGGGTGCTTAATTCTGAAAACGTTGTGCAAAACCCAGGCTAAACTATTGAAAGAATGTTTCAAGAAAATCAGAACTGAAGGTTTGCTCTGTTGCAGAGCAAATAAACTTGCATTAGCTTTTCAAAGCAGACTTCATTGTTCAGTGGCTCTGAGGTAGTTGCATTCTCAGCAGAAATGCTTGTGATTAAATTTGAACTAGTCCTCTGCCTTTTTTCACTGCATAAAATGATACCAGCAGAAAACTCTGTGCTCTACAAGACCAAGAAAGCATTCTACAATATTTTGAGTAAGTCTCTCTTTACAGCAGACAGCTATTAGTATTGCTTACAATGTATTTTTATTGCAGATACTGGGAATTCCACTGAATTGCAGCCTACTAAGTTCAAAACCTTACGCAAACAGGGCTTTTAGAAGAGACAAACCAGCCACCTCGTCTCAGCCATCTCTTAGGAAGCTATTAAAAAAAATATACTTATTTTCCCATGGTACGGTATTTCTTGGGGTTAGAGCTCCCACCACCTACTGCTAATCTTCTAAGACACTTCTTGTGACATGCTGTGGCATGTGCTCTTGGTATCAGTGACAGTGCAATTTTACAAAAAACACATCTTCAAGACATTTGATCAGGAGACTCAAAGGATGAACACAGTGTATTTCATGATATGCAAGATACCTATCCCATACAATAGTTTGACACGGTCTGTTCTCACATCTGTCTCTAGCATCTTGATGTGTTGCAACAACAAGGTGTTAGATCACCAAGAAAAAAGGCAATAAGGTGTCTTTAAAGGTAGTAAAGGTAAGAACATACATAGGATTCTGTGGCCTATGCAATGGAAATGAAAGTAGATCCACAGGCACTAAAAGATGAGTAAGAAGTATACTTACCAAGCCAAAAGATTATTCTAGAGTCTAAAAGACACAGTTGGCAATATAGAAAAGAATGCTGCAAAAAACATCTGCACCAGCCTAAGAGAAAAAGAAACAAAAGGGATAGAATGATGGGGTAAGAACACAAAATTTGGAATCTCTCAAGGAAAAAAAATGGAAGAGTTGTTTCTGCAAAAAGTATCAGAAAGTGACATAGAGTAATTTATTCTTATTTGGCCTAAGTGATCTGCTTAGTGTTCTGAATTTCTGTATGCTGCACAGGGATGCTGTCCCTTCTTTCACTTGAGTAATTCTTTAATTAATCTCAATGCCTCTCATGAAAGAACTTGGGGAGTAGTAAGTACAATCCAGTGTGAGCAAGAGGGACAAGATCAGTCTTTAGGTGTCATGAGTTGTTACTGCTTAGGTCTATGTAGAAACAAGTATCTCTTTGCTCTGAGATATTAGCAGCCCATTCTCATTCCCAGTCAGTGGAAAAGCCTGTGAACTCATGGTATAGTAACAAATACATGTAAAGGTGGAAATAGCCCACTAAAGGAAAATTAGCAGGTAAGACTGCTGTTTTCCATTCAGGGTTTAAAAACAGTTGGATGTGGGTGTCACTTAATTTGAGAGCATGCTGAGGTACCACAGCTGGAGAAAATGAAATTGTATCTCTATTCTCAACAAAATGAAGTGCCTATTGCAGCCAGTTTTGTACTAATGCTGATTAAAGCTGAAGACCATTAGCTTGCAGACACAAGACTTTCTAGGATAAGTATGAATAAATTTTGTTATTACCATTTTAGAGTTAGGAAAACAAAGGAAAATGGAAAGAATTGTTTGCCCAAAGGTTTCCAGTAAGCCACTGGCAGCACCAAGCTTTAGGTCTCATGACTTGTTGCTCACCTCTGTGTAGAGGCAAGTATTTCTTTGCACAGAGATGTTAGCAACCCAGTCTCATTCCCACTTGTTTGGTGGAAAAAGTCCAAATCATGTAAATTCATATTTAATTTCATAACTTGGCTTAGGTCACAACCAGACACAAAGTAATAAATTATCTTCTTTTTGGTATCATTCAATTTTGTCCTAAAAAGCTGACTCAGACTTCATGTTTAATATAAAGTGTGCGCAAACAGCTGCTATATTTATTAGATTAATATACATGCAAAAAGGTCTCATTTTTTCAATTTTCCAAGAATTTTAGTAAACTCCTTATTTGTTGCTATGCTGATCAATCTTTTATTACCAACATTTATATAAAGAGAATACACATACCTAACCTTATCATTAAGTAATTATATTTATGCTACTCAGACATATATTTTTGAAGGTAATCTAGAATACTTACACCATGCTTAGCTTCCCATGAATTTAGTTTAAATTAAAAGAAAATACTTAAACCTTACTTCTCTTTCCCAATCCTTTCCAAAAAAATGAAAGTCTTCCTTTGGAGAGCTGGTGGTGTCAGATATTAGAGAGCTAAGTCGGTACTCTTGGTTCAAAATTTTTAATGTATGTCTCATTTGTTCTCTCCAATATTCTTCAATTTGTCAACAGCGTGTAAGTAATATGTTTGATTCGTTAGAAGTGAAAAAAGAATGGTGAAAGCAAGTAAATATGTCAGTTAAACCCCACACATATTAAGTCACCTCAATTTGTTTGTCTGGTAAAAACTGGCCCCTCATTGGGTGAACTGAGGCCAGCTTGATTCACCACCAAATTCTGAATCTGGAACTGACATTGAATTTGCAGATGTGCATAAAAGAATCCCTTGCGTTTTGAAATATCGATTTTAAGGAGAGGCAGGAAGAATGTAAACAGCATTGTTAAGCAGACTGAAGTTAATCAGTTACTGTCGTTACTACTGAAATCAGTCTCAGTTTGACATCATGATGATTTTTTAATTACTTTGTCTAAATAAAGATTAATCTTTCTTTAATTCACTAGATCACACAAATCCAGGACATTTCTGAACAGTCTTCTTGCTTATAAACAGAAAAAGGAAGTGATAAGTGATATCATACTTGAGATTAATAGCTGAGGAATCAAGCTTTTGTGTGTGCAAAAATTTTAATTTTAGAGCTTTCAAAGGAGAGTGAGGTATAAACACTGAAAGAAAAACAGCATGAGTTGGAGTGAAGAGTGCTGAAAATATCAAGCACATACTGAAAACACCAAGCATGTAATTATATGCTGTATATATATCCTTGTAGGAAGGGTTCTCTAATAATAAATTTGGGCTTTTGGAATTAGTCACAGAAACAATGCCGTAGTGAAAAAAAGGACGCCTCTCTTTCTTGCCTCTCTGTTTATGTAGGCTGTCGTCCAAAGCTGTCAAAGATTAAAGACCTCTTAATACAGTTTTTCCAGGTGTTTTCTGTCTAGAAGATGTTTACTTACAGAGGTGCAATGACTACAATTGAATTACTGATGTTCAAATTAATTTACACTTCTATTCTCTGGTAACCAGTTTAGCCACAGAGCATCTTTCTGGGTTATTTAGATCAGCATCAGCCTTTCTAATGCAAGTGAGGTACTTCACATGTCAACACAGACTAACATATCTGGCTCTTATTTTCCCTTTTGGAATGCAAGACTTAAAATAGATGCCATTTTAATACTTGGCTTTCATTTAAACATCCATCTGGTGATGCCTGATAGAAATATTTTTAAACACTCCACTTAGAGACAGTTTTCCTAATATGTTCTAGATTTCTTTTTTTTCCCTTTCTCCAGCTTAAATCAGCAGGGGAAAAAAGTATTTTATCTGAATAAGATTTCAATCTTATATTTTATTAATGGCTCTCGAGTGCTGTAACTTCCAGAGCAATCAATGATGCTCTCACAGATAGAAAACTGCTACTTGTTTTTTAACAGTAATGAACACTTATGCCTTACCTTCCTTACTGTTTTTTAACACTAACACTAGTATTATATCTGATACAAATGATGACAACATGCCTAAGTTCTGAAAGTGTCTAATCCTCAAACTGAGACATTTTAAGGCAATTTTTTTTCACAGAAATGTGTGGTCAGCAATTGGTGAAGGTTGGCCTTGTTGTGCTGTCTCCAGTTGGGCACTTGGAAAGCCATATATGCAAAATCACCCTTTCCTTTCAGTGTATGTTTCAGTCATCTGATATGTATGGAATTTGAAGCAGCTAAATATGTGCTTGCAAATTGTCAATGACTAATTGCAAGAACAAAAATGGAAATCAGTTTATAAGTTATCACTGCTTGTACAAATGAGAAATAAGTTACAATTTGAGACTGGAAACCAACCTGAATTAAAGATCATTAAGGAATTCCGTAAACATAATTCTGTGTTTAAAACACACAATCACTTTTATTATCACTGTTAACAAGATTGTGGCAAATGGTCATCAGTTACAAAGATTAGACAACAGAAAAATATTGTCTTGAGTTAAAAACCTAGTGAAGCTATGATGAGTAAAGGGATATCTCTGCTTTTGCCAGAGCAATGCCTAAAAAATTTTGGAAGGAAAGAACCATTTGCTGCAAAAGAGAAAGAAAAGTGTCAAATCTCAAGTAAACAGGGCACACTTATGTCTGGGCCTGTTGCATTTCCAACAATTCCTCAAAAAATTCTTCCATTATTCACAGTGCTGTCTATCATGTTGGGAAATGCATTATTTAAATCTTGAGGTATGTTATAAAGGACTTTGGATATTTGACCCATGGAGTGGGAAAAACAAAGCCTGTGATGCTTAGAAAAATAACACATGGAAACAAGAAACATCAGCTCTGTTTGCCTTCACATTTATCAGTCATGAGGTGGACTCTCAGCAACCTCAAACTAATATTGAATTGGTATCACATCCTTTAATCAAAATACTCCTTTTGCATGTATCTCAAACAATGCTGGTCTTCAACCCACACAATGACTGGTTGTTTGCTTTATGTTTGCAAAACTCTTTAACAATATACCTAGAGCTTACCCAAGGAGGTTTGGCCAACATTTTCCAAATGTCACTGCCTAAAGACTGACATCTTTTCAAAAGCATTGAGCATCAAATATTTATAGAGATTTGGAGAAAGAATTGTTGTTGCTCGGCATTTTGTGGCTATAGATGGATCTAAGCACCTTAGTTTAGGCACTCAGTATAGATGTGTTAGAGAATAGATGTTACAACACTGAGCTACAGAGTTTCTATCATATGCATACAAGTAAGGTGACTGCTTAGGATGTGTTCTTGATCTATTATGATGACAAGAATGGTAATACTTTATGGACTTATTATATGTATGTAGACAAGGATCATTTATCTTGCAGGTATTTTTTCATTCTGGTTGTCTTCATAGGAAACTGTAGGTGCTAATTATTTGTCAGGAATGAGTTCATGCATAAGGACATGAGTCTTCCTTGTGTAAGTTCATTTGTGGTGGCAGAAGGTGTGACTGGTGTGCTCCTAACCTAGGCCTGCTAACTTGGAAGAGTTCTTGTTTTAGGACCACAACTGCTGTGTGAATGATGTTGGGGCAGGGATCAGCAGAAAATTTATTTCATCAGGGATCGGCATGACAGTTATTTGATTTTTTCACCTTACTCTCCCTTGACTAAGTAATGATAAAAAAAAATAAAAATCCCAGACTGCAGTGATTCCTTGGAAGCCCAAAGGAAATCATTACCACCCACATCACCCCTATCTACTCTGCTCTCATGAGAACCCCCCCTGGAGTACTGTGTCAAATTATAGAATTCCCAGCATAAGAAGGATATGGAACTGTTGGAATGGATCCAGAGGAGGCTACAAAGATGATCAGAGGGCTGGAGCACCTCTGCTATGAGGACAGGCTGAGAGAGTTGGGCTTGTTCAGCCTGGAGAAGAGAAGACTCTAGGAGACTTTTAGCAGCCTTCCAGTACGTGAAGGGGCTACAGGAAAGCTGGGGAGGGACTTTTTACAAGGGCAAGCAGTAACAGGAAAAGGGAGAGTGGCTTTAAATTCTTCATGCTGAGGGTGGTGAGGCACTGGCACAGGTTGCCCAGGGAAGCTGTGGATGCCCCCTCCCTGTAAGCATTCAAGGTCAGGCTTGATGTGGCTTTCAGCAGCCTGGTCTGGTGGGAGGTATCCCGGCCTGTGGCAGTAGGGTTGGAACTGGCTGGGCTTTAAGGTCCTTTCCAACCCAAACCATTTTATGATTCATTTTATATTTTTTTGTGATCAGATCTTCACCAAATTGTGCCGGAAATAGGATCTGCAGGGGTCAGTTTGTATAAGGTCAGGTCTGGATTAACTGTTTTATGGAACAGCATTAAGCAACATGCTGTTGAGTCAAGATGGAAGAAGTGACGCTAAGTGGAAGGGAGAGTTAAACTTCAGATTTCATGTCTGAAGCCATCAAAGGTCAGGATTTTTTCAGTGAGAGAAAGGTAAAGTTCATGTGACTGTGACTAGCTTCCAGGATTCAAGAACATTCTTAGCAGAGGAGTGTAAGGAAGGGAGAATATTCATTACAAAATGTAGTTTCATTCAGATTTTGATTTCTTTTTTTGGATATTTTCCTGCAAAATGTTCTTTCCTGTATTGCCCAAAAAGAACATCCTCTCATAGACACAAAGTCGGAATAAGTACCTTGTAACAGCCTTTCTCAAGACATAGGTTTGTATTTTCATAGGTTCTTGTTTTTATTCAACTTCAGACTTCAAGCATCACTAGACTAATAAATTTGGTTGTCTTTCATGTCAAGCCACCAGTAAAGTGGCCTCATTACCGGAAAAAAAAAAGACATTCATGTAACTAAGAAGTAAGACATCTATGAAGTTTACATCTTCCCATACCTAGGTTGCAGCTCAGTGGTGGTTTTCAGGATTGCAGTTGCAGTCAAAGGTGTACATCACTTTATTCTCTGACAGGCAAATGAACAACTTTTTGTAAGATAACCCAAGATTCTCATTCACAATGCCCATGGAAATGCATTTCTATACTCCAAGCTTTCAAAAATAAAATCAATGATAATTATTCCTTATTTTTGCTGACAAAGTACCTTATGTTTACTGGAGTGTTTGTGTATGGGCAGGTACCATGAACTAGCCAAAGCACTGGAAGTTCATTTCCTACCTGATCTGTCAGTCATTTCTCTATGTGCAAGTGCCCTGACTCCTACATGGAATTAGGCCTAACTTCACTCAGTTTTGAGATAATTTTCAGCTATTTTCCAGGTGTTTAGAGAAGCTTGTTTAGTTATTAACTAGCTTTAAAAGTATTTAATTACTTGGAACTTGTACAGCATTTGAAAACCACTACAAAATTATTCTTGATACCAAACATAATAAGAAAAGAAAAAAGAACACAAAAAACAAAGATGCAGGAAGAAACTTAGAGCATTGTGATGGTAGAATCCTTCAGTGCAAATACAAGCCTTTTTAATAAAGTACACCTAGTCTTACTTAACCCTCCCTACAGCTGATTTTCTATGGTAGTTTATAGAATCATAGAATCATAGAATATTCCAGTTGGAAAAGACCTCTGAGATCATCGAGTCCAACCACACCCCTCATCTGCTAAACCATGTCCCTTAAGAACTCATCTATCCTCCTTTTAAATACCTCCAGGGATGGTGACTCAACCACCTCCCTGGGCAGCCTGTTTCAGTGCCTAAACACTCTTTTGGTAAAGAAATTCTTCCTCATACCTAGTCTGAACCTCCCCTGGCGCAACTTATGGCCATTTCCCCTTGTCCTATCACCTGTCACTTGAGAGAAGAGATACTTATTGCTGTCTCCCTGTTCTTAAAGTGATTCAGAAGCTTGATGCAAGAGGATTTTTTGATATTTTATGCTTGTATTTTCTATCTAAGTATGTTTTAATTTAAAAGACCTGGGTTCTTTTTGTTTGTTTTTGGTTTTTTTTGGTTTCTAAAAGCAAAAATCTCATAGTCTCCTGCGGACATCAAGCTTTTAATGAAAAATACTGTATTTGAAAATTGGCATCACTATAACAAGAACTCTTATTTTCCCCACCATGCTTGTGGCTTTCTCTTCACTATTGGTAGAGCCAAGTAGCTACGGCCCTAGAGGGGCCATTTTGCAGCTGACTGCATCTTCCTACACCTCCTTATTGCATGTGGTAAGTGCTTTTGATTCCTGCTGTATTTTTTATACTTTTTTTTTCCCCTCTGTCACTGTCAAGGAGGCAGTAAGACTGGAAATATGAGTTTCTGAACCAGAAAGAAGGCTATGGCTTTTGAGGACGGTTCGTATTTGCTATTTAAGTGCAATTCTTCTGCGGGGAAAGTAATAATGAGTGCATATATATATATATATATATAAATGGTTCTAAAGATTTATGCTGATAACATTTACTGCCATACCACTGTTTAGAAAAAAAAAATCCACTAACTGAGGAAAGATTTTCTTTTAATATTTGGAAATATATACTGCATTTCTATGCCTATAAAATGAACTCTTTCAGTTTCTAAGGACTTACACATGAATACAAGAGAATGAAAAATCAGATTTACTTGCTTTATTTTAAAAATGTCTTCAAAGCTATCTGAAATTGTTTTGCACTTCTAAAAGCATGGATAGAACCGCCCCCCCCACCCCCCTCCCCCCCCCACCCGCTTTTTCTGTATTTTTACGTCCTAAGAAGTTCTAGATGTTTTTCTTTTCAGGAGGATGCAGTGAGAGTGTTTAACCATTTCTGAATTAATTTACCAACTTTCCTGTTCTCTAGACCACACATGCATACATATATAGATTTTTTTCCCCACCCTGTATCTGTTAAAAAAATGAAGGCAGAGATGTTACAAAGGTATTTATTAGCTCCCTATTTCCTGGAATAAAGGGAATATATTAGAATTTTTACATCTTATTTAGTCAGTCAATTATGACCCTCATATTTCAGAAAGGCTTGAAATAACCCTGAATACTATGAACTAAATGTAACACAAACGTAATAGTTCTTGAAGACATTATAACAATAGCTTTGAAAATGTTCAACAACTTTATAAATTTTGATGGCATAGCAACTTCACAAAAATTACCACTGCCATCTACCAGGTGACTGTAGGAGATGGGAGCCAAACCTATTTTCCTTGTTTGCTGTATCTGTCTCTTCCCAAGGTTGGGAAGAAAAGTAGTCTGTGTTTCTACCCCAAGGGGTCTCTTTTACCAGCTTATGAGGAAAGTAATCTACCTACTGTTCCTCATCTTTTTCTGGGCTGTAGATGTGGGTTTACAAAACATGAAAAGCCATGTTGCACCAAACAGTCTTGAAATGCTCTTATTTGATGCCACCTGCCCCCTTCCTTTTCTCAATAGAGTTTAATATCAACATATACTTTGGTGAGGAACAAAGTATTCATAATTATGATGTCTCTGTTTTTAAAGAGTTACTTTAAAGAGCATAGTTCCTTGTTTCTTTTTTTCATCGTCTTACAATAATATAGTTGAATGGAATAAGATCACGCTCTTGAAGACAACCTTGAGTGCGAAAGCACTTGTGAATACTGTGAAAGGTGTCTGTACCTCACTCTGTTCATCTTAAGCAAAGGTCCTTTTTTAAGTAAATGGGGGTGTTATCTCAATGGAGAGTGGTGAACTGGATAGCTTTCATAATTTAATAAAACGGTAGGACTTAATGCTTGAAAATTGCAAAGCCTGAAATATGCCTGCATTTGATATAGACTAGATTCTAAGCCACAAAGGTAAGTCAGAAAGGACTGTGACACTGTGAAAAGGTAAGTATTGTTGTAACATGCATTACTGCTTATGATGGTCTGAAGACCATTTAATCTTTTTCCTGCAGTATGGCTACACATTCTGTTTATTTCCAAATTTGTAGACTTCAACATCTTAAAGGATATTTTACTGTTTTATAAGGCATTCTAAGAAAAATGGGTTTGTAACAATCCCTAACATTACAAGCGGAATGGCATTAAAAAAAAACCTAGAATCTGGTACTTTTATAATAGTAAATATAGTATATTGCATAAAAACTTTCACATTTCTACTACCTTTAAGCACTTTTACAGCAAATCTTTCTTTGCCAACAGACTGATGATTCTTCAGCCTGTTCTCTCAAGTAAATTTATACACAGTACTCTTGCTGGACAATGGCATGATACCAGCATCTATTTTCCTCTCAGTAGGATACGTGTAGCCCAGAATGGTGGTTGCTCTGTTTTTCTGTCATCTAGTTAAGTTTCAAATACAAAATGCTTTATGTTGTCTTGCAGATTAGAAGGTGTTACTAAAGTTAAGGTTGTGCACAAGGAAAACTAAATGACCAGTGGAAAAGGTTCATTTTGCTTTTAAAAGGGCAAAATATCAGACTGTTGTGCTTTTACAGATTCCATGTTTGTCTTAATATTGGACTTGTACTCGGGCAACACGTGTTCCTGATTTGCTGTGGCAAGGATGGGAGCAATATTCAAAGCACTCTGCATATGGAAAATCAGCTGAGTCTCATCGCTGAAAATGAGTGAACAGTGGAAGGACCAAGTGCTAGCATGTGCACTGCAAAAGATCAAATATAATTAAGAGGATCTGAATAATTACCATTTCCCTTAACCCATTCAGTGGGCCATGTGTGCCACTGAGGTAGGATGCCGGGTGCAGACAGTGCACAGGAAGGGAAGCTAGACAGGAATGCAGCTCGTTCAGCATAATAGCAACACTGTGGTGCTTGTGTTGGATATGCCATGTTCAGTGGTACTCTTAACATGGTGATCTATTTTTTTCATCCAGCTATTTTGATAAGTCTATCTCTCTGAAGAGGTTTGTTTCTTTTTGCTCCTCCATATCTGACCCAGACTAGCTGACAGAATAGCCAAATACTAGGAAAAAATAAACAAATCCAAAACCATTCCAGAAATATTAGTCTGAATTCTTTGACTGTATTTAGGCTTCTTTGCTCAAGTTCTAAACAATGACTGTGTTTGGTGAACGTGTTCTTTGTAGCAGCCAGTTCCAGCTGAAAGCAGTCTTTTAGACCTGTAATAGCAGCTTCTGGCCCTTCAAGTAGATGAGTTTCTTAGGGATATGGTTTAGTAGGGAGACGGGCATGGCTGGACACGATGATCTCAGAGGTCTCTTCCAACCTTATGATTCTATGATTCTAAGTGAAATGATAAGCATTCCCTTACTGAGCCAAGAAGAAAAAAAATCTTTGAAATAAATATATGCCATAAGCTCATATTTTGCGTGCCAAATATCAGAAACAACTAACAATGAGCATGCTGAAGACTGAACTTATTTAACTAACTTAAAATTCTGATTAGAAACACTTTGGTAACAATCTATGAAGAGGAAAAACTATCTTTCACCTCTTTCTAGCTATGATTTTTCACAATCAAGATTCATATTTTATAATAGTGTTTACACAAAATGTGTAGAAAAAGGTTTGTAAATAAGCATTCAGGTCACTTAAGCTGCTTTCAACACTTCTCCTTTCCTCATAGGATGCAAGTTGCTGTAGATCATTGTATAATTTTACTCAAGCAAAGATGAAACTCTAATTAAAACTAGATTAATTAGTGGGCTGAAGCTGGTGAATTTCTCAGTCATGCTCAAAACCAATATAACATCCTTGTGGCTAAAAACTCAATCTAATTTGTGAGCTAACAATGCCAGTAAAAAGTAGTTTCAAAAAGTAATATGAACTTCCATCCCTGACTGCTTTTCCAAACTAGGCTGTTCCTAGAGTTTTTTTTCCTGTAAGACCAGCCTGTTCCTAATTCCTCTTCCCACCTCTCCTTTGCTCAGCCTAAAGTCTAACCAAAAAAATATCTGCTTTGTTAATGGAAGTTACCTTTAGATGACACCTTAACAACTGTAGCTTGAGTTGGCCAACAAGAGGATCCTGGCATGATTTTACAGGAAAGTTAGGGCAATGAAAAATGATGTAGTTGCTTGCTAAACCTGAATTATATGTTTCCATTACTATTCGGTATCAATAGTCTAAACTGTGTCCTTGAGGGAAAGCCTGATAAAGCAGATATTCTCGAAAGAATCCATTATTCTTGAACATGTAACTGTCCTGTAACATTTAAACAAACAAAAAAACCCCAACAAACATGTTCGGTAGGGATGGTAGGGATAGCAAGCTCCTGAACTGTATTATCTCGTATTTCTACTGAGGTTCTCTTTCTACCTCAATTAATACTGAGGGAGCAGGATTGGATCCCAAATAGCTCCTTTACTGTATCACTCAAATGGATTGTCCAAGTTGCTATGTGAGCAGCAAAACCAATGAATTTTGATTTCTTCTGGATTTGCATTCTTTACTTTCCTGAGGCCAAACTGAATTACTAACATATGAAGCTTGTTTGCCTTTTTCCTCTGTGAGGATGCCAAGTTGTTTCTCTACCCACTGCTTGCCTGTTGATTTTTCAGGAACTTGTGCAAGGATATAATACTCTTTTAGACTCTAGACTTCTCTCAAGATGAGTTTCAAATTGCCCAGCAAGCTCAAAAATTATTGAGGGGATGGCATAGAAGGATAGACAAGAAAACATCATAGTGATATAAACATTACTTTTGATTAATAAAAAACAAACAATAAAATGTAAGTCTTGCATGTAGCAATTCTCAAGAATAAGATTGTCTACAATGGCATTATGGACTGCTTGGATACAAAGTTCTGCAATACATACAGAAAGCTAAAACCACTAGGAATGGTATCTGGCATCATTAAACATATAGGCTTAGCCAAGGTACTATACAAACTATCAGCCCCCTTCAACATTTTTGGTAGGACGGTGAGGAATTACAGATCTTGCTGTTGGAAATGTGTATATACTGTTTTGAATCACACCTACATGTAGAAGCATTCCAGATCTACAGAGGTGCCAAAACTTTTGCTATCTAGCCTGGAGGATATACGTTTTAACTTTTCTATCTAAAGTAACCTCTTGGTTTACCTTGTTTATACTATATGGTGATTTAGCACTTTTTAAAAGTGCGGGTTTTAACACATTGGTGTAATTAGAAAAGCATTTGTGTATAATTTATTCCCTTAAACCTTTCCACAGAATGTAAATACTTAGCATTTCTACAGCCAACCATATGATTGCTTTGAGACTGCATATATGAGGTTTACTGCAATAAATCAGATAGCTTGTTGGATATTTTTCCTTTGCTTCTGCTTCAAAATAATTTCCTAGTGACTTTGAGAGGGTGACAGTATATGCTTGCAAATGCGATGGATGGAACAAACAGCTGCTCTATTAATACAGAGTTGCTTCAGGTAAGGATTATTTTGGTCCTGTTTCTGATTCAGCCTCTAGAAGATAGGAAAACCCTGCCTTGAGGTAGAGGAGATGAGTTAGGAAACGCAGTGTTTCTTGTGAGAAAAGATGAAGTCCTAACTCAAAACCTCCCAATTGTGGGAACGTATTTAGGGGAACAAGAGACATTCAGAGCCAAACACTACCAGAAAGCAGGAGCTAGCCTGCTCCTCTGCTTTACAGAGGCATTGGACTTTGATTTCCTATGCCACTCTTAACCAGGCCAAAAAGCAGAGATGAAGTGAAAATTTAGAATTACAAGGGAAAGATTGTGAACCCATCATGGACTTTAATTTTGACAAATGAATCACATTTCATGACTTATTGCAACCTTTCTTCTTTTCCCTTTGGTGTTTAGATACAAATGTGTTATGATTACATCTGGGCAAATAAACCTGCTGTAGATATATAATGATACCAGTAGAATTTTTGGTGCTTGTCCTCTTTACTTCTGCTACTGTAAGTACATAAGCACGAGCATGCTGTAGGGAATTAGACCCTTTCAGTTCCAGTGTCATACCAAGGGAAGCTGGTATAACGCTACCTGCTTGCAGGGCTAAAGCACTGACAGGTGTTCACTATGTTCGCAAGGAACTCTGAGATCTGAAATAAAGCAAAAGCTGATCAATAACCCTAGGCAAATAGCTGAAATGGCAAATTCCTGTCTTTCTGGAGTCTTGACATCTATAGCCTTACTCACCTGAATAAAAGACAGCAACACAAATTAATCCTGTCGCTTTTTGCCTCTGTTACGGATGTAAAGTCATTAAGAAAAGTGACAGTCATTTTTTCATTGGGTACCTGAAAAAACATCCTGAACATGGATGAGAAGTGATGGTGAGCAGTACTACAAACAAGTCTGCTAGCACAGCGAGTATTTAATTCCTGATAACCTACTATTATTGCATTTTTAGCTATTCATCTTTTTATTTTCTAAGGTGTGACTCACTGAAGTATGTTTCCTAGCTGCACTTCAGTCTTTGTGGTACAAACCAGAAACAGAACGTGTCTGGGTTTTACTTCAAACGTTATCTCATAAATATCCTGCAAAGACCCCACGCAAACAACTTAATTGAGTTAGCATTTAAAATTGCTATAGCTTTATCCTTTGTAAATTTAAGATGACCCACCTGCCAATAAACCAGTCTGTTTGACAAACAGCAAAATGAAGCCTGAATAGAAATAAATAAATGCTAACATTTTCAAAATTTCATATCTATAGAAAACTGTGAATGGGGTCCGAACAAATGATGTGAAAACCATTGTCTAATCTGTACCTGTCACATTATGAAGAAGACATTTGCTTTCCCTTAGGCAGCATTTGTCAAAGTGGGAGCTGCGCTATCCTATTTTTGGCAACATTTATAACAGGAGATTAACTGAGTATCTGGTAACACAGTTATTTTGTTTTAAGTGCAAAAAGACTTGTGCTCACTTTCAGGGGTGGGTTGTAACACTGACAAGTTTGTGAATTACACTGTCACCTGGTGGAGGATTAGATGATGATGTTTAGAATACAAAGCTCTCCAGCTCAGAAACTGCTTTCTAATTATACATTTAAAGTGCCATAAAGAAGTACTGATCCATGGTTGAAGAGCCAAGTGTTATTGGATTTGAAATATTTCCTAGAATTTCATGCATTAAATTATCTCCTTCATGGAATATAGTACATGTGTGCATATGCACAAAAAATACGTATGCTCCTTTTGTTACCCCTTATAATTCTTTCCTGCCATGTCCTGTATTCAGCAGTGTATATAGAAAGATATAAAGACAAACTTGTTCTGTTTTTGAAGACTTTCGGGGTTTTTTTGCGTATGGCAAAAATGCTGCCAAGTCCAGTGCTCTGTTAAATCAGTCAGAAATTAGATAAATAAGCTAAGCAATTAACTGCAATAAATTAATCACAACATAGTAAAAAAACCACAGCTGCTTTACCTGTGTTTCTGCATTGGAATCTTTACATTAGATGCTCATAGAAAAAGCAGAATCTGAGTTCCCCCATCAAACCAATAATACAAACGTGGACTATCACATACGAATTTACGAGTAGTTTAAGATAAATGCTTCATTTGAAAAGTTTAATAGACCTTACCATAAAGGTGAGAACCTACTTTAAGAAACTATATATCCTATTTCCAAAATACATGAACACTGTAACAAGAAATGAAATCATAGGATAAATTTGAGATACTTTAAAAAGGAAGGAAAGAAAGGTGACAACTTAGTTGTGTGAGAATATTTGGAGTTCAGGTCTCTATGCTTCTGTTTCTATACATCTCAAATTATCTGATGAATAGCTCCTCCTGATGAGTGTTCAAATGGAGGGTTTGTGTCAGACAACACAAAGAGGGAATCAGAACATCACAGAATCATAGAATGGTTTGAGTTGGAAAGGACATTTAGAGGCCATTTGTTCAGCCCTGCTGCAGTGAGTAGGGACATCTTCACTACATAAGGTTGCTTAGAGCCCCATCCAACCTGACCTTTAATGTTTCCAGGGATGAGACTTCTACCACCTCTCTGGGCAACTTGTTTGAGTGCTTCACCCCCTCGTTGTAAAAAATATCTTCCTAATATCTAGTCTAAATCTGCCCTTTTTTTAGTTTACAAAACACTACTCATTGTCCTATTGTTAGAGGCCCTGCTAAAATGTTTGTCCTCATCTTTCTTGCAGGCCCCCTTTAAGTATTGAAAGGCCACAATAAGGTCTCCCCACAATCAAGCACACTAGTATCTGGAGAAATTACTTTATTCTGTAGACATCGATTGTGCTAAAGTAAACACTATCACTTGTATCAAAATGATTGGATAATGTTAGTACATACTGCGTAAGTTTTGGTAAATTAATGAAAGAGGATACAAAATTGAGGTCTTCCTTCTCTGTGAAAAAAGATACAGGGTTTCTTTTCCTCTTTCTTGTGGAGAACTTTTGTCTTGACAGCATGAACAGGGGATGAGCAGAAGTGGAAACTACTTACTAGTTCTACTGCATACTTATTTTAGCAAATGTTACGTGGCTGGCAGAGCTGAAGTGTCAGATCTGACATAGAAGGGAGACCAGGTGTTAATAGCAAGTTTGCTTTGTATGGGAGTTAAAAATTGACTGGAATTTTTTGTTAGAGGACTTGGCTATGACCTCCACAATCAAAACTTACCCTCTGCTCCTCGCAGTGAGGTGCCATCATCAATCGTTTTCCACCCAAAGAGTGTCAGTGGTTTGTGTTGCTGGGAGAGCTGTGGTCTTTGTAGCATTACTGAAATACCTAAGGAATGAGTTTGGGCTGAGCTGCTGCTGCAATGGACAGCATAAGCAACAATGAGGTTTTTCATCAGCTTTCATAGCCTCTCCCACTTGCCACAAGTTGCACTTCCAGTGAGCTGGATTCCATGATGAAGAGCAGCTAAAGAGGCTGGGATGAGGCAGCAGTTAAGAAAATAGTGGCATGGAACACCAATTGAAGCTTAAATGGGAATGGCTTATATCAAGCCAACTTTTGTTGGCAGACACATATTAACAATTGCTAAGCCACAGAGGTTTTTCAATTGCTCTGTTCAATGTAAAATCCCCAAGGCTTATTAAAGAAGGTGGCTCGCACATGTGTGAATTCAGAATAATGAAGTTCCTGAAGTTGTTAACAACTGAATTATAGGCCGCTTGCCTTGCAAGTATTCTGGCTGGTGAATAGAGATTCTTTTGCTGGCTGGAAAGGGAATGAACTAGCTCATAATCTGTCTCTGCAGTGAGTCTTTCCAGGAACAACATAATTGCATTATGAAGACGTTATTTTAGATGTGAAAGAATATTAAAAAAAAAAAATCACAGTGTAATATTTACTTGATTTCATCCTCTTTACTGTACTGTTTCAAAGCAATGCTATCAATGAGCTTGGAAGCTGTTGCTGACATACTTATTCATGGGAATTTGGACTTAGAAGCTTTGTTTCCTCTGATTTTATCAAAATAATCACTTAGGCTGTGGAATTATCTGTTCCAGATAGAGGAGGAAATGCCATCCCTCTCCAGTCTAAAGGACAATGAAAGGAAAACAGGAAATGTACCTCAAGCAAATTTTCCTCCTGTGTTTTAAGAGGTGATGGGTTGGTTCATTACACAGGCTTCATCTATTTTGGATGTACTAGGGTGCAAATCACCTAGCTTTAAGCAGTTTTACATTGCTTATCCATATCTCTGTTTTATACCTGCCAAATCTGACCTTAGCGTGTCTGGGGGTATGTGGTGTCTATTTTTTGCTTTTGTTGTTAATTTTCTTCTGGTGATGAATTCCTAAATGAGCAGATACATGAGTTATTTCATTCCTGTGAGCAGAAGGGACTAGAACTACGGAAAAAGAAGTGCTTGCTTTTTTTGTGGATGGGAGTGGAAGTGATATAAGTGCGTAGAACACTTCTGCTCTCCAATTTTATGCACCTTGCACAAACTGAGGCAAATATCAGACCATTTTGATGCTTATAGAGAAGAAAATCCCTCATATCTGATTTCTCTCTCCTCTGACTTTTCAGAGGAATTACGCTTCTCAATAAGCTTTCTGGCTGACTCTGCATTTGACTGAATAGAAAATATTACAAAATGTAATTTATATGCATCACTCTAAGGAAAAAATATTAATTTTTTTTATTTTTCCCAGATGCTGTGATTGTTGATTCAATAGAAAGTAGTTTTCTGTTTAATCTTATGACAAAACAGTGCTGATAGAGAATACTGAGTAGATCTTAAATGGTCCTGCGTTATTATTGCTGTCTTCCCTCTGAAGCTACCTCAAGCTCTAACCAAGGGGCTTGCCCAAACTACAAACCTATCCATAAACATAACCTGCAATGGAAGCCTATGGTTGTTCTTTACTTGAGATGTAGAGGTGTTGAGGTGTAGATTAGGATACCATATAATTTGCTGTCAGAAACATTCTGTGGCATGGATGAAGCTTGCCCTGCTCAAAGAGGGCAAGTTTTCCGGTGCCTTTCCACAGTCTATCAGGAATGAATTCACAAAAGCTTGAATTTACTGACAACTGAAGTAACACAGTGTGCCCAATGGTCCTTTATTGTCCCTTCCCTGCGAGTGCCTCACTGAAAACAAAAAAGTATTGCATATTGGTGTGACCAATGAGTACTATGTTGTTAATTTGTGAGTGCTCCTATGTCCAGCACTGCCAAGTCTTCTGCATGATATTTTCATCTCTTAAGAGCAAGTATATATTTTTCTATTCTTGTCACAATTAAAAAAGCCTCCCCTATTTAAGGCTCATGTATCTTTAAAAATAAAAATTGGCTGTCTGTTGATGATCATGCAATTTTCTGGAGTTCAGAGCAAAAATCTTGCATTTCATAGGAGTCTTGTTCTTTTTCTTCTATTTGAATGTTCCCAAAGATCTTTAATTAAAGTACATAAATAGATCTAAACTTTAGCATGGTTCTTCAGTCCAGGTTTGTTTGTCTTTCCCCTCACTTCTCAGTTTTTACTCACATGAATTCTGCTGAAGTAAGCAGCAAGTTACAGTAAAATACAAAGAAAAAGGAAGATGCTGATTTAACGCTCTGAATTTTAATTGAAATAAGCCACTGATGCACCTCTTCTTGCTGCACTTTATTTTCTAAAGGTGAAGCAAAAGATTTATTAAAATTACATTGCCTTGTATAAGTTACAAGTTACAGACACTTTCCAGATTTGAACAAATTAGTTGTAGAACAACTTCCTTTTCTCTTCTGAATACTTTAAAAACCTTCAAGAACAATTACATTGTAAGAGAAAGTTTCTTTGCTGTCAAAAGGATTCTGTCAGAGACAGTACTAGAACACATTGGGGCTGAGACAGTTTGGAGGAAACAATACTCCAACTTTGCCCTTAGATTTGTAATTGGTATAAATGTGTCAAAACAAAGGATCCATCCAAGAATATTTCCATCCCTTCAAAGACACAGACAGAATTACAACCAAATTGTTTCATCATTTTTGTTTTATATTTGGCCAGTCTTTTGAATTAGGTAATGGAAACTTATTTAATCCTTCCCTGCTGCACACTGTTTTGCAAGAGCAACAACTAAGAAGTCCACCTGCTCAAATCTGAAGAATAAAAAGATACTTAACATTTGTTGTTCTTTTAAGAAAATACTTCTAAGTGCTCTGGTTAGGCACCTTTAAGGCAAAGCTAAACTTCTAGTTAAAGAATGATATTTATCATGACCCATAGTACGATGTTTTCACCAGGGCAGCAGAATTGGACTGCTTCTGTTAGAAGGCTATATAACTCAATCTGACAAGCTTAACGCTTCCACTTACAAACCACACTTAAATTCTTCTTTTGATTTGACTCTTTAGATGTCTAAAAACACTCGGGCTATATTTGGCCCATGATTCCTTATGAACCACAGAAGGATCTCTTTGCAAACATACTGAGGTATTTCATGATGCTGAGTTTGCACACGGCCTGCTGAATGGTAATAAATCTTTTCCCACAACTGCTCTATCAATAACAGCACTGTTTGGAATGAGCGGATGTGGGCTGCTACATCTATAGCACAACATACAGCACGTATGTCCACTTATTTAAAGGGATAAATCACTAGTGACATAGTATATGGGAGCTTATTGTTCATTGCAGGATGTTCCTTCAGCAGTCCTTCTAACATGATCTGAGGCAGCCAAGTTTTGGTTTATCAGATACTCTCCTTGAAGTTCATAATGAAGAATTATCATATAAAAAAAGTGTTCAAAGGTGTCCAAGCATCTTTCAGACGCGTTTTTCCCCTCTGGCACACAGAGAACAGTAAACAAAAGGAGGCTACTGGAATGTTCTAGAATTGTCTGCTACAGATGCCCATACTCTGGAACATCCTGTTCTGAGGGTACTTGCTCCAGTCAACAGTGTCCGCTCTAGATTTCTGAAGGCTGCTGTCACCAAAGAGGAGGAAGAATTCTTGAGTGGAAGAGGAAATAGTAAGAGACAGGAAATACTTGCCTGAACAGAAGGAGGAAAAAGCTCCCTTATAGAGTGTGCCGGGATGTGTCCAAAGGAAATGCTGTAATCTCCCTTCTCAACGGGTTTCCAAAACTAATCACAAGAAAATGTACTGCAGGGAACAGCACTGCATTGGCAGAAAAATTGGCTTAGATGATCTAATTATTTTCTACCTTTCACTTGCATAGGTCTATGAATAATCCAGATCTCTCTAGCTGCTTTTTATTCTTCCTAATTTCCAAAATATTTTACGTTAGGAATAATTTCTTGTAAAAGAAATAATTATCACTTTTAATCCATCAATCCTGAGACTCAACAAATTCTGACCTTCCCTGTAACCTATTCTACTTTCCATAACTGTGACATGCTAGGTGTAGAGCTAAGCTCAGGCAAATATGAATACTTACAGCTGGTTTCTACAGTGTATGAGGTCCAACACACAAAAAAAAGAGACTAATCCTACAACCCAGGAACCAAGAGTGGTAAGGGAGAGACAAGGAGATAGTTATAGAACTTGTTCTAACCTGTCAGTGAGACAAGGTTCAACTCGACTGCTTCACTCAGTACGAGCGTGCCTGTGTTTAAATACAGATATTTTCTTACCCTCAGTTGGAAAATGTCAGTGTGCAAGAGTCAACAGTGAGTTAACATCAGGTTTCTTGTGAGACTGAAGAAATCTGCAATGGAAACTTTTCAATTACTGACTGAGGCTTACAGTGAGGAGATCCCAAAGATAAAGTTGGTGCTCAAAAGAACCTATTTTTTTGTCGGCAGAAGATTTGAAAGCAAAAATGACAGAGATCCTCCACAGCCTTTCAGACAAAGATTTGTGGAATTGCTTCGAATGTTGGCAACATCATATGCAGCTGTGTGTCCACTCAGAAGGGACTATTTTGAAGGTGATGGTAGCTTTTCTTAATTTCTTAAGTAAAAAAAATTACAGCCACAGTCTCTTTGGGTTTTGGTGTCAGACCTCATGCGTCTGCAGAGTTTTGAGGGCAGCCACACTTAAACTTCTGGTAGACTGGTATTGGTAATTTTCTGTAAGTAAACCTGTAAATTTTGGATAATAATCTTTGAAAAGCATTGATGATGTAAATTCCTTCACTCCCTCGTTATAATAGATTTTTCCTGACATAACAAGATCAAGCATCCCAATATCTCCACAGATGTGAGTTAGTGTGAACAGTTTGTTAAAATCAAGCATACACCACCTATACGTCTTTAGCAGACTTTGCAGTATCCAATCATTTAAGGGAAGAGAAACTTAGACAATATTTTTTGCTGAATTGTAAATTTTACGTGGCTTGTGTTATGCATTTCACCTACAAGTTTCAAAATAATCTACTTGCATGAAAAGCCTTCCACTTTTCTATCCCTTATTCCTATATATATTGGTTCTGTATGGGTTTTGATTTTACTTGAAATGCTTTATTGTGTCATTCTCCATAAAGAACCTTTTTCTTTCAGCTACAAGCATGTGTATGCGCACATGTGTACACTTGTATAATTAGAAGATTGTTTGATAAATCAAAGATGAAACATCAGCAGGTACTTAATTCTGTCATCAGTGGGAGATGTATTCTGTAAAGATTCACTTAACAGTCACACCACTGACTGAGGTATCTATAGCTGCTTTGAACCTGCATCACGGGACATATAAACAGGTCAGGTAAACAACATGAATGTCTCTTACATTTGAGTAGCAAGATTATAAGTTCTTTAAGACAGAATTCATACAGCTCTATCTTTGAGTTCAATGAATATTGCTAGCGTGCCATTACTTCACAAACAATAATCATTTTATCATCCTAGCACTTGTGTTAAGGGGCATATCATCGCCATGTTTTCACAAACAAGAACTGAGAGGCACCCAAAAATCTGCACTCAGACTTACACAAGCAGTGGGTGGCTGACACCTATTCAGTGGAAGTTACGATGTGCCTGAATAATTTGGGTACAAATCCAAGTCCTGCATTGAAATATAGATCTTCTTGGCACACATGATAAATTGAGATCCAAATATCTTACAAATTACTCAATATGTAAGTCTAAAAGCAAAATATCAGCATTAACTTTCATGTAGAAGAAACAGTGTTAGAAGACCACATCTGTGTAAGTAACTACCTGTAAAAAACGGTTCTCTTTCAGATCCAAGATACAGCGAAGACTTTCAAGGCTGAGAGCCACTTACTTTTGCTAAATTAATGAAAATTGCTAGTCCCTTTATGAATCTGTTATGGAGAACTTGAGTTAGTCATCACAATGAGAAATAAAGCTTTTGAAGGGTCCTTGATGCTACGAAGTAATCTGAGAAAATAAGCATTCAGTTAGCTCCTACTACAGTGAATCTAGAATGATGAGCTCAAAACGACCATTCAGCAATAACACAGTATGTTCTTAATATAAATTTACTGTGACCCAGGTGTCAATCAAGAAAAGGAACAGGAAGCTTGCAGTTCTCTTTGTGTGCCTGGGTAAACCTGTCCATGCATATCTGTGCTCAGCAGTTACTGTTTTGAAAAGACTTCGTATGTTGTAGCAGCAGTTAAATAAAAAATCAGTTTAATTTAGTCTGTAAACTTCTGTCCCATATGCTGCAACTTTTCATGATTGAATTATTTCGTATATTTTATATTTCTTAAGATAATGTTGTTTTAAGTAGATATAGCTGGGGAAAATACTGTTTCTAGGTCAAGGATAGCTAAACTAATGAACAGTTGATAAAAATGTGAAATAGGTGTGAATTCATTTTTTAGATTCAGTATTAATAAAGTCACACCTGAAAGAGCTGAATAGAGGAAATAAAATTGCTGAGTTGGTTTCAACTGCATTTAACATTTGTCTAAATCATTAAACTTCTTGGACATTTGAATAGTTCTTTGGGTTGGGGAGGATTCTTCTTTTGACTTGGAGATATTTTCAGTAATTTAAAAATTCCTACTACTTTTGTGAGGCAAAAGTTTAACTATTCTGATGCCCTTCAGTAAGAAAAAGAAACACATTTTGTCTCTATATACACAAATTTAAAAATCTATGTCTAGCCACCAGGAAAATAAAATGTTATTGGATGAAGGCTTTTTTTAAAAAAGGTATTATTATTTTGAGTAACACATCTCTAAACTTGGGCATCTGATAGAGACAATGCTTCTTTCTTTTAGAAAAAAAAAAGGTCTTTAAGGCTAGCCTCACTGTACAAAGTAGAAGTTTTCAGCTTGTTACAAGCTATGTACTTCAATCTCCAAGTATTTTGAGAGTATTTTCTCCCTGCCCATGCAAACACACAATTTCCTACTGAGGATGCGATTCAAGTTCACAGAGATGCAAGGCTTTATTTGATTATAGATTTATTTACCTAAAGAATGTGTAGAACCTTCCTTAAAATGTGCCTATGGTTACCAAACAAGAGGCTCGTTGTATATGCATATGAAATATTTAACAGAAATAAAATATTTCTCCAGCTCTGAAAAAGGACTGCACAAAGAAACTTTGCCAGATGACACCAGGTCATTAAGTGCTTTGTGAGAAATATCTTGGCCTATTCTAGTTACTGATGAAATTTGCTTTCCATTTCAGTAAGGCCAAAATTTCATGGTTAGATGATGCCCTAGAGATTATCAAGAACACTAAGAAAAGTTTCCCATCACCTCAGATTAATTACTCAGAGTAACAAGTGTTCCCCTGGGCAACTTTGTGTCTTAGCTATAGATAAGCACTGCTGTGTGAATTTTAATGAAGAGCAAATTCTGCAACAAGCAAGATAAGTTCACGACTGCGACCATCTCACTTTATAATCACCACTATACGACAAAGCAGTTTAACAAAATCAGCTGAGACTCCAATTCATACTGAAGTTAACACAGTGTTACCTAAAATGTTAGTACTGGTTTGGGTTGTTAACGTTCACTGGTGGATTTGAGGCAAGTTGTCCAATTGTAGAATCACAGGCAAAGGACGAGCATTAAAACTGATGACTTTCCATTATGGAAGTGCATGTATACGTGTTAGTGCATGCGAACCTACATAGTGTGATGAAAACCTAGTCTTTATCAAGTACAATATCCAGTCTATGTCTACAGTGATCCCACAAGCCCAGAAAAAAATGAATGTGTTTTTCCACAGTCAATGTGAAAAGAATTCTCAGAGAAAATTACCTCAGTGCATTGTAAAGAATTCAAACTTTTAGCACCATGTGTTCCGGTTGGCAGCCTGGTAAAGTCAAGCTAGAATAATAGTTACTGCTCTCTGATGTAGTAATGCCAAGAACTTTAAGGTTACCGATTCAAATGTTCTCTGGGGTGAGGAGGATGAAAAGTAGGAAGAAACATCCTAAAAGAAATTTACTAGAAATTAATTTCATGTATTTGTAGAGAAACTCAGATTGTGGAACGTATCCATGAAAAATGTCCAATCCATCCTATAGTACAAATACTGATTTTCTTTTTTTTTTAGCAGTCCAATTTACATCTTTCTACCAGTCAGTGCATTTACAGTATTTACTACTGTCAATGAGGATATGTAGCCTTTATCCAAAACAGAAGTGTTTTCTTTTATTTTTTTAAATATTCTTTCATTATAATCATTATTTTATAACATGTAATTAACTCACGAATATCATGATCACATCCAGTTAGTACAATGGAAATGATTCATAAAAGTTAGATCTATTGGTAGATTTGAGATACAAGTCCTTCTTCACTTTGTTAAATGAAACCATTGCCTTTCCCAATATACCTTGCCTCACTTATATTCTCACTACATTAAGAAAAAAAAACGCTATTTATTTAACCACGCAAATGAAAAATTATTTGGAACATGTTTTTGTTGTGCTGATTCATATTTTTCAGTGTCTTCCTCTCTCCTTTTCAGTCCTAAGCTGGAGAACTGCTTTTCTTAAAACTTTTGTGGAGACCATATGTTCTGAACCTTTCCTTTTCCTTTGTGTTATTGGTACAGAATGTGAGTTTGAGAGAGCTGCAATGAAGTAGAAACAAGTGCCTCTTAAAAATCTGCATTACTTCAAAATTTTCAGTCTGTAACTCTCCAAGAAGTCCTCTGTGAGTAAGGGAGAATAATTTGTCTCATTTTATACATAGGTAAACATAGAAGTGGAAAAGCTACATAATTGTAAAAATGGGCAGATGGTCCCTAATCTTTAACGTGAAAAAAAGAGAAAGGGGGTGGTTTAAAAAAAAAAAGTCAGAAAACCTACCAGGATTACTTCTGAATTTATGCAGAGAAAAGTTTTGATGATTCGTAAGTGGCTTTTGAGCTGCCAGTCATCCCACTTTGCTTGCTGTGCATGTAGTGCTGCCCATCACCTGCAGTTAATTATAACATCCTATAAATCTAACCTTAGAACACTAGCAGTGAGACTTGGTGCCTGCACTGGCTTAATGGACACTCTAGGAAAAAAGTAATTTTTCAAGTGTTTATGCCTGGATGAGCTTCTATGAACCTGGCATAGTCATGAACTGATATTTCTATTACAAAAAACACTAGTGGATGCCTTTAAACAAATACTGTCCCGGCTTTACATATCCACTGTGGCTTCAAGAACCATATAAAAAAACCACACTATGATGGGAAGCTATCATTTAATAAATCAAAATAGATTGCATGGTAATAAATATTTTTCCTAGAAACCACAATATTCTCTTTCCTAGAGATCATATGACTTCCCAGTTTCTGCATTTTTTTACATTACTGGAGGAACAAAGGAACGTGGGAAATAACTCAGCATGGTGAAATCATTGTTAGCTGTGCCTACACTGTGGTTAGAACAACTTAAAAATGTGTGATTTCAGGCATAGATGATCAAATTCTTCCCTTCCTCGGGTAGACACAATTTGGCTGAACTGCACAGAGCTACCTTTCTG
The DNA here is from genome assembly GCA_033556795.1 of Tapera naevia. Taxonomy (NCBI): domain Eukaryota; kingdom Metazoa; phylum Chordata; class Aves; order Cuculiformes; family Neomorphidae; genus Tapera; species Tapera naevia. The sequence continues at coordinate 2,740,754 of JAUMJJ010000300.1, read as the reverse complement.
AGATGAAGAAAGCATTTAATTTTGATTACATCACTTCAATTCTGTTTCTCAGCTTTATATTCTGCAAAGGAGTGAGAAATATATCCATCTGACAGGAAAGAAAGTAGTGCCTATATGGACTCTGAATATTAAAAAAAAATCTCAAAACCATAAAAAATGCCATGAATCACTGCTATTGACTGTGTTCTGTGTTGGCTGCTGTTCAGGTAACTTCCACTTATATTGATAAATCAGCCTTTGTAGTTAGCAGTAAAAAGAAAGCCAATGTTTTTTTTAAAAAAATAAAAACTAAAAAACCCCAATAGTTTGAGGAGGGGAAGCATACAAAGGTTTATACTCTGCTGTGACAGCAGTCTATATCCACATTGGGTCTGGACAGAACTCTGTAAGAGACACATGCACATAAATAATGTCTATAAGAAATATATTGTTGCATTTACACACACTTATTTTCACATGTAGAATAATTTCCTGACATAAAATATCAAAATGCCTGGGATCTCTTTGTTGGCGTTACCAAAGGCTGTAAATTGGTGAAAATATTTAGCGACAGACATTGCTAAAAACACGCATTTGCACGATTGCACGTATTTCTATATAAAATCATACATAAGTTTCACTTAAAGAATATAAGTAATAAATAGTTCTCCTGTACTGCTCTGTACAAAGTCCTTTAAATTTTCTAATGTCTGCAAAGAAAGACATAAAAAGCTTATAAAAGTCTGAAGATTCAGCTTATTTTACTGGGATGCCTTTTATGATGCTCTTCTCATGCAAAAATCGGTGTATTCTTCCATTTATTATTTCCATAATTGTTCTCTATTCTACAGCAAGAATTTTCATGTTCCTTGGTGTGAAATTCTTTTTATAATGAAGTGCAATGTGGGTATGAACATATTCATATAGCTTCAATGACTTATTGGCTTTGCTTGCTAGTAAAAATGTGGTTTTGATTATCCTTAGAACTTCTGATTCAACCTACTTTGGGAAAGTTGAACTACATTGTTTTTTACTGTTCATATGACACACTGCGTTCTAGCTGAGATCCAAGGTACGGTACAGTGGACTTGCATCAAAAGAGAAACTGTTGCAGCAAACCTTGATTGGAAGATGAAATGTAACTTAAGGAATATTAACAACAGAAGGTATTGAAAACAGAAGTCTAGTTTTAGGCAAACAATTTCTCAGTGGTTCAAAATCATAGTTTAGGAAACAGGACAAAAATTGCTGAAAGCATACAGGAAATACTATTAATCTGGGAGAGGGGGTGGAAATCAGAGTACTGTTTGTTTAACAGGCAGGCTTTAAATGACCTCAAAGAATTATGTGCCACGTTGGTTACTTTCTTGTAATAGAATTCCATTACTTTGAAAGCCTGAGGCATCTTTGTTAAATATACTAATAAGACTATACCTATCCTCAAACTGATCTTCCTATGTGCCTATGCATCTATCTCTGTATTTTTTCCCCCTTTTTTCTCGTCTGCAATGGTAATCATATGATAACCCACTAATAAACCTTATCTAAAACAATTAATTATTTACACTGACAGTATTTTTCTGATATAGTTCTATTGGTGTGTATTTCTAGCAGCTTCTTTTTTTTCTTAATTGGGGAGAACAGGAAGCTTCTGCAGCTTCTTTAAGATTCATGTTAAAAGTACCGTGAAAGGTGCTCAATTCTATTAGGGCAACAGACAGAAAACTAACAGTATCTTGATTACTGATACAACAGGAAAGTAGAGGATATATTAAAGCTGAGAAAACTTTGTGAAAATGTTTTCTGTGTACCTTAGCTCTGAAGGTAATGGCATCTCTGCATTCTTATGGATGGCCAGCCTCAGAGCCACCTGCTTTTGTTTGGAATACAAGTCTGCAACTGACTGATTTCCTGTCTGCATCCTAAGTTGCATATTCTTATAATACAGTGTGACTACATCAGGCCTGCATTGGGTGTAGATCTGTTCTTGAGGGAAAACATGACACTAAGTTAACCAGTGACTGGTAGGCTTTCATAAATGCACTTTTTCATGCTGAGTGGATATTTATGAAATAACTTATTGTATGGATGCCCATCCCACTACTTAGAAACTTGTGTTTTGATATGTGTCTGAAAAGCAGTTGATGTCCTTGGCAAAGCCTGCCTCTCTCAGAATACTATCCTGAATATCCTCTGGCTTTATGAATGGAGAAGTTTTCTCCTCATCTCTGGCTTGAGGCTGGTATTTTCATGTAGTTTCCAGCCTTTGTCTGCTAAGATTTTTGACAAAATAGATTCTTTTCAACGGCAATAATTTTCCCCAGGAAATGAAACTTCGAAAGACTTGTTAATTACATTGTTTCAGCATTAGACTTTTTTATTAATTACACTCTCTGTCCTCAATGACTTTAGCTCTTAATGCCAATGCAGCAAAGATTGCAATTTCTAATGTATCCATAATGGTTATACGGTAGGTTTTTAACAGGCCATGAATCCATGATGTTGCATCTGTCTTGAAACTCTCCTTCAAGGAGAGGAAAGGGGAGAGGGAAGGGGAGAGGGAAGGGGGGAGGGGAGGGGAGGGGAGGGGAGGGGAGGGAAGGGGAGAGGGAAGGGGAGAGGGGAGGGGGAGGGGAGGGAAGGGAGCTGACACTTGCAATTGTTCTCCAAGCACAAATCAGTGTGGTTGTCTTAAATACATTTATGTTAATAAATGAGGCCTGAATCTCCCTGCCAGTTAGCGAAGGCATCAGTTCTCATTTCTTTCACATCAACTGATTGTACAGTATAATGTTCTGCCCAGAGATGTTTTTATTGGCCGGGAATAGAGGGGTTAGAGGGCATCTTTTGTAATACTTTAGACAATTAAATTGTTAGGAAGAAAATTACCTCAGCTTAATGGGAGAGTACTTCACTGGACTGGTTCTGATATCCAGACTCAACATCCAGTAATGAAGAGATCATAACAATGCTGAGTATCAAATCTGAAGGATTCTGGCAATCTGCGTTTTATTCTCTTTGTAGAAAGAGAAGGGAAGAAAACATGTACATTAATACTCTTCAAATTATGCAGGACAGCAGAGACATTTTTTCCTTTCCTTGAGTAGATAAAGTATATAATGTTTATTTTCCTATTTTAATATTTTTGACATAGTCAAATATTTATATATTCAACAAATATGAAACAGGAAAATTTTGTTGAAAATTGTTGCTCAAGTTACAAAGACACCACAAAGGGCTCACATTTTGTTTTGGTTTAGTTTTACGAGTAATATTGTCTGCATTCCCACATTATGCTTGTGTGTAGCTCTATAATTCACAGTAAAATAAGTTATTTTCTCTTTGACTACTCTGTATATTACAAGGCATCATTGTTTCTATTCATACAAAGCTAATTTTTCTCCCTTCAATGGCAGTTAGTTTCAAGCTTGTTCAGAGTTTAGAACAAGCAAAAGCTGGGAAAAAAGTGAGAGAGAAAATTTCAATATTTCACTTCAGTGTAAATGCTTTGGTTTATCACAAAATACCAGACAATAACAGATTTCATCAACCAAAGCCTAAAACCTAAGTAGCTTTTTTCCCTCTCTCATAAACGAGTAACAGTCGACAGCTCTGGAATGTGCAGTCCTCTCCCATGAAAACATTTTTCCACTCTGCCTTTTCCAAAAATCAAAAGTTCAAAGCTAGACTACTACATGTTATAAAAGAACAAATTTACCATGACACTTAAACAAAGACATGAGTCAGTGTATTCAGCTTTCTTGAGGGAGGAAGGAGTTATGTTTCTTGTTAAGGCTAGATTTGCAGTAAAGAAATTATTTTTATAGTTTTATATATCCCCTTATAATTATTTATCCACATAGATGTTCTGTTTTACTGTACAGTGGAAGCTGTAACTCATGCCTTTTTTGTCACTGATACATTAATAAAGGTTTATAACATTCCTCCTCAGAAAGCAAAATATTAAGATTCTCATTATACAATGGGCAAATGCAATCATTGACATTAAGACCTTATTTCAGTATTATTTAGGATGCCCATGGCAGTCTGGGAACCTCAGCTGCTGCTTTTTACACTGAAGAGAGCTGCTTTTGTTCTGAGGAATAGCACAAGCAAGACGAGAGGCATGTATGTCAAAGACACACAAAACGAGATGGCTTTGAACTGCTGTGGGTAAAACAATTTAAATCTGGAATAAAAAGCATGTGATTTTTGTGTCCTCTTAAATGTGAGGTGTAGAACACAATATACTAAGCCGCTGAATTGCTCTATGTAGTGTTTAAAGCTGTCTAGGAAACTTGGAACACCATTTCCATTTATTTGGAAAAAGTGGCTGACTCATTTGTCTGCCTTGGAAAACTTCTACTTCTGTTCCTGATTGTAGTAAGATGGATATTCTGAAAGTCATTTCTCTTGTACAACAGGAAAGAAGTGCTGAAAGTCACAGAGCTCCTGCTAATATTGAGCCCAGCCATCCTTGAATATATGGTTGATTTGGAATATGTTAAAGGATACTAAATTCTACTAGATATTATAGTAGCCTTAACATGTCCTTTCTTTCAAGTAGATTGATACTGCAAAGCCTTGTTCTTTGTGGATACAAATTTGGGGTAGTTAGATCAAAGGAGCTTTGGTACTGAATGCTATATTCAGTAGTATGGAACCAAAATCAGAAAACCCTTGAGCATGAAGAAAGCTGACATCTGAAACTATATCCAGCAGCCTAGGCACGCTATCAGGATTCAGTTTTCCTTTATTAATATGTAAAGATTTCTTAGGTCATTCCCTAAGAGCAGTGTTCAGCAACTGTAGAGAGGATATGCTCAAACTGAGGGACACAATTTTTTTTCCCTCAAATTCAATTTAACAACATAGCTTAAACATGAACTGTCGTAATTTCTACAGCTGACCCTCTCTTTCTGTTGTTTCTGTAAGATGACATGTGAAAGGACTTTACGTGGTAGTTACCTACAGTCCTAAATTCTCTTTATCCTTTTAAAAATCCTGTTATGTTTCAAAGGGGAACAAGAAGAGGGGGTAATCTAATTACCACAAAGGGGCTTTTAAATTTTTCAAATTGAAAGACTTGGATTTTCATTTGTCTGTTTCAGAGAACCCTAACTGATTATGCTTTTGAATTTAATGTTAGTTATGAATGAGATTGTAGAAAATAGAGAGATATGGTCTGTGGGAACTAAGTTTCTAGTAAAGGGAGACTGCCACAGTTTTGTCAGGCACAGGCATATCACACTAGTGACAATGGCTAGAAGCACCAGGCACCTAAAGAGGGGAACCTGCTTTATGTGACTTGATGGGTAGATGAAACATGTTTTGGTAACCTCTGCAGTAAGAACAAAAGTGAATTCTACTTGACAGATAATAAATTCATTTAATTCTCAGTCCTTGCGCATTAAACTATAAAAGTTGCAAAGAAATTTAAATAGTAGGGAGCGGTTAGGTGGCAACGCCTTGACAGAAAGAGAGCAGCTGACTAAAGATAGGCTAGTGGTGGGTACACTTGCTGGCTATATGTGCAGATGAGAGCGAGAAGGATTTTGCTTAGTCCTTCCTCTGGAGTCGAGCACAGTTTGAGCACAGTCCACACCGATGTGCTGCTTTGTTTGGCTACATAGGCAATACAGGCAGTAATACCATATATATTCTGAAACAGTCAGAACCACAGTTCAGCCAAATTCAGAACCAGCCACTATAATAAGTACCTGACAGGGCCAATATGTATTCCCCTGGCTAGTGTTTCCACAAGTCAGCAGGAAAGCTACTCTCACCAGAGGTTAGGAAAACTCTGTGATTGGTGGTAGGTGGAACAAGGGAGACTGTGGGACCAAGAGAGCCAAGTATTTTAAGCATCTGTTATAGGCCTGTGCCAGATGCAGGATACCAGACAAGATGTGCCATTTGTCTGTTCTTGAATGGAATTTCCTATGTCCCTAATACCAAGCAATCTCTGTTTATTTATAATATAACTACTTCTGGTTTTGTGGAGATGATATACAGCACTTTTCATCTTTTCACTCTCACTATGACATTCAAACACTTAAAATGTGATTTATTTCGCTGTGTAAATTCAGTCAGGCTTAGTGGGCATTATGCTTTGTCATGGGTGAATGTGTAAAGGCTGGAAAACTCCTCTGTTTAGGGATGCTGAATTGTGTAGCTTCCAGAAGCACAGTTTTCTCTAATTCTTATGTGGGTTAAGAATGAGACCCAAGTTCTTGTAAGATGGCAGGCAGTGATTTCAAGTGACCATTTGCACAGACACAGAGAGAAGAATGATTCAGGAAACACTGACTGTCCTCTCCTGAAAGTGGATTTTTTTCCACTTTTAAGTCAGTATACTGAGTAAGCGATTCCAATTATTTCCCAGAGATATAAGCAGAAATTTCTGATCAAAACTTTTTTTTCAGAATATGTTAATTTAAAACTACAGCTCTTTGGTGGAAACATATGCATTAGTCTTTCATTTCTTGACGTGGACTTCTAGACAAAATTAGAGAGAAACACAGCCTTCCCCAAACAACAGTGTCTCACAATAAGACTGGTTGCCTGGGAGTTTAGTATCCTACCTTTAAGTCTCTGTACCACATATTAGTACCAAAGACACAAGCTCCAGAGTACACTTAAGAACACGTAGGAAAGTTAGTTCCAGGTTGTCTAGATGTAGAAGGAAAATGCAACAGCCCCACACTAGAATACCTTGGCTCTGGAGTAAGCCAATGGTGCAGAAGGGTCAATCTTCTGCACATCAGCCTTTATTAATGTTAGTGCTCTTTTCTGCCAGTGCTGGAATGGCCGTTTGCTCTGCTTCAAAGCCCCATCAGGGTGGACTGGCAAGCCTACCAGCCTTTTCCATGGGCCCTTTCTGACACCTCTGCTCCAGGGCCACATCTTCCAGTCGTTTACCACGAAGTTATGTTTTCACCACCTTGCCACTCTCCAAACTATGACCTTTTTGAACTGTTGCTAATTTTTTTTTGTTCAGAGGAGATGATACCTAAGGTAGAATTCTTGACCTAGGCCCTCAGTAGACCCAAGGTTTTCCACAGAAATGCCTTTGCTCTTCCAAGGGCAGGAGAAGAGAATTAAAAATAAATGAACAAATAACTGTAAGATGGAAAAAGTGAAAAGTTGTAGCCACAAATTTGCTGATAAAAACATGAAGGCTCAAAAAACTAGTAATCATAATCCAAGTTTCTCCAGTGATATTCCCTATAACATTTTAGGTCACAAAGTACATTAAAACATGTCTGCATAAACAACCTGCATGAGCTCATCCCTTTCTGCCTTGTTTTTCATGTTTGTAAAGCTGAGGCTGTAATATTTGACTGAGGTATTTCTCTGAAGTCCAGCTTCTGACCAAACTTGTTATTATAATAATTACTGAAGCAGATGTCAGAATCAGAATGAAAGCATTGTCATTCAACAATTAAAACATAAACCACAGCCATCACTTTCCTTGTGTTATTATACGTGTAGACCCAAAAGAGCAGAAAATGAATGTTCAAACTTGCTTCCAGGTGTAATCCTCTGTTAGGAGAGTGTCTTTTTTTTTCATTTGTGTCGTGTGTCATTTCCGCCCCCCCCCCCCCCCCCCCCGCCCCCATCAAAGGTTTTTCCAGTACACGTAGCTGTGTCTAGCTGTAGCTAGAAAAGATACAGCTGTATTTTTTGGCTTAGATAGCTTAAACTCAGTTCTCAGCAACAGCTTAGTCTGAGCAGTTTTACAAAACCATTTTTCTGTAAACATTTTCATTCATTAGTTATGATGTCTGCACTCTCTTAAAACTTAATAGTGACCGGGTGCCTTAACTTCCTATTACCAGACTGGTCAGATATTGACTCAAGAGTGGTCTGAAAGCCAGGGACAGGGGTGAGAGAGAGCGCACTTTAATGAAAGCTGTACTCCAAGATGGAGGCTTGTGAAAAACAGTCCAGAAAGCTGATGCTGAGTGACCCCTAGAGCAGCACCTCAAGTGGTGGTTGAATGACTATGGTCTGCTTGGAAAGGAATTATTACGCTAGTCTTGACCTCATGGCTTTGGAAACTGTTGTTTGCAAATGGACCTCACACAAACGGAGCACAAAACAGAGGATCCAGACTAGGTCTTGGGGGTTTTGCAAGCATTCCCACTTTGGGGTACTCAGAATCTGGAGGCAGGTCCTTGCCTGAGGTTCAGTACGATCTCTAATGTAGCTAAATCATGCAGCCTATAGAGGCTGCTGTAAGGAGGCTGCTGCTTCCCACAGAGGTAAAGTCCAGCCAAGAATAGCATGCGTTTCCTCCTCTGCATCTAGCACAACTGCAGCTAAGTGGTTGCTTATGTTCAGAAATGAATGAAATATTCAACAAAAACAAGAATCTTCACTGACACAACCACTGCTTCTTAATAATTAGACAAAATAGTATTGTCTTGCCCAAGCATGCCTGGCTCTCTAAGGATAATGGAGACAGTGCAGTGTTTGGATAGCTGCTCTTTTTTTCTGAAGAGCGGGGAGGGTGTGCCTGTGTGAGGGCATGTTCACAAGAGTTTTAGCTCAGAAAGAAATAGGTACATCTGGAAAGAGTATAATCCAGGTTGCCAGACTCTGGCACTGCTACTAGAAATAATCCTTTCTAAGGAAAGTACCAAAATGTGGCTGTCTGGTTTGCCCACAAATATCTGGGCATTTTTCTTGGCAGACGTGGTTACTGGCAGTTATTTGGCATTTTGATTCCTGCCCCAACTTGTGTCTAGTCTCTCTTTGCCAAAGATGGAAGGATACGCCTGCGGTTAAATCACTGGCCTAAGGATTAGGCAAAGTGGGTTCTGCTCAGATTTTAGTCTGTATCCTTGGCCAGGTCACTTAAGCAAGAATTTTGAAAAGTGCTCAGCACCCACAAACAGGATCAGATTTTTCAAAAGCTCTCTGCTTCCAGTGAGACAGCGGCAAGATGATCAAAGGAACTTTTCAGAAAATTTGGCGCAAGTGTCATTGCAAGAGCTACTGGGTGCTGAGCAGTCATGAAAATCTGTTTCTCATTGAGGTGCCCGGATGGGAACCGAGCTCTCCAGCTAGCCCCCATCGTGACAGGAAGACACTTGAAAATCTATCTGGGAGCAACATCTTGAAATGCTACACCAGCAACTTTCTTTGTGCCTCAATTTCCTCTAAAATGAGAGTGATGTTGCCAGGGTGCTTGTAAGGATAAATTCATTAATCTGCTGTATGTTATGTTCTTGGATGCCTCTGCAGCCAGGAGCAGGAGCTGAAGCAGTTGTAGTATGTCTTTCCAGACATACCAATAATCTGTATAAGCAAGAGTGTGTTAAAGGGACTGGAGCAGCAGTTCAGGAGTCAGCTTCGTTCTATGTACAATTTAAGCCTTCAGGTACAGGAGGTGCTGCTTTTTGTCTGTCTTAAATCCTTGATCATGAGTCAAGGCTCTGCCATACTATAGGATGTATCAAAAATATCAAAAAGACTTACCCTGAAACCCCTTGTTAAAAACAAAGTGGCGCAGGGAGAATACATTGGAAAGAAATAATAATGCTGTTCTGTTTAGCTGCTTGCTTTCTGAACTCTCTGCCTGTTGAGTGCAATACTTCTTTCATTTTCTTTCCCTACGTCCCACCAAAGTGTTTGGTATTTTGGAGGGAGTTTTGGGGTATTAGAACTTCAACTTTACTGGACTGGTTACTCTCCTTGTACTACACAGTAGTATTTTTTGCAGGTGAGGGTTTTTTTTTTTGTTTTGAGACCAAAGAACCTTAAATTCAAAACGGACATCTCTTTCTTTCTTTCTTCCTTCCTTTTTTTTTTTTAACTTACAGTGGCCTCAATTTTGCCTCCAGATGGGGAAATCCAAAAGGTCCTGGGCCTCCTGCGGTGTGTGCTGGAGCAGCTTTCCTTCTCTTTCTCAGCAGCCTTCCCTCACAGAATGCAACATTTTCTCTCCAGCTAAGAGTGGAGCCCCTCCTCTGTCCCCCTCATTTTTGGCCTTCCAGCATTGTCTGCATCTGTGTGCACTAATGCTACCCAGATCCTTCTCAAAGGGGCACCGACGACTGGCATGCAGAAGTGAAGCCCCTAGGCTCTATCTCCGAAACCCAAGAAACCTCAAATCCATTGTGTTTCTATAAATGCTCCTCAGCTGACTGGGCTGTTGGGAGTTTATGCTCTCCTCAACCCTTGCCTCTCCTTTGGGAATGGGAGGCGCTGGCTTTAAATCAAGTTTCTGACTGCCGATGTGCAGAAACAGCATTAATGTTAGAGTAATCCGGAACCACAAAGCCACAACACGAGGAGGGAGGGGGTAAATCAACATGAGGGTCCTGGCCTGGCTGCCTTTATATTTCCCTGGAGTCTAAAAGACTTACAAGCAGTTCAGCAAGCAAAAATATTTCTCCTTGTCATTTTTGGTGGTGGAGGCAGAGAAGCTGAGAAGGAAGGGTTGCTGAGCCCTGAGCTAAGGTCTGTGGTGCTGACTGCTCCTGAAAAATGCTGTTACTTCTGCAGTTACCTTCAGCTTTGGTGTGAGTTGAATGAGCCACTCCCTGTCGCATGGATGTGGTTGTTATTTTTGAGAATAAGGTGGTATGTTGTGAGTGTCCATCAAGCTAACATTCTGGCTCTCAAAATACACTTGATGAATGGAGCATTAAAATTATAATAGGTTTCTGTTCACTTAGTTTTGTTATACTTGTTTTCATTAGATGAAGCATTAGCAGAACAGTGAAAGTACACGTAGGAGAGAAAACATCTCTGAGCAGTCACAAATTGAATGTTTTGCTTTTGTTTCATAGACATTTTATATCGAGTTCTTGAGGCCCTTCAACGCACAAGTGACAGATGAGATGCTGAAAACAGGGTGATTCAAAAGAATAATATAAAATATTCATAGCAAGTGAATTCTGAACTCAGTGAAAGGCACTTTTTGTGACTGAAATTTGCATCTAAGAGCTATCTTGCCCTGACTGCAGAACAGAGATAAACCACAAGAATCACAAGCAAAAAATAATCGATACCTTGGATTTTGGATACTGAGTATTTGCAACTAGTGACTGAAGAACAACTTAAAACCAAAATACAATGAAGGTGACATTACAAAAGATGGCTGAGCAGGGTGGATTTCCTTTCACAGCAGCACAAAAATAAAAAATACACTGTTGCAAATTAATCTTTCATCAATTACTAGGCTTGGACGTTAAACAGTTTTCTTTATTTCTAGGATAGTATGAACAATGTTTTCAGCTGAGGCTAGCAATGCAAGCTTAGGGAACAATCCTGAAATGTCTTCCATGTTTCCTGATGTAATATGTTATGCCCAGATTTCCAAAAGATAATAATAGGTTGTAGGAGTTCCTGAACATGCGAACTAAGTAAACATCCTTGCAGTGGCAACTTGGACTGTACTGTGTAGACTTCCTAAACTGATCTTTTCTGGTTGGAACTGGAGGAGAGTGGAAATTCCTGTAACACGGACAGAACATCCAACTACTGCACCACTTCTGTGGACAACAGAAACTGGTGCTATGTCTGCACCTACATGCACATACAGCAAAACAGCTTGGAGGTCTCACTACCCTGACTTGCATGTGACTTGTGCACACAGTAGGAACTCAGTTCATCACGAGTCCCTTCATCCTTCACTGGAGTGTATTTTTGGAGCTATTCATCCAATAGGGGATAACCAAGACAGGATGGGACAGACTCCTTCCAGTTGTTGCCTTGCTAATTCATGTAGGGAATTAGTGTTCAACAAATATGCAGGGTAGCTCTTGTGAACTGACATTCAGCTTGCGAATTCTGCATTACACAAGTACTGAGTCTTGTCCAGTATCTACAGCAGCACATCACAAATTGTACCCACAACAAGTATTTCTGTCTCAGAATACATTCAAGCGGAGCCAAATAATGATTACAGCTGGTTTTGAAAGCACAGCTGGATTTCGCTAAGCTCTGCCCATCCTCAGAAAAAAATCTTTCCATTCATTGGAGGGCTTGTGCTCTGTTCGAGAGCTCTTTTTTTTTACCCTCTTTGAGTTAACCAGAACTTGGCTTTGGCCCTTTAAATCCTCCTCCCTATCAGCTCAGCAACCACAAGAGGAAGTTTATTACTGAAAAGAAATCTAAGAATCAGTTTTGGCCAGCATTGTCTTGGAGAGTGCATTTTATTAACATGGGTTTGGTTTTATTTCAAAAACACTTTGACAAGCACTGACATTTTTGGACACACTAAAGCACGAGAGACTTATTCCTAAAGGCCTAAGCTTTGCATTTTTTCTGCAGAGAACAATGTGATATGCTACTATGGCGAATTCAATTCAAGCCACTGACTGAAAGGAAATAAGTAGAGTATTGTCTTTTTTCCTTTATTTTCTGAAATACATTTTGTGTATCTGCTAGTGCTTGTGGAACGTACTTAACTACTCTTTGCTTATTTGTTTTTTATCTATAGTGCAGGTGATATATATCAATGTTGGCAACAAAAACTTTCCTCACAAGCTCACTTTTATAGTTCATCTGTGACCTAAAGTAGCTACCTCTTGACTTTCTGATGAGATTTGCCAACAAAGGTCCCAGTTGTGTGTTTTACATTAATGTCCATCAGCTGAGAATTGGACTAAAATCACATAATTCATAATTCATTTACTAAGAAATACTGGGAACTATCTGAGCACTTTCTTTTCCTTTTTCATTTTTGTTTTGTTTTTTTTTTTTTCTTTAAGGCAAGCTGAAAGTGAAATTCTGGTCTCTGAGCCACTTGAAAGACCTTTGTTCTAATACTCCGCTTTCACTGGAGCTCCACACACAATGGGAAGAATGGAAGGGTAGAACAGAGGTAAGTCATGTACTGGCATCAGCAGATTTGACTATTGGATTTTTTCAGTGGAAAGTTGATTATATTTGGTTTGAGTGCCCCTGAGGCTGTGCTATATTCTGTTCTGTCCCCTTTGAAAATTATGTCAAGTAAATGAGAGGCAATGCAAGCATCTCCTTTTCAGGGACTGTAGTGCATTACATACATGTGCTGTTGCTTCACCTCGTAACACTGGCTTTTGTAGAAATCTGTTTTGCTCTGCGGAATTTTCAGTTGCAGAAATGGTCAAATGTTTTGTTTGAAGTTCCCTATGCAGACTTCTTACCTTCCTTTCAGAGAGAAGAATGTAGCAGTATGGTCTGGAAAGAGTGGTTGCTTTTTTAGTCAGCAGGAAACATATGCTGCCTATGTTTCATAAATCTGCCTTTTAATATACCTTTGATATCTAGCATGTCACCCTGTTAGTTTGGACTCGTTCTGCCTTTAATAGGATAGGTTCTGTGTATCCTATACGTTGCTGTGATAGATTCCAAGGATCTGGAGTGAGCTGGCATACCTGACTCAGGAGTCTGTGATTTTTAGTGCTACGGATATTTATTTAAAATAAAAACTCAATTCTTAAGTTTGCAGTACATGTTTTAATCTCATATTTATTTCAGACCGACTGCAAAAACAGTATGACCTGTTTCTTCAGTTGCATAACCAGATTATATAGGCCCTTCCCTAGAAGAATGGAAAATAACTAGTTAGATTCTTCTGGTTTGATTTTTTTTTTTTTGTTTGTTTGGGGTTTTTTAGGTTGGCTTGTTTTGTTGTTGGTACCATTTATTTCTTTTTTTGCAATGTGGAGTTCTCAAAAGCTGACATTCTCAAGTTTGATCTCAATTTGAGATCACCAAGAATATTTGTGATAACTGGCCAGATGTCTCTAAACTGAGTGTAACAAACATACATATGGGCACACAGACACTTTCCTTGAAGAGGTGGAAAAAGCAAGGTTTGCATATGATGCATAACAGAAGGATGCTCGAGCTGCATAGTATTATGAATGGCATAGCTGCTAGCATGCTTCTCAAATCCTAATTGGAAAGTTCCTTACCTCCCAGGAACATCATATTATTTCTGAGTGCACTCATGTTGAACTCAGTGTAGCTGTTGATTAGACCCTTTAAGGAATGATATCCACATACATGCACAGACACCACAGTCATCAGTTAACCGCATGCACACAGCACTGGGAATAGAACTTAGGACCTTCGCCTCCGCAAACACAGCTGCTCATCTGGCTGTGGGCTTTGTAGCCAGCAGAGGGAACTGATAAACACTGTCATAGGGCTGCTTTGTATAGCTTTCTTTTTAACCAAGAGAGGGCACTGATTCTGACTCCTTTTGAAAAGGGTGCTATATATGTCACTTCTTAACAGTTTCAACTGCCCATTCAAGAAGCAAGACTTACATTCGTCTTGCTTTTGCTATAAAATATGGACTCCCATGAAGAAGTTTAAATCATCAAAAGATGTCCCTAGACTGCATAGTAGTATTAATCCCCTGCAGTGCAATTACAGGACATTAAATTCATTATACATCAAGACAATTACAGAAACACATCCAACATTTCAGGAGTGCAGGGAGACCAAGCACAATTGTTTACTGATGTGTACAGAGAATAGGCACAGTTGTTACACAAGTCCCACAAAAGGCTTCAGAACCAGGACTCATCATTATCTTTTTAAACATAAAGAGCTCCTCAACTTTTGCTGAAGAAGAAATCTGTTAGCACAAAGAATAGATTTTGTTTTCTGGAGGGAAAGCCGCAAAAGGGCAACATCACGATCACAAAACTCTAGAAAGTGTAAGTAGGTAAAGTAAGAAACTTGTACACTTACATACAGATAGATGTTGGTTTTAACAATACAGAACAAGCCACTTCTAAGGTTTTTATCTTTTCTTGTTCCTTGCTACAATAACTCTGTTGAACCATTCAGAAATATGACTTTAGAGAAAACTAGAAATTATCTCCCTATAGAAGGAAAGAACCCAGAGCTCAGAATAACTGGAAGGCCAAAAGAGTAAGGGAAAACACAGGGATATATTTAAGGTTCAGGTACAAAACCGGCTGCCTGGTAGAATGGACATATGAAAATTGTCCTGCCTTCTATGGCAGGTAGGGACATGATGACTCATGGTCCTTATCATTCCTGCTAGTCTAGTTACCTCTTGCACATTCACTATTTTCCCTGTGAGCAATGCATGCTTAGCGGTAATTTTCAAGTTAAAAAAAATAAGAGACAAGTCCTCCACTGCTAAGGTAATTACTTTAGAAATAGAGGAATGTAGTTTTTTTTTTTTTTGAAAATGCAGAATTTGCAAGGAACCAGATGCAATTCGGAGCCTATACCCTCACAAATGAGCCCTAAGGATAAAACCTAAAGCTCCGGGGTTAAAACCTGAAGAGACAGGGCAAAGTTAGTGGGGTTCTTTGTTGTTGTTTTCTGTTTTCATGGGTATAAAATTATATCCTGTATGTTTATAGAGGTGACATATGATAGCAAATGTAGAAAAGAAAGGAAGAATGTATTCTATGTGTCAGGTAGGAGCCATGTGAAAAAGTTTGCATAAGCACCATGTGATTCTCTTTAGGTTTTTACTGCTACTGAGTTATCAAGATTGAATTCCTATAGTTGGATGTTACCCATCATTTCTGGTCCATGGCAGTGGATCTCTGCTTGTTCATCCTGCCTAGAGTGGGCTGGTGTCTTTTAACCACAAGAGGGTACGGAAAAGGTGGTCATTTCATTATTTATCTATTTATTTACCCCCTCCAAAAATGGTTTACAACTCCTTTTCAGGTGTTTGTAAAGGGTTCCACAGGAAGTTTGAAAGTTTTAGGAGTAAATTACCTCTCTCAAGATTTGCCACTGGAATTCTCCCTGCTGTTCAACTCTAGAACGTCTTGCAAAGACTAATCAGCTGCAAAGGGGTGGATCTTATAAGGCTGAATACAGAATGAAGCATGGAATTAAAGTGCTGCAACCTAGAAGAGCTAGATCTGACTCTCTAGCATGATTTTTCACTGTGACTCTAAGCAAAACAGTCCATGTATTTAGTATCAGCATGGCCAAAGGAAAATACCTGCCTCACAGAGAAGTGGGTGACAAATTAGAAGGTCATCATGTCTCACCAGCAGCGGTAGTGGCAGGCCTATGCCTAGATAAGCAGACAGTGATATGCTTATCTGGTATTTTTAGGTATCTAGACTAACACTTCTGACAGCAGTGGGAGTTATACTGGTGGTTTAAGTGGGCATTAGTGCCCTAAATCAACACTTAAAAAACCTAAGTGCAACTGCCAGGAGAAATAGCTGAGCATGCCTTTTTAACGCTTAACTGGTCTGTGGCTGAAAAAAAGAATATAATCTCCTTACCTTTATGCTGCTGTTTTAAACTGTTATGGTCATTACTCAAAGAATCCCAACTCCTTGTTCTCCCATTGGTTCACTTTTTTTTAATTGTGGTGTAGCATTATTTTAAATGACAGTTCTTTAAACCTTATTATCATTTTGCTTTGATCTTACAAAAAGGAGTTTCAGCTCAGCACAGAAGTCAATAAATGAATTCCTAGACATCTAAGTTCACCTGCTGGGTGCAGTTTCCCTTCTTCCCCTGATGCAAAGTGATGCTAAGTTGAATTATCTACTCAGCCTAAGACAGAAATTGCTCAGAGGAGATTCTGATCTAAATTAGATGCATTCCTTTGAACAGAGTTTTCTTAATATGTCCTGCAATCCATCAAATGCCAAAAAAATACATTTGACAGCAGGATTTAATAAAATGTATTTTGTTTTATGTACATTTCCTGTGGCAAATGCATTTTTAATTTTTTTTTCCTTGAAAATTATTCTGCTAGAAATTTTTATTTATCTGATAGAGTGAAATTCTGTGTGGATAATGAGAATTTACTGCCAGATTATACACCTACATTCTGTACACATTACACTTAAAATCACATATCTGTGTTTTACAAGAGGGGTAGATTTGGAGAGGGAAGTGATATATAAAAATATATATGCTATAAAAATCATATGTTAACTAAGGAATAAAATTTTGCAGCTCAGCCACAGAATGCCAGTTATAAGGAAAACCACTGGGCTTTATTACTGTCTTCTATGGGCAACCTGTATGGATTATCTGGGTGCAAAAATAGTTTTACTGTAACCCTGCTATAGAAAGCACTGTACTTAATTTTTTAATAGTTCCATTTTTAGTTTTTAGTTTTTTGTTTGTTTGAGGTTTTTTTAAAGATACTTATGTAATCTTCCAGGCAAATAGCTGAAGGTAGTGTTTTCTTTTCCCCATTCATTACAATAGATAACATGTAAAATGCAGAGAAAACCTTAGATGTAGTACACAGAAAAGAGCACTTTGAATGGAGTTCTGCTGTTGTTATACAATGCTATAGCTTAAAATGTTACAGCTATATGTAGACATAATTCTTTTAATTTGGGGAAAGAACAAAAAATAGTCAATTTAGAAAGAGAATTAGCTGGCTATCAAGAAGAAAATACCACTGTCTAACTGCAGAATGTACTAGAGAGTAGAGACAAACAATTTACTGACAGCATTCACTGCTTGCTTTTGGTAGTTCATGCTTTCCCTCCTCTCTGAGCACTGGAGAGAGGCATTCTAGGATTAGGATTTCTGTGATGGAATTTCTTTAAACAGGTGACTGTATGTTAAAAGTGCACTGACTCACACAAGGTTAGAAATTGGTACTAGTCACTAATAGATCCATCTCTGTGAGGATGAATATATGAATAGAGGGGAGTGCAAATATAGTTTTAAAATAACTTGTTAATATTTCAGCTGTTCAGTAGCTGTCTCTGAGGCAGTTAACTATTCCTTCCTCTAGCATTAGAAATACCTATGTAGGCAAACTCTACATAAAATAAATTCAAGCTGATCTAAAAACTTCAGAGACACAAGATCTGTTGTTCCAAGAAACAGAACTTTTCTTGTGAAATGTGTACTTTAAGCATATTTGGTACTACATAATGAATTCCATCAGCCTTATTAATATGCTTCTGGGGGCTTAAGTTTCATCACACTATTTTAAAGGCAGTGAAACCTGTGAAGATGCACTTCAGTCCCAAGATTGGCTCAATCTGGCTAATAAATAATAATAGTAATAAAAACCAATTCCTTCCTTAAATTAGCTTTTTTTTTTTTTTTTTTTTTTTTTTTCCCACAAACAGAATTTAAGGAAGCTTTAGAGTGTAGTTTGTTTGATAACTTTGACTGGACTGAGAGACTACTAAGAGGGATAATAAATTGTTAGAATTGGTCTGGGTATACTAATTTCTTCAAAAACAATCAGAAAGGGAGAGAAGACCTTTTCCCAGCCACAGAATGTTTCCCAGCAAGATCTGTTTTTATTTCATTGCTAAAACAACAGGCTGTTACTAACTTAAATGTCAGATGACACTACATCTGAAAAAAAAAAAGGGGGGGGGTGGTGGAAGCCAGCACCACCCAGCAAGGCAGTGCTAGAGTTCACATTAAGACTTCCTCACAATAGCTGGTTAGAACAGAAACCTGAAGTAGCAGTAATCTTACCTTGAGTATACAAGATCCAAGGAGAGAAGATCACTGGCTCAAAACAGGGGAGGACTGAGAAAGTGCTCTGATCTGCTGCTGGTAGCATGCACTTGGCTTTTATGTGCAGGTGGGAGGAGCTGCTCCCTACGGTAGGTGGGCAGTGAGGATAGCAGGCAGGCAGCCTTCAGGAGGCTTAGTAGAGTAAGTTTTTGCTCTTTGGGGACAGAGAGAGGAAGGAAAAACAGGCTGGATGGCACTTACAGGAGAAGTAGTTTTGGATTTATTTGATTTTTTTTTTTCTTCAAAGATTGTTAACTAAAGATTTTCTACTGTCTTTGTTTCTCTGAATCTCTGAATTATTCCAGTTACAGTTACAACGCTACTGGGTCTTGCTTTGTCTTCTGGATGGATTTTTACAGCAGTGAGATAACACTGCAAAGTAGTTATCAGAAAGGCTGGAGTTTCCCTTTCTGAGAAGGAATAGCTGTGAAGAAGCAGCCCCTTGATCCCTGAAACTGTCTGTTTACTCAGGGACTGAACTTCCTTTATATTTCAAATGTCTACTTGATCTCAGCTCTGGAATCTTCCTAAGTTTCTGTCATGCTGAGCTACCCAGCTTTTCCTTGATGCAGCTGTACTGTGTTCCATCTACACATAGACTTTCTAGCAGTTTAGTTTAAAGCAGTTTCATTGTTCCCCGTGTCTGAGTTCTAAACAATTTTCCCAGCTGGTATTCTCCAAAGGCAAATGTAGCCAAAAAGACGAACCAGTAAGAATATGCATTCCTGGTGTTTTCTGTGTAAAATCATTCATTGTTCCTTTTAACTCATTCATTGCTTGCAAGGCACAGAAGGGTGGATGGCATAGTATCCAGACACTGACTCCTGCAGGTGAAACAGACAGTTGGACCCATCTGGAATAAACTAATTCTGCATCTGCACATGTCCCTGCATGAAGCAGCTGGGCCTGCATTATTTAGCATAATACACAAGTAAACTGTATATCATATTGGAAGTCAGTGAGTGGAGAAAGCCTGAAAGATAGAACAGGAAGGGCAGGACAGTGGTGTGAAATCAAGAGGTGCATCCTGATTTAAAATCCATGGAGGGCCAGGCAGAAAAATGAATAAGAACTTTAGTTTACGGAGTTGTGATAAGCAAGTCTGTAGTGAAGGAAATTGAAATGAGATATAGTATATACTGCTTCTTGCACTGAAGGACCAAACTGGTCACTGGATAAGGAGGTGTAAGATACTTCCATCATTATACTGAATTTGCTCTAAGAATTAGACTCTTGTATCTGTATTTTGAAATCTGAATACATGTGCTATGATCAGCATAAATAGGTCTCAAGTCCTAAGAAATTTATGTTGGGAGTGCATATTAAGTTTTAAGATAGACCCAGAGTAGCATTCACTTCCTCATCTTTCTTCTCCTTTTCTCTTGATTATGATGGGGGGGGGATGTTGTTTTGTTTTGTTTTATTTTGTTTTGTTTTGTTTTTAAAGCAGGACTGAATTAATCAGAACATTTTTGATTGCATGCAACTTGATTTGTTTTGTCTTTTTCAAAAAAGGCTTACAAATCAAGTCAAGCACCCATCAACTTGGGTGTCAGTGTTATGTGGCAGAAGTAGCTACATAATCTTGGTGATATAGCCACTGATATTTAGAAGCATCAAGCTGAAAAGGACTGTTTAAATTGCTAATATTTTTTACAGTTATTTTTTACAGTTATCAAGCTGATGTTGGGTAGGGCAAGTTTACATTATTGCAAGTAACTGGGAAAAAAATAATACTATTTTGTTATTTCTGCAGCAGTCAATATATGTTTATAGTTCTCATTAAGAAATTAATTCCTGCTCTGAAGGAATTGTGGTGTGCTTTTAGGAAGACTACACAGTATGATGGCATAATAACATGCACATAGGGAAAGCAAGGATAAAAGTTTAAGCAATACGTTTATGTAATTAGTTCACATATGGCACCTTGTAATGGTTCAATGGATTAAATTATGTATGTGAACCGGAATTCTACTCAGCTAACATCTAAACAATCAGATGGTTCTGTACTTAGAGAAATCTAGGTCAAGATTTTCAGAAATTAGAGTGTAAATAGGTACCCATGTTCTTATCTCATGATTAAACTGTTCTTACAGTTTGAAAATTGCTGTTATGTCTCTCTTAATACACTCCCTACATAAATTCAGTACCTTCTAAAGACTGAGCTGTTTTTTTCTTGGGAACAAAAGTTTAAATTTAGAGGACTAGCTGTGTGTTGATGTTTTTTTTCTAAAAAACACCTTATACTTCAGGTATTAAGTGCCACTTCACTTCTCAGAAGTGAGACAATACTCCAGCCAGCTCAGTGTAACTCCTTCATATTCCGTTGCTTGTGTCCGCTGATCATGTGCCTTGCTGCACTGCAAACTCAAGGGCAGCCTTATCTTTTTATACTTCTGGAAGAGAAGAATTAAACAAATTTTTCTTTAGTTCTTTCCTTGAGGGAACATTAAATCACTTTTACAAATGTTAAGTAAAGCTTCATAGTTATTAAAGCACCACCATGATATAATTATATGGAATATTACCTGATGAGACTAGTACATTAGGCACAGACCTGTGATTTTCTAGTTACTGCATCACTTCTTTAATGAGATTTTTAGCAGATCATTATCAAAATATCTACGGGAAATTTGATTTAGGTGATCACATGATTGACTGAATTTCCGTTCAGGGAAGTAAATTCAATGTGGACACGTAGCAGTAAGGGTTGTCATGTTCCTGTGACTAAGAGTGATGTTCAACTTTTCAGTTTTCACCTGCCTTTTAAAAATAAAGTTATTCTTTCAAGCGACACTTCAGTGCTGTAGCCTTCTTGCTCAATTCTTGCCCCTAAATGTCCAGAATGGTTTGCCTTGAGCTTCCAAAAATATTTGAGGCAGTCTGTGGTTTTCAGCCTGTGCTTTCCAAAATCAATATCAGATATTTGCTTTACTTTTGGTAAGGCTACGCCTGTAGTGTAGAACAGAACTGTTAGTAATGGAGGCAACTTCATCAAAGTTGGATAGCTCATTTTGCCATACTTTTGGGAACAACGTACATTTGTTCTTCAGTGAGCCCCTACTAACTTAAACTTGTTCCAGCATACAAAGTGTATGGCAAAGAAAAGTTATAAACACAGCTGGCATCATCCTTAAAACACAGATGAAAACTAAATCTATATAAGCCAGGCATTTCACTCTAAGCCCTTTAAAAGGAACCAAGTCAAAATTCCTACATTGGTTCCATAGAGGGATTAAGTGATTATTGCCAGTTTCCCCTGAGCGTAACTGATCTAAAATAATGTGGCTGAGTGTTGGTGGTGGATGCAGAATGAATTACCCTGAATAGATTGGGAGCTTAAACCTTTGCAAATAAATGACGATTTATGTAGCATCACAACAACAGCTCAGGTAGGTGGCTACTTGTTGTTCATGGTTAGATAGCATGGTGATGGCAGATTAGCCATCAAGATCAAGGTGTCAATGTTTTTTTTATACACAGAATTAGAGGGAAACCTCCTAATGTAAAGTGAGATAATACATATAATAGTAAGCTCATGAGATAAAAGTTGACTCTTCCAAATTTCAGATCTAGTTTTAAAAATGCTATAATTAAAGACAGAGGAAGACTTTTCACAGTTTTGCTATAATGTTTGTTGGTACAAAAATATTCTGAACATCCTATAGGTAAATTTCTTTTAACCTCCACAACCCTTCTGTAAATATATTCTTCTTTTCATTTTATTTGACTGTAGGACCAAAAGCATGAACAATTTCTCCATTTGACCAGTAGTATATTTTATTAACATATGTTTCAGGCAACATTCTGTCTTGTGTCATGCTCCCTGTTATTTTAAGTTTTGTCCAAAGTCTTTCCAGCAGATTTGCCTTTTAAAGAGTTGAATGTGACAGTGTTGCAGATTTGTAGACCCATAAAGATTCACAAACCTAGAAAAGAGAGAGTAAAGGGACAGAGTGAACAGTTTTCAAAGTGCCAGCTCAATTAAATTTGTGTTCTCTGCCTGACCACAAGTATCTGTCTGATATTGCCTTTCAGATTTGCATCCGTAGATTCGGACCAGCAGGATGATCTGGCTACAAAACTACTGTATGCCAATCCAACGTAGGATATAATATCAGGATACATTTTGAAAGTACAGGTCTTGCGTTCCACATAAGTATACACCAAGGCCTGAATGTGCATATGGAGGGAGCACATTTAAAAGACACCTGCATACCTCAAGCAATGTTTCCTCCTGTATGACTAGGTTCATTCTTTAGCACTTGACCTGACAGAGGCAGAATTGGAAAAAAAAGCCTGGGAAGAATTGATACAGAACATACTGTAACCATAACCGGTGCCATTTTGTGTGTCTCTTAGCTGTGCTGATTCTGTTTAGTGTTGTGTCCACCAATGAAATGGAATGGAATGCAGTCTGAAGCTGCTAGCATTAGATCAATCAATCTAGCCTATGATTGCATCATTTATCTCCTATATTTACTGAATTCCTACATGTATGTGTCAGCTCTGGAATTTCCACTGGGATTCACTAGCTGATGGTGATGCTTACCGTATCAAAACAGAGAAAAGATGCATACATTTTCTTTACCGAGTGACTCATGGCAGTGTTGAAGACTGGCTGGTTTTCTGGTAAGTGCATGATATAACATAAACCAAATTGAGCATATAAAGGTTGGGAATTCACTGGCTGGGGAAGCAGTTCTGCTGAAAACAATGGGAAAGTCCTGATAGACAGCAAGCTGAATGTGAGCCAGTAGTAGATTGTGGCAGCAAAGAAGGGCAATGTTATCTTCGACTGTAATAAAAGGAGCACTGCCAGTAGCTTGAGGAAACTTGTTATCCCCCTCTACTCAGCACTTCCTAGGCTATACTGAGAATACTATGTCCAATGTTGAGCCTCCCAGAGCAAGAATGTTACCAATGAACTGGAGTGAGTTCAGTGGAGGGCCACTGAGATCATCTTCGTGTGCTTTCAGGTGAGGCTGCAGGAACAGGGCTTCTTCAGCCTGGACAACAGTTGGATTTGGGAGCACCTATAACAAACAGCAGCCTCCGGTACCTATGGGCAGGTTTTAAAGAAGATGGAGCCAGACTTTTCACAGTGGTGGAAGGGCAATGAACATCAGGCCTAAGTGGAAAGAAGGGAGATTGTGTCTGGATATAAGGAAAAACTTTTTCCCTGCAAGAACAGTCAGGCAGTGGAGTTGTTTGTCTGGTGGGGCTGTGCAGGCTCCATCATTGGAAATTTTCAAGAACCAGATGGATAAAGCTCTGAGCAGCCTGGTCAGACCTCATGGGGACCCTCATTCAAGCACAGAATTGATTTGACTAGACATCTTGTGAGGTCCCTTATGCTATGTTATTGTACAAAAATATTGAGTAATTTTTCGCTCAGGTGATACCGTGCAAGAGTTCAGATTAGTTGGGTTCCAGATCACCTGCATTTAAGAGATTGGCCCAGGGAATGGTCAAAGTTGATGAAGTGTCCCTGTATTCACATCTAATGTTTGTGCATTTCTGAAAAATCACCAAGGTAACACATGAAGTCTAAACTTTTAATGTGTTATTGAGGATTAAATATGACTAGTCTTCAGTTCCACCAGAATATGCTTGGTGGCAGCATTATGCATTCTGTGTGCATGTTTTGAGTATTTTTCTATTAAATAAGTTTTCTGAAAGTTTATTTAATGAAGCCAAGTGGCACACAATTTGGCTGTAATATATATATACTTTTAAATCTCTTTGCCAAAAGATTATATTGTGTTTTTATTTTCAAAAGATAATTTGTGCCCTGTTTCAAATGAAATACAGCATCCTTGGGAAAATACATTTCTGATCAAAGGAAATATTTGGCCCAGTGACACTGAAGTTAAAAAGTTCATGTTTTCTAATCCATCTCTTCCACAGAGCTCTTATGCCTTATTTCACAGGTATTTCTTACTTTGTAACTACAGAATTAATCAGTTTTGAAATTATACACATCTTTTGCTACCTTACTTACGTCATTAATTAATTCTTTTTCCTTCTGCACAAAAAAAAATCTATATAAAATTAATTTGTTTTTCTTCATTAATATTCAGACTGCCTAGTATTATGAGCAAATCACTAAACCATAGGAATTTGACCCCAAACATAATAATATTTTTTTTCAGCATTGGGGAAAATTGAGGTTTATTGCATATTTGGTCATTGGCAAAATTGTTTTTAAATGTAAAGACTGAGATTTTTTTTAAGCTTAAAATGGGCAAAAATCATTCTGGGCATGGATGTGGCAACTTTACATATAACACCTAAAACACATCTTGTAGGAACAACTAACACTTTGTTCAAATTGCATCACATTTTAGTGTTTGGTGAGACATTTTGTTTATCCTAACTCCCAAGAACACAGTGTAAAGGAAGCAGACCAGCTTCTGCTCTTAGTTCACAGTATCACAGTATCACAAGGTTGGAAAGGACCTCTGAGATCATCAAGTCCAACCTATAATCTAACACTAACACCAACACTAACACCAACCATCATCTAAACCATGGCACTCAGTGCCTCATCCAGTCTCCCTTTAAACACCTCCAGGGTCGGTGACTCCACCACCTCCCTGGGCAGCCCATTACAATGGCCAATCACCCTTTCAGTGAAGAATTTCTTCCTCACATCAAGTCTAAACTTTCCCTGACGAAGCTTAAGTCCATGCCCTCTGGTTCTGCCACTGGTCACCTGAGAGAAGAGACCAACCCCTGCCCGACTACAACCTCCTTTTAGGTAGTTATAGAGAGCAATGAGGTCTCCCCTGAGCCTCCTCTTCTCCAGGCTAAACAGCCCCAATTCCCTCAGTCGCTCCTCATAGGGCTTGTGCTCCAGCCCCCTCACCATCTTCGTTGCCCTCCTCTGAACACATTCCAGTATCCTAACATCTTTCCCAAATTGGGGTGCCCAGAACTGCACACAGTATTCAAGATGAGGTCTGACCAGTGCCGAGTACAGGGGGACGATAACTTCTCTGGTCCTGCTTACTACACTATTCCTGATGTAGGCCAGGATGCCATTGGCCTTTTTGGCCCACCTGGGCACACTGCTGGCTCATGTTGAGCTTCCTGTCCACCAGCACTCCCAGGTCCTTTTCTACCTGACTACTCTCTAGCCACTCTGTCCCCAGTCTGTAGCTCTGCATGGGATTGTTGTGTCCAAAATGAAGTACCCGACATTTGGACTTATTAAACATCATCCCATTAGAATCGGCCCAGCTCTCCAATCTGTCCAGGTCCCTCTGTAGGGCCATCCTACCCTCTAACAGATCAACCCTTCCTCCCAGCTTGGTATCATCTGCAAATTTGCTGATGATGGACTCAATCCCCTCATCCAAATCGTCAATAAAGATAGTAAACAGGACGGCCCCAATGCCGATCCCTGGGGGACAGTTGTAGTTGTAGGGTGGCAAAATACAAGTCGGAGCACAGGTGTGGTTGGCAATGCTCACACAGGTTTCTGTGGAGTTACGATTCAATCCTTCCCCTTTTTTCAGTCCTTTTACTTTGCTGAAGTAAACCAGAGTATGGCCTATGGAGTGCTTAGCAAATAGAGCCTGTCAGCCCAATGCCATTTGCTAGTGGTTTGATTCCATTCGTTTTATTACATATTAACTTGTTATCAGTCTTACTTTTATTGATTTTAGTTCACAGTTCAATGCTTCCACTAAGTTAACAGTATGTTAACATACCACAGGTATTTCATAGACTTCTTTGGTTTTCTTTTCTTTAATGAACTTCTAAAAGAGCAGTTGACTCTGGAAACAAGTCCTCTGAGTTTGTGTTAGCGTGATGATTAAGAAGACATTTGAATGCTCTGTCCAGCTTCTGTGGCAGCATCTACATCAAAGGAAATTCTGGTATGGATGAAAAGCTTTTCTGACATTGCTGGTGAACAGCTATAACACTCCAGTAAAAATCAGGGATGTTCAGCTTTCACAAAGTATTGGTTTATTATCAAGTAAGAATTTTGCTTGCCAACATGTTCACCAGGAGGAGAAAAGGAATAGAAAATGAGCACTTCACAACACATAAGCATTTATGCATGCATTCCCAAACTGACTTTGATCTTTTTGTTTTCCATGGATCCATCTGGATCAAGCTCTTTTCTTGTGAACATTCAAAGCATTATCTTGAAAGAATGAGTAGAAAATGATAGTTTCTGTATGTTATATTCTGGATAAAAGCCTTTTCCTAATTGTAAAAATTATTTTAAGACAACTCTTTGGAGTTTATAATTTCTTTTTTTTATTAACTTGTCTCATTTTGCTCATTTTGCATAATCGATTAATTCTCAGGTTGTCCCCCTGCTCATGTTATAACTGGAGGAGTTAGATCAATATTGACTGTTTTTTTAAAAATTCTATCTAAAGCTTTAGTAGCTTTCATTAATGCACTATAATGCATTCAGTAATGCTAGGCAAACCAACCACAAGAGGGTAACTTCACCATTTAGTTAACCAAGACTTTTTGCATTTAAGATCATAATGGTAAGCTTGTTTTTCATTTGTGTTTGTGTCTTGGAGAGACTTCAGTGGCAACCTACCAACGAACCTGCAGAAAGGATTTCCCTGTTTTCCTCATCTCTGATTCCACTTTGGACTTAGATATTGAGGAGCTTTTGTAAAAGAAAATAATATTTCATTTGATTAATCGGAGAATTCTTCTGTTGGGGCAGACCAATTGTATTAATGTCAGGGGGCTGAAACATCCAGAACTGTCTTATCTTTTTGATAGTAGTACATTTCCACTGCTGGAGAAGGGAAGTAGTGCATCTTGTACAGAACCTGCATTCTCTTATGGGAAGTGTGTAGACATGCTGTAAGTCACTAATCGAACCATGTGGCTTTCTTGCAATAGAATACTTGTAGACTGATTATCAAACTGCTTATAGTCCTATTTCCATGTCAGAAATCAGTGCTATTAATTTTTTAAATTATAGAGAACTTGGCATTGTTTTATTTCTGTGAGTGCTCAGTTCAAGGTTGTTTATTTTATATAAGTGCAAGAACTCTTCTAGATAGGATCTGTCATTTATGCAGTTGCAATAAGAAAAGGCAGGCTGAACTACTGAAGCTTCAACTATCATCTTAGCAAGTTATGTGAAAGCCTTTCTGCTCCATCCAAATGCAAAGGCACTTCATTTCTTAAAGCATTTATTTCTATTTATGTTGGACTGGGTGAAGTTTCCAAGTGTTACTTTTTCTCAAACAGTTCAATGTTTGGATGCTACTAGGCCAAAACCGTTTTGTTCCTCAGACCTCAGATGACGTTTACGGGAGTTAAAGAAGGCTTTTATTTGTTCATTTTTGCTTGGCTTTTTGTGTGTTTTGTTTGGTTTTGGTTTTCTAAATGAATGGAATCAGCTCTCTGTAGCTCCATTAGGCTTCTCAGCAACAATTGTAGAACAAGTCTTCCCAGAGATCTTTAGAAATGGACTATCAGTCATACGCTGTTGACTATGGGAAGAAGTAGATTGTTCAGCAAGTTAGCTTCTGTTGACAACTGCTATCTGCATGTTCTTACCATGCAGCTAATGTGAGGTAGCTCTCAACAGAGAACCATTCAGGTATGAGGAAATTGGTGTAAAATGCTGACAAACTTGTTATCCTGCCTTTATGTGTCTGTGCTGTTATTTATCACCATTTTGCCTACTGAACTTTACCTAACAATTCCAGAGAAATTCTAGGGGTAAGTCCTTTTTAGGCTT
Organism: Tapera naevia; assembly: GCA_033556795.1. NCBI lineage: Eukaryota > Metazoa > Chordata > Aves > Cuculiformes > Neomorphidae > Tapera > Tapera naevia. The sequence goes on along the minus strand of JAUMJJ010000300.1, from coordinate 2,712,565 downwards.
GTTTTAGATAGTCAACTGAAGTCAGAGATACTTATTTATACCATCTGATTCAGGAACAGTTGGAATAGCTTTCTCACAGGGTTCTTTGTACTTTTCTGCAGCCTTTCTCAGTGTGGTTTTGGATGAGAAGGACATTGTCACATGTACTTTGTTAATGATTTGGAACAATCAGCTGATTTTCTCCATAATTTTTCTTTAAGAATATTTTTCATGTAAATTTAAGTTGCTTAGTCTCATGGAAGGAAGAAAACCATGACAGAGTAGTTATTTGCTGAGCAGAAGATCACCTGCACTGCTGGAAGACTATACAGACATTGTCATATCGTTTCCACGCTGGAGAATTAGGATAGATTTTGAAATTACAGTCAGATTGTCTGAAGCAAATGAAATTTTTAAGTGTTTCTGTAATTATGGAAAACAAAATAAATAAAATTGGGATGAAGCTGCAAGCAACTTAAAGGCTAGATAATATTTTTTTTAAAGGGAGTTTAGATTTTGCACAACTTACTTTACCTCGTTCTAAAAATGTTGCAGGTTTTTTTGGCTTACACTTCTGTTCCAGTTCTTGCCCTCAAACTCTTTTCCTCTGCCCAGCAGAGGTACTCTGCCCAGTACCATCTCTTGGTACTCTAGGTGGTGAAGTAGGACAGTAACAGCAATCACCACTGTGTGATAACAGTCAGCGAAAGTGATTTTATTTGTTTTTTTCATGGTGTTCAGTTCAAGGCCTCATTGTGATGAGGACCAATTTCCATCAGGCCTTTCCAAACATGTCTCTGTAGGCCAGCTATATGATTCTGTAACAGCAAATTTCAGGGTGAAGTTCATGAGAATTAGAGAAGAAGAGGACTTGATCAAAGCTGTTGACTATGGAATGATCCACAGAGAGAGGCTACACACAGCCAATGTCACTCCAGATATTTTGCTGATCATAGTATTTTTGTCATAACTTTTTCTAAAAGTTCACAGCTTTCCAAGATAACAACTTCAGGATTGAAACATGTCTGTACTTCAGAGATGGCTGATTTTTTTTGTCTTTTTAGAGAGCACCTTGGTTTTTTTTTCCCCTCTCTTTTTTTTTTTCCTTTTATCCCTACAATGGGTTTTAGCCCAGATGCTGAAGTTACTAAATGTTTTGTAAAATTTGCTAAAGATTTGTGGCTCTCTCACATGAAAGAAACCCCAATAAACAAGTAAAAGGGCAAATCTTGGAGAGGCAGTGTGCAATACCAATATATTCTCTGCAAGTAAAACTGTCCCAGTCAGAATCAATGTACAACATTTAGATTCAGTAGTAATTCTGTTCAAAAAACCTGACATCAGTATATCTATATATTTTTTCTTGTCAGTCAAAGCAGAAGTCCTCATGTGCAAATCTGAGCTCATGTTACTTCAGCATATTTTTTTTTCCAGACTTCTGAGAAGAAGGAAATAAGAGTTTCCTCAAGAGAAATTTTTTTTCTTGTTCGGCTGAACTTCAAATTTTTAGGAAAGGGAACAGTGCATCCCGACTGTGACTGACTGGTGGAGGTACTTCTAGCATAGGTATTAATTTATTTACTTAAAAATGAGAGTTGGGAACTAGTCACAATCTGTAGATTGGTTAGTAAGTAAAATGGGAATGCAGTTATATTTAAACCTGTCATTTTGAAATATATGCACTGTGCATACTGGCTACAGAAGGAGGATCAAGGGCGTTTACTGAACATAAACATTTAACTTTCTCAGTGCTTCCAAATAACATTTCATGGCATATTTTCCACATTTTTAAAGACAATTGAGAATAAATTATAATGTGTATGAGGAAAGAATCTGTGTATTTTCATAATAGGGAAGATGAGGTTTTGAGTATTGTTTCCATGTAATTCTTTGATTTTGCACTGGGGCTCCGCGTATGTATTTTTATGCATGCAAATACATATGTAGCTGTCCTGTGCTGGCTTGAGACAAAATGACTTAATAGTGAGTCTTTAGAGAGATGACTCATAGCTCATAATTAACCTCATGAAGCATTAAACACCCTGCTGTTCTTCAGGGGGAGCATTTCAACTTCTGCTCAAGAACTTCTAATGAAACTTGCTTTGACTAAAATATACACACTAGTTAAATGGGTTCAAAGCATTCCGTTGACCAATTATTAGTTAATTTCTATTCAATTTGTTCTTAACAATACAGGTTGAATAAAACAAAATCATACATTATGGATATTCAGAGAACAGAAATGTTTTTTCTTTAAACTTAAAAAAAATCGATTATGGCTTTCTTGGGTTACCACCTTCTTTCTGTTCACATTTGTTTGTTCCCAGAGCACATAGCACTTTTAGAGCATCACAATTTCTGCAAAAAGTTGTCTTCCTACATATACACATTCCTATTCTCCACAGTGCTGGCAAGGATCTGCACCAGGCACCCTAAATAGACGGGTGCTAGTAGCAGAGAGTTCAGAATACTGCAAGAATAATGATCAGAGATCTGTGACTTCCTACCTACAAGGAAGTATGGGAGTTTGGGTTGTTTAGTTGAAAGAGAGCAGTTAGGGGCAAGAGAACATTTAGGGTAACATTAACAGCCTTAAGAAGTATGTAAAAGGGTATTGCAAAGAGGAAGAGGCAAGCAAAAAGTAAAAATCTGTATCAACAGGGAGCAGAGTTTGCTATCCTGTAAAAATTTATTTGCAGAAGGATCTAAACTAGTCTGTTTGTTTACATTGGAAGATTTGTACAGACAACTTTAAAGACTTCCGTGATGAACTGGGAATTATCCAGACCATGTGAGAATCAGTATCAAACACTTTAAATGACTGAACACATGCTTTGAATAAAAAATACTTAAGGCCATGTAACAATGAAAAATTTGTGTGCAGTCCATAATGTGGAACACGTTCTTATAATAAGTTACTTAAATAATTTTCAGTGCTGAAAGTCTATTCAATGATTGATTCTGAACTAAAAGAGTTTTCAAGTTATTACCCTGAACTGTCCAGCCATATTCAATATTTATTTTCACTTCTGAATCATTAAGGATTATTATTTTCAGGTTTTCCCCTGCATTTAATCCTTATGTTTCAGATTATTTCCCCTCCTAGTACTAGCTTGCATTAATTTTCTTAAAAATTATATGGTTATTTTCTGCTTATGTTTTGTCTCCCATGTCAGTATATTTCTCACCCCGTATTGGTAAAGCTGTTAATAGAGATTTACATGTTGCTTGTAAAAAGAAAATATATGCTAGAGTTCTTTTCCAAATTATATCTTAAGGTATTTCAGAAACATGGGCCCACTTAAAATTATCTTTGTGTCACACAAATCAGCTAAATCCCAGAAAACTGGGAAGGAAATAAAACACTGTTGCTATTTCTAAATGACTCTTTCCCCTGCCTTTCAGTTTCCTTCCTCTTCCTGCAACAGTTTCAGTCCCACTCCCAGTAAAATCTGAATAGTTTCCCTAGTAAATAAATAGCTGTAACAGGAGAAAAATACTAGACTTCTAAAATAATAAGTTTGATTCTAATGATGGTGCATTGCTGTTTTTAATATGAAAAGAAGGCAGGCTTGTTGTATGAGTCCTATGTCTTCTTAACTGATGAGAAGAATTTCAGTAGATGAGTGAGATATTGCAAAAATAGGAGGTTTCATGTATGACATAAATACCCAAATTGCGAAGAATCCAGGTGTAAAATGGAGATTCAGGATCAGTATGAGAAGATAGCAAACAATTTTTAAAAATCACTGCATTTCTTTCTGAAACATCATCTGATAATCTCTCATTTTGCAGACTAAAGTAAATGATAAATTGCTGCAGCTCAGACTTATGTGTGAGTGTGTGACTATTTGTAGAGATCTCTTAGCAGAACAATGTAAGTTAACAATTTTTTTTTGGTTTAAATGAATCCAGTGGTTTGTCTGTTGCTTACTCAGTAGCAAGGTAATCAAACATTAACAAGGGAAACATTTTTTAAAACTTGTCGCACTTTTATTTATGTCATAAATTTAAACATGATACTTATGGTGTTTGGACATATAATTGAAGTTTCAATTGTATCTGAAATTCAATTTTCTATTGACTTATGAGTATAACTTGCTTTGCCACTTTATTAGAGAGAGGTGGTACCTACTCACAAGAAAACAGCAAATGAAAATAGCTTGAATACAGTTAAATAAGCAATGAAGAATTGTGAGAAGAGAAATTTGGGCTACATTTACATTTTCTGTTTCCCCGCCATGGTGGTGGGAGAGTGTTCTATGCTCCAAAAGCTCAGAAGAATTGCTGTGGGCTAAGGGAGGCAACGTGGGACCCTACAAAGGGTGCTGCCTGTTAGTTCTGTGAGATTAACCCTGTTCCACAGCACACAGATGGTGCCTCTGCAAAGGGAATAGAGGGGGGCAAAGGAGAGAATATTGCATGCTGTAGGTTTTTCAGGACCAACAATGAGCAAAGCACAAATCTACCTTTCAACTGATCATGTGATGCAGACTATAACTGAAAGTCATACTTCTAGTTAGTTTAAAAGTCTAGAAGGGCAGTTAATTTTTAAACAATTCTTCCCAGAGTGATAGAACTTTTTTAGGCAAAATACGAGGAGAGGAAGATAGGGAATAAAAAATCATAGAAATGGAAGCAATGCTAAGTCTAGAATCTGTAGTTAAGAGAGAAAGGAGTAAATGTTAGGGAAAAGCTGGTCATTCCAATGGCCCATCCATGTATTTGGATTTCTTTCTTGTTCTTTCTCTATCTTCCTGCCTCCTTCTCTCTTTTCCCCTCCCAATTGTTGTTGCTGTCATTTTCCCTTTTGCACACATCACAAGGGTACCTTGTGCTCCCTGAGAACACAAACAATACGTTGCATTTGCCTTTATGACACAACCTACTTTCAAGTATTTTAAGAATTGTCCTTTGTCAGTGACTGCAGTGAATGGTCAGAAGATTTTTTTGCTTTTTTTGCATTGTGTTTGAATTATTTTTGAACAGCAGTGGAGTACGATCTGAACTAACTTTCTAGAATGTCTGAAATAATGGTTAAATGGTGGAAAATACGGAAGAAACATGCTCTTTAAAAAGCACTGTGGAGATGTTGCAACATCTACTCGTGCATGCCCAGGTGTACAAAGAGGCTTTATTTGCTGTGGAACCATCTCAAATATCTTGGTGGACTACCTTCTCAGTCTGTCAATGAGAATATCTATGGTCAGGGGGCTTGCTGGCTTTTTTTTTTGTGGGCTCTGTGTTTGCTCATCAGAATCTGATTATTTTTCTCCAACTGTTTTCAAGATGTAAATTAAGCAATGAGATGGCCTTTTAACGTTCTTGTTTTTAATGGATTCCAAATACAGCTATAGCAATATGAGTGTCTTCCTGCAGCTTGCCCTCTTAAGTTTCTCAGACATCTTTCCATGCTGTGCAGTCTTCTTACCTGATTAGCCATTTCTAAACTCTTTCTTGAAAGTTAAATTCTTAATGGCACATGTTGCTTTGAATACCACTAATCCCCCTATGTAAGTAAAAAAAACTGTAACAAAACATTTCTACTGTTATGACTGGCAGAACTTCATCAATTTTCTCCAGAGAGCTTCTAGCACATCGTGTATATATTTCTGAAACAGATTTCTTTTTCCCAAATGCTTATACCTTTTCTTGATCATTGTCAAAGCCACCCAAAGAATTTGAATTGGGGCAGCAACTATGCCCCATGGTTCTTGTGTGGAAGAGATAATGAAAAGCATTCATAATTTCACTGTAACAGTCATGATTTTATGGACTGCTAGTACACACTTACTCAATTTTCTTTTTTTTTCTAGAAAAATCTGTGAGCCTCAACTAATATCCACATTTATCTGGGTCAAATATCCTGGTCTGTGAACAAAAGCGCAGAGTACCCGATCCATCCATAATTGCACGTTTCTGAAATGGCCTGTATCATGTACTCTGACTTCTAACTGAAGTTTGTGTCTGTACAGTGATGTGTGTAGAGGCCTGCGTTAAGACAGGGTAATAGCTGACAAAGAAAGCACTGAGTCTCTTAATTCATCCGGGTACAATTTTGGGTGTTACTGAAAAGGCTCGTAGAGGATGAAACCTCTGTGCAGGACAGTCATTCCTGATCATCAGGCAGTCAAAAGGAATAGTACACTGGAACATTTGTTATGAAAACAAATATACACAAAAATACATATATGAAAGCACTAAGGTGTAAGAAAAGCCCTGGTAAGAATCTTAAAAATATATTGATGGAATACCTACTCTAATGAAAATGTCACTGAAAATGTAGTTAAATAAATGAGTATTTATGACAGAGAAAATTACATGGCCTGTCCATTTTAGGCATTTGTAGAGCATGTATCACAGCTTTAGTGCAGTTACACCTAGATATGGACGCTCTCTTTTGAGCCTGAATCATGAAATTAAGCATGTAAGGGAATGATATTTGGGGGCCAAATAATATTATTAGTAAGGAGGACGACATAATATTGTGGCACAGCTCCAAAATAAACAGTGCTTTATGTTCCTCTGAGTGTACCCTATCTTCTCACTGAGCCTTGCTCTGGACAGAACCATGTGTCTCAGTTGCTGGGAGACTGGGGATGACAGGGCAAGCTTTCCCTGCTTGTTTCCCAGCTGTACTAGCTTGTTCAGCTTGGCACACGTGAGCCCCTTCACTGTGGGAGGATGCAGATCTGTAATTAGGGAACCACCTCAGGGGACTTGGACATGGTCTTTGTTTTATCCTTTTGACATATGCAGGAAAAGCGGTAGAAAGAGCAACATGCTCATATGCCTGTGTTTATCTTCTACCTTCAGCTTCCCTTACCTGCACTGCAAATCCCTTCCATGTCAAGGATTATGAGGTTGGTCATGATCTTCCTGTCTATTTAAATCTCTGCAAGTCTGATTCCCTCATCTATGCTGAGCTGTAGTTTCCTAGCTCTAGTACAGCAAATTGCTGTAAATGGCTACAGGGAAAAGATGACCTTCCACGTGTCTGAATGCCAGAGGTGCCAACACAAAAGGTGTCAATATGATCCTTCTTCCAGAAAGACTTACTGGGCACTCTGGGTCTTTTAGTTATGAAATATAAATATTCTGCACTTTTTTTACTTGCTGGTCTAAAATAGCCTACAAAGGAAGATTTTCCAGGCATAATGTTTATAAAACCCTGGAGAGGATTGAGTGGCACTTTAAACTTTAGAGGGTTCTTGAAAGCTGATATCTTGCACAGTCAAGGTACATTTGAATTACATTGTATGTGACAGTATCTGAAATTCTATGCTATATGTGCTAGGGCAAAGATGTGATATAAAGCCTGTGTGTTCACTTTCAGGAATTACAGGTTCTTTTCAGGGACATGTAATTCCTCTCCCCTGCTTTTTTTTCCAAATGAGTTGGACAGATTGTGGAACTTCCTTCTCTAGTGTGATGGAATTGCAATATAGTGATGGATGTGAAAGAGGTCTTTCTCTGGGCAGTTTCTGGCATCTTGATAACTGGATATTAATACAGGCTTTTCTGATGCATAGTAAATCCTGTGTGAGTTAAAACGTCTGTGATGTTAATAACAGGTTTATATATACAGGAATGACGTGGTAGGTCATGATGAACAAGTTGTAGTCTGGGTTTTTTGGTGATTATCTCCAAAATGATGGAGAAGATCCTGCGCATTCTTATATAATAAAAAGGTAATTATTAAAGTTTGTCGTCCAGCCCACATTTTGAAGATATGCCTCTGTCCGAGAGAAGGGGGAGGGAAAGCAATCTTTTTTTCTGAAGTGACAAGTGACAACACCTCTTTTTTTTTCAGTCCAGTTTCCCAGGGATGTCTTGTCCAAATGGCCTCACACTTTCCCAAAATAATTTCTTCTGGCTATAGACCAAACATGAGAACTTTGGGCAAAAAATGTTTCTTGAAAACAAGACTGAGAGGCTATCTGTTGAGAGAGGGAAAAGATATTCAGGCTTATCGTGATAAAAATGGAATTTACATAAAAATGTTTATTTTGCGTTTAGGGCTCATAATTATGTGTTAAAACCAAATTCTGATTTTTGTATGGCTGCTGTAGATTTTCTTCTGTCTGGTTGCCCATATGTATGGACTATGTAGAGAACACCAGATAGAAAGACCTCATTGATATATCAGACTTCTTCACAACCACATTCTGGCACTGTTTTGTCCCCTCACCATTCACAGGACTCTTTCCCAAGGTCACTAGTGGAAGGAAGTGGCACTGTTATGGGCTTGCTGTCCTCTTTGTCCTTAACACACAAGGGAACAACGGCTGGTCCAGTAAACAGCATAGGGTGGTGTAACCCTTTCGTTCCAGTGTTTTGATCTCTACTTTGGCTGTCTTTTTCTGAATTCAAAGCCTTCAATGGGCATAGGTTGCAGCAGATGCTTATTCCAGAAGCTTCTGCAATAGCCACATCCTCAGAATGGGCATGTGCCACTGTCAAAGGTGAAACTTATGTTTTGGGTTTTTATTTTACAGTAATGCTTAGATTCCTTTAGCTAGATCAAATCATGTTCATTTTTTGCCTTATACAAAAAAATGTGATGTGAAACAAGGCATTCCCTGGGAAGTTTAAAATCTTGACAGATTTAGTAATCTAAAGATCTAAGAGCACAGCAACTGCACTCTTCTTCTTTAGAGATTTGCTACACAATTAAAGAAAACATCCACCTCCCAGACACTATTTTCTTGCATTTGGGGAAGGATAAGGGGAAGGATCACATTCAACGGACAGAAAAAGGAATTTAGCTGCTGCTTGAAATGAGAGCCAGTGTTTAGAGATTTCTTATGACAAAATACTGGATGGTGAAAAAGTTGCACATCACTGGACTATTCCCTTCATATCAACCATGTTAACATTAAAAATATGAACAAAACTATCCTTTGAGTCAATTGCTGAACCTCACGTAGAAGCTTTGTTTTTGAAAGAAGTAAGGGTGAGCAGTGAATACAAAGTTTATTTGCTTGGATTCTCTTTGCCTTTTAGGGTTAGATTTTCTCTGACCTGTAGCTTTGCAGGAATGGCATTTGTAGCCCTTTCCCACTTGTTGAGGGAAAGATAGACAAGCTCCGCTGTCTGTCAGGACATGCTATTTTGAGAAAGTGCACAAGTGAAGGTTCAGCAGAAACATTTCTGTGTCAGACTGTTGCATGTGTAAAGTGTAAAACATAGAAATGAGTAATATGGCTCTCATACTTACAGTAGTTTCCTCACATATGTAAGCAATCAGTAAACTCAATTAATGAAAATGGTAATGCAAATGGGTTGAGAGGACTTAAATTTGCTGATTACAAAGGAGATTACATTAACTAAGAAGGGGTGTATATACATTATGGCTTAGAGTAATTTATTCCATCTTTAATTGTGTTCTATTAAAATGTGTAACGTGTGTGTGTCTGAGCTCCTGCCAATAGAATTTATTACAAATCACTCATTTTCTGATAGACGCATGCTACTTTCCACTTAAATTTCCCACAGATGTTATCTTTAGAGTCACCAATCTCCTAGTTTGGCCATTCACCTCTTTTCCTTTTTTAACAAAGAAACTAAAATGTTAAACAAGCTAGAGATGGGGTGTTTCTTTGCTCTGCCTTGGCCAGCCGTATGATCCTGATAACTTGCAAGATGCATCAAAACCATACAAAACATGGATAGAAAGTGATGCTAGTGGGATTAAGTTTGTTGCTGTTTTATTTTCGGGGGGGGGTTTGATTGTTTTTTTTTTTTTAAAGTGATAACAAAGTGAGTCATGTCCTGTCACGTACCTGAAAACTGATAACAAACTGAAGCAGGCACTATGACATATTCCACAGATCTGAGTATCCTCCCTGGGGAGCTTTCAGCAATTGTAAGTCATCACTGTGGCATTGTGCTACAAAAGAACTAGCCTCAGCTAAAAGCAACAGTAGGGTATTGGCAGGGTTTCTGCCAGCAAAGAGGCAGATGCTGGAAGAAATGCTCTTTGTATGCATTCCGCTAGTTGTGCAACAGCCTCTCCAGGAGAGGAGAATGTCTGCAGGTCGTGCAATCCCTGCCGTCTCTGTTGGGCTAATTCTGGTTGTGATGCAGGCATTTGTTCTCTTAGAACTGGAAGGAGACACATTTCAATGATATATTTTGAAAATGTTATTCAAAAGCTTTCAAATAAATAACTATTTGTTCAGAATAGCTTTTCCAAAAGCACTTTGCTTTTTGAAAAATCTCTTGGGGATTTTGTTCATTTGTTTGTTTTCTTGAATGCCCATATTTTTTCCCAAAAAAGATTCATAATTAGCATAGCAGATAAATCATTCTAATTGGAATTCTCCCCAAAATGCCTTTTGTCTAAATCTCAGTGAAAGTCAATGGGGTTTGTGTTCCAAAACTAGTGAATTTCTTTTAAACCTAATACCTAATGAAAAGAATTATCACCTCGGTTTTACTGGGTACCATTTACTGAGCCTGCACATAAATTGTCTCTTCAGTGCAGTGAGAGGACAAAATGTTTTTAGCGATCTAGTTTGAAGTAGGGGTCGTGTCAATTACAGCAAAAGTAATTGGTATTTTTCACTTCAGCATCTGTTGAAAGAATGAAGCTGAGGATAAAGCAGTGGTGTGTATTCAGCTAAATGCTGGTAGCCATGGAGAGAAGCAGCAGCTAACTGAAACAAAAAAAAAGTAATACACATGGTTCTTTTTTTGTTAGACAAAACAGCTTTGTCCAAGAAAGTAGAAGGCATGTGGTTACAATGAGTATAACTACATTTTATTTTTGATGTGAGATGGTTACAGTTACAAAATACCATGTAATTAAGTGTTTAATCCCAGTATTATAAATGCAGCAGGGCATGGTGTGAAGTAGATTATTTAAATGCATAAATGGCACATAGCAACCTGTCTGTTGCTATCTTTCGAGATTTGTCCTTCAGTATATGCCATCACCATGTATTCCACCACCACGGATGCTTTCTCTGGTAGCACAGACTTCAATATCCACCAAAGGCATTTAGCTTCTCTGATAGCTTTCCATTTCTCAGTCTGGTGCTGCAGACCCAAAATGCCTATTCAAACCGTGGGTGGGATAGAAGAGAGTAAATATTTACCTCATCAAATAGAAGCTGGGAGAGGCAAGTGGCTTGCCAAGTTATAGAGTGGAATACTTTAATCTCAGCACTCCTGAATGGCTTTTGGATCTACATGTTGATGTTTTGATACTGCAAGTCTACAGAAAGGAGTAAGTGAAACTGAAACAGAACCTGACAAACATCATGGTCAGAACTTTGCTCACAAACACTGTGAAAGAAAATGTTTCATGGACACACTAGTATAGGTAAAGTTTTCTGGTCAAAAGTAATCCCTAAGGAGAAGTGCCATAAAAATGATAGCCTCTTATTTCTGAAGTTCTGTAAACAAAACTCTTTGAAACAAACCATTTTGAATAGAAAAAAAACCCAAATAATTATTTGGAAGTGTGTGTTCAAAATCATTGTCATGCAAAACCTCCTTTCATTAGACCAAAAAAAAAAAAAAAAAATTATATACATCATCCCTTTTGATTTGCTAAAATCTGAAGACATGCATTGGTTTAGATTGTGATGCTGTAACTTTTGCAATTGCCAGCACTTGCAAAAGGTATCTGTACAGCCTTGATCAGCACTTCTTAGATTAATCTGGGAACTCACTGGTACAATGATCTTTCTTTCAGATTATGACAGGTTATGTTTTTGTTATTTCAATGACGCTGCTTACAGATGGTGACTCTGGCTTGGCTGTTCCTCTGTGTCTCTGAAGTTGAAGCTAATATGATAGTTAGATTATAAATGGGAATGGAAATAAAATTAGATTTTGATATTTTTTTCCCCAATTTTTAAAATGAAGTAGACAGCTATAGAAAGGTTTTCACAAACCCATGTACCATTTGAATTTTTACATAAGTCGTGTTTTAAGAGCTCAAGGGGAATGTGGGGTTTGCTGGTTGTTTTGCATGGAAGTAAGATTTAGTCTACGTTCATTATTTTAGTGTGTGTGATACTCAGCTGTTTCTGGTGACTGACGGTAACAAAATTATCCAACAAACACATATTTTTCAGTTTAAATGTGAAAGGAAAAAGAAAGCCTAGTTTTCTCACGTTGAAACAGTTTCTTCATTTTTTTTCTCATGACAGTGTTAGATTGCATCCTTCATTATTTCTGACACTATTAAATTTCATTTCTGCTTTACCCTGTGCCTACAAAAATAAAAGGAGCAAAATGACTTTAAAATAAAACAGGCGAGACAATTGATAAAAAAAAAAAAAGAGGAGTATGCCAAACCAAAACCCTGAATAAAGATGCACCCACACAATGAGTTTTAAGAGAGTTCAGAACCAGACCTTGACTTTTCTGGTTCTGGTTATGCTCCAGTTTGTCCATAACCCAACATCAAATATCTGGGCTTACAACTGTATGTGAAGTTTTAATAGGCTAAATTAATTGATTGAAAATACTTTGTGAAGAGGTTATGAGAAAAGACTTATCTAGTAAGTGCTACCAAGATTTAAGCCATTATTTCAGATGTGAAGCATTTGGCAACAGGAGATCATTTTCATCAAAAAGGAAACCCTAGTTCATCATCTTTGGTCTGAGAATAATTTGGTTCTTTGTTTTAAACTACTCAGTCTACCAGCAAACTAAAATTATATAAATAGAATTATATAAATAGAATGGAAAATATTTTTTTCTTTAATCAAATAACATAACACTCTGAAGGGAAGAAATTAATTACATTATTGAACTATATGAAGTGTGAGATATGACCTGTTATTATGTAGAATTCATGCACACCCCCCCATGCAAAATCAGCCTATTTATTTCTGACTAAGGCCTGGCACAGTTGGCCTCGGTGACTATAAAGCTAATTGGCTTTCTTTGTTTGTTTTTGCAGTGCAGCACAGTTTCCACTGGGTAGCTCTGGTAAATTGATGCTACTTTAATGCAGCGATGTATGTGCAAATGGAAAGATCCACTCAAAAATTTAATTTGGCTGCACATCCAAATTTTTTAATCAGAGCTTATTCACTTATCTGATCATCAAGCCCTCTGTTCTCCATAATGTATGCCTTTAATCATTCTGTCATGCTCAGAAGTAGTTTGTTCCTCTTTCTCTCTTTCCTCTCTTCTTTCCCATAGTATAATTACTACCGATGCATGATTCTTCTCCCATATTGTGGTACTTGGGTCTCTGTACTTTGGCCGGTTCTTTTGGGAAGAGAATTGTTTCTTTGCTGGACTCTGGTGCTTGCATCAGGGTGCCATGGAAATTTAGGAGTATTTTTTGGCTTCCCAGAGATTCAGTTCTGTTCTACTGGATTGAGAAGATTTGGTGACAGTAAGAACCATGACTACAGAAAAGCAAGCAGAACTCAGAGGACATTTTTAAAAGCAGGAGCACCTTTGGAACAGTAACACAAGCTCTGATATGGTGGGCATAGAGAAGAGGAGGAAAGAAGCGAGCCAGAAAGATCCATGACTAATGCAGCAGTAGTCCAGACATATCTGAATTTCAGGATAGGTTTCAACTATGCCATGCACTGGATAACCCTGATCCCACTGGAATCAGACTTTAAGGAGGGGGACAAGGCTTAGGCTACTACTGATTGCTTTTATATCATCCTACTTTTCAGTTTAGTTCTGATCAAGTACTTGAGTGTATTTGATGTACCCACAAATCACATTTAGGGGTGTCTTGTTGCTACTGCTGATAATAAATCTGTGAAATAACATGCACTTCCTGTACCTGGTATGTGCCAAGTTTGTGCATGTCTGCATTCAAATACAGATGACAAATTAAATTTGTTTGGCTCAAACAGTTTTTACTGACAGCATAACTCATTCCTCTCTAGTTGCTGGATAAGCCATAGCTGAAACCATTTATTCTGCTTTTACTGCCCACTGCCTGAAAGCTGGGGTCAGGGCTGGTTTGCTTTAAATCAAATCTGTGCTGAGACACACCAACAGCCAGGTCAAAGGCAGCAGGCTGCCTTTTTCCAAGTCCACCCAGTTCAGTCACACTTCAGTGAAAGTCCTTAGAGAAAGATTAGACTTCGTTGACGATGATATTGGGAATTCTATGAAACCTTCAGTAATTACATTAAAATGGCTTTCTTTGTATTATTTTTTAATGGCTGATATTTGATGGTAGACCTATGTCTAGATATCCCCCATTTTTCATGTTGGAAAACAAAATACAAAATAGATGTCTTACAATATTGGTATTTGCAGTGGAAACATAAGATCAGAAACTGTGTTTGAAGCTTTTTGCAAACATATCTAGTAAATATAGGACCAGTTCTGATGAACAGTATTAGTGGCATTACTCTGGAAGTATGAGTTGGCCATAAAAATGTTACAAATCTATTAATTCCATATTCCAACATTGTAAGTTGCTGCTGGTTTTAAACAAGCAAAATTCTGATAAATGAGAATTCATAGTTACCATTCTGTAGCAGGATTATTCTTTCATTGTTCTTGACTAGGAAAATATGTTTGATTGACAAATGAAGGTATTTGCTTCTATATGAAGGTATTAATCATGCTTACCAATTTTTCAGGTGTAATTAGTGATTTAAGATGCCTCAGTTTAGGACATACTCCAAAGAGCATATTTTTCAGAAGAATCAGAAAAGTACCATATCACTTTGGGGGTGGGGGTGATGGTGGAGGGGGGTGTATCAAGTTGTTGCACAGTATCAGCTGTCACATTTGAAACAGTGGACAGTGTAGCAGATGGAGGCAAAACTGTTAAATTCCAGAATTTGTACTGTGAGTGTACTAAAGCAGATCTTTGTAGCCTCAACTACTATATCTTCTGTGCTTACTTATTCCTACAGAAAACACCTTTTTATGACTTGCTGCTTCCAGTGTACTGAAAGCGAACTTTTCCTTTGCTGTTGCAAGTTTTCCAAAATACCAAAGTGATATCAGAGAAACATCATCTGTATGTTTTGCCAAACAGATTGGCTTTGGCTACCCACATAAATTTTCTGGATCTTTTGATCAAGTACTCCACCCTGTTGCAAATTTGGAATTCACGCCAAATATAGCATCCAGCAGTGAGATAAATCTGAATTCTTCCATGTGAGGTGAAATGGGTTTTTTTAATTCCTATTTGTGATAAGTCTTCTGTATGTACTGTTATCAAATCTGGTCAAATACTTTATTTCTCAAATAATTTGAAAATACTGTTGTTGCTTTTTAATTCAACCAATACTGGTTACAAATACTTCTGCTTTTAATTTCATAATTATTTACAGAAACATATTGCTAGTTTTGTTCTTATCCAAATTTTTAATAGTTGAGAAAACAATACCTTTACTGGAAAATGATATCTGGTTGTTGGAAAACAGAAAGCAGACAGGGTTCACCAACTGCAGTCAGTGGGACTCTTTCAGAAATTTCTATTTACTGTGTCTGACAGAAATGGGCTTAAATGCATCATGCTGCTTCAGTCAAGATATTTCCAAAAACCTCATTGGGTAAATATTATTGCTGATGGTTTTCATCAGGAATTCTGGGTACAGCCAGATTACCTTTTACTTAATAAAACTTTATTCAAAAAGAAACAGGTGAAAAAAAAGTACTCAGATTGTCCAGGGTTGGAAGGATCCTATAAAGAAGGATAATAGCTTACCTATTGGTCAGGCAACACAAAAAGAGGGATATGACTGTAGTCTCTAAATATATTACAAAAAGAAGTGCAGTTTAAGCTAAGGGAAATGCTTACACGAGAACAGATGGGTATAATCTAACTGTGTACAGTTATTTTGGATTCTAGAATGTTTCTAGTTCTAAAAGAAATACGAATCTATGACAAATTTCCACCAAGAGTACTAGGAGAAAAAAAAAATAAAACCCCCAACCCCAAAAAACTCTAATTGATTATAAGCAGACCCTCAGCGGCATATGAAAAAGATTATATGGCATGGTTGCCTGCAAAAACAAGGGTCTGAACTCAATGACCCAAGAGTCCCTTCCAATCTGCTGTTCTTAATTAGATATATGAGTATCATGGGAGCTCTTCTAGCCTCCAGCCTGTTCCTGCAAGAGGATCCTTTTATTTATGTAACTTCCCACTGATATCCCTGCAAATCTGCAGACCCCCACTGACATGTAGGTGATATGGATTCTTGGATCAAATTCCAGGGAAGGTTCATGATCCCAGAAGAAAATTCTATATCTGGCTCCTGTTTCCCTTCTTGGGTTTGCATACAGCTTCTGTTTCAATTCCCCAAACTCCTTTCTCTTCATTGTTTCATTTTCCTTGTGAAGATAGCTTTTGTTCTTGAAGAGTGATTTAAATGCTTATAAAACATATATTTATAATTAAAATCCATATAGCTGGAAATACTTTTATAGGCAGAATATCTGTTGCCAAGGTCTGAGTACCCTTGTCACTGAAATCAGTGCAAGTGGAGCATTTAGTGGTTTTTCTGTCCCTTGAAGTAACATTAGACCTTTCAACAACACAGGTCAGGTCTTGTGGCATGAAACTTTAAACACGTGCTTCTCTTTGGATCATTGGGTGAATGTTAAGGTAGCCTAAACTTCCAATTTCTGTGGAAAAAAATTATAGTGGGACCCTCTGAAAACTAAGTTCTTCATCTGGTAGCATCATAGACAATCACACAGATATTTTTTGTGCCGTTTGTCGTGCTCCATAATGCAGTAAATTTTGAGACTGGATCCTTATCGTGACAACTTGTGATCAATTCAAAATACTCGCTAAAATCTTTCCTTTATACAGGATAATCTGACCATTTCTGCCTCTGTCACTTCACCTATAAATTAGTATAGTGTGCTGGGGGCTGAACAGGATAAAGGATGTCTGGAGTCTCTCATAGAAAGTTCTACTTGTAAATTATTATGATAAAGATCTTTCCTAGAAATTAAAATTTGTTGGAAGTTCTTGATAGGATGACAGATGGGAATGGAATGATTCCCACTAATTAAGATGGCTGGTAACAAAGTCCGACAAATTGAGTTACTGTTTTCAGTGATTCTCTAACGTGCTCTTTTCCCAGGGAAGTTCACCAGTGACAATAACCCCAGCAGTTCTCACTGTTTACTGGTTTGCTTTGTAAAAGCCACAATCTCCAAAGATTCTGAGGCAATTCCAGGAGTGTTTGCTCATACCAGCAGCTATACCAGGTTTGATAACCACCCTTTCCAGCAAGGAAGTAGATGTTGGGACATGGATAAGTTGGCATGGTGATGTTGGACTGATAGTTAGAATTGATCATCTTAGAGGTCTTTTCCAGCCTTTATGATTCTATACAGTATCAGGGCCTGGAAGGAATACAAGCCAGGATCAAATCCTGAATAAAGATGATCAAAATGTTCTTCTCTCTGCATCCTGAGAGGAAAGGTTTGGGTTCTGGCATTTTCCTGTAGCAGTATTTTATCTTTGATTTTTGCACTGAAAATAGTGTATTTCTTCATATTCTGGACACTGTAATCAATAATCTTAGAATTTTATTACTTTTTAAAAATTCATTATTGAAGCAAACCTCTGCCTTTGACTTGATTTGTGCCACAGTTAAAAGGTTGTTAAATTCAATCCTGATTATTAAACCCATGAAAAATCCAAACTACCACTGTTCCACTCTACACTGCAGAATGTAGCTGAGTATCTTGTCTCTGGCTGTCTAAGGCACAGACCAAGAACAAGCTTGCAAGAAAAACACTGCAGCTCTTATCAATCACAGGCCAAAATGTTTCTTTGGCTACAGGTTTGCAAATTTCTGCAAAAACCTCTCTACTCAGAACGCTGTAACCTGTGAATGGAAAATAAAGCGAGAAAATTTATCCAAAGTGAGTCAGCTTGAAAATCCTGCTGCCTTTTAACTGTGAAGTGGCAGGTGAAGTATCTTTATCTTGTAGCACTGGACATGCTGCTCTTCTACTTGACATTTTTCCTCAATATTTTTTGTACAGGTGACAACCTATCATTTCTCAGTACATTACAAGCAAAAGCAATTACAAATGACAAATTTAGCTGGTTTGGAAATGCAAACTGTCTTCTTACCTCTGTGCCTGGAGAGATCTTCCTAGAAACTATGCTAAAGCACATGGAGGACAGGGAGGTGATTCGAGACAGCCAGCATGGCTTCTCCAAGGGCACGTCCTGCCTGACCAACCTAGTGGCTGTGATGGAGTGACAGCATCAGTGAACATGGGAAAAGCAATGGATGTAATCTATCTGGACCTCTGTAAACCCTTTGACACAGTCTCCCAGAACATCCTTGTCTCTAATTTGGAGAGATATTGATCTGATGGGTAGACTCTTTGGTGCATAAGGAATTGTTTGGATGCTAACATTCAGAGAGTAGTGGTCAATGGCTCAATGTCCAGATGGAGACCCGTGACAAGTGGTGTCCCTCAGGGGTCTGTACTGAGACCAGTGCTGTTTAATATTTTCATTGAAGATATAAACAGTGAGATTGAGTGCATCCTTAGCAAGTTTGTGGATTACACCAAGCTGCGTGAGGCAGTTGTCACACAGAAGGATAGGATATCATCCAGAGGGACCTGGACAGCTGGAGAAGTGGGCCTTTGTGAACTTCATGAGATTTAACAAGGCCAAGTGCAAGGTCCTACACCTGGACGGGGGCAATCTGCAGTTTCAATACAGGATAGGGAACAACCTGATTGAGGGCAGCCCTGTAGAGAAGGACTTAAGGGAGCTGGTTGGTAAGAAGTTCAACATGAGCCAGCAATGTGCACTCATAGCCCAGAAGGCCAACCGTGTCCTGGGCTGCATCAAAAGAAGCATGGCCAGCTGGTTGAAGGAGGTGATTCTGACCCTCTATTCCACTCTTGTGAGACCCCATGTGGGGTATTGTGTCGAGTCTGGAATGCTCCACAGAAAGATATGGAACTGTTGAAGCGGATCCAGAGCAGGGTACGAAGATGGTCAGAGGGCTGGAGCACCTCTGCTATGAGGATAGAACGTCTTTGTTTACGCAGAAAATATGGGCAAAGTTAAGACTACCTGTGAGAACTATTAGGACAACCTCCTTGCTTTGTGTTATCCGTAACTCTCTATAATTTCTACTGCAGTTTCTTTATCTTCACGGGACCATCAGGAGATTTAAGTAGTTAATCTTTTTTAACAGGATAGGGAAATGGGAAATACAGCATATGCGTTAAATACTGTGGTTCAGCCTGGAGGATATTTCAGTAAATATTTTGGGCAATTTGATTTGCTTTCATTTTGCCTTCATAGATATGTATTAGCTCTATCTTTGTCCTTTTGCCAGTGCAAGTCATTTTGAATTTCAGTTTAAAAATTTCTGCTTTGTTTCTTCACATTTAAGGTAGCATATGTTTTGTGTTTGTGGGAGTCCTAGATTCCAAAATTCACTCACTTTTTTTCTCTTTCTTTTGACTTGCAGGATATATTCATTGAAATGAAATTTTGGAGGAATTAAAATCTGCCCATATAAGGAAATGTATGCAAAGCCATAATGGAAACATATGAAGCATAACCATTCGTCAAAGAAATCAAATCTGTTGTCTTGGAAGGCACTTTTAGTTTACTTCTTTTGACCTTAGAATTTACTTCTCACAGAGGTCACAAAGCTTTATCATTTGATGGAATTGGGTGATTTAGACAATCTGAAATGAGCAGTTAAAATCTTTAGTTGCACTTTCAACTCTTAGGCTGGCACCCTAAGCAGTCTCAGGTTGACATTCATAAGGGATGAAATTGCTACTTTTCTCCTTTTGCTTTGTCTGTACTATCTGGATTTTCATTGTATTCTTTGTAGGATGTCGAACCTGTTTGAAACACTTTGGAGGAGGTTAGTAATTTTAATTACAAAGTCCTCACTAAGCAAGAAGTCAATTTTACTGCAGCATCCTTACATTCTTACACCAGGGCTCAACATTATAAAGGTTAAAATACTATGAGTGTAGAATGAATGTCTGAATGGATAGTCAACGTAGGACAATCTTGAGTCTCAAATTGAAGACAATGGGAGACAATCAAGGGCATTCTCTGCCAGTATGATTTCCTTTTTGGGAAAAAGCCTGTTCTTTTAATCTGTCAGTTATTCAAGCAGCTTGCAAATATATTAAGAGTTCCTGAAGAACTTTGATTGTTACTGTGTCTCATGAGCTGAGGCTGGATTTATTTGCCAGTTAATTTATTTGTTAGTTAAGTTCTGATTTTACGAACTACTTCATGAACAGTACAAAAAATCCATAGGGGATTTAAAATTATTTCGTATAATTTGTACAGGTAGCATAATCTTTTGAGAATATTAACAAAATGTTGATGCCACTATAAGCTGGTAAGATCATTAGGTGAAGATTGTTCCTTTTCACTTGGATGGAACTACACACCAAAGAGACTGTACCGCTACCTGTTCAATCTGTTCAATTTCAGACTGATATTCAGAAGCACTGAAGAGTAACATCTCCAGTTAAAGTTAGTATTGACAGTGATGAACACCTTATGCTTATCAGTCCCAACATTTCAGAGTTGTTTACATTCTGGATACCACTATGTTTGGGTCTCAGAGCAAGCCATATTACATTGCCTTCTAATCCAAAGGGCTGAGCGTCTGCCCTTTGAGGATCCATGCTCTTCCTCTTGATGGTACTGAATACAGGGACTAAGATGTCTCAAAGTCGGATCCCCAAAATGAACATTTTGGGAGAAGGAAAGACATTAAATGACTTGCATCAGGGTTCACTCTAATTATGGTTAGAATTAAGGCAGCAGATCAGGGAATTTTCACTCCTTATATTCTGATTGCTGTAATTCCTTTCCCCGCATGAAGCCAAATAAATCTTTGTCAGCAAAGGCTGACATAGGTACATATTTTGTGTCTGGGGTTGATAGCATGTCTTTAAAGCATGTCAGAAATGTGCTGTCTGATCTGCTTTCTATGTATGATGCCAGCAATATTCTTCACATTAGATATGTCAAAACAAATAATGATGCTGACCAAAACCAAAATTCTGTACCTAGGTCAAATAAAAAAGAAGCCAAAGATCCCATACAAGAACAGATTTTCAGTTATTGACCTATTTTGCTCTGCAGCCATTATGCCATTGCAGCTGGGAGATAAGGTAGGAAATGGTTTATCAAATAGCAGAACCACAAAAAGCTAGAGAGCTCCACAGATATTTATAAGAATTACTGATAAAATGGTGTATACTTAGTATTTTTGTGGATGCATTCATAAGCAAGAAATGTGGGATAGGGATGATACGATTCTGTAGGAAATGATAGGAGAAAGAATATTCCTTTTTTTTTAAGATGACTTGCTTTATACTTTTCTGGTTTTTTTGGTTTTGGTTTTGTTTCATTTGGGTTTTTTTGAGAGAAAAAAAAAATATGGTAGACACAGCATCATTTTAGAGGGGTGTATGGATTTCAGACTGAGACTGGCTACTGTCCAGCCTGTTCAGAGCACAAGCAGAATGACGTTGGGTCAGTCTGCACCCACTGGGCTAGACATGTTCTCTATGGTGTTTTAAAGTGCGTATGCATTTGTGTTATGTAAGGATGAAAGTCTTGGCAAATATTCTTCTATGCATCTTCCCCTGCATAAATAATTTTGACAGCTTTGTTGAATAAATCAGGATTGACTTTATATATACAGTCTTTGAACAATTTTCAAATGATTTTATATAAATCTCTTCTATTTCACAACCTGCTAATGATCTCTTACGAAGCCACTTGGCTCCAGTGAAAGTTTCACTCAGTGTCTGTAGATGCAACGTTATCTCTTCAGTATTAGAGAACAGCAGTAAGATTTACCAGCAGCCCAAGTACACTTTCTACAAATAAAGCATCTTTTATATTATCACACTGTTACTGAAGATGACTGCATCTTTTCTTCATACTGGAGAAAAACTGCAGGAATTTCATTAAATGGAACTGCAGAAAGGAAATCTGCATAGTATATCTCACTACATCAGATATTTTACTGCATGTGATTTTAAACTGAATGCCATTTTCCTGCATGTGTGACTTTCTTGCAGCTGTCATTTAAATTTCTTTTAGAGACAGAAAACTGCAGATAGCTGTATGTACCTTGGCTGAATCATATCTGCTCTATTAGCATCTCTGTTGTAGTGTCATCTCACGGGGCCTCAGATTTTCCCAAACTTCTGCTGGTTGTGATAGAAGGAAAGCTTTTTCTTTTCTCTCCTTAGCTATGAATCCATTTGATAAGATTCAGCTCAAGTAACCAAATCACTTTTGAGAATGGAATAAATCATTTTTCTATTATTAAATAAAAAGTTTGCAGTCTTTTTGAACAGCTATACTGCTGAAGTGGGAGTGAGCAGAGAGCTGGGTTTTTTTTGGCAGGGGAGGGGTGGTGGCTAAAGAAGAATATTCTGAACAGGTTATTTTCCTTGTAAGCTAAATGCTGTCACTTTGGCATGCTTCAGGCCTGTAGACAATGCAAAGCTAACTTGCCTTTGTGGGGAAAAAGAGAGGCTGTTGTCTTTCTGGACTCATGATGCCTTCAGGAGGAGACTAACACATGAAGATTGCTCCACAGAAACTCTTCTTTACCCTATTGTTGCACATGGGGCTTACAAACAGTCCAAGAGCCTCCTCTCTGCCTGTTTTATGGTAGAGCAAGCTTCCATGAAAAGAATTAGGGAACTGTGGTACTCTCCTCAGTTTGGAGAGAAAAAAATATTTACGCTTTGGCTGAGTCCTACGAAAGTGGGTGGTTCTTACTTTCTCCCCATCAGCATTCTACAGAATGAGTAGAAAGATAAAAACAAGGATTGATATTCCTTTCAAGATTCTACTTAGGATTTTACAACAATCGTGAAGGTCTGCAGCATGTTATGACATTGAATTTTTGCCCCTGCACAACTATAACACAGTGTACCAGCTATTGAACCTTCATACAGCTTTAACCTATCATCTGCTAGCTTTTGCTCCTGTCACCCATCTAGAGTGACATTCAGTATCACAGTACCACAGTATCACAGTATCACAAGGTTGGAAAGGACCTCTGAGATCATCAAGTCCAACCTATAACCTAACACTAACACCAACACTAACACCAACCATCATCTAAACCATGGCACTCAGTGCCTCATCCAGTCTCCCCTTAAACACCTCCAGGGTCGGTGACTCCACCACCTCCCTGGGCAGCCCATTCCAATGGCCAATCACCCTTTCAGTGAAGAATATTTTCCTCATATCAAGTCTAAACTTTCCCTGACGAAGCTTAAGTCCATGCCCTCTGGTTCTGCCACTGGTCACCTGAGAGAAGAGACCAACCCCTGCCCGACTACAACATCCTTTTAAGTAGTTGTAGAGAGCAATGAGGTCTCCCCTGAGCCTCCTCTTCTCCAGGCTAAACAGCCCCAACTCCCTCAGTCGCTCCTCATAGGGCTTGTGCTCCAGCCCCTTCACCATCTTCGTTGCCCTCCTCTGAACACATTCCAGTATCCTAACATCTTTCCCAAATTGGGGGGCCCAGAACTGGACACAGTATTCAAGGTGAGGCCTGACCAGTGCCGAGTACAGGGGGACGGTAACTTCTCTGGTCCTGCTTACTACACTATTCCTGATGCAGGCCAGGATGCCATTGGCCTTCTTGGCCACCTGGGCACACTGCTGGCTCATGTTGAGCTTCCTGTCCACCAGCACTCCTAGGTCCTTTTCTGCCTGACTACTCTCCAGCCACTCTGTCCCCAGTCTGTAGCTCTGCAGTCTTTCAGAGGAACATATACGGTGATGTTCCTCTAAGCTTTCTAGTAACTTGGGATAGAAAAGACACTCCACAGCGTGGGAGGTGGCTGCTTAATACAAGAGTTATTTCTATTACATTTCACACAACTTCCAATTTGAGCTACGATACATAAGCCAGTGAATTAATGTGTTTCTGGGTCCTTCTAGGGTCAGTTTTTTGAAGCCATACACTTATGTTTGGAAGATTGATTCTCTTGGACTCGAGATCTTTAATCTCAAGAGACATCTGTGTTAAAGTAATTTAATATCAGAGTCATGGGACTTATTTACATGGGGAAATCAACCAGCATTTCTACAGCAAAATGGCTTTACTTCAAGTGTAACTCCCCCGTGTGGACATTGCGCTCTAGAATAAAGCTGACTTCATTTGGAAGTAATTATTCTTACTAATTGTTCCAGAATAGAGTGTCCACAGGAGGGAGTTATGCAGAAATAGATTTAACAGAGTAGTTACAGCTCAGCTATTATATTCACTGGGTAGGAATGCCTTGTGCAAGCGTGACACAAGATTTACAAGTGTAAAAAATGCAGTAGTTACAGTCAGCTCTGCTCTCATCAACAAACTGGGTTGCTAGTATTAGAGGTTTCTCCTGTATAAAGATCTGAATTTACCACAGTGCTCTGGGAAACTGCAGCAATTTTGCTTTTATAGTGTTTTCCAAATAACTCAGTAAGTTTAATATTAAATACAGTTTTGTACCTCCCCCATTTCTTTTTACTTTCTAAATCAAATTTAATTTTGAACATGTAAAAATAAGCTTTTCATTTTTTCTTACTGTATTCCCTGACCTGCTGGCATTTTTCAGTTCACTGACCCTTCATTCCTCTCATTACCTCTGAGTTAAAGAATATTTTCTTGAAAGACCTGGTAGCCCTGGTCATGATATGGTCAGCATTTACCACTAAAACGGCAGCACGGTAATTGGGTTTTTGGCTGTGTGGCTGTTTTTTTCCTCTGTATTGGGAAAGAGCTGTTTCCTGATACCACATCCTCTCAGTTTTCTAAAATATATTTCAGATATTGCTGATATTGCATCAGGAATAGTGTAGTAAGCAGGACCAGAGAAGTTATCGTCCCCCTGTACTCGGCACTGGTCAGGCCTCACCTTGAATACTGTGTCCAGTTCTGGGCCCCCCAGTTTGGGAAAGATGTTAGGATACTGGAATGTGTTCAGAGGAGGGCAACGAAGATGGTGAGGGGGCTGGAGCACAAGCCCTATGAGGAGCGACTGAGGGAATTGGGGCTGTTTAGCCTGGAGAAGAGGAGGCTCAGGGGAGACCTCATTGCTCTCTATAACTACCTAAAAGGAGGTTGTAGTCAGGCAGGGGTTGGTCTCTTCTCTCAGGTGACCAGTGGCAGAACCAGAGGGCATGGACTTAAGCTTCGTCAGGGAAAGTTTAGACTTGATGTGAGGAAGAAATTCTTCACTGAAAGGGTGATTGGCCATTGGAATGGGCTGCCCAGGGAGGTGGTGGAGTCACCGACCCTGGAGGTGTTTAAAGGGAGACTGGATGAGGCACTGAGTGCCATGGTTTAGATGATGGTTGGTGTTAGTGTTGGTGTTAGTGTTAGATTATAGGTTGGACTTGATGATCTCAGAGGTCCTTTCCAACCTTGTGATACTGTGATACTGTGATACTGTGATACTGTGATACTGTGATAGCTACCTGAATTTCAGATGCCTGGGAAAAACTCCCAAACAACAGAGATGCTAAAATAAAGTAAAATTGTAACTTCTCTCATGAAATCTACAGCTACAAAACAAGTCTTTTGACTCTTCAGAGATCTTAAAGAATTGAAATTTAGTGCAATTTCATACAAGCTGATTTGTAAATGTGAGAGTTGTATGTTTTAGTTCTAGATTTCCAAAGAATCGCTATGTGGCCTTAGTGGAATCTCTTATGTGTCACAATTTGCTCTCTCTGTGCACACAGACATGGTACAGTTATGCTATAAGGCATATCTTACAGTTGAAACCATTGGGTAACAGGTGCCATGCCACAACAACTGCTAAATATTACTTTTTATTGCTAAACTTGCAAGTTCTTAAAACAATCATTCAGAGAAGTGGCTTAAGAATGGGAGCAAAGGTGCTGAAATTCTGATAATCTCTCTGTACTATGTTGTGGGCAGTAATGATTTTACCTTTCCAGTTCTTCAAGGAAGTTCAAAGTTAGGTGGTTGCTTTGCCGTAGAGATGAGTCTGAGTTCATGTGTTTTATTTTCCAAGATGTAGCACTGTCCTGACATAGTCACTTATAATGCACACTAACCTGGCTACCTCTGGGAGTGCTGGCACAGCAAGCTTGCAGCCAGCCGGAATGTACAGTGTTGACATTAAATACGAAAGTCCTTGGATGAGGATTTCAAAGGATATTAAATAGTCACTCTCACTGAACTTTTCAATGGGGTTTCCAACTTGTAGAAGGGTACTACTAGCCAGTGGAGTGCAGAAGAGGTCTGAAAGTGAAAGAAAAGTTTAACTACAGTTAAAATCAAAATTAATGCTGTAAAATGGCTCACTGTTATCAGTGTAGCAACATGGATATTTCAAGATAGTGACGACTGCTTGTATAGAATAAAAGAATCATAGAATGGTTTGGGTTGGAAAGGACCTCTAAAGGTCATCTAGTCCAACCCCCTTGCAGTGAGCAGAGACATCTTCAAGCAGATCGGTTTGCTCAGAGCCCCATCCAACCTGACTTTGAATGTTGCCAGTGATGGGTCTTCTACCACCTCTCTGGGCAACCTGTTCCAGTATTTCATTACCCTAATTTTAAAAAGTTTTTTCCTTATAACTAGTCTAAATCTGCTCTCTTTTAGTTTAAACCATTACCGTTTTTCCCCTTTTTTCTTATTAAGCCTCTGTTAAGTATTGAAAGAACACAATAGGGTTTCCCTTGAGCCTTCTCTTCTCCAGGCTGAACATCCCCGACTCTCTTAGTCTTTTTTCATAGGAGAGGTCTTACATGGCTCTGATCATTTTTGTGGCCCTCCTCCTGGACCTGCTCTAATGGGCTCATGTCTTTCTTGTGCTGGACACTCTGGAGCTGGATACAGTACTCCAGCTGGGGTCTCACTACAGCAGAGGGGTAGGATCACCTCCCTTGACCAGCTGGCCAATGTTCTTTTGTTGCAGCCTAGGATAGGGTTGGCTGCCTGGGCTATGAGCACACATTGCGGGTTCATGTCAAGCCTTTCATCCATGAGGAAGCTGCACTAAATCTAGTGAGAGAGTCTGTAGTGAAAAGGACAGAACATTGAAAGGTTGAATGAAGTTCTTGTGGAGTTATAGAAAAACAGCTAAACTAAATGGTTCTTTTCCTTCCCTCAACAAATAACCTCTCCCTTTACCTGACCTATGCCAAAGAACAGAAAAATCAGTGGAATCTTCTCTACTCTGCAACAGTTATTTACATATTCAAATATTGCTATTCCTTCTCCCTTTGGTTTTCTCTTCACTAGAGAAAACAGTTTCAGCTCACTCAGCTTTTTCTCATAGGTCTTACTGTCCAGATCTCCACTTGTTCTTGTTGCTCTTTTCCAGACTGTTTCCAGCAAGTTCATATCTCATTCATGAACTACCGTTCATGGATTTAGCTGAGGACTTACCTGTACCTCACCTAGAGGCTGAAGGGCTACTTAATGTAATCTAGGTACTTTATATATTCTGGTATGATTTTTATTTGCACTAGATTTAATGTGAGGAAAGAGAAGTGAGTGCTTTTGCAAATAAACCATACTTATTTATTCAAATTCATACTAAGACTCAAAGTGAAAGGGGGAAATGGGCTAGACCTGGGCTGCTACTGAGATTTAACAGGAGCTGGGAATAAGGAGTGTTTTCCTCCTTACAGAAGCAAGGAGGAGAACCAGGAAAATGGCAAGAGCAGCAAGTAAAAGTGAGATTCTCTCAGCAAAAGACAACAGAAAGATCAAGTGGCTTTAGATCAAAAATGGTTTGCCTTACCATTAGAGCTACAATTCTGTTGTTCATATAACATGAGACCCATAGACCCATCATACAACTGTTAATTCAGATGGTGTTTCTAACTTGGATTATGAGGCAATAGAGCCCTGCAGTCCCCATCTATATCTAGAGTGACTGTATCATGACTACGTTTATTCAGATCACATTATCACCGTATCACAAGGTTGGAAAAGACCTCTGAGATCACCTAGTCCAACCTATAGGCTGAATGGAGGCTGTTTCTCCAAAGTATCACTGTTTCACTGTGCAGTGATTAACAAATCATTCTGGCTGGCTTGGTATGGAAAGAATCATAAAGTAAATTGAGGATTAAAGAGGAATATGAAGAAGATCAAGGGAACCAAGTGAACAAAAGGACTTATTTTTCTTTTCTGCTATGGAAGGTATATTCGCTTAGCCATCACTTACATGTTTACATTTTAGTAGAAAAGAAGCCCCTGCATTATCCACACTGCAACTTTAGCAAAGGTCTTCAAATGTTATGCTATAGGGTCGCTGTGGGTACTTTTGTCCATCACACTCTTTCCAAGGGTTTACTGTGGCAGCATATTTTGCTGCCAAAACAGTGTATCAACCAATATGAAGAAAGCGTTAAAAATAAAAGCTATAGAAGAAGCTCAGGTAGAACAGAGAAATCTTTTAGTATAGCCATGAAGTGCTGATCCATAACAACTGAGGCTTTGAGCACTGAAAACTTTTAATGCCCTTCCTTCTGATCTAGTGCAATGCCTCTGTGGAAGTAAATTCTTGAATCTGCACTTAATTCTGACAAGTTGTACTGAGGCATTGGAGGGATTTTTGTAAAGAAGGATATCAGACAGTTCAGTTTCTTCAACCTAGTTATTGAGTTACAGAATTTTGAAATTAGCTGCCAATGTATCATAGTATCACAGTATCACAAGGTTGGAAAAGACCTCTGAGATCATCTAGTACAACCTATGACCCGACACTAGCACCCACTCATCATTTAAACCATGGCATTAAGTGCCTCATCCAATCTGGTTTTAAACCCCTCCAGGGATGATGACTCCACCATCTCCCTGGGCAGCAACATTCCAATGGCCAATCACCCTTTCAGTGAAAAACTTTTTCCTAGTATCAAGCCTATGTTTCCAGTGATACGATACTTTTCAGTCACTGGATAATTACCTCTGCAGAAAGAGCAAAGAACATTACCCCTATGCTCCCTTGCACCCTCATTTCTCATCATATTTGTAGAAGACTAAAACCATTGCCAAGAGTACAGTGAAGCCCCCTTAAACGGGTCACTCACGGCACTGCTGACTGCCCTGTTTCCAACATGTGGCATAATGGCAGTGTGAAGAATTCTCTGAGGAAATATTTACTTGTGATTGATTAGTTGGTAAGTGTAACTGTTGAAACAATATGCATTCAACATTGTTCTTCATTAAACTCAGAGACAGGATGCTCATTAAATGTTTATTCTAAATTAAAATGAATTGCAAATCAGACCAACTGCTCGCCTCCTAGTCTCCTACAGCTGCTGTGCTGGAAGAGGGGATCCAGTGAGAAAAGTTTTTTAACAACGCTCTGGTAGTCAGAATAGTCTCCAAGGTTCTGTCCTGAAGTACTGCACTGCTCTTGTTTCAGTAGCTGCAACTCATGTCTGGATATTAAGAAGAGAACAGTGGGCACACCATTCATCTGTGTCTCCTTGGACACAGATCCTGGCTGACACATAGGGTTTTCTTCCCCCACTCCACTGCAGCTCAAAAAGCAGTCAGCCCTGTGCTTTCTCTGGCCTTTCACCCCTCAGCTTGCTATCTTCTCTAAATATCCCAGTCCAACATCATAACCTGGGAAATCTGATTTGGCGGTTATAAATCAGTTTACAGCTGTTCCCAATTAAAAGCTCCAATGTCAAGTTGTCCTCGGAGGGCTGCAAGATCTGATCAAGGGGGTAAAGATCGGTTTTTCTATCCTCTTAGCTTGGCATGTGAAGCTGTTTCTTAAAGAATTTAAACTATGTAATTGAGGCTCTTTGTTTTGTTTTGTATTTTTCTTGAAACAGGACTAATATGGAAATTTAAAGATCTAAGTGGTCCCTTCTGAAAGTTCCTAACATTGCTATCAGTATCATTCCTTTTTATAAACAGAACTGTTACAGTTCTAAGAAATAAAGTATTCAAAGAATGCACTCATAAAAGATTACTCACACAATGGAATTTTTTAACCTCAATGGGAACAGAAAGCTTTGTGAGAAGTGTTTGTATGCAATGAACATAATGTTTAAATCAATTTTTAAACTGTGGCTAATGAAACACCACCCTTTGAGTAAGGGGCTACAAGACATGTGTCTTACAGATGCATAACATATCAGTTTCTGCCCAGGATATCTAGGCCCTAGGGATTCAAAAAGAACCATGCTAGAAGGGAAGGGAGCAGGGAAACAGCCTGAAATGCATTGTATGATTTGGCAATTCTGCAGAGCTGGTGTTAAGTACATCACATGGGAGTGTGGCAGAGGTACTTTCGAGCCTTGGGTGAGTGACAGAATTCACAGAAAAGTAGTTACATGGCAGTCCTTTTCTGTTCATATTTGCAGTCCAGCTTTTGTTTCTCTTGTGGTGGTCAGTCAGTTTCTCCAATCATGTAAGTGATCTGATCACAGCTTCCTTTAGGCGGCCGTGGCTGGTGACACTGCCCCCACTCAGATTTTTCAGTGAATGGGGAGGCTGGGGGCATCCTTCAGCTGCATCCTCCCTTCACATACCTCATCTACTGCTAGGAGTTCTCCAGGCAGATACCCTTTGCAACTCAACGCCAGCATTGCTCAAACATAGCAATACAGAAATACAATTTAGGATGAACTGGTTATTCTGAAACATTCAGTGAAATGTTCAGATGAGTATATACTTTCCAGCCTATGAGTTGCTTCCAAATAATTTCCTCAGAGAGCTGTGAAAGTTTGTTTCTTGAGTCTGCTATAGGGTTCACTGCCAGACAATATGGGTTCTTGGTCTTCACTGGGTAACTCTCAAGCCTAAAATGAATTTTCAGCATGGGTATGTTAATGTTTCCATTGCATATAGACTGTCTTACAAGCTTCTAACAAACATTGCCATTAAAAATGTTCTCTTGCACACACATTTGTTCCTATAATCTGTCATGAATTACAAGCAAAATGAGACACACACAAAAAAGCCACTAAGTAAATTAAGTAGTTTTTTATTCAAGTGAGTATTTAGATTGACTGTTGCACAATAGTTGCCCAGAACTACAGGGAGCTGAGTATCTCTGGTATGAATTTATCTCTGGAATTTCCACTGGTTAGCAGAGCTTGTTACATACTCATTTCAGCTAGGATAACCCACTAGAAAATAAGACACTGGGAAATACTGCATCTAGCTAGAGCTTTCTTTGGTCTTCTTTTTTAGTGTTTTTTTTTTAACTATCACTGCATCTATGGAGCACATTCAGACTGGTGAGACTGAAAAAAAAAAAGCATTAGAAAGCAAGTGAGAAGTTCCTGGAATGTTACAAGCTGCTGTGTCACTGGGAATAGCAAGGCAGGCAGGCAGAAAGCTCCTCTCTCTAAAGCTGACACTACAGTGGCAAAATTTGATACTTATTAGGTAGTGAATTGACTGAAGCTATAACTTTGAAGTAAACACACAGTTGCAAACAAATGCTGAGCATCCTGCTCTCTTATTTTCTCTTCCTCTTAATTCTTATACCCTATGCTTTTTAAGACATGCTTTTTGAACTGTATTCTGTATTCTTTGAAATCTTACGGTTCAGATGGTCTTACGTTTTGTAGACTTAAGGGCTACTGTACATTTTAAAACTACTTCAGTTGTTTATATTTTAAAGTGATGGTGTCACTTAGACAATAAAACAGATTATTGTCTAATTACAAGTTAGAGATGCCACTTGGGATGAAGAAAAGATTACTCTATATTCTTCCATCAGCAACAAATCTAGACATCTCCTGAATACTCAGAGAAAGAAAACCCTGGTTCCCATGCTGTCCTATACACCATGATTCCCAAAGAATGCTGTCTTCTGGCACATACAGCTCCATTACCCTGCAAACATACAAGTTGCTGTCTAAAACAAGAAGATACGTTTTCCTTAGAAAGAGTAGCAAAGCCTGAACCACCAAAATAGAAAACGTCTACTCTCATCCTTCACACATGGGCTTATGGCATTATAAGGATTGCATTAGCAAAGTGCCCCTTTTTTCTGGTCTTCCTTTTCCTCTCCCTTAGAACTGTGCTTTCAAAACAGGGGAAAAAATGAAACCAAAATGTTAGGGAGGTGTTGAGAGGTTCTAAATCGTTTTGACCACATCTAACCTTTCCTTACTCACCCCTCAAAGGCCTGACCAGGGTGAGAATCAGCTTTATAATTTACTCATTTCTGGCTGGATTAAAGGTTTAGGGTCTGATTCCCACACCCACTGAAGTAAGCTGAAAGGCTTTCCTTAATTAATCCTCATAAATGAATTTGTTAAAGAAGGTTTCCTCTTCTGATAGTTTAGGTATTCTTACTATGACTATGTTGCATGGTAAGCAACAATTTTTTCTTCATGACAGGCAAAATAATGTTAAAAAGATTAAAACATTACTCATTCCGGTCAAGCTGAACATGAGGAAAAAGAGAAGAGGTAAACTAAGCAGTAATCCATGCAAACATACCTGCAGGTTTCTGTAAAATTAGAACGTCTGATCTTCTTGTCATGAGTGCAAAGTGAATAGATCCAATGAAGCCAGTAGAGTTCTTGTGGCGTAAACAATTGTAGTCAAGTGTTGTTCCTCATCCTCCCTCCACTCAAGTGCTAGCACTTGTAGCTATTTCAGTGACCAAATGTTCTGGGTTTTAACACAAATGTGCATTTTTTTTGCCTAATGTTTTTAAAAACCACAACTGAGTTACAATGTTTTTGGGGTGTATCTGAATAGTGATGGTAGCTCCACCCAAACTCCAAGCCACAGGGGCTGGTGACAGCCCAGACTGGCAGCCGTTTTGCTGCCTGGATGTGATCTGGTAACTTGGGCACTGATCCCACATTAGCGCTTCCATTAGCTCCAAGGAGCATCTTCTAGAGCAGCGTGCATCCGTGTGCCTGGAAACATAGGCAGAGCTGATTCACACTCGTCTGCACCTGAGTGCATAAGCATCCGCTCTGATGCTTAATAGCCTCAACACTTTCTGGTTTCAGCAGAGCATAGCAGCTGATCGGGAATAGTTTGCAACTGTTTTAGGGGAATCAAAGCACACTGACTTAATTTTCAGAGAACATCAGCTGCAGGCAGGCTGGCCAGTTTATTAGCAGCACTTGGCTGTGAAGGGCTGTGAAAAGGAAGCAGTGCTCTGTGGACTACGGATACACAGGGCTGTTGAGTCAACTTGCCTTTGAAAAGAAATCTTGCATTTCTGGAGCTGCTGTAGCTCAACATCTCTTAGGCTGCACCAAAGCAACATTTGGGAGCAGAGAGGTCATGGAGGAAGGCCTGGCTGGTCTAGAAATCACCAGTGTGTCAGGGGCTCGCATGTCTCCGGTGCTACCCAGCGCAGGCTGGGTCACCCGTAGGGTTCAAGGAGGCTTTCATGCAGAGCAGTTTCATGCCTGTCCCGCACAGACACGAGGGGGGACAGCGCGGGGCTATCAAACTGAGGAAGCTTTAATGCGTTCCTTCTCTTATTCTTACACAAATATTTGGTCTCGTGGGGGAAGAGCTGCCTTTGGTACACGTGGGAGGCATTTACGTAAAATAGCAGGCCGGCGGGGAGCAGCCCGCCGCGGAGGCGGAGCGGGGAAGCGCCTTCTCATGCAAAAGGCGGTGACGTGGGCCAAGGAAAGCGGGGCGAGGACGGGGGGAGTAACTCTGGAAGCCGGGGTGGCACTTGCGGCCACCCCGCCAGGTGGCGCCCTCTCCCCTCCAGCGGGCGTCGAGGGCAGCGGGCTGGGGGGAGATGGAGATGGGTAGGGGGGGTCCTGCCTGCTTCCCCCGGCAGTTTGCCGTCGCCGCCACTCCGTGGACTGCGACGCTGGCACAAGCCCTTCCCAGAGCGTCTCCATGACGTGCCTCCCGCGTCGCCTTCCCCCGGCCGCTGAGCCCAGCCCTGGCAGAGGAAAGGTTGAGGAGTTTCATCTGCCCTGGGGAGAATTGTTCCGTGTCTAGACAAATTCATAATAATCATAGAATGCTTTGGGTTGGAACGGACCTTAACGATCATCCAGGTCCACCCTCCCTGCCATGGGGAGGGACACCTCCCACTGGATCGGGTTGTTCAAAGCGTCATTCAACATTTCCTTGAACATTTCCTTATGCAGGGGCATCCGTAGTTACCCTGGGTAACCTGTGCCGGTGTCTCACCACCCTCATCATGAAGAATTTTGTCCTAATGTCTAATCTAAATTTTCCCCCTTCCAATTTAAAGCCATTCCCCCTCATCAAATCACCACTTGCCCTTTTAAAAAAGCAAGTGTAAAAAGGCATAATGGGGGGAGATGGAGAAAACTACTAAAGTAACTATTTACCATTATTACTGCTGATCTCCTAGCACCCTTACTGATTTAAAGTCCAGAGGGATGGTCAGAGGGGTTTGCAAGCAACAAAAGGATGGCCTGCGTGTCTTCAGCTCCCACCGTGCCATAGGTGCTGGTGTTTGGAGTTGGAGAGATTTTCAGCTAAACAAAATGAGGCCCTGCCATTCAGGGAGAGATATATGAATATTTCAACCAAGATTTTTTCCTGGGGAGGCTTTGAAGATAGGGGAAGAGTGTCTTCAGGTAAGCACATGAGGGTGGAGACCAGGTGCATATCCATTTTCTGTGTGAATTAAGTCTCTGCTTAGAAACAGAGCAGGAACACCAAAATGAAACACTGAATTTTTTTAAAAGTAGAGCAAAATTACAAACCCTATCAAAAATTCAGTAAGACATATAGGTAACTTCTGTTTTTATGAAATACCACTTGGCTTTAATTATATCTGACATAAATTTTATTTTGGTAATCTAGAGGGGTACCATGGAACAGAATAATTGTCCTTCTGTCAGCTCTCATTGTAATTAATTGCATTTTTTTTGTAATAATGGCAAGAGGACTCTGGTTTCTTATCAGGCTGCTATATTTATGTATGGTCTGTATCTGTTTTATTATTTGCTAGTTGTCCTAAAAGCTGAAGTAAATAAGTCTTGATTGCTTGACAGTTGGTTACATGCTGTTGGGATATACTTTTCATGATTTTTAACAAATACTGCAGTATATGTATAAAATATGTAAGTTTCACTTCACTATTTGGATCCAAGGCCCCTCAGATATACAAGCATTGTCAAATGTTGCAGGCTCTCGTCTCAGTTTACACTGATTTTAAAGTGACTGATAAGCATTTTATTGTAATGCTTAGAAAAATCTGAACTTCCCAGAAATGTCTGAGGTATTAAAGCAGCAAAACAACTCAGTTTTGCAGACTTATGATGATTTTGACCTTGATGGTAAACACAGATGCAAATGTGTAATACAATGTCTTATATAGGCTTTCTTTAGTTCAGTTGATTCTTCTGACATGCTTTTGCAAAATGCTCTTCATTGCAGGGTCTATCTTTCCTTTACCCATTCATACATAGGAGATGGTTAGCACTTTGCACTATGTTCTTATTCATTTCTTCCAAGACTAGAGGCTTGAACAAATTCTGGAGCACCCCTCACTATGACTTCCCATAGGACTGTGTGGGAGTTGCTTCTCTGTGCTTTATAGAGAGCTCAGCTATAAAATGGCAATAATGACATTTATCTTTGAGAGGGATCAAGACTGGTAGGTGCAAAATGTGACTGTAACTTCAAACCTTTAGGTACAGATGAACTGGCCTGGTGCAGTCTAGAGAAACAGAGTGTAAAGCCCGCCCTTTTGTGATGACCCGTCCTGTTTTGCTGAAGCATTTTAGAATAGAACTGAAATATTTCACATGTACAGAAATCTATGCAAAGGCGGTCCAAGCTTGTAAAGTGTTAGGTGGTCCAAGCTCAGTAAATACGTGCAAGATTCCAAAAGCACTTTGGAAAATTCTTATTTTCCTTCCACTGACAACACTGAAGTTTTCATATCCCTGCATAAAAGTGTTTATCATGCATTAAATTATTACTGTATGGCATTTATAAAAATTATTTCATTCCTTTCAGTATTCCAAAAAAAAAGATTAACTTATCTATACATCCTAGTTTTTACCATTGAAGGATACAGCTTATACACTATGAACATCCCCTGATCAAAATACTGGGTAAGAATATA
Organism: Tapera naevia; assembly: GCA_033556795.1. NCBI lineage: Eukaryota > Metazoa > Chordata > Aves > Cuculiformes > Neomorphidae > Tapera > Tapera naevia. The sequence continues at coordinate 2,676,562 of JAUMJJ010000300.1, read as the reverse complement.
TGTGATCATGATCATATTATTTGGCTAATAGTAGTTTCTATAGAGGTTGATTAAATAGATCCTCTGTTGTTTCCACAGCATTTTTATAATGAGAACAAGGGTGGTGATGATGGTTTTCAGTTAAAAATACAACAATTTTTTTAACTTACCAAGCTGTTTCTTTCAGCTACTCAAAATTTTCACAGCTTTCAGACAGGATTACTGTGTTCTTGCTTATAGACAAGTGAAAAAATTATCAGGAAACTTTCAACAGAACATATCCACCCCTTTTAAGTCAACATGCCAACTATTAGAAACTGCAGCCACAATGAGGAACCTTTCTGCTGCTCCTACCAAAACATAAATGCACACGTCTATCTTAACAGTAATTTAGCTGCATATGTTATAATATTTTTGGCACTCACTGAGTCCAAAATATATGAAGAATAGCTTTTACTCTTAGGTCTATTTGCCTAGATCTTTCATTACTTTATTATTTGCAAGTAGTGTCAAGAACGCGGGAAATACGCTTTAGTGGTGTCTCTGTACTTATTTTACCTGGGCATTGTTGGCAAATTGCAAAAGAAAAGGAAAAATATAGCTCTTTTAAAACATATTTCACATCTCATGTATTTTGATTTTGATCTTCCTTCTGAAATATTTAGCTCTGATTTTCAGAGTACAGAGAAATGCTTTTGTGTAATTTAAAGCTTGTAGGTTCTTTGAGATTCTGACACTTTAGGAAAGCTGTGAGTTTTGATGCTGCTGCTGATGCACTCAATTAGAAGAACAATTGTTAGGAGGAAGTCTGCCAAGTTCTGTTTCCCACTTGGTTGTCATCCACCCATACAAGTATTTCCATAACACAAATTTACAGGCATCCCTTTGGGCTGGATGTTAAAACCATTTCACAGGTGGGAAAACTGAAGTTCAGGAGAGGATGTTGTTCACAGGATATGGGTGAGGAAGGAATCGGTGTCTCAAACAGGATGAACCTCCACTATAAGCAAAGCGGTAACCCCCGTATGTCAGCTGTTTCTTTACTTCCAGGCAAATTACTTGCTGAGTCTCTGCTTTGTTACCTGAAAATGGAAAGAGAAAAAAAAAGTGACTGAAAGATTATAACACTCAGTTATTTGAAATAAAACTCTTCCTTTGCTTATTAGTTCTTTTATTTATTGACTATATGAAGATGCCTAAGGAAGACATAGTGGTAAATCGTAAGTTAACTCATTATGTAACACAAAGTTCAAGTGCAGTTAAGTTTCAGTGCAGTGCATGTATTCTTCATATGTGGCTCTGTCCTCAAGTTTCAAAGAAACACACATGCAAGCCAGATTTGAAGAAATTTGTTTTGGAGCCTTCACATTGAGAAACTTATTCATCCTTTCCAGCAGCTTAGAAAACCATGCTTTTGAAAGTTTTTATGTAGGTTCCACTTGTATTGACATTATTAAAGTTGTTAATCATTGCTTTTCCTTCTGGTGTGAATTAGAACACTGTCCTCTCAGACCTTGCAGATTACAAACTGCTGAGCTAGAAAGTGACTCTCTTGAACATTTATCCTATTTATTTATTTTCCTTCTACTGTCTCTCTAGTGTCTCAAAAAAACTTTTTTAGTTTATCATCTCTGCAGGTCCACCTAGTTTGTCCATGACCAGCAAAAGATGAAGCAGGAACACTGCAGTGTGAAACCAGGCTTTGGTCTGTCAGCCTGCTTTTTCTGGATCTACCTAGCTAATGAAAATGTATATGCCAGTTTAGTAGCTCCGTGAAAGATTTGGTATCATACATCTCCTAGGACAGCTGTCATAGCCTGTCCCTGCTTCATTTTGGTTGTGCTGCATGTGTAATTTCATAAATAAACATTTATTCACAGAATGTAAATTTGGCTGAATCATTCTGCATATGTGAATCATTTATTCTTGAACAGAGTAACATTCAGTATTCAGTAACTTAAATATTATATAACCACTTCAAAACTTGTCTGTTTGAGAGAAAAAAGAAAACACAATTTTCTTCTGGCCTCTTTCCTTCATTTCCGTAGAAACCTTTTCAATTGTGATTCCACTTTGAAACACAAAAACATTAGCTCCCTTTTATTCAACAGAGCTTTAGCTTGTGTTTTTCAAAGGCATAGTGGAAAAAAATAGCATTTTACTGATTTTTGCTTTTGTTATCATTTAGAACCAACACTGCTCTAAAAGAAGGACTCAAGTTATGTTGTATTACATGCTGCATCAAAGCTGTTCACTACATTTTTAGCATTTACAATACAGGAGCAAACCCACTGCTAGAGAGTTATCAGTGTGACTGAGCCATGCAAGGAGTATTGCTTTGTGTGCCCAGCCTCTGGCACTGTCAGCAATATATGAGAAAGTAAGTACTTCACATAATTTGCATAGCATAGACTGTGTTTGCACACTCTCTGAATGCTTGTGCTCAATCATTGTCGCTAAATGCAATAAGCAGAGAGCTTCCTCGAGTCACTGGGATCCATTTTGTAAAACCAGCTGCAGTGACTGCTGTTTGCAGATGTATGGTTGTGTAATTGCACGTTTACACAGATGGAGATTTATACTAGGAGAAGAACAATCAGACAAAGTCCTAGATTGTAGATGGCCTTGTCTGATATGAGACAGGGAAAGCCGGTAGTTCAGTAGCACAAACATGTTTCACTCATGCAAGCAACAGTCACCTCTGAAGACAGTTTGTAGGGTAACAGTAGGAGGGATTTAAGTATCTAAGTGCTTAAATATACCAGTCTCCACTGTAAGTTCTTCTTATTTAATGGAAGTAGTAATTTGACCATGTAACAAAAGGTGTTTTGAGGAAGCATCAGCTTTCCTGTGCTTCCTACCTAGTTCGTGATCAGTTTACTCTGCTCTTATAGAGTATGAAAAGTTTGGTAAGGTCAAGAAAATGGGACATTCCTGTTCCCTTCTAGATCTCTCTGTGTACCCTCCCTAAGCATGTAGAAGGTCTCATGCCTTCATCTTTTTTTTGAGTTTTCTCACAGAGCAGCAACCTGTTAATCCATTCAGTTTACCCAGCAGGCTGTCCCCTGCTTCTGGTCACTGTTGTTCTTCTATTGGACTAGCAAATTTTTGGCTGAGTGTAAATAAAGAGGGGAGTCTGTTTAAGCTAACCACTGTTTAATTCTAACAACAGAGACAAAGCGTAGCATTAGAGGAACAGGATATTAAATTTACACTAGGTTTGTACATAGTTCACATTTCTAAGGGCGTTTTCCCAGGGTTCCCAATAGGTCAACCTTTCCCTAATTTCTCATATAGAAGAGTCTGATTTCTCAGTCTCAAGACATAATCTCTCTCACTTTTTCTCAATGCACCTGTTGAATCCTGGATACCTGCTCTCCCTGCAAGGACTGCTTATCTCAGAAAAAGCCCCTCAGCTTGTCTATTGTAGGTTCTGTTAAAAAAAAGGAAGAAGGCTCCTGCTTTATGTCTCATGTCTAAATGAAGAGTGTTAATCTAGGCCTGCTTTCGTTTTCCAGCCTGACTATCCTGCTATTTCATTAGTCTAATATCCGTATACAGTAAAAAACACAGTAACTTAGTACATAGGATATGATACTTAAGGGTAGCTCAAAACCCATTACAGAGAAGAGGCTTGTACTTTGCTTGGAGTCAAACAAAGTAAATGACAAAAGCAAAATGAGATATTGTTGGCATTCACTCTCAAAAATAAATCAGACTAGGGAAGGCATAAATACTTATGTAGAAACAGTTTGCAATTGCTTAGTCTGCGATCTGCCTCCCTGATACCTTTCAGGATGAACATGGGATTTAAAGTATCTAGGTGATTAAAGATCAAGCCTGTTTGAGACTTAAACAGATTTTGTCCATTTAAGTCCTCTCTGAACACTTCAGGCTATTCTGTTGTGCTAATTTTTTCAGTTCCTAAGGGTAGAATAATAGAATACAACATGTTCTGTGAGCTAAACTGTATGTCTGCCATGGTATTGCTGGGCTCAAAAAAGCACAGTAGGCCAGATATATGTCTAACGTGGCTAGGATCAATGATCCTGAGAATAGGATGTGGTTTGATCCAAAGTGAGAGATATTAGCTTAATTTTCCATCTGCAAAAGAGTTCCACTCTTCTGTTTACATTACTTCTCTGAGCCTTCCTCAGCCTGAATACTTGAAACATTTTGAAAGGAGGTAATTCACCTCCTCCCTTCACAGGATGTTTCTCTGCAAACTCTCAGGTCTCCAAGAGCCCCCTCTGTACCCTCTTAGTTTACCTTTGCAGTCCTTGGCACTCTGCTAACTATTCTTCCTGGACAAAAAATTCTGGATGTGGCTCCCACCAGGGCCACTCAAGATTACTGTTGAGTCAGTCAGAAGGCTGAATACAAAACATGTGCTGCTTCTGCTCCTTGTTACACAAGCTATGCTGCCTACCTCCCCACTGCCCAGCAGAGCTTGCAGTGCAGCTCCAATTCAATGAAAACATCTGACAAAAAGATAAATTGTCTGTTACTTTTGACTTTGAAGATGCTCTTTAAGCTGTTCAGCTTGCCCAGAGTCCAGTTTATTTGATCCTCTGCTGTGTCAGTAATATACCTTCTGTTTCTGTAGGCTGATCCAGTTTTGTGTTGTCAGCCTTGAGAGACACTCCACGTGCTCAGCCCAGTGAAGGGAAAAAGCTGCCACAAGTGACATCTGTGTAAGGAAGGGAGAACAAAATTGTAGTGAAACAAATTTTTAAGTTTCAGGGAAAATACAAAGTGAAGGTGCCGAGGCTAGAAGAAGCCATGTAGGGTGGGTAGTGAGGGAATGATGATAGCAGAGGAAAAAAATACCTTAGCATTTTGAACTGAGCATATGAATGGCATGGATAGAAACACTGCAGAGAAGAGGGCTCTGTGCAAGATGCACAGGCATGAAATGAGGAACACCTTGACTTCTACTGCTGGCTGTGTGGCCATGGCAGAATCTTCTCCTTGTGTCTGAACTATTCAACCATAATCTGGGAGCTTGTCTCATAGGGAATATTCATATTATTTTGGTATTTGGTAGGTAAGATGTAAGGAAGAAATACTTAGTGAAACCATATCTTCAGAAAAAGCCTCAGTTAATTTGAGAACTGTGCTGGCAGACACGTGGGTTGTCTTTGATAATGTATTTTTTTCATGCAAGAGCAATTGATTTTACTTACTCTGTAGTGTTCTTTATTAACCTCAGTCATTTTAAAGGTACTGCACATATTCATAGATCAGCAACGTTCTTGCTCTAAGCTCATAGGTAGAAGGAAAATCCTTAATATTTTCCCTTGTGTCAGGTAGGGTAGACACTCTTTAACAATCAAAGATTTCACTATGCTGTTGCTCTTGCCAACAGCTCTGAATGCTGAATGAGCTAAATTTCATATTTAGGAATATTTAGGAGCCAAAATAAATATTTCTGCCACTTACTGCTCACTGTTATTCTGATTCCACTCTAAGCTACAGTAAAGATGTTCCTGGAAAAAGAAATAATTGGCTGATGGTCATCTTTCAGAACATATTAGAAAGCTGGAGGTATTCTGACCATTGGGGATACATGATTTGAGAAGGTTTCTATAGTGAGTGCATGTAGATGTCAGTGTGCTGGTCAGTATTTATTTCTGCCAATATGAGCTGTCTTACAATTTAGATAATTAGTTTAACTCCTTATATAGGCTTTTTGCATGGTCAGCAGAAAATCAACAATTCCAGAATGCAATTATTCTACTTGCCTTTGACAACTGTGCTGGAATCTGGTGAATTTCCCTGAAGTGTGTGTCTCCCTTCATTGACTACAGAGGAAGTCAAGTCTAGGCACCTCAGTGACTTAGGTGACTACAATTGTGTATGATAAATCTGCTGGTACTGTAAGTATATGTACACATGCTGCACAGAAAACTTGGTGAGCACAGAAAATGTGAAGTGTTGTGATGTGGTGTAGCATAGAGGATATGTTGCTATACACAGGACACAGACAACGCCCTATCAATTGTGGCTTATCTAATAATTGTCCCATTTCTGCAGCTTAGAAGCTTGCCTCCCAAAGTGGAGGGATAAATCTTGAACCACATATGCACCCTCAGACGTCAGTGACATCATCTGCTCTGTGTTGTAGAAAATTTCTAGGTGTGTATGCTTGGACATGGCCAGTGATACTGCAGACTCATGCTAAATTACTGTTGAATCACACTGCATCCGTTTCAGAAAACCTGTTCTCAGAATGTCATGAAGTTCTTCACAAACTGTAGTCTGCTGACATGCTGGCTGCTTTTGTAGATAAAAAGTCAGTTGCACAGGATTCTGAGATAGGGAAAACTTCCTTCTGAAGTAAAATCAAACCAAACTGATGAAAAATTAGCCTTGTATCTTTAAAATATCACAATTTGAATTTCTTGCATCTCTGACTTTCCTAGAACTAGAAAAGAAGTGTTTGCTTCCACTAAAATGAGGTGTGCAGCCCTTAAGAATTCAGGTGGTGGCAAATGCTAAGCAGGACTCAGGTGCTATCTGGCAGGCAGAGTGATTGCTACCTAAAAAAGCACATACCAGTCTCTCTCTAGGCAATTTTCCTTGCAGATTTGTTTGATCTGCGTGTATGTTGCAAGCCATGGATTTTGCAAACGGCTGAATACAAATAAAGGTATGTGCTGTACACTGTGGAGGAAAGAAAAAGGAAAGGAAGAACAAGTGCAAAGAGGGGAAATGGACCACTAAGGTCTCTCTATGCCACAGGCTCCAGAATTTTTACCCCACTATTTCTTGCATTGTGTCTTTGGTGATAAACCAAAATGTTGTATCTCCTCACTTAGAGAATAATATCCAAGCTATGTTATAGCTAGTCCTAGCCATCTGAATATAGCCTGGTCCTCTAGATTCCTCTTCCACTGTATTTTGTACCCTCCCTCAAAATTTCTTCTTCGTTGAACAAAAGACATCTTACCAGACAGTATGTGCCAGCTAAAAGAATGGAAGAAAAACACTGAATGTACAGGCAGTGTGGGTTTTTTTTCACAGAACTGAGGGAAATATCATTGAGTTATCTGGTATTTTTTGCTCTCACTAGAGATGAAACAATATGACAGGTTTAATAATCCTAATTTCATGCTTCAAAATGTCATCAGATCATGTTTGAAATAATGTCAGGGGCAGCAAGAGGTGCTAGCCCAAAGGGGGGTGAAACAGTGAAGATTTGATAAGACTGAATTTTAGCTTATGTAAAATGGACACTAGTAATGAAGGCTTGGGGCAAGTTTTAAAGATAAAGGAAAACCAGTAATATTGGCCTAAGAAAACCACAAGCAGTTAGAAAATAAGATAGAGACAGCAGATGGAAGGAATGGCTAAGGTCCCACAGTGCTCACAGCATGCCAAGCAGAGCAAGGCACTGGTTTGTTTGTGCAAAGATAATACTCTGTGGCTGAATGCGGGGCGGTTATCTGGTGAGTCTGTCCTCCAGATATCACCTCAAAGACAGAAGCCTATGGTAACTCATTTATAATCATTACCTGTTTATAAATACAGGATCCAAGAGTTTGCTAAACAGTGGAGGTTCAATTAGAGCTCAGAAGAGCAATCCAGGGTGTGAGTTCACTCTGATTTAGTGGCAGAGAGGAGGGAAATGTGGATTCACACACGGAGAAATTCTGAAACTGCAGAAAATTCCCTTATTTTAGTCTTCAGAGTTTGGGCAGACAACCTGTATGTGATGATCTTCCCCCTCACTGTTTCCTACCCGTCCCTCCCATTTTGTCCCTACAATTACTGCACATTATAGGCTAGTCAAATGCTAAGTTTTGTGTTTTGTTTTTTAGCCATCCTTGAATAGGATTTCCAGTTGTCCTGGAAAAACTTTCTAACAATAGGCAAAATGTTCAGTGTGTTTCCTTCTCACAAAATAATTCAAAATTGTCTCAGTAGGTTTTTTTGTTTCTTTTTTTTCCGATGTTCTCAAAGCAAATTGTCTTTGGTCAAATACCAACTATGGAAGACTTTGGCCAAAAAGACTAACATGTTATGAAGTTAAGGGATTATCATGGAAATTTCTTCATAATCCATGCTAAGAAAGATAATGTCAACTATAACATGTCAGTATCACAGGTGTTGTTGGTAGCACTATCTGTCTGACTCTGCTCTTCCGATAATAAAATCTTGCTTCTCCTTGCTTTAATAACTTGGTCAAACTTACACAGTCACAGTTTGGGCTGAAAATTTCCATGTTAGGTGTCTGCCTGAGGCTGATTATTTTGGAAAACTCAAAAGTTCAGGCATTTCCAAAAATAAGACTAGAGGAAAATATGTTCTGACCATGTCTAAGAAGCTGTGGCAAATTTTCCTTGAAAAGCTCTAGAACTCCAATGCCTTAAAGCACAGATTTTCTTAAGCACCATTTTCTGGCATGATAAGGCTGAAATCAGAGAGGAAAAGCTTCATGTTAGTGATATAACTTCTGTTGTTCCACTCAGCAAAGAGCACATATGGTCAAGTTATAAAACTTTAAGACAGTACATTTTGCATAGGGTCTGAAAAGACCCACTTGAATATAAGTTTAATATTCCCCAAATCTGTCTCTGTATAGGCCATTTTGCGCTTTGCAGTTTGGCAAGACTTTCTTTGCAACTGTGTTGCAAAGAAACATTTGCAAGATGTGTGCTATGTCTGATCTAAGTAAGGGCAAGGAAAACAGAGAGTTGAAACTGTATGGGGACAAGAAGAAAAGACTCAGACCAGGACTTCAAGGTCTTCGGGACTAGTGAAGGAAGAGAAACTCTGCAGACCTGGCCCTAGGTATAAACAAAATGCATTTCCTTACTGCTTATTTTCCTTATGCCAAAGCCCTGAAAGGTTGTCAGGCTTCTGAGGATAATGAAGGAGCAGATGGGATATGCAACGCAGCATGTAATTCTCCTAAATCTCTAAACTCTCAGTTTCTGCAGGAGCAGGATGTCCTACTCTTCAGCATTCACTTTGGCAATTTGACATGAGTCACACCTTTTTTTCCCAGGTGAGCCCTGAACGAGCACCAGGATTATCCTTGGGGTGGCAACAGGCAGATTTTCTCAGGACCCTAATCATGTTTTACTGTTTTCTGTGCGTTTGGCTGCCTGGTCTCAGGATCTGTGGGCACTACACTTTGCTAGTACCATGTTCACAACTGGCCTTACATCAAAGTAAAGCTGCAACAAGGTCTTGCTCGCTTTCCTCAAGAATTGCTTTGTAGCTGACGGTTTTGCCCTTGGTTCTTGCCTGAGCTGCATTGCAGCTATGCCTGTGCCTGACCATATCTCTTGCTCATCCACACCTGAAAACTTGATATCCTGACTTGATCTCAGACCTGTTTCATCACTATGGACTTGTCTGGCAGTCTGGGCTCTTAACAGAACCTGGGTACCATCACCAGACCAGTTCTGCTCCTGATTGGATGCTGCGTGACTGCACCCTTTCTTGGTGAGGGCACTGTTCCTGCTTGCCTGTCTATCACTCCAGCTCCTGGCTCTCCTTCCTTTATGAAGCAGTACCACTCTTGTTACTCCCTGACAGTTTTGAGAAGCCTTCACATGGCTCTGGACATCACGGAAGATGTTACCGGAAATAGGACTTAGGTAAATATATTCAGGGAAGATAGCCAGAGGCTGTGCTAGGTATAGGCTCTTTGAGAGCCTAAGGTGGTACTAATGCTAATGGAGTCTCAATATTCCTCTTCTATCACCTCTGAAATGTGAAACTTTTCTGATATTGTTTTTTAATATGAAATGGAAATTCTAACAGAAATGCAAATGCTTCTTTTTCTGTGGAGAATTAGTGTTTGTAACAGTCTGTAGATGTACACTAATGTTATTATTTTATTGTTACTTATTAGTTATCCACAATAGGAAAGGTGCTGTTCAGATATCTATAGAACAACACCTCTAAACAAGGAATATGTAAAATACATAATAGCAATAAATAAATAGCATAAACAGGGTAGGAAAGTAAACTTGTAAGTAAAGCCTTAATATAGTTTGTACCAATCCAGCAGCTAAAGCTTACACGAGACTGGAGCTCAGTATGCTGAGTACTGTACAGAAATGCAGTCTAAGTAAATAAAACAAAGAATAGGAGGGTAAAAGATGACTGAGAGGTGCAAAGACATGTGAAATCATCAACATCAAGGCAGCTAAAAAACAAATTAAAGTCCAGGTTTTCTGCCTTACATATGGATCTCACTGACAACAGTCAAATATACAAAAGATATCATCGTCTGAAATATCTGCAGTTTCCAGGTGGTCTTCGACCTTTGCATTGTTAGTTAGTTATTTTTTGATAAGACAGACTGGCAGTCTGTCTTGAGAGGAATCAGGGGAGTGTCTTTACAAATGAGATCAGGATGAAGAACCATAAAAATACATGCTTTTCATTGCTGAGTAGCCTCTTTGTCTTGATTTGTCACTTTATTACTTTAGTTTTACATGACTGCAATCGTGGCACTAATGCTAGCAAAGAACTAGAATTAAGCCTTGGCTGATCAGGAAGGAGTGTTCCAAATGTGGCTAAAATTAACTACATTTCTGAACACTTAGCCCATTATTTTAGGGGTAAAATAGTATATTTTCATAAAAAAAAATTTCATTTTGGCACTTGCTTTCCATTGATGTAGGTTTTTCAAGTCCTGATCAAGAATGTAAATGCCACTACTGTATGTCAGCATTCATAAACTTTATTTCAATAGAAACACAATACAGCATTTATCTCCAATAAATATGAGTGGACTGCCCAAGGCATTAGTGTTTGGAGTGAATTCTAATATTGTACATTCATATTGTAGTGCATGAAAGTAATTTGTTTCTGGCAGTATATTAGGTGATTACCTTACGCAGTAACCCAGGTTTGACATAAAAAGGTAAGATCTTATTGAGAAATCCAGACCACTGTGTCAACAAGTGCCTAACTGGTATGAATAAACCCCAACACATCTCTGCTCTATGCTGTTGTCTTGATCAAAAAGCATTGACATTCAGATGGCCAATGCTTTTCTGAGTACTGGCAAAATGACTGCTTAGGCAGGCAGGATGTATTTGACAATGTGTCTGTAACTAAAAGAAATTAAACTAGAGGAGTGTGGCAGCTTATAGCAGGTGGTGACTTGTAATGTAGGAAGAAGAGAATATGAAGTTGTGTGGTGTTACACACATAGTTTATAAGCACAGACATGAAGCATTTTATCTAATGAGGGCACCAGGAAAAATCCACAGCATAGCTAATCCCAAATGCCTGCCAGTGACACTTTTTTTTCAACTTGTTCTTATGTATTTATTGTATGTATTCTAGCAGAAATACCTCAGGAATTTGTTTTAAAATTTTATTTGCAATTTGAAATAAAAATATTAAGAAATAAAATGAATAGCAGTGACATTAAAATTCAGAATTAGCTTGGAGTTGGTACTTAATCAGATTTTGAAGTATGTGGGTTTGGACCACTCAATTTAGAGGCAATAACACACCAACCATGAAGCCCCTAACCGCTGAGAAAATTCAAATCTAATTCCATAGTTTCTGGCTGAGGCCCAGGCCTATAGTACAAACCTATAGCATTTGCCTGCAAGCATAAGGAGAGAAGAGCGAAACTAAGATCCTGTTTTGTTCCACCAAAGATATCTGGGGTAATTCAAGTGGAGTGGGACGAACCATGTACGTACAGCTGCATGGCTAAGTGAAGAACACGGTTCATAGTCTCCAGAGTGTTTAAAAAAAAAAGAGGGCAGTCTCTTGAACGTTCTCTCTTCTTTCATACTATTGAAATTATATAACATTTAATAATCCCTCCTTTATTTTTCAGACTTATTTGTCAGGTCCAGGAATTATTATTTCTTCCTGGCAACAGCAAATCCATCATTCTCTAATTTACCCACCTTGGAAATTGCATTTTTTATTTTATAGTTGGCATTATCCTCAAAAGAAAACAAACAAGCTGCTAGTCAGTGAAAGAAAGGAAAAGAAACATTGAAGAAAGGAAAGGAAAAAAAATCTTCAAATTATGTTTAGCCCCATCTGGCCCTAGAAAAGCATGGAAATGGGTGATCGAGTACAGTTTCCAGGATGGGCTGCCTTTCAAGGGAAACAAAATCTGGATATTTCTATGTCTAGACCACAGAATAAAAAATGCTTTGGTGCTAATTAACCCATCAAAATCTTACAAAACCTGAGTGGTGCTCTGGAACATATGTGGGGAAGCTGGCAGATATAAGTTGCCAAAGGAAGCGTGGGAGGGTGCAGCCTGGGAGTCAGGAGATCTGCATTCTCCTGCTTACCCTACCCCTGGCTTACTCTTTGTTTTTAGGTATGTCAATAGCTCAGCTTATCTCTGCCTCATTTTTTCCTCACTGTAAAATGAGGTTGTGACATTACTTTCCCTCAAAGAGCTCTCTGATATCATAGAATCATCTAAACATAAAATGGTTTAGATTGGAAGGGACCATATAGATCAACTAGTTCCAACCCCTCTGCCATGGGCAGGAACACCTTCCACTGAATCAGGTTGCTCAAAGCCTCATCCAACCTGGCCTTGAACCCCTCCTGGGATGGGGCTACCATGACTTCTCTGGACGACCTGTTCCAGTGCCTCACCAGCCTCACAGGAAAAAATTTCATACTAATAGCTAATCTAAATCTCCCCTCTTTCAGCTTAAACCCATTACTCCTTGTCCTGTCCATTCACTGCCTAATAAAGAGCCCCTCTCTATCTTTCCTGAAGGTCCCCTTTAAGTACTGGAAGGCTGCTATAAGGTCTCCCTGGAGCCTTCTCTCCTCTAGGTTGAACAACCCCAACTGTCTCAACCACTCCTTGTGTGGAAGTTGCTCCAGCCTTCTGGTCATTTTCATGTCCCTCCTCTGGAATCACTCCAACAGATCCATGTCCTTCCTGTGCTAAGAAACTCCAGAACTGAATGCAGTACTCCAGGTGAGGTCTCACGAGAGCAGAGTAGAGGGAGAGAATCACCTCCTTTGACCTGCTGGTCACACTTCTTTTGATGCAACCCAGGATGTAGTTGGCTTTCTGGGCTTCAAGCACACATTGCCAGCTCATACTGAGAAAGTCAAAAATGCTATGAAGCAAGTGCTAAATCTTGCTCTCCTACATGGTATGTAATTTATCTGGTCATTGTCTAAATAGAAATCACAGTCTGCAAGGTGGTGTACTGTAGTCAGATGTTAAACAGTCACTGAGTAAGCACTCCTTTAGGGCCAGCTATATAGCTAAACATGTATGTGTATCTGACAACAGTATACTCCATGCTTCTCTCAGAGTGCTCACGCTCAGAGAGGAGAATAATATGTTTCTAATAAAGTTTTAGAGGGATGCACTAATATTAGGCCCTCAGAAACATACTAATTATGCTTTAGGCTGATTTTTTTAATGCCTAAAGCATGTGTACCATAAGCATACCCTTAAAAAATAGTTTCAATATGGACGGAAATGAAAAAGTGGAGACATTATCTCTCCCAGGCAGGTGCTGGCTTTGATGCCTCCCGTGTTTGTCAGCCAGTTCCTGCAACTACTTGCCATTCTGGTCCTGCTGGTTGTGGACAGAATGGAAATTGTTTCCATACAATTAAAGAAATGATTATTTATGAGTTAAATGAATACCCACTAAAGACATAAAAATCCACATTAGTTGCATCAAACAGAAATAAAATCAAGATCCAGGCCTGCCTGGGTCTGGGAAACCAAGCGATTGTCTAGTGTGTGAGTTTTTACCTCCTGCTCCCTTGTCAGCTTACTCTAATGCTTTGTCAACCCTCCCTTTCCTCTGTTACCACAGCTGCCAGCTCAGGCTCGCTATACCAATTTTGCTGTCTGCATTACCCACTTTCCTATTTGGAAACAGATGTTCCTCATCTATTATGTGCCACATTTTTACTGGATTGGACTGAGTTTTCACAGTCTCGGGATTTCAAAAACTGCTGTGGAGGGAAGAGAAGTTGGTGAAGGCTTCTTTGGTGATCACTAAGGAGAACTCTGTGTTAGAGCTTCAAAACTTAGATGTCTCTACAGGACAGCACTGAGGCGGCAGTGTTACCTAATTGACAGAGTTGGCAGGGAGAGGAAAAAGGGATGGAGAAATATGGGTTAGACTAGGTGGAAGCAAGAGCCAGAATATATACAGTCTTTTTCAGACCTCATGCAGATCTCTGCTTTCTGGAATTTGACGTTTCTTCCATGTTTCTAGACATTTCATATTAATAAATTAGTTCAGTGTGTTCCTTAGCATCCAGCTAGCTGATGTTTGGGTTGTTACTCACTTAATGGTAACTTGAGAAGTGCCCAAACACAACTTTACAGTCCCACCAAGTCAAGGTGCCAGTTCAGTGACAAAGGTGGCTTAGACTTTTAAATAAATATTGATACTTTGAGGTTCTAGATTTGCCTGGTAGGATTTCCTGCCATGCTTCTCTCCGCTTTTTTTTTCCCTCTATATTTCCTCTGTTAGTCTCTCTCCATCTTCCTAAAGTGTATTTTTATCCTTCATCCTGCATAATTTATACTTGTATTTCCATTCATTTCATTCTGGATCTTAACTCTCTTTCTTTGCACCTGCATCCATTCCTACCTGTCTTTGTCACTAAACGCAGAGTTGCACCAAGTAACTGAGCTTGAACGGGTCTGGAGATCTCTCCAGTGTGTGTGTTCAAAGCAGGGTCAGCTTGAAGAAGTTGCTTAGGGCCATCTCCAGTAGGGGTTTGAATATAACCAAGGGTGGAGAATCTCCAGCCTCTGTGGGCACCTGTTCCAATGTCTGAACACCCTCAAAGTACAAAAAGATTTTTCTTACATTTAGATGGAAGTTACTCTATTTGTGCTGTCAGTGCATAGCACTGGGAAGAGTCTGACTCTGCCTTTTCTACTGCCTCCCCTCAGGTATTTATATGTATTGATAAGATCCCTTCTTTCCTTTAATAAGATCTTCCTCTTTCTTTTTTATTCTGTAAGTTGGTTATCATATCAAATATTAGCTGGTGAGAGAGCTGCTGTAGTGCAGTGAAAAAGCCCAAAGATGTACTGGCTGACTAAAAGATAAGACTGCCTGGAATCGTAACACTGCCCATGCTTGGGAGACAGGTGCCCAAGGCAAAGGAGTATTGCCAGGGGAGGAAACAGGCTGAGCATGGGCAGGAGTTCTCTCCTGGACCTCTCTGACAGTGCTGACAGGAAGTTGAACTCAGTATTCAGCTCAGTATTGGCTTGAAGATGGAGAAAGGGAAGCAATGCCAGAAGAAAATCTTCTCGGAGAAAAGAACCTCTAGACAGAAACGCAAATAGCTTAGAGGGGAATAGGGTCAGGCATCATCTTACTTCTCAGCTGAGAGAAGAATGGGACATGGGCTGTTGTTTACATAGAGTAGATTACTGCAGCTGTCTGGGTGGTGGCAGAAATCTGAAGTTCATTTGAGGGACACAGGGAGAATAATGTCCAGGTTCTAGAAAATACTCCTATGCTGACAAAGTACTCAAGGGAGCTTTGATAACAGAACTTTGATAAAGAAGTGGCATTACAGGGTGTAGAACTCAATGGTGCAACAAGGTTGTTAAACACCAAGCTGGAAAGTTGAGGTTTATCTTTACATCTATTGCTATAGCATATTTCAATATTTCGTTTTCTCTCTTCAAGCTATTCTCCAGTCTTAAGATGTGAGAGTTATTTACGCTTTCCGAAGACTTCGTAAGTTCAGAGAAACCTTTAAACCATATCCTGCTAACACTCATGCCAGGAGTGTGACCAAAGTGTGAACTCCAGAGGAGACAGTAATCAGGGTATTCAAGTCAGCTGACCTTTTAAATCTGGTAAGCAAATTTTTAAAAACATGCTAAGACTTGAAAATATGAAGGAAACTTGTTTGAATTTGGAGCTTTGTTATAATTTATTTTAACTCCCAAGTCTAATACAGCATGCCAGCATAGTCAACTAAACCTACATAAAGCCAGACTGTCAAATTAATGAGGATTTACAATCTGTGAGATTATAAAATTACAATTAAAGAAAATATAAACTTTGAACAGTCCAACTGTGAATTCAGCTTTAGTCACTCAGGAAACTAACTTTTGTCCTTATCACTCCAAAAGATTTTCTTGTCTAAATGGGAAATATTTCTCTTAGATTAAGATTCAAGTGTGTAACTTCATAGTTGAAAATGGAAATATTTTGTTGTGCTTTGTAGATAGTCTTTCCACTCTTCTCCAAATATAGTGCGAATGCATTGGTAGTACATATATATTCCTAATGTAAACCCTCACAAAGATAGAACTTCTGTCAAATAAAAACACTAACTTCAGCCTAGATTTCCTCCAATGAGGATTGTGCTAAGAACTGATCTTTGGTTCAAAGGCTAAATATTTTAAAATTCAGGTCTGAACTGAATTTTCTACTTCTGCTCAATGTGAACAAATAACAGGGGCTTTGTAGGTCTAATTAACATTTTGGCGTTTAATAAAAAAAGCAGATAAATGGACATGAATGGCTTGACTAGAAGAATGTGGACAAAACCAGAGGAGAGGCTCTGGGGCTCTGAAATTAAAAAGGAGTATTCTCTCTTCCCTTTGGCTTTTTCTTTACCTTTCATACAATTATCACAGAATCTGGTATTCTGTTAAAGCTCAAATAAAAAGTTCTGTGTGCAGGAAAATACCTATTTTTCTTGTTTTTCACTAAAGTAAAGAAAGCAAACAAAAAAATTACAAAAGAAAAAGGGTTAGTCTAATATTTAAATTTTCCTGTCAAATAAAAATTGAATATTTCCTCATTTTTTCTGACTAACTTTTTGTAATTTGGGTAGAAGCAAGAAGATCTACCAAGCCATAATCGTCAGCAATAGTTTCTCGATTGTGTACAGAGAGCTAATACTTGATTTTGGGTTGATTTGAAGGAGCCCATCATTCCAATAAAATGCCCCATGTCCTGTTAACTTTTTATTTCTTTTTTCTCTTAAAAAAAAAGATTCAGTATGTTATAGAACTATATAGCTTCAGTCCTATTAATGTTTTTTATTGTTATTATAGAACATGATGCTATATTTCATAAGAATATATTTCTCCTTCTTCCCAAATCCTTTAATATTAAATAGTCACAGTGAAATAAAGCCGGCTACAGTAAAAAAAAGTGAAGTTATTTCATACGTTGTTTAAAAATATTGTTTTGCCTGTATAGAGTCATTCTGTTAACCAAGTAAAAAAGTGCGTGATTTCTTTCACATAGCAACTCTGCTTATAAATCTGGTTCAGGGACATACTTGTGTACATTTATAATTTCTTGAAAGATGAAAACATATCACAGAAGAAATAGGAAAACACAGATGATACTATTTAAATAGTTTGGTAAGTGGGATTCTGATTTAGTGATTCCTACTAATTCCATTAGAACCAAATTTCATTAACAGTCAGTACAGACAGATTGTGTACAAAATATATTTTGAAAATCTGTTTAAACAAAATACAAAATTTTACACAGAATTCATTATGCTCCCAGTGATTTTTCCACTGTGGTTTCTACAAACCAATAAATTTAGTGGGAAATTCTCGCCAAAAGGATTCAGATCCCACTTTCATCCGTGTTTTTTTTGAAGGGTTATCTGTTCAAGGAGTAAAGTGAAGCCATATGACTCAGGCAACCATTAGAGTAGGAGAAATGAAAATGTAAAGCATCAGTTATTTCAAATATGCTATGACCAGGTTACAGATCAACAATCATTTGCCTAAACTCTTTTGTGGCATTGAAGGTCTTGACAACCAGTGAACAGAAAAAAAGTGCTTAGTTTAATTCATAATCTATTGTGAATAGTTAAAACATCTGAATGAAGACCAGTGTTTGGCCTCATCTGTGTAGGCTGATAGAATCATGCTGGAAACCATTGCTGCTAACTTGCTGTTTGTAAATGCAGGTCCTTTGCATAATGCTGATTTTTCTCTCTCACACACCTCTCTAATGAAGTGTTGTCGTTACTTTGTGGACTAGTGAAACTGAGCAGCCCTTCAGGACTATCCAGTATTTATACTTCTCCCATGTTTTTCTGAGTGCTAATGTCTATTTTTTAGTTTTATTTGCAGCCCATCATTGTACTGTATGAGTCATTTAAGTCACATTCACATCACTAATGGGGACCCCATTTTACATGAAATAATCTGTCATTAACTTTTTGAGTATCAAAATGCTGTAAGGAATGTGGTTTATGTTTTTCACTTCTTTTGGTTTCTAATGTTATTAATTTCCTCTGTGGTGTCTGGCAGAGGTTTAGAGGTTCATGCCTTCAGCAGTGTGGTCCAGCCGTTTTGCATCTCACCATATGATGTCCAGCTGTTTCTTTCCCTTACCCTGCCATTCCCGTACCCCATTTGTTTTCCCTCTGTGATGTAATAGAGTGACATTTGTATTATGTGAGCAGTGGCTGTGTAAAATCACATTGGAGTTCATAAGTAGCAATCCTGCTGTAAAATTCTTCAGAAATGAGCAAATACTACAGTGGGATTTCACTATGCTGCACTGTTCAGGATTTTTGCCTTCCTGCTTGAACAGCAACATCTGCCATTTTTTTCTGGCTTTCTAAGGGATAAGGAGAGAAAGACAGCATGCATAGGGACTCAAAAGATTAAATTAAAAATTACTTTTCCAGTCCTGATTCACTTGGAGTCTGTGAGGACCCTTGCTGATGTTGTTGTCACAGTTCCTGGAACTCTCCTAGTGCAGTGTTGTGGAATCAGCTGTATTGGAATAGTTGTTTAGTTCTAAACGAAATTTTAAACATCTGAGTTTAGGTTTTGATTATAATATAAAAAAAAGAAGTTCACTGCTTATAAGGAATAAACACTGCAGAGCAAATTCCCAGATGGTTATTTATCACTTAGCTTGTTGAGTTATACAGCAGTGGTTTGCATGGGCATTTCTGCCTTCGAAACATTTGTTTTGGAAAATCTTGCCCCATTGTGAAGCACAGAAAAGCACATGTTCATTTTCCTCATTATTGCATATCCTTTGGCATTGCTATTTATGTCTCTTGGGTGCCACAGTGTGGCTAGTGCCCTTCTGTCACGAGGGAAACTATTTCTGGCTTCAGATGCTATATCACATGCCTTCTCAATGGTCAAACTATTGTTTCTCTCTCACTCTGTATTTTGTAGTTTTTTGAGCTTTCTTCATAGAATCTCAGTAACACTGATATTCTCTACAAAAACAAGAGTGAGGTCCCAGGCTGCTTGAAGCAGCTAGAAGTTTTGCTTAGATCTCAAAGAATGCATGAAAGAGGATTTTTCCTCATAGGGAGAAGTCCTTATAAAGTGCAATTATTTTTGTTCCTATTATGACTGTAGAGCAGGATTCTTTCTGGGTCTCCTGTGGCACTGGGATAGTGCAATGGAAAAAGCAAAGAAGAATGATAATATTTTTTAAAAAATGTCTTGCTCTATTAATTTTGAAGAGGCAAGAATAAGTATGTGGTCCACCGGAGGAGGTTTGTGCTTGAATTATCACAGCTTCTGAAGGAAGGACACTGAGATATGATACCTACGCATCACCTCACAGAGACTGTGGTTCTGGCAGACACATGTAATAATTTGCTACTCTGGTGATGCAGTGCCACATCTCTGGTGGCCTGCGACCTACCATACCTGTTTTATCCTCCGCAGAATTTTTGGTAATCTGAGTTGTTAGAGATGCCAAGTGGGCTGTCTTTGAAGATGACTTGAATCAGATAGACGTGTGTTTTCTTGAATTCTTTGAGGGGCATTACCGAGTTCTTGTGTGTAGTATCTCTAAAGCCACTAATTCTAGGTCTGCTAGGGCTCTTACAGAGTATTGTATCAAAATGGACCCCAGACACAAAGTATCTGTCACAACTGGAATTTTCTTAAAATCTTGAAGAACTTTTGTGAATGTTTTTCTTCTAATTTGGGGTTCATTTAGTTCTGGGTTTTATTAGAACTTCAGAGAGGGATTGTAGCTCTTATTTCCAAGATCCAAGCTATGCCCTACAGTGATTATTTTGCAAAGTCAAAACTGTGTAAGATAGTATTTATAAGAAAATAAAGTTATAATGAAAACAATAGACAAGTACTTGTAATTCTCTTTGACATAGAAAGATGTAAAAAACATTCATCTTTATGTAACTGTACTTAAATGTGGCAGAAGTGCAGGGAGTGGTAATGGTATCTTGTCTGACTCTGACTAAACAGTTCACTTCATTTGGACATGGAATAAATGAAAGCACTTTTGGCCCAAGATGAAAATGGGTAGAACACTGACTGATCTGTTGCCTCTTCTGCAACAGGATGTAACTAATAAAAAACAACCGTAAGAATTACTCAACATTGCAAATTCACAAATATGGCTTAGATAATCTCAGTTCCCATTAAAATGTGCCGTTGACATCATAACACATCCATTGGAATTCATTGGTAAATAACACACTTGTATGTGATTAAGCAAGCCTACAGGAATGTTCAGTGTATCTTTCAACATAATTTAGATTTTCCATAATAGCCTTTTGGCAAGTAAACTTGATTTTTGTCTGCATAATTAATGCACTTTGGGATGATTAAAGGCATACCAAAATCTGATGGGATCAGTCAAACTTCACGTCTTTAACTGGCTGGCTCTGTAATACATTGAGGAGAGCTCCCGGATACAGGGTTTCTGTGTTCTGGTGTAGGCTCACAGCACAGGTCTTAACTATCATGGCTTTTGCTCACTTCTAGAATTTATTTTGATGGCCATTTTGATGATTTCCAATACTAAGTCTGTATGACTGCTTTCATTCCCCTTTTAGCAAAGTTTGCCAATCATAGCAAAATAGATGTCTGACTATTCAGAAAGGCCTGTAAATCTTCCTAGCAGTTGTACTTGTCTCACAGACACACATTCCTGCGAGGAGTTCTGTGTTCGGACTCTTTAAGGATGTCTGCTGTTGCAGCAGGACAAGGGAGCAGCAGGTATGCTAAGAGAGAAGGATGCAGGTATGCTGAGAGAAAAGGATGGAGAGAGACTTTATAAATCTGTAATTAAAAGAAAAAGAGTTCAGCACACATTCTAGGCTGACATTCCTCTCTCTTCATCCATGACTTTGTAGGGTTGCATTCAGAACCACCGGTACAAACATATGGTTAAGGTAATAAAATAACCTGGAGTAAGCTCAACCTGTAAAGGAACTACTGATGCTTAGTCTGTGAGAGTGTTGATGAAAATTGGTGGGATGATGGGTTGGAGGAAGACGCCGGATACCTATTGAGTATATCGCTTCCTATTCAAGTTCTCAACTGGATACCATATTAGGAATGTACTTTTTCATTTGGCCAGGAGAGTCAGTCCTTTTTTCTTCTGCAAGTGGTTGTTGGCATGTGAACCTGAAATTGAAAGAAATAAAATGGAAGAAGCCAAGTACTACATGTAAGATTCAAAAAAATAGTGTTAGAGACACGTACTGCATTATACAGTTACAATATTTTTGCAGTATTTTTATAATACAATAGAGAAAATAACTGGCCCACATAGTTACCAGCTTTGTGTCTGCTGTTGGGATTTGGTGGAAGAAGTGCAGTTATCCATCAGGAACCTGCTTCCTTTGAAGTCATATGGGGCTTTGCCAATGGCTTTAGTAGGTGGAAGACCAGGATCTGGGAGCCTGTAGATGAGGAAAAGCCAGCACGTTACTGGATGTTACCTCAGCATGTTACTGGATACATGCCACTGTATAAAGGACAGTGGGTGGCTGAGAGAGGAGGAGGTTCAGAGAAAAGAGATAAAATATTCAAATAATATGGGGGAAAAAGTCTTACGTAATAAGAAAGACTAGGCTTTTGAGGTAGTTGAGGATAGGAATTTACGTAACTTTGGTTTATCAGCAATTTAGAATTTATTAAGGTTAAGATTGCAACATTCCTACTAACACTTAGTTAGTAATTGATTAGCAAAATGATTAAAAATGATTCAACGTATGTGAGATAATCAAATTCATCAGCGACTTCATCAGATACGAAAATAATGAGATTCACTCCTATTTACTACATGGTGTAATAAGTATGTGTCCAAGCACAGTGATACAGAGATATACATGTACACAAAGATATATCAATATTTAGGCATAAACGACACACCCCCACAGAGGGATATCACATGTCTGATCTTTTTATTGAGTAGTGACAGTGGAAGGGCCCACTGTGTCAGAAAAAAAATCAGTAACAAAGTCTAGGTTTGAGTTTTAAGCATGTTGTTTCACAAAGTGTTGGTATCAGAGAGATGCATCAAACAAATGAAAATGTATTTGGATGGCAAATTGATGTTCATAGATGTTGGCCCAAAGGAACCAGACCTGAAGTGAGACTATAGGAACATAGGTGCTTTGGAGACAGGAAAAGCAGTTTTGTTCATATATCCTTGTTTTAAGGAAAACAATTTTTAATCCTTGTACACTGTTAAGTTAGGTGATATTGCTCTTTGGTCTCTGATTAAATCCTTCTGAGAGGGCTGCACATCAGTACTTTGCATAGCCCTAACTTCTGTCTCAGTATTGGCAAATCTCCAAATCAGTTTCCTTGTTGTCATTCCTAGGACCATGTGCAAGACCTGTTGCAAGCATTTGGAAAGCTGGCATCTTATAATCCTCCCTGCTCAGCGGAAAGCGATGTTGTAGTTATCCTGAGGAAGGGGCACAGTCAGGGAAGAGGGTATGTGAGAACAGTTCACACATAAACTAGGAACAAGATGGAATAAAGAGTCTGACTATTCAATAATTTTCAGTGATTTCCATTGGGCGGCTTGCTGAGAACATCAAAAATGGTGGTGTATCAATTTAGGATATATTTTTTCCCACTTGCAAATGAGAATTGATGAAAAGGATATATAGCTCAGGAATTTATCAAGGACATAATAATTTTTTCTTATCTGTGATCCATAAAGACATCAGAAAGATGCCTGCTGGATACACTATAGTTTCATTGGTCTCCATATAGTAGTCAAGACATTATAGATAAGGACATAGATATTCTTGTCTTTGCAGCACTGCTGTCGCCATCAAAAATAATTCCACTATATTCATTTCATATCCTGTAGAAGAAATCACGGCTAGACTATATGCGTGCACTTTGTGTATCTTAATTGCTTTTGCCTTCTTCCCTTGATAAAAATGGGCAATTGGCTACAAATATAGGCATCAACATGCCTGAAACTAACCAATACTGTCATGATGGGCATGGCTATAGGTGTGTAGGACAACACATACACAGAGAGAAACTGGCTTCTGGAGTACCAGCATTAGGCATGTGCAAAGAGACCAGAAGATGCAGTAGCCTTTGAGAAAGCAGAAAGATAAACGTGTAGTGTAGAAGTCTTATATTGGCAGCTCAAAAAACTGACAGTTTTGAAGTCCAACTCTGCCATTCTTCTCTCTGAAAGCCTGGATATACTACACTTATATCTCATTTTGTAGAAAACATAAAAATATCTTTCAATTCTGCAGCCTTTATATTTCTGGTTTGGGAATCCTGAGAAAAGTGGATACAAGTTTATGCTTTATTTTGAGGTGGGTCTGAAATCACTGTTTTAACAGTTAATCTGGTTAAAAAAACCAAAACCAACACCTCATCCACACTGGGCTATTGGTTTTGAACATCTTCAGACAAGCAGTGAATTAGAGTGCAGAGGCCAAAATAACAGCTTGAATCATTTGCAATTTCATCCAGGGTTCAGATGGCAAGACTAAGATCTGAAATCTAACTACTCTGCTTTTCTGATGTTTCTCTTGCTTCTTTCAGTGTGTTTGATTGATTTTGGATTATGTATGTCCGCTGGTAAGGATTCGAGAAAAATTAATCAAAAGACACAACAGTCACTAGTGCTGCATTATCTTTCCCAGCTAAAATTACTTAGGAATATCAATATATATTACCACTTGCAACAGGTGAGGTCAGAGCACAGGATACAAATTTTACGCTCTTTACAGAAATACAATATAAGGCCACAAAGCTATGCATTAACAGCAGGAACTCCTAATTCAGCTTTTATATCCCTTTTCAACATTCACAGAGAGGGTTATAGAGGAGATTTATGTACCAGATGAGCTAAATTAAGTGACAATCTAATATCTCTGAATGACCTCATGCCTTTCATTAAACTGGCGGGTTACCAAAGACCTCTCTGTATACTATCTCATTATATTTAACTGTCAAGGAGCTTGGTGAATATATTCATCAGTTTTATAATGGAAAACCAGTTTGTGTATGGTAAAGAACTTACATTTTCTTCTTACCAAATCTTTACTATTTAGAATGAAAAGGTATGCACCTCATCTACAAGCTAGGTCTCAACCCCTGTTGGGTAGATGAGTGTAAGAAAAAAAATTGTAAGAAAGGGAGACTTCTGTCTCCTTTTGGTATCCTTCCAGCAAACACACATTTAAACGTGTCTATAAACCTACCGTCTCAGAAGAAATATCAACACCTATTGCATTTCATCTTCTTTTACAACCTGATAATTGCATGTGCATTTTTAGGGACTTATGAAACTCTATTTCAAGTTGTAGTCACTGTTTTATACTGCGTAATGGCTTTTCCAATTTGCCCTGGTTAAATGTGATATTACTGCTGTGTGTGAACTTCAGATGGGGATATATAGTTTTCACACTGTGTACGCAGCTTGTTAAGGAACACTGGCTTGCAATACTTAGTGCAGTGTTGGAAAAGTCCTATCTTACACCAAAGAATATGGGAAACTCTTTTGCTATGAAGTCTCTTAGCAGTCAAGTTTAGACACACAACAAGGCAACACAGCTAAGACAATACTGAACATGAGCATGAGAAATGTTCTTTATTCTTTTCAAACTTACCTCCTTCTTGAAAGCCATTTGCTCCAGGAAGGATAAGAGAGCTTTGGTGATTTTGCCCACAAGTTTACCACACTGCTTAAAAACCTCAATGGCTCCATAAGAAGTATGTCCATTGACATTACTGATGTGCAGGTATACACGTTGGTCAGGAAGAAGTGCTGAGAGAGTGAAGGCTACACCCTACTGCTCTTGGTGACGCCCTGTACCAAGCACATACTCAGTTCAGCTGATTCAGAAGTGGCTGCACTGATACACAGCACACGCCACATCAGGCAAGAACTTCACTGACTTTGACAAGGAGACCAAAATTAGCACCCTAAAGATGGTATAGTCAGTTAGTATGGATGATTTCAGATTCTCTCAGTTTAGTTCTCCTGCTTTCTGTGTAAGGTTCAGCAATATAAGCCACAGTGAAGAAGAAATACATCACAATCCAGAGTTTAATTTTTTAACACAAGCAAATTTAAGTGCTTTGAATTCTGCTGCTGCACCAGGTGTTCTGGAAATGGTACAGAAGGCTCTGCTAGACTGAGAATCATTGGCAACTGCTTTCTTGTTATTGGCTCCTTCTGTATATCTACATATGAGGAACTGTGCTGTAAACAGTGTACCTTTCAAAGAGTAAATCTCTTTACACCAGCTATGCAGAACATGCCATCATGCACATGCAGTTTCACGCACACAACTCAAGGTGGATTAAAAAAGTATTCAGGATATTACTTTAAAAATAAGTTATTACTGTCAAGAAGTGCTAATGAACACCATCCAGGTTAATCAGATTGTCATCTATGGTAGAATAAGAGAATAATTCCAAAATTTTGAAATAAAAAGTTCAATATTCTTTTAACTCACAGTGGCAACGTATTTGGAAATATTTTAAATACCCCAAATCTTATAAATAAAGCTGACAGTGTTTCAGGTCTTGTGGGTTCTTTTCCCCCAGTTTGTTTTGATTCTTACAATCCATAAAAAAATTGGGGTTTGCAATTTTGAATAGTGTTTGTAAAAATTAATATTCTCCTGAAATTCTTTCAGGAACAATGGAAACTGACAGAAGCATGTGCAGGATTCAGCAGCTTGTTGTGTTAGAAATTAGTTAATATTGTTAAGATCTAATTGTCCACAAAACAAAAGGCAAATTACATTTCATCTAATCTACTTTGTATTTTTTAAAACTGCAAAACTCGGAATATAAATGTTTTAGGGTAGAAAGGCACGGTTTTATTTTAAAAATTAAGTGTTAGAATGCTTTTTCTGAATAGGAATGTAAACTGTTAATTTTGTCTTGTATAAAGAACTTCTTGCAAAACGCCGCGGTAAGGGTGGATTTCTATCTTTTGTGACCCGCAAACTTTTATTCATTTCAAGCAATTGCTTTCAGCACCTTGATTTTTGACCCTTTCTTATTGAGATTTTGGTGCAAACAGTTATATTTTCACCTTTTACATACTTCAGAGAAGTAGATCAGGAGCCCTAGTCTGAAAATAAACAGATACAAAGAGTAATATTCTTTACAGTACTCAACTGAACATGCCCAATATTGAAACAAGAATTTATGTAGTCTCCCTGAAGACAGTCTTATGAGATAGTAATGAAAGTACTACAACTAACACAAAGGTATAATGACATAGACTGTAGTCTCGTGTATCCGTTTTTTTTTATCTGACCCCAACATTTTGGTAAGGGTTTTAGAGGCATGCATCCACCACATTTCCAGTGGAGATCCACACAAACAGAGTATCCAACCACACGTACGCTGTCTCTGGTTCACATGTAAAGCATACAAAGTTGAACTTATTGTTTTTGTTGCCTGGGTAACTTCCACATTCATTTTACTCTGTGGGGTCTGAGAGGAGGACAGTTGCTGAGGAAAAACTAGAGACGATATGGTGTAAATTTGTCTTACAAAGTCGTATTGCAAAAAAATTATACGTGCCAAACAGCAAGTTCCTTGAAACTATGCTTGGCTTTTAGCACATGAATAGTTTTTCCTACAAAAATGACTAATGTCTGGTCTTACATGAGAGGGGGAAAAAAACATGGACCTCAAATTAGTAGTTAAATTTTGCTTTTCAGCCTAAAATACTTACTCAGTTGCCAGGCCTGCTAACTGTACCCCACCTTCAGTATCTGGCTGAAAACACTGGTGAGCACTGTGAGTAGGAAGTTTCATGCCAAGCAAGGCAGCCACAGCTTATGTTAAAAGGAACTTTAGAATGGAATAACTGAAAACAGACATTAATACTGTTTCAGTCGCTGCTTCAGAGCTGCGTGGTTCTCCAGGAATTAGAAGAAAGATACTATATATGACCTTATTGCAAATGAAGTATTGTGAGTAAATAGGTAACAGCTTCAATACATTTTTTTCCTATGAAGATGAAAAAGAATCTCATAAAAAAGAAAGTTCACACCTTTGATAAGGTGGGGGGAAAGTCTGTCACTTGACTAGAATTAAAAAGACCTTCTGTTGGACTTCATAACGGCTTTGATTTTTGCTTTTGTAATGAATTAAGTAAGAAGAACCTTGATTTGGATTTTCCAAGTTGCACTGCCAGAGACTTATGACACAAAACATACTTTCAGGAACCCATTTGAACAAAATATATTCCACTGGATCTGTAGGACTTTCATGCTCTGACAGAGAGACTGACTTTTGTTGAGTAACGACACGACTCTTCCCTGGTCCAACGAGGGAATCTACTTGTAGATCCCATTCTGAAAGATTCACTGCTTACTTGTGAGAGCCAGACAAATGCCTGGATGCTGGCACAAATTAACAAATGAACACAGTTTACACGGGAAGATGAATTTACCCTTCTTGATTTAAATTATTTTTCTGGCCAAATAGTGCATGGAAATAGCAAGATTTAATCAACACTGAAGAACAGTAAGGAACACTGGCTATGAGGTTTAAGGGTCTGTATTACCTTATTCTAAATTTGGTCATCCAGCCAAGAAGCAGACACATACAGCATTATTAAACACATGGAGTAAGAAGAGATGTAATTTCATTGTCCTAACATGCAAACCTTTCTTTCCTTTCCTTACCCAAGGTGACAGATCTTCAAACTTTAGGGGAGAGAGGGAGTTTGTTTCACCTTTGTTCTCTACTGTAAAATTCACTTGTATTATCACAAGACATACCTCACACTCGGGTAACATGCAGCAGGTCAGTGCTGTGGTATTTCAGGGACCCCTCTCCCCACTATATGCAGCTGACTGGCATTAGATTGTTAGCCAGGTGCTGCTCATGTAACTCACATAAGAATTATTCCTCCAAACTACTTTAACTGGAACCAATAGATTCTTACTGGCTTCAGATGAGACTGATCTGATTTTTTATATCTGCTTTAGTGCGGCGAGAGAAATGATACTGCCTTGGTTAAAGGGGCTTTCCTGTGAGCTACCACTCTAATAACTTTCAGGTATAGGATTCAGGTAGGCATTCACTGTTTTTTTCAGAAGAGTTGGTCAGTGAAGTTTTGCCATTCCAGAGTACATGGTGCACAGAGACTATTTTTGTTGCCGCTGACTCCCTCTCTAAGCATGAAGGTCTATGGTAGCTTCAGAAGGAGAAATCAAGTTTCTGAGATGAGCCACTCACCACACCAAATATGCAGGGAGTGTTGCAGTCCTAAGAGTGAAGAACATCTACCCCATGATTTAATTCCCCAGTATAATTACTTGACTGTGTGTCCCATTGCTTAGGCTGTGTGCTGGGTACCAGAGCGGAGGCTGTGCTAGAAATAAAACAGACTTTTTTCTGGAATAGTCCTTTAACACAGGGGTTTTCTTAAAGTGTGTCACGATCCTCTGTGTCTCCTAGGACAATGAGTAGACTTCTTTTATGTCAGTAAGCCCCATCTGTTTTTCGTCTTCAACTGCTGTGTGTGGATCTTTGGGTTGGCCCCTTTTAAATGATCCTTCAGCTGTGTTCAGGTTTAGGTTTCCCATCACACATGTTTTGGACTCATACTTCTGTCTGATTTAAATATTTTTTATCTTTTGTGCATCAACAAAAAGATAAGGAAATATTTAGGTCTGACAGATACTGGAATTTGTTGCAAATGCATTCCACTTAATACCTAATGCATTTCTAAGTTATTCGCCTGTGAAGATTTTTAGTTGTCTGTGTATCTGATAGATTTCCAGGTTGCGTGTCCATCTGTTAAGATGGAAATAATATTTGAGCTGGAGAGTCCTACTTGTACGTTTTCAATGACAAAAATTTGTGCTTCTAAGCTGACAAAAACAATTGGTGCATTGCCAGTCCATTATTTTCAGTGGCATTATTTTCTTCTAGACTGAAATTCTCACTTTTGCAGATTACTGCCAGCAATTATAAACTGACTGCCTCCTTGAATCAATTTGCTTTTTAAAGTAACCGTTGGCTTGTGTTTTCTGAGGTTTTAATCAGAATTCTTTTTATTTTGACATTCCTAATCTGTTTTTTTTCTAAGTCTGGGCAATTGTTTTCTTACTTGCATGTAAATAGAACTTAGGAAGGCCATATCATCCATAAAAAATGCATAACACATGGCTGTGACACTTGTTGTATAGAGTTATAGTACTGTTTTTTAATATAGTCTTTTATAACATGCAAAGGTGTTAAATGCGAGTTTTTCTAAGAGTTCTCTTTATAAGGCTCTATTTTCATTTGAATTAGCTTTGCCAGATTTGAATTGTTTATACTGATATTTTCCATGTCTGTCTTAGCCTGAATTTTTTGTTTTAATGTTTCATATTAAATGGTACAGATGTTTCCAAGAACAAGATTAAGGGAAACTGCATTGTTTTTCTCCTTGGTTGTTTTTTTTCAGAAGTCTGTCAGGAATCTCTAGAGTCTTTCATTCTCTGGAGCAAAGACTTGAAGCATTAGGAGAAGAAGAAAGACATGAGGAGGAGGTGCAAGAAGAAATGAGATGGAAACAAGCCCTAAGGGATCAAACGGTCTGTCTAAACAACGCTCTCCTCCTGAATCTCATTTTGAACCCATGAATCCCAAGTGTTTCTTTTCCTTTGCTCTCTGCAATTAGTTTTGAGACATGTTTGAAAAATTATTATTCCTCGTTTTTTAGGGTATGATGATGTCAGTTGAACAGTCTTCATTCTAGCATTTCCTGGGGCTTTTTCTAAAGTTTTTCATTATAACTAACATGATTTTAACGTTTTTCCTTTCGTATGGGTATGCATGTAGTTTATATCATAGAATCAGAGAATGGTTTGGATTGGAAGACCATGAAGGTCACCTAGTCCACCCACCCCTGCAGTGAACAAGCACATCTTCCTCAGTTTGCTCAGAGCCGCATCAAGCCTGGCTATGAATGTTTCCAGGGATGAGGCATCCACCACCTCTCTGGGCAACATATTCTAGTGCTTCACCACCCTCAGCAAAAAAAATTTCTTCCTAACATCTAGTCTAAAATTTTATTTTAGTTTTAAACCATTACCTCTTGTCCTTTTATTACAGGCCCTGCTAAAAAGTTTTTCCTCATCTTTCTTTAAGTATTGAATGGCGACGATTAGGTCTCCTTGGAGACCTCTTTTCCAAGATGAACAACCCCAACTCTCTCAGCCTCTTTTCATAAGGGAAGGGTTCCAGGCCTTTGATCAATTTCGTGGCCCTCCTCTGCACCCACTCCAATAGGTCCATGTCTTTCTTGCGCTGAGTGCTCCAGACCTGGACGCGGTATTCCAGGTGTGATCTCACCAGAGAAGAGCAGAGGGGGGAGAACCACCTCCCTTGACCTACTGGCAACGCTTCTTTTGATAAAGCCCAGGATATGTTTGGCCTTCCAAGGGTATTACAAAAGCAGTTAATGCAATGCAAAGTTGAAGAAATACACTTCCATACAGAGCTCATATTTTAGTGCAAGGGCTGATGCAACAAGAAAAATAGTAGTACAGAAGGTGACAAGGGCAATACAAAGATAAACAAAGGAGGTATATAAAGTAATTTTTAGATTTTTTTTTTAATATAAAGCTATTACATAGCTACAGACTCCGTCTAGGAAAAACGGAAGACTGAAAGTAGGGCTCATATGGGGACTTGTTTTTAGATGTCTCTTAACAGCATAAGAGATTGTAATGGCATGTGTAAATAAAACTTTCCAATTTCTGCATCCATCTCTGATAAAAAAATTGGTTTCTTTTTTAAGCTTTCCTTATGCTGACTTACGCTAAGACATCAAACATCACTGCGTATTATTTTCATAGAGGACATTTTCTCACATTGAATTTTAAGTCTTTACAGAATGCATAGAGAGTCATTATTCCTTTGAAGACAGAGACTGTGTATCTAGCAACGTATTGCATATTCTAGTCAACAGAATATCACTAGGTCTGCCGAGCTCAGCATTTTTCCCTGGCAACTCTGAGTGACACACATGGTTCACACTTTCACCCTTCACTAATTAGAGTCTCCTTCCAAAATAAATGTCAAATGTTAGCCAGGAAAAAAATAAGATGCTACATATGGGGAAAAAACACCCTGCAGTTCAATTTTTAGGACAAATAGTGTAATGGAAAAAAAAAGTTGTCAAAGAAAATTGTTTTACAGATCTAAACAGATCAATAATACAAAGACAACTCAGGGTACTTTTTTTCTTACAGGCCAGGATCTTTACTGTTGTATACCTCTGCTAACACTTCCAGCATCCTCGGCTCACTTCATCCCACATGATTGCGGGGAAGAAAACTGGTGCTTAGAAAACACTTCCCCTTCGTGTAGTCCAGTGTATTTCACAAATTTGCATTGCCAGGAAGCATAGCCAAACATCAGTAAATCTGGTATTTCTTGTGAGGAAGATCACTGAGTCTGGAAAAGCTTCAGGAACATATGGAGGCCAGAGTTCACATCCATTGAACACAATTTATTGAGTCAGATGCAGAGGCAGAATCCGCAGGCCGAACAGCATCACACCACTACATAAACCATTAGCAGTACTATTGCAGTGGCAGTAGAGCAGCCATTTTCAAAGTTGCCCAGCCTAAGGATAAAATATCTAGATAAAATTAACAGGACAAGCCAGAAAAGCACAAAAGAAGGAAAGAGAAAAGGATGGGAAGAAGGCTTGCTGGGAAAGGTGCTTGCTTGCAGATCCTGCCAGACCAATCTGATCTCCTTCCATGACAAGGTTACCCAGTTGATGGATGAGGGAAGGGGCTGTGGATGTGGTGTA
Source organism: Tapera naevia (assembly GCA_033556795.1). Taxonomy (NCBI): domain Eukaryota; kingdom Metazoa; phylum Chordata; class Aves; order Cuculiformes; family Neomorphidae; genus Tapera; species Tapera naevia. The sequence goes on along the minus strand of JAUMJJ010000300.1, from coordinate 2,644,556 downwards.
CCTGGACTTTTGAAAGCATTTTACACCGTTTCTCACAGCATGCTGTTTGAGAAACTGGCTGCCATTGGCCTGGACGGGCACACTCTCTGCTGGGTAAAAAACTGGCTGGATGGTTGGGCCCAGAGGGTGGTGGTAAATGGAGTTAAATCTGGTTGGAGCCCGGTCACGAGTGGTGTTCCCCAGGGTTCAATGCTGGGTCCACTCCTATTCAATATCTTTATTAATGATCTGGATGAAGGGTTCGAGAGCAAGTTTGCAGATGACACCAAGCTGGGTGGCAATGTTGATCTTCTTGAAGGAAGGGAGGTGCTGTAAAGAGATCTGGACAGGCTGGATCAATGGGCTGAGATGAACGGGATGAGGTTTAACAAGACCAAATGCTGAGTCCTGCACTTGGGGCACAAGAACCCCATGCAGCGTTACAGGCTTGGGGAAGAATGGCTGGAGAGCTGCTTGAGAAAGAAGGACTTGGGGGTGTTGGTTGACAACTGGCTGAATATGAGCCAGCAGTGTGCCCAGTGTATCAAAAACAGCGGGTGGCCAGCAGGACAAGGGAGGGATTGTGCCCTTATACTCGGCACTTGTGAGGGCACACTTCGAGTACTGTGTTCATTTCTGGGCCCCTCACTACAAAGACACTGAGGTGTTGGAGAGCATCCAGAGAAGGGCGACGAGGCTGGTAAAGGGGCTGGAGAACAAGTCCTGTGAGGAACAGCTGAGGGAACTGTGGTTGTTTACCTTGGAGGAGGCTGAGGGGAGACCTCATCGCTGTCTATGGCTGCCTGAAAGGAGTCTGTGGGAGAGCGAGTGTTGATCTCTTCTCTCAAGTGACAAGTGATAGGACAAGGGAAATGGCCATAAGTTGCACCAGGGGAGGTTCAGACTAGGTATGAGGAAGAATTTCATTACTGAAAGGGTGGTCAGGTGCTGGAAGAGGCTGCCCAGGGAGGTGATTGAGTAACCATCCCTGGAAGCGTTTAAAAGAAGGATAGATGAGTTCTTAAGGGACATGGGTGCAGTTGGACTCTATGATCTCAAAGGTCTTTTCCAACCAGAAGATTCTGTAATTCTATGATTCTATGAAAGATGAGGCAGAAGGCAGGAATGTTGAAGAGATATGGCAATGATTCTGTAACGGTCCCAAAATAACAGAGATAGCATCATCACATAGCTAAGCATGCTGTCATCATGCACATGCAGAACTAGACTTTACCTTTGACATTTCCCAGTTTTTGAGTGTTTGACTCTGTTATTAGTTTTAAAAGATTTTTTTTTTAATTTGGAATTATACGCACAGGTGTAGAATGAATCAAACATTCAATAGATTATGTGGAAGGGTGTATATTGTTTTGGGTTTATGTGCTTGTACGTGCAAGTCAACTGTAATACACATTTTCACATTGAACATTTTAATGGACATGAAGTGGCAGAGTTGAAAGCCAACGTGATTTGTTGTGATTTTGGAATGAATGTATCTTTTCTTGTACATCTACGTGTTCTTCCCTATGCTCTGCAAAAGGACAAAGTCGGCTGAAGGTATGTTAAAAACTTCTAGTGTGGCAAGCAGGACAGATTTCTGAGGACAATGGTTAGGCAGAAGTCATCATTTTGGAAGAGAACATAGCTGGGTAAAAGCACAATGGGGATATTTTGGAAGCAGAGGACAAGACAAGCTATTAGTGCCATGCTGTTTGCTTCTTCTGTCTTGTCCATCTGGCATGAAGCATAGTTAGTTTCAAGTCTCAAAATACTAAATAACACAGACATCCTGTAAAGCTGCCTTGCATAGCCTGCTATTGCTCTGCTCTTGCTCTGGTTCAATAACTGAGAAAAGGCAGAGAAATAAAGAGATTTCCTCTTGCCTGTTTTTCTATAGCTAGGTGGGCTAAGAATGTAACTCATCACAGATTTCGGCATAGAATGCTATATGTCTCTTAAAAGGATCGAGATAAAATGCAAGCCCACTTCCTCCTCACTTTTCCTTCTGTCTCTTTATTTCTTTTTGAAACTTGCTAAAATGAATACCAGACAGTATTCTTTGACTAACAGGTAGAGCTTCCTGCAGGTCTTTTCAGAAGCAATTCTCAAGTTCTTATGGGAAAATGAAATTGCAAGTGAACAGCAGACCACATAGAGTGTAGTATTTAAATAAATTGTTATCTTTTTGTGTTAACAGTAGCATCTGATAAATACAATAAGCTGTTAAAACAATGTGAAGGATTTGAGACTGAATTCAATTGTTTATAGGGAATATTTTTCATCTAATTTGTTGTAGTGTTCAGGTACTGGAAATGAAAACTGGAATTTACAAAAGGAAATAAGTGCCAAATACCTTAAATTGATTTTGAAACTGCCAACCACAGTTCTTAAATATGTTGGTTTAGTCTATATGTTAAAAGATACTCCAAAATTTTAAAGAAAGATGTATTCATCTGAAGTGATAAAGGATATGGGTGTAGAATATTAACATGAGTTCTGTTCAGATGTTTTTCCGATACATATTCACATGCAGGAGAACTGGGTTGTCTAAGCCTCAAATTCTTCCCCCATCCAATCCAAGCAGTCCCCACTCCCTTCTTCCAGATGAAATCACAAGACTTCACATCCAGGCTTTTTTGCTGTCTATCAATTCATGACAGACAGTCTAGAAAACAGTGCACCCTAAATGTCATGTAAATGTTAGTCTTAATCATGCAGCCAAATACAATATTGTGCTACAGCTAAAAATGAATTAAAGAACCTACCACACACGCTTTTAAAATTTCCTTAGAAAGGAAAGTTTAGGGAAAGTTCAAATGCATATAATCTGGTTATAACAAGATATGCCTTTTGTTAACTGAAAAAACGTGGAAGATTCAACATCCAAAAGAAATTACACCTGTTTAAAATGTTAAGGTAGTGAGGAATTCATTGATGCTTGCTGAGAAAGTCTACCTGTCTGTTCTCCCTGGGGAACATGGAAACAAGATAAACAGAAAAAAACCAAACCCAAATAGCCTCCATAGCATAATACAGGAAACTAAGAAGGCTCGACAGCTCAAGGCACTGTTGAAAAGAAGAAGTATCAGGGAAAGCATTTTCCATCATTTCACTTCCACATTATCAATAACTCTGTTTCACAAAAAGTGGCCGCAGCCACCTTTCCTTTATCCTGTACCTTTTGACACTGATGAATGGTTGGCTACTTTTATAGTAGAGCTACTACAGTAGCAGCTAAAGCATTCTGTTTCGTCACAGTCTATAATGAACTTTGCAAGTATCTAAGAAAGCTGCCCTAAAAATAATTACACTATATTCTGAGCAACCAACGTTTACCTGAAGGAACAGGCTTTTTCCTGGTTAGAAATTCCAACTTCCTGCTCTAAAAAGTGACAAAAAATGGCACTGAGGGTCCTTTATTATGTCATATTAATTTCCGGGTCAAAGCTCCAACTGTCTGAGTATGATTTTTCCTTTGTTCCCTGTGTTCAGTTCTAAATGTTTGCTTTGTGTGGCACGCATGGCACATTACCTGTACTGTGAGTTGTTAGCCGTGTGTTGTGATGGCTTTCACTTCTATTCCACTCAAATCTACTGGCTGATTTTCATTTGTTATTATATTTTTACTTTATTTCCTACTAGTACATTGATAAGGAGATGACATTCAATATGTTCTTTAACACCTTTTACTAGCTCTGTGAATATTGCTGTTCTTTGCAAACTGTTTAAAGGGTGGAGATCAACAGCCTTGCTCTGATTACAGTCTGAAGGTTTTTGAGAAGGTTTGTACAGACTATAATATATTATCCTGTTAGATGTCTGAATTCACACCCCTTTTTTAATCTAGCATTTAAACAAATAGCTAACCATATCACCTTACAGTCACTTTCTAGTCACTTTCTTGTAGGGAAAATGAGAATTCAGAAAGTGATTTCCTTTTGTAAGAAAAGTTGATATCCCTATTTAAATGCCAGCCATTAGGCAATACATATTTCCTACATGTTATTTTCATTTGGATAAAACAACCTGATGGTGGTAGGGTACACATTTGATGAAGCCCTGCTTATGTGTAAAGGATGTACACAAATCATGTGCATCTGACCATGTTTGAATAAAAGTAGTTACTTGGCCTGTAGTTCCACACTTGTCTTTCTGACAAGCTGCACTCTAAATAGCTGGTGCTTTGCCATGCTGTTTGTCTCCTTCTTTCAGTTTTCATCTTTGATGTGTATAGGGCCAAATCTGTCTCCAAATCCTCATGGTTTCCTTTGTTTTCTTGCTTAATAGCATAGCACTGATTTCCCTGCTTTTTGTTGGCCTCTCCTAGTTGATTAATTACAGAGAGGTTTGTGATTTCCTTTAAATCACAATTACGTGATTGTGATATCACTTGATAGTGAATCACTTTTCAGCAGTGTCTACTCAGCCCCTGATATTCTGGGCAATTGTGAAAGGTTTTGCCTGGCAATTTCTTTCTGAAGCTCAGACTGAAAAGTGTTTTAGATTTTCTAAACGTTTGGGTTGACTTCCCAAACAATATATACAGAATTTTCCCACTTTTACCATCTCTTCAGTATCGTGTAATACCAGGAGAAAAATCAGATTCCAAGCTAGGATCCCTTCCAAATGACTTTCAGTTGAAAGAGTTGTTTGGGGATTTCAGTAGTCAAAGGAGTTAATCATCCAGGTCTCTTAGCCTGGTTAACTCACCTTCACTTTTTCTCTGCCTGGCTTTAAAAGTGCCAGAGAGACCATGGCAAATGGCAGGTGTGTTTCCAGATCCTTTTAACATGAATCATTGATACAAAAGGCAGTATCTCTGGCAACGCTTCAGTGCATCACATTTGTAGTATATTGGGAAAGCTGACAACTCCCATGAAACTACTAAACCTATGTTTACTGCATTTGAGCTGTGATAAAGCTTAAGTTTTTTATATGTTCATATGATCAATGTAATGATAACTTTCCTCTACGTATTTTATGAATATTTTTCCTGTTTATAATAGAGACCTCAAACTCATCCTTCTCTCAGCTGATACATTTAGAGATTCACTTTGCCTTGCGTTTGTGATGTAGGAACAAAAGCCAGATTCATCCAACATCTTGCTGAGCACTTTGTTATTCAGTGTATTTTATCTTATAGTCCTGCCAGTAATGATCATGGATCTTTCTTGTCTTCCTAAGATTACAAAAAAACAATACTCCAGAAAAAATTCAGAGCCACTATAGGCCTAATTTCTAGTTTATCTAGGGTGACTTTATTCTCCTTTGGCAGAGTGAAGGGCCAGAGAAAATCAATGTAAGTTAAATTCACCTTAAGACTTCTTTGTATTGCCTGAACATCATCAAAAGATTTGGGACTGGATTCTCACATACCTCATAGCTCTTAGTAATCAAGTAACTTGTCTGCTTTCTCTACCTGAAGGAGAAAGATAGTGCAGCTATGTAGACTAAAGATATATGAGGATGCTTGTGGTAGCAGAGTATGAGAACTTGCACTTACATGTGGGTCTACCGCTGGCTGCAGTCAGCCACATCCTTCCCCCTTCTGACCCTGGTGTCCAGTTGGCATCATTTTGTAGTTGCGAATACAGAAAACATTCAGTAAGGTGAAACAATGAATCTTGAGTCTAGCTAGTTTCTCCCTGGTCCTCTTTTTCTTCTTTCCTACCCCTGTGCTACACATCCTGCTCAACCATCGTGATCTTGAGGCAGTACTTCCTACCTCGTGATAATTCTGGCATTGCAGTATGATAGCTATCTTTGTCCTCACATTAGGGAGGACAAAGCACAACGGGTTTGCCTTATGCTAAACCCTACTTATCTCTGATTCCCTTGTTCTTGGCTTCTGACTGGTTATGGGCCACAATACTTGATTCAACCTGTAGAATGGGACTCTTCATGCTTTTACAGCATGGTGGAGCTGTCAGTATTTGCCTGTCCTGTGGCTGTTCCATTACATCAGCTGCAAAGTTATGCAATATCTAAGAAGATGAAGATATATCAAATTAAAAAATCTCATTGGAGCTCTTCATTGATGTCTCGTCTAGACACCAAAAGAATCCAAAGAGAATAACAGCCATCAAAGCTGTCAGTGAGGCAGAAGTGGAAGCTGCACTTGTTCCTCCTGCTAAAAGGCAAGAAGAACATCCCTTGCTCTTGTACGTGTAACCTTCACAGCAGTAGATCTCTTAGTTTTTCCCTTGCTCCTCTGAGTCCATATTGCAGTTCTTTCTTGGCAGGCAGAAATGGCATGACAATGCATTCGGAAGATGTTACACAACTGGATTCACAACAAGGAGGCACATCAGCTATGTTTTCTCCTGAGTACAATTTTTTTCAAATTTTAACCTCTTTTTCTGTCCTTGATTCCTAATCCATCTGCCACATAAAAGCCTTGACAAGGCTTGAGAAGGACTTCAGTGTTCTGGAGGATGTTAACTGATTGGCAAAATAAGCTAAGAACAGAGTATCTCCTTGCAAGATCCTCATCACCTACCACCTCTATCATGCTCAGAAATTGGAAAGACACAGTACAAATGAGATTTGTGAACCCCTCTCTTAAAGAATCACTCTGGCTGCAGCAAATTTTACGTGAAGTTCAGTGTGAGGGTCTGTGAAAACTCCGGGAGTGCTTTCCTTGCCCTTGGAAGAGACCACGGTTTGCTTGTGAAGTTCATTTCAAGGTATAGCATTTATTACAAAGGTCTGTTTCTGATGGCACAAGCACGTACCATGAGTCCCATTGAGTGGGCCAAAGACCATTGGTAATAATCTCTTAGGAACTGATAGCTGTATGAAAATCACAACTTCTAAAACAGAAAGGTCTTTCTGTTACATAATACACTTTTAAGACAGAGGAGCATTTGTTGTATGTGAGTCTTTGGCAGTAACTTCTTAACTGCCTTTTCCTGAACCTCTCATAGTTGAGAGCTGGTTTTTCAGGCTAAATTACTTATGAACACGCAAACATAGTTATTTTGTTAGCGCATTGGATATAATTGAGAATGATACCATGGCCCTAAGCAAATTTCTCTTCAAATTTTAGACTTGTGAAGGAACAATAAGACCAATGATTTCAAAAGGAGTTATTTATTGTAATTCTTACATTGTGTCTTTGCAGACCTTGCTATTTTTACCAACTAAAAATGTAGGGTAACTCTCAAAAGCAGTTTAAAATAATAAACTTGTCCTAAAGTCAAGAACAGATCTCATCAACCTATTGGTTCCCACTTCTGTTTTGAAAGCAGCCATTCTTCTGGTACAAGTTTCTCATGGATTTTCACTGTGAGCAATCTGTAAGTTTTGAACAGATCTTAGACAGTGACATTACTAGAATTAACAGCTTCTGAAGGAGTCCTGTAGAACAACATTTTGTACGACAGATTAGCATAAAATCTTAATCTTCTAAGACTAGCTGTTTTCCTTATTCCAGCAGAAGTCACTGAGAAAGGGGAGAGAAGGTTAGAAAAATGTCCCCATTTCAGACTGCGTTGCTTTTTTCCAAGAAGTGAAAAGGTCTATAAGAATTTGGGTGATGCATGTACATGGTTTCTTGACTTTATATCAAGAACTTATGTAGAGTGGAGCATGTATGCTTGTCCTGAGGAGGTTTGACACAGAAAGAACCTGCAGAAGTGTGTGACATGGTACCTGTGGCCTTGGACTCTGTCTTCTTGGACTGTAACAGCTTTACCAGAAACAGGTCTGAAAATAAAGTAAGCTGTTTGGATGTGTAGGTGCCTCATGCTTGAGAGCCACCAAGCAAATTAACAAAAATGCTTTGCATACAGAATGGTAAAGAAATTCTGGAAACGTGAGCAGAAAGGATGGTATCCCAACAAGGTTTGTTATGGGTTCATGCAGGGAGGTCCACATGCATCTGAAGTACTGTAGCCATATTTCTGTACCTAACCCGTCACTTATTACCTTGTTGCATTCCTGTTAACAATAGGGATCAGTGCAGGAACATCAGAAACATACTACCCAGAAAGTGGAAGGTCATCTAGAAAGTGAGATGTCATCTATACTACCAAAAAAACTACCTCCACCTTCTTCCTGGCCGGAACAAATGACATCCTATCATAATTGACTTACTGTTATACCCCTATACAGCTCTCTAGAGGATGGTGGTCAAAATGACTTGCAGATTTTGTGTCCTATCGGTGGTGCTATATCAAATTTCATACAAAAAGATTGTTGTCCCTGACTACTAGAGTTGCAGACTTAGCTCAGGCTTAGGGCCAGATGGAATCTCTTTGTTTTAGCCTGCATTGTTAGTGGGGCTCCAGGCTTAACTGTGCCCTCATAGACAGGTGCCAATTCTCCTTTCCTTCATCAGTTTGCAAACAGGTTCAAGATACCTGGCTTGGGGAATTACTTCCAGAATAATATACGGAAAAAATAATAAACCACAGAAAAATGTACATGCACGCATGGCAAATCTGCTTAGAAATAGAAGACCCATAAAAAATGTAAAATCACAGAGTGACAAATTGTAAGCCATTTCCAGCATGGATCTACAATACCCATTCCCCTGGTTCATTCTGAGATCAGGCCAAGTATGGTGACCAGAGTACGCTGGCTAGGGTTATGGATTCTTTAACTCTTTTCTAGATATGTAGTCAATCTTCTGTTTTAAGGCAACAGCAATAGCAATGCCCGTGTATTTGAACAGAATATTTAAATTAGATACCAAATGATCTTATCCGTGTCAGTCAGCATCTTTGCTATATCTCATCTGCATTTGCTTCAGTAATACTTTTTATAAGTGGCACCTAGAAGCTGCGATTAATGATCAGAATGTGGTTTTGAAATTCTTGAATGAAAGCAGATACATCAGTACAATGTCTAAATATTTTAGAGTTTATCTTTTTTCCCCCAGTGCCAGTATTTTGTTCCTTGTATACTCTTCAGCACAGCATGAAACTCCAATCCCATTAAATTTTATTGAGAAAGTGAGTAAAAATGAGTTAAGTTCCAAAATGTAAAAAAAAACCCTTAAGCATGAGCACAAAGGACCCTTTTGTAAGCCCTATTTTGGGTCCATGCAAGAATGCCTAGGTGTATATGGAGCCCTCTTTAATCCATTGTTGCAGGCTACTCCTTCTTGAAAAATAAATGTTAGTCACGTAGAAAAAGCTATAAGAGATCTTATTTCTCATGCAGTTTGTACGATAGCAGCATTTTGGGTTTGCACAGGCGAACTTGCTTTAGAAAACACTCCTTGTGCTCAAAGCCTTACTTGCAAAGAGAGAAATTAGAGGCAAGGAATGTTAAGTGACTTTATGGCTCAGTCACAGAGGATGCCAAAGGAACTGTCAGCATTCCCAATACATTAATGGATTTTGCCGTGAGAGTGTTTTATGGCAGGGAATTGGTTTGAGGCTACTGATTCCACATTAAGCCATCTGGTATTATGCTGAGCAAATTCAATAGCTTTGGGGCCAGTAACTTACAGACCAGCACAAGTAGTTCTCCCAAGTTCAAGTGCAATATTTACCTTTAGGAAGACTCTGTATGTCCTTACATGCTCCTAAAATAATGCTGAGCAAGTAGAAAGACGCTGTTTCATAGGTACAAGCCTTTCCTTATTGGGTTTCATCTATTTTTACTATTTAAACCATCTTTTCTCATCGTTACTTCTCCTAACCTGTAAGGTTGCAGAACTCACGGGCTGCTTTGCTTGTAATGATATCCCATGATACTTAGGGAGAGGAAGAAACAGCTAAAAATAGTGAAAGTCTCCTTTACTCAGCCCCCTAGAAAAATATTTTGATAAGCCCAGGCAGCAAGCTGGAAGGCTTGAGAAGGAAAGTAAGACATACCTCTCTGAATCTGAACAAACCTTAGGAAAGCATGGTTTAAGAAATAGACTATATTTAAGCTTTTATTTTATATGAATCAATTTGCCTATCTAATGTAAAACACATGTCATAATCCATTCAGGTAATAGGAACAAGGGAAAATCTCTTTCTGGGATCTTGCTGCTTTCTCTGCACCCAGATGTGACCCTGGCAAATAATCAGAGACTTGCTTTACATTTTGTCGGTCAGCAGTATACATCAGTAAGGCTACCAGGGAGCTGCTGTTTTTTCTTCTTGCATTTCCAGACTGAGACAGAATTCTCTGTACCATGGAGTGTCCACAAAACAACAACAACAACAACAAAAATCTATTTCATATGGAGTGTTTATAGGTGGCAAAAAGAATACAGCGTGGCTCAGATTATCCAGTTACTCATAATTTTTGGGTACTGTACCCTTATGCTGAGTTGTATGATAACACTGTGGAGAAAGAAGGGGTTAGAAACCAGTGAGCCAGTTTTCTGGGACTATGCACTGTTTCAAGCTGTATTTCAAGAGTATTGAACATTTGACTTCAGTACCTAGCTTAAGTGCTGTGCCCATTGGAAGTTTCCTTTGCAGCCCCTTGTGTGTGTGGTAACAAAAACATGATAGGAATTTTTGTACTTTGTTCATTTTAGGTCATGTAAGTTTAGGACTTCCAGTGTTACAGATGAAAGCCTGTCTTTATAAAATCATGGGTACCTACGTACATGCCAGTCCTGTGAATTACTGAGTTTTTTCCCCATGTTTTATACACTGTTCATCAAAAAAAACCCCCAAAACACAAACCCAAGCTATTTCTCAGAATGATTGACCTTGAATACAGTGAGCAGGAGCACATTTGCAGGTTAGTGCCCTCAACTTTCAGGATTTCCTTGGGAAAACTTACTGTTATATAGAATCATAGAATCACAGAATCTTCAGGTTGGAAAAGACCTTTGAGATCATCGAGTCCAACCGTACCCATCCTCTGCTAAACCATGTCCTTCAAAAAGTCATCTACCCATTTTTTAAATACTTACAGGGATGGTGACTCAACCACCTCCCTGGACAGCCTCTTCCAGTGCCTGACCACCCTTTCAGTAAAGAAATTCTTCCTCATACCTAGTCTGAACCTCCCCTGGCGCAACTTATGGCCATTTCCCCTTGTCCTATCACCTGTCACTTGAGAGAAGAGATCAACACATGCTCTGCCACAGACTCCTTTCAGGCAGCCGTGGACAGCGATGAGGTCTCCCCTCAGCCTCCTCTTCTCCAAGCTAAACAACCACAGTTCCCTCAGCTGTTCCTCACAGGACTTGTTCTCCAGTCCCTCCAACAGCCTTGTTGCCCTTCTCTGGAAACATTCCAACACCTCAATGTCCTTCTTATGCTGAGGGACCCAGAAATGAACACAGTACTCGAAGTGTGCCCTCACCAGTGCCGAGTATAAGGGCACAATCACCTCCCTTGTCCTACTGGCCACGCTGTTTTTGATACAGGCCAAGATGCCATTGGCCTTCTTGGCCACCTGGGCACACTCCTGGCTCATATTCAGCCAGTTGTCAACCAACACCCCCAGGTCCTTCCTTCCCAAGCAGCTCTCCAGTCACTCTTCCCCAAGCCTGTAAGGCTGCATGGGGTTCTTGTGCCCCAAGTGCAGGACTTGGCATTTGGACTTGTTAAACCTCAGCCCGTTGGTCTCAGCCCATCGATCCAGCCTGTCCAGATCCCTCTGCAGCACCTCCCTTTCTTCAAGCAGATCGACACTTCCACCCATCTTAGTGTCATCCGCAGACTTACTAAGGGTGCACTCAATCCCTTCATCGAGATCATTGATAAATACATTGAAGGGGACTGGACCCAGCACTGAACCCTAGGGAACACCAGTCGTGACCGGCCTCCAACTGGATTTAAATCCATTTACCACCACCCTCTGGGCTTGGCCATCCAGCCAGTTTTTTTAACCAGCAGAGGGTGTGCCCATCCAGGCCAATGGCAGCCAGTTTCTCAAGCAGAATACTGTGAGAAATGGTGTCAAAGGCTTTAAAAAGTCCAGGTACTCCACATCCACAGCCTTTCTCTTGTCCATTAACCAGGTAACCTTGTCATAGAAGGAGATCAGTTTGGTCTGGCAGGGCCTGCTTTTCCTAAACCCATGTTGACTGGGTCTGATCACTTGGCTGTCCTGCATGTGCTCTGTGATAGCACTCAATATGTGCTCAATATAGCTCAGGGAAAAGCTGGATAATGGCTTGCCCATCAGGGAAAAAAAAAACATCATATGCTTCTGTGAAGTTGTGGAAAATTCTCCTTTCCTATGTGCTTTGTGTTCTGTACCCCGAGGACCACTTGTAACCAGTCATCACGCCATACCCTGAAATCTGACCGTTCCTATACAGCAAGCAAATGACTATCAGAGTGCAGGCACTGCTTTCAAAACCTTATAACACAGCCAAAAAACACAAACCCAAACAAACAAAAAATAACCACCCAACCTCCAGCTTTTTACCACAGCATTCTGAGGACATTTTTCAAGAGGACATTTTTCCAACAGAGACAACTGGAACACATATAAAAAAATGTAAATCAGTATGTTTTGGTGAAGGTTGAAGACAACTTTGATATTTGCTCTTCGCCCTGACACTTAGTCGTCTCACAAACTTTTGTTGCATACTGGTTTCTTCACCTAGTTTCATATCTGTTAAACATGAAGGATACTTTCAAGGGGGTCACTCTAACACTTCGGATTTTTTAAGGATAAAGTATGTGTGCTAAGTATTACATATTTAACAGAAAATTAAATCACTAAGTGCTCTTAAAATACTTTTGACTGCATAGAAATTACTAAGAGTTCCTATTAAGAGAGTATTCCTTAGCTCATGATTCTTATTTTAGTTGTGGTACGTATGGAAAAATCATCCTGTATTTACCAATGCTGTAATTTACTGGAGACATTGTAGTGGGTTGGTACATTCTGTGTATGGTCAGACCACTCATCTAAGATTATGTACCTTTTCTTCAGTCTAGGTTGGTATGGAAGAAGCCTGTTTAACAGGCTGGTCAATGTGAGGCACCTACATGAGATTGCTGAGAAAAAGCAGCATGCATTTCCTATCGTGTTTGGAAAAGGCCTGAAATAGAAAAAGCAGAGCTCCAGCCTACCTTTCCAAGAATTATTAATGTCAGGTGAAGCTTGGAACTAGCATTTTAATACCAGCCAGCTTGTTACACAGTTAAAGCGGGTATTTTACAGGGCATTAAATTTTTTTTTTTGTATTAGTAGTCATTTTCTCTTGTTGCTGCCAATTCAAATACATACTTCATTTTCTGATCTGTGTTACTTACTCCTGAATAACTCCATATTCATAGCTTTTCTTCCCACAGCCAGTAGTTCTCAGCAGCAAATTATATTTTGTTTATTTTTCCTCTTGCTATTTCACTGATTTGTTTTCTGTAACATCTAGACCCTTTTCAAGTTATTGGTTTCATCTGTCCTTTCTTTCTGTTCTCTTTCTTTCTGGTCTGCAGTCACTTTTCATCGCTTCCATTCATTTATTATTCTTTTTCTTATCAACTTTTTTTTCCTATTTTTCCTGTGGGATCTGTTGCGACGAGCGAGGGGAAACATGCAGTCGACTCAATATGAGTGGTAAAGCAAGTTCCACTTTATTACAAAACTTACACATATTTATACCATAACTCATGTCTACTTGTCTAACAATCATTGGTTCTTATCTACACTTGTCTTACAATCATTGGCTTAGCTCTAAAGGTCTTACAATCATTGGCTTAGCTCTAAACGTTACGTTATCATGCTCCTCCTACTTGTGGGGATTTTCCACTGCCTTCTTCCTTGTCAGCATGACTTGGCAAAGTCCTCAGTACTTTTTCATCACAGCCCAGTTCAGTTGATTTCTGCCAGGGCCAATTCACGGAGCTCCTCCATTGAGCCATGTCCACGCTCCTGCAGCCATTCTCCAACAATCTGTATTTATGCCCTAACCTTTCTCATTTAGTATTTTTCTTCTCTGTCAAAGGAAAATACAGTCACGACATAGAAGGGCAATCCTGTCTTATACATTCTTTTCCAAGGAGACCAGAACTGTTCCCATCCGTGCAGGACCTGGCTTGATCATTGCTGAGATCAATTATACACAAAATTTTCAAGCCCAGTTTTCATTTCCTGAAGCAGAAGGAGCAAATCTCATCTCAAGTGTGATTTTTTGTAATTATCTAAGAATTATTTTGAGATGGTCATCTCAGATAATTAGTTGGTTAGTGATTGATTAAGTTGGCTAAAAGAAAACAAATGGAAACTAAGGGATGATCTAGAGGGGTAAGAGCCAAGAAAGCTGTTGCTAAATAGCTGTTATTTCCCTGGTGTGCACATGGACATTCGCCTTCTAATTTCTTTAAATTTCGGATGGAAATTTTTTCCTACCGTGGAACTTTTGAAGCTGTGGTGCAAGTGGATTTTTATTTTAGTCTATTGAAATGGAGATCTTTTGCTCCTTAATTTTGCCTTCAGAAGTGCCAAAGCTTTTAAATTTTTGCTAATTCAGCAAACTCCATATTTGCGTGTATACTGAAACAAGTGTACCTGAATCCACTTCGTAACTTCCCTTATTCATGTAAATTCAAGCACACAAACTTAAAAAATTCAGCCCCAAAGCTCAATACTAACATTGTGAAACCTTTTAGCTTTTCTTTCTTTTTCGTATCCAATGTGCTACAAATAATTTTTCTGTCTTCCAGACAGAAGTGAAGACTATAAGGACTTGCTCTTCAAAACTATGCATAAAGCAGATGCAGCAGCACTCAGCATCTCCAGTTTCAGTTACTTTAAATATCAACCCTCTTAATGCAGGGTGTAGACAAGCACAGCAGAGCCATCACCTCTTTTTGTATAAGATTATGAGAACAGAAAGCAACGAACTGTTCCCATTCCTTGACAGAATGGATGGGAAAGGGAACTCTGCAATACACAAAAGTAGCAAGCCTGGCAATACTGCCACTGTGGCAGTTGTTTTTACTCAATGCTGGAGTAATTAACTATAGGGCTGAGAATTGCATGGGAGAGTTATCATGAGATGTAAAGTGCATAAAACCCTTATACAACATCCATGCCAAGGCTTGCCTGATACCTTCTAACCTACACATATATAGCAATGCCTTGTGACACTGGGAAAAAAATAAATACAAAAATCCCATCTCTCCCTTAAAAAAATTATTCTAAAAAAGAAATATAGCGTATTTGAGAAGACCTGAGCAAGGCTTGCTGAGCAAAATGTGTCACAGGTGAGCTCCCCTTCTTTTCATGCCTCCTAACTGGGAGCCAGCACTTCCCTGGAGCTCCTTTGCTAGGAGCACAGAATTCTCCAGCACGGCTATTCCAGCTGAAGCAGCAGTCAGCCAGTCTGCCCTTCTGTTCGACAAGCAAGGGCGTTCTGCATCTCTGTATGTTTGGAAGATGAAATGAATCAGAAGTTGCAGTTTTAGCTATCTGAAATGGTAGTGTGTAATTTTTGTTTGTTTTCTTCTTTCTAGTAAATGTGTGTGGGGGGGTTATGTGTTAGATGAAAAAAATACACTGGTAGCTGTGATAGCTCTATATAACCAACTCCATCCGCTGCATTTGATTGTCAGTTACTTAGAGACTGACACTGCCCCAGAACAGCAGTGTTTGCATATGTAAGCAAATAAGAGAAAGCTCTTATAGATATATCTAGGAGAAACTGTCTTGCAATTCCTAGCAGAGTGAACATTTTTCTGACAACAAAAAAAACCCTCGGTAATTAGAGTCTTTAGGATAGATATACAGAAATCGCTATGTTGGCAGATGTGTCACTTGAGGTTCTCTGTATAGCAGGCATTATACCTCTCAAAATACAGAATCCATGGTGAAGAAGCATTCAGGTTGGATAAGAAGATGAAACAAACCCTGGAACTTGAATCGTGGATAATACAGTATAGGAATAACATCTGGCCCAAGCTAAACTTAGGAGACACTTTTCACAAGGCCGTTGCCATTGCAAGCTGGCAGAATAGTGGTTTGTTTTCTGTGCATTTGAACAATAAGAGGGTTTATTAATCACTCAAATCTAAATTTATGATGATGGTATTTGAGGTAATTGTTAGGTATGTGCACCTACATTTTATTAATGAGGTACATGTAGTATGCATATTTAATGCCCAACATTGTCTTAGAAGTATGGAAAATAATATTCCTTAAAGGCAATAATTAATGATTTATTTGAAGAAAAACTTGGACAAAGCATAGTGCTTCTCTTTCTTATAGTATGGAAGTCCTCCAATTGGCTTTTTAATTTTGCCATAGTAAAAACAAAATATAAAAGCTGAGTTTTTGTTAAAACCAGAATATAACTTCCAAAGTCCATTTCTGATAAATCTAGTATCAACTTGAGTTGTACCTCCCCACATTATGTATATGTAGTTTAGAACTGTTAACGGAAAGTCTCAGAGATTTCAGGTTCTGAAATTTATACAGTTGCCCAATGCTAGCAATAATGATGACTGAAGAGTCTCATATCTCCCTTTTGTGTGTCAGCATATTATTCATCATCCAAATATTTTCTTGTAATTCTGGTTATCTGAAAACATGAAATAATGTTCAAAAAATTCAGAATGACAGTGATCTGCCTCCATTCCACATGGCCAGGGAAACATTTACCATCACCAAAGTTATAAGGAGGCAGAAGGAAATTGCAATAAAAGTATGTAAGTCAGAAAGTACATCAAAAGGAAAAACGTTGCCTATGTTTAGAAGAACGAAAAAGCTAATGTACATCTCTCTTTGGGCAGTTATTACTACAGTCTCAGTAATACATGAAACATTTTCAGAACTGCAAGCATAGGAGTTTTATTGGCATCACTGCAAATTAACATACAAGGACTAACTTGTAAATGTCAGTGTCTCTTCTGGGAAACAGCCTACATCTGCAGATATTTTAAATAGCGCTGACAGAAGACTGTTGCTTAAAACTTCATCTACAGTATGGCAGTGCCAGATCCTGAAAGAAGGACAACAGTGGACAGAATGCTTTAATTCATGTTGATGCTGCTCTGTTATTGAATTCAAGGAAAGATGAACATACTCACAACTTTAAGATGAACCCTAGAACAGAGTTTACGGAAAGGGAAAAATGCTATTATCTTTGATTTATGTCAGACACTGTGGGAAGACTTGGGGAGATGCTTAAGTATTAAGATATTAATGGACATAAAGGATCAAAATTCATAAGTAATGGAAAGAATTCTGTTGCATCTGGTTCTGACTTAGGCACACAGAAGTCTTCTGTTAAAACATCCCTAGAATATGTGTCTTGTAAAGGATAACCTAAGGCTGTGTTTGTGTTGACAGAGATACTACACTTGAGAGGTGCTGAAAGCCCCTTGGACTTGAAGAATATCCTGAATTTCCAATGCCTTCACTAGGAGAAGAAAATGCTCAGCACCAGGTAGGAAGTAAAATTGAACTGATTTACTGTAGGAAAAAAAAAAAGAGAAATATTGAGATATATCAGAGGGGCTTCTGTTCTGACATTGTCACCATCATGAAGACATGTAAGGCCACAATCAGATTATCACAAACAGATTATCACATTGTATACAAACAGCTTATCACAAAATCTGTATCATTCAGGGCCAGGTAACAGGCATATTCCTGAAAGTGTTCACCTCAGGAACAAAAAATGAAACCTCATTATGAATTCAAAATTCCTCTCCATATTTTAATCGAATAGCCTGTCATAGCAGAAGGGCAATGATTGGAGTATAGAGACCTAAAATTACTGAATTTTACTCTTTCTGCTCTTTTTACCCTGTGTATGTGATACAGCTAGTATCACTGCTGACATTTGTAGTAGTTATGGTGTATCGCTCCAGATACTGGAATATCTCCAGCAGGGAAGCTTGCTGCATAGCTGGTCCTATTCCTAGTAAAGGGCGTGGAATTGCACCAACATAAATACTGATATAATTTCTCTCAAATAAGGGCATCTGACAGACAGCAAATATTTTTGTTTGAGGAAGGAAGTAAAGCTCAAGAGCATGTTAGGATTTCTGAATCCAGGTTTGGCTGTCTGTTCAAGAATCATCTCTCACAAAGTATGAATTATGAACCAGGAATAAAAAGTTGTGCTAGGCTTCAGAAGTCTGGAAGGAAGTAGCATGAAACATATTTAAAGCGCTGGCAATCAGTCATCTAATGACAAAACATGTTTAGGTGTCAATGAAAACACTTTGGTGTGGCCTTGCTCGGATGCAAGTAATCCATCAGTAGCTCTATACTTCATCATTCCTGTGGAACAAGTTGCTGAGATCCCAAAACATAAATAGATTTTTCAGAAAAGCAGTTACATGTGGTTGAAACCATGGTGTGGTGAAGAGTTAGCTGGACAAAAAGCCCAATAATCTTATCTTAGTAAAAGAAATAAATACATAATTTAACTACCTACCAAGTGGAAAATTACTGAACTGTACGTATCAGAGAGATGTGATAGTGTGGTAGCTCTTAAGTAGGGGATGGGAATTGGACACAGAGTTCTCAGATGGTCTTGACTGACACCTTAAATTCTGCAAGCTGAGCTGGAAGTTCAGCTGTCATGTCAGTTCTTGCAATGAGGTTGGAGGACAAAGCAGGAGGAGAGGACACAGCAGAACTGAATGATGGTGTATCAAAAACTGAAGTCAGACACAGAGGAAGCAGAGCAAGCAGCTGTAAATGTGAAAGACTGAATGTAAGGCCACTCCCACATTCCTGAATGTGCATGTAAATACTAATTAAGGATAAATGCTTGAGCTGAAAATTAACTAGTAATCTTTTAGTTGGAACTGGGATTATGGAATTTGAGAACTCAGCTACAGTGTAAAATAAATTCAGTTCTGTCCTTGATGCTTCCAATTTTAACTTTTACACTCAAGTGGTATAAATTATTGTACCAGAGCCTACCAGATGAGCCTGTTGTCATGCACCTTTCTGACATTTAAAAAGGTAAAATAAAAAGATAGTAAAGAACCATCACAGAAGAGTAGGAAACGGTGTTTCTCAGAGCTCCCCACTGTGCAGGTGTGGGAGTGCCCTGCCCAATCAGCAACAGATGGTAGTTGATGAGAAGGAATGTATCCTTGAGTTGGATCCAGGCTGCTGTTTTAAATGTAATGATAACTTACCAGTAGCTGTGACCAGCCCTAAGACCACAGCTCTGACCCTTCTGGAAGTCACAGAGCAAAAGCAGTGAGTTAGGGGCCTGTGAATAAGATGGGTCAAGTCCGTTGGTCGGTTAATAAAGAAGGTGAGTCAGTGCAACTCTGAATTGGAGACTACACTACAAAGTGACTAAACTCTATGTTACCTGTATGAGGAGCAAACAACCTGTGTTTATGTGTAGCCGATTACACCACAGGGCAAAATGCAAAACAAGCCTTTCTCATCCTCACCCTTTACCCTTGCTTCTCAAAGGCCAGATGTGGCCTGACCTTTGCTCTGTATGGGATGTGTCTGGAGGGGAACCAAAGAGAGCTGGAGCATTGGCGTTCTGCTGTCCCAGTTCTGCCGTGGGCCAGTGGGGATGTAAACAAGGGTGGGTAAGGGGAGAGCTTCCGCCAGCCGCCAATCTACTCTCAGGAAGGCGGGAAGCCGGAGAGCCGAAAACATTACAGCATTGCGTATTGGAATTGACTCAACATGTGCAAAATCTCTGTCCTAATGATAAATAGTGTAATAAATATTGGCAGGACATGAATCCAACTTCTGCAAAGTCTTCTTTAAAAAAAAAAACACAATAAAAGCAAATCAAATCACATATTTCTTTTTCACATCTTTGAAGTTTGTTACCCTGCACGTCTCTCTAGATTGCTGTATGGTGAAAGAAATGGATCTTAAAACTGTTTTCTGTAGAACTGTAGTAGACATGAATACCAAACAACCTTACAAAACCACTAAATATTTGGCAACCTTCTAGTCTACTGTAATTTTTAAAAAATGCTCAAGACAAATGTTTATGTTGAAGGGGGAAAAAATCCCCAGGATAGAGTTGACAATTAATGAATAATTTCAGCTTTCCTATATAACCCTGTTCTATAACTCATACTTCATAAACAGTGACTACTTTTCTAATTAGACTTTTCTAAATCCTTAAAAAGCATTGAATTTTGTGTGGATGCTGTTCTGGCTTTTCTGGCATGTTACATACAGAACGTCTGGCCAATTCTCCAGTCTTCTCTCAGATATGTTAGCGATCCAAAATATTTTCACCGGACACCCTGAAGTGGAATCACAAGTTTACCAATTTCCATTTCATGTGTCTTCCTTAGAAAACTGAAAATTACAGCTCATGAGCAGTGGTGATTTGATTGCTCAATGTCCAAGCTTAACTCGCTGGAACAAAATAACAGCAAAGACATAGAAGATGATGCCTGGCCCCTGTGAGACAAAAAAAAAAAAGAAAAGAAAAGAAAAGAAAAAAACAAGTTCTGTTATTTGCAGCTCAGAAGTCAGGTTAGAGGGGAATGTTGGTCTTAAACCACTGATGATGAACTACAGTTCAACAATTACCAGTAGGCCTTCATCAGTCAAGTTATAGCATTCTTGCGTTATTACACTGACATTTCCCTGAACCTGCCCAGGTCTCAAAAGCAAAAAAAGCAGCTCTCAGTATCTTAACACTGTGTAATTTTCAGTTTACTTGATTCTCTGAGCTCCAAGTCAGCACTTTTTTTGAGAAACATATATGGCAGAAGAAAAGTTCTCAACAAAGATCTCATATTCTGATTTTCTTGGACTTTACAACAAGTTTTCAAATGCTGTTGAAGTTGCCAAGAAAGAAAAATATGTGTTATACTATTACAGATGATAACATAGTCCAGTCTGGGCTTTTTCCTTCTAACCAGTACTGTGAGAGATTAAGCAATGTTATTCCACTAGGCCAGGAAGTCTAGGCAGAACTTCATTAAAATACAGCTGAATGACCTGTTACACGAAATGAGCTCCACAAGGAAATATTTGGGAATTTGGCAGTCTAATGGTCCTGCAAGTTGGTTCTTTGTTCACTGAAGGTGTAGCCTGTGGCATGAACATGTCTTGTCCTCTGGAAAGTGATAATCTTACCTAGATGCCGAATAAAATAGTCCTCATATTGAAAGATGTGCTCTGGGTCAAGCAAAAGTCATAAACTCCTTACCTACCATTCCCTCCTCAGCCTACGCTTCCTAAGGAGTTTGTTTTTCCTGGTTCCAAGCTGGAGGTGTGTGTTCAGGCCTCCTCTTCTCCCTCCAGAAAATGTTCCTGATGGAAGGAATACAGAAAATGAGAGAGCTGTGGCTTAATTAGTGAATCCCATAGGATATATGATGATATGATGCTATGGTAATCTGACTCTGGATAAAGATACAGTTGATATTACTAGAAGTACTCCAGGAAGCTGGTAAAGATTAGAGCAAGGCCACATCCAGTACTCCAAGTATGATTGCTCAGAATTACAGGATATTTAGAGCTGAAGCCCTAGGAGGGAGTGTTTTAGGAATAAGTTTGTATTTATAGAACTGGGGAGTGAAGCGATAGCTGTTTGTTGGAATACCACAATGTAACCAAATCCGAGAAGTATTGTAAGTTCAGACTTTGGCTGAGATATTTTGTCCAAAGTCATACTTTGATTTTGAAGGTGCTGCAAATCCCACGTAATTGTAGTTAGCAAGACTTCCAGGAGTTGGATCTTTTAGAGAAATCCTTGCTAGGCAGACCAGCCACAACTTGCAGGAAGTGCTACAAGAAGATGAAATAGTCAGAGACAAAAGGTTTATCAGGTTAGGAGTGCACTCTCTGGGTTTATGTATGATAGTAGCCTGACTGCTTCTGACATTCCTGAGCTCTTGCACCACCCCAGTTCTTCTTGGAGCCTGAAAAATTTTTCTTCATCCTCAATCCAACATAATGTAGCCTGCCCATCAAGAAGCCCTGGCAGGAAGTGATAGGGAGTGTATGGGCGATTTCCAGTGGATAATATCCAAACATGCTCTGAATAGTAATCTTTATGTATTGAATATTGTGCTTGAAGAGGAACAATATGATGGCTAGTGAGGGAGGGACTGCAAGCACATGGGCAATCATCCAGAATTGTAAAGGAAGGCTATCTTTTATAGTACTGTATATCAGTTTATAATTATCATAAGAGGGTTAAAATAACTGCTTGCTGACAGTTCATAAAAATAAGGGAACCCTGAAGGATTCTAGGAGCAGTTTTAGTGGTGGGAACATACTATTTTTATTTGTAATTGGGTACAGTCTACCATAGTACAGCAGCCTCTTCATTTTGTGCCATATAAAATGAGAGGATACGGTGTCACTTCTGGCTGTGTCATCACAGCAAGTGCTCTGTGTGCAATAAAGGGCTTCAGTCTTAAAGACTACCAACTCAACACATTTCACTGACAAAAAAAAAAAGTAAGACTTTGCTTTAACATTTTGCAAGTAAACATTATTGTGTCTCAGGACACTCATGTTGCCTTTATGAAGGAGTTCTGTAGAATCATAGAAGGGTTTGTGTTGGAAGGGACCTTAAAGATCACCCAGTTCCAACCCCCTGCCATGGGCAGGGACACCTACCACCAGGCCAGGTTGCTCAAGGCACCATCCAACCTGGCTTTGAACACTTCCAGAGATGAGGTATCCACTGCTTCCCTGGGCAACCTGTGCCAGTGCCTCACCACCCTCAGGGTGAAGAATTTCTTCCTAATGTCTGATCTAAATATCCCTCCTTCCAATTTAAAGCCATTCCCCCTTGTCCTATCACTACATGCTCTTGTAAAAGGTCACTCCTCAGATTTCTTGTAGGGCCTCCTTCATAAATAAAATTAACAGGGATTATTTAATCTCAATTGGAATATTTCTCCCCTCAATTGCAGAACAGGAGAATTGCCCTTTTTCTCTCCAGGTTTTTTTCTGTCACCTCAGAGTTGCCTGCAGGCCCTGTGCTGCAGGTAAGTGCCAGCAGAGCACTGGCAATGGGCGAGGGTGATTGGCTACAGGCTCTAACAGTGCCCTGCACCCTGCCATCACCCTAGGTCCCTCTCTCACCCTGGCCCCTGCTTCCAGGGCTGCCTCCACTTTGGCCGTCCCAGTACTCTACTGCTAGTTAGCCACCCAGGAGGAAAATACATGTTATAGGAAGTCCAGATGACAGTCGATGACCCTAAACCACCAAGCAAAGGATTTAAAAGTGGTTTTCAAAAGCCAGAACTGAGGTTAAACATTTAAATCCATGTTTAGACATCAAAATAAACAGGGGGTTGATTTTTAAGAGTTGTGGAACAATTCATGTTTTCCATCCAATTCCTCAGAGGCTGTAAATTCATTCATTTCCTCTAAAATTCTGGCAGCCTTATTTTAGATCATTAGGAATGGAGCTGCAGTCCCAGCAATCCAGGGAAGCCTGAGAGCATCCCTCAAAACTTTGTTGAGTAAGGAACTGAGGGCTGAAATACCGAAAAATGAAATGGGATTCCTAGTCTGAAACACATCAGGAATCTGGGTGCCTGCGTTCAGGAGCAAGACAAACACAAACCAGCAAAATAAAATAAAAAGCAGTTCCTTTTTATCTGTTTACTTTTCTGAACTTTCTGGTCTTGGATGGCTTTCCTCAGCATTGAAGTTTCCACATCACACCTAGATCCTTGAGAGTGAGAGTGCTACCCTGGGAGAACACAGAAGTAGGCCCAAACCCGCTGAACTGAAGGGGCTTCTTGTTTCTGAGCCTGTGTTCCACTCCTTGTGCTGCCATAGGAAACAAAGTGTAGTTCTCGTCTTTGCACCTCTTCTTTTTTTTCCTAAAGAAAACAATAGCAGTAACTCCAGTTTCCAAAAGGAAGAGATTATATGGCTAAAACCATAAGATTTTTGCTGTTCTCACATAATTCTGTAAGTGCCTGGACTGTAGCTGCTCCTCTCTTTTGATCTCTTCTTTAAGTGGTAAGAATAATCATCTCTCCGAAGGGAGACTTGTAGCCACTACTTGTATTCTACTTGTAGACATTACTTATACTACTTCTATTCCTGTGTGTTTGCCTTTTCACCATTCCTTGAGTAAAGAACTCACCTGGGGCTGTGAATTCTTGCCCTGAAAACTTGATGCTTAAAGATCATGGGAGCAACTACATTCCACTGTAGAACAGAGCCTGTGGCTGGGAGTCCTAACACCTAAGCAGTTGCAATCTGAAAGGCAGAAGCACCGTATAAAATGCTTCCCTTAGATCCTCTCTGACATAATTTGGGAGAGGCAGAGGCCCTTGTTAAGGGCAATTCTGGCCAATTACCTCAGATACCTTTTTATTGGAAAGGATAAATTGGCCCCAGTTCATCACTCACACCACTGACAGTAGAGGAAACCTAGATGACTAAGTTGGATTAGATACCAAATTTTTGGGTAGTTTACAGTCAAGTGCTAGAGTTCCATTCCAATTCCAGGAATTTCTACTATAATTAAGAGGCCCATTAGTTCAGAATATCTAAGGAGGGCAGATCCATCAGCCTAAAGATTACTGTCCATTGTCACAGTGAGAATCATTAAAAAGGCAATGTGTGAATGGACCTAGGACAATAATTTCCAATCAACACAGTATTTTTCCTTTCACACCATTGTTCAAGATAGTAGTGGGGAATTCAAGTCATCTGCTCTCAAAGAAGACGAATTCACACTTGGAAGATGTAAATGAAATGGGAAGTGAGGATCCTGTTTTAGGAGGGAAGATTAGAAGAATTTGGTTACTTTCACTTAGTGAACTTAATTTTGAGATTGGAAATTGATTCTTTCCACATGCAGAATGTTATGGAAGAAGAAATTCAATTAAAACATTGGTAGAAGGAAAAATTGGTATGAGGAGATGACAAATAAATGTAATCTGTTTTTAAAACTTGTTTTGTCCCACAAAATTTAGCATATTTCTTCATGGCATTTACTCTGCAGCAATTGGGGAGAGACAGCACTTGCTGGCATATATTACAACTCCTTCCCTGTCTGAGCTACCCTTCCTCCTTCTGTGTCTCCTCAATATGAAAATCCATTAAAAGCATTATATAATATGAAAAGCTTGCAAAAAAAAACCCTCCAGGTAATATTGGCTACAAGTCTTCCTTTGGACATAGACTTATGATAGCCTTTGGAGTCATGGATATTGACCCTAGTGACTGATATACCTGGCATTATCAATCTTGGTCCAGCTGGGATGTGTACTTATTTCTCAATGTCTCTCTAAGTCTTGAATAAGCAAAAGGTGATATTTTCTTGATAAAATTGCCCTAGTTCAAAGACAGATTTAGGATCAGAAGCCCTGGGAGTGAGCCCTCCCAGGAGGAAGTACGATACTACTTCCTTTGCTAACTAGACTGATCAACTTGATTGTTGATATTCCCGTGGAATCACTGATATTCCCTTCGGTATTTTTGTGTATAGACAAAATGTGATCATTTGTCAAGGAAAGCTTAGTCATTTCTTAAATCCTCAGTGCATAATACAGAGCTGTTGGACTTTTGGTTTTTTTTCTTATCAGTACTACCCTTAAACATCCCAATTGATGAGACTTTATTGTCAAAACTAATTTACAACCTATTACAGATGATGCCTCCTTTTCTTATTTATTGATTTAGTGTTTTAGCTGTTGTTTCATTTCTCCTTGTAATCGTTAGTAACCTGGAAAGGCAGCCATTAGACATACTTTTCTGGCCATGCCCTGTTTCAAAGCCAAACTGAGAGATGCTGAGGAATGCTGTTACAATCAAAGTTTATAGTTTGCCATATCAATGAGACAGAATAGGAAGTATGGTGAAAGGACATTATCCATTCCTATTGGTTACTGATGTTCCTTTCATTATATATTTCATGTGTAGTGTTTGTGTCTAATGAGTTGCTTATACTCAAAGGATGTGTGTAGCCGAGAAGAGCTGCACAAAGAATAATGTTTGCAAGACTTGAAGAAATCAAATTGGAATTAAATTTTTGCAAGAGGGGTAGATTAGCTGAGGAAAATTATAAATCACATTGACCTTAATTCTGCTTTCTAGGAGTGGAAGTAAAATTGAAAATACACCTTTCTTTGATTTTTCTAAACTGGAAGTTCCTTGGAGCTACACTGCTGAGCAACATTCTGCTGTCTGCTGCCCCCATGTTAATCTGGAGGAACTACACTTAAATTGGAGTTACTCCGACCTCCTGCCAAGAGGATAGTTTGGCCCCAGTAATCATAGTTTCAGCAGAGCAGTCAAGGAAGCACAGCATGAATGTACATGGTGAGATATGTCCTAATTAAACTCACCACTTAGTAAGCTTAACTTTTTATACTTAAGAGTATGACTTCAAAGTGGAAGTCAGTGATGTGGATTATGCAAATGATGGGTTAGAATCTAAGAACTGTGTGACATGGTGATAGTGGCTGAGGCCTGCAGGTGTGCTGGACCTGGTTTCCTGCAGGCATTCAGAAAGCTACCCACCACCTGAGCAGAAATAGTGTGAGAGCTTGACTGACAGTTCTCCAGAGAAACAAAGGTAGAGAAAGACCTTCATAAATGCTGCCGTCAGCAACACCAAACCTGCTAAATGTTGTCTTATTTGTATGACTGGAGAAGGTAAAGGGATTATATAGAATTCCTCTAGTTTTGTAGAACTTTAGGCTTGGGATCCACTTGCTCTGTTGAGACAAAAGTTAAACTCCCAAGTACCAGGAGCATCACTGAGGTGGGCCTTTACTCCACAGATTTACAAGCCTTGTATGATGAATGTGGAAAGATGAAGGGTATCACCCACATGCAATAATAAAAATCTATCTGCTATGGATATCTTCTGAAAAATATATTAGTTTGGGTCATAGCTGTCAGATGATGAAAATATACTAATACAGTATTTATGTTCTTCCATCCCTTAAAAAAAATCAGTTGTACTTTAATTAATCCTTCTGCAATATGCAGCCTCATTTGTGTTTATAACAGAGTATTTTGGTGTTAAGTTGAACTTCTCCACAAGACAAGAGAAGGTGAAATTACATTATTTCTACCTTATTTTCCTAGGTGTCTTGAAGAAATTTCCCCTTGGTATGCCCCTGGCATCTTCTCATCACCTTTCTTCTAGCCTCTCTAACTGAAAACTTTCTAGATGTCTCAAGCCTCCTGATATCAGCTCTTTCTCTTATTAGACAATTAATTTAAACTCTGTTGCAATTCAAGGTTACTTTTTTGTGCCTATGCCTGGTGTGTCTTAGAGCCATACCAGATACCACTGATGGCTTCTCTTAAGCCATTTCATGAAGGGCCCCAATAGTTGAACCTCCCACAGTTGCTCTTCCAGCCACCCCATTTATTTCAGATCTCTCAGACAGGCAGTAAGAAGGATCCTGGATACTGTTTCCAGTCGAGAAAGAGATTACTAATCCTTGCTGGGCTTAGCACTGAAATAGCTCTGTAATTTCTGGACACTCTGTTAGCTTGATGTACTTCTATTCACTGCTTACCTTTCTGCATCATCTGTATCCAGGGGTTTTGGGCACTGCACTAAGTCTAGCACCATGACTTTAACTATTCCCCAAATCTGCAATAAAAATGAAACAATACAGCCAATACTTTGATGTTTATTTCTTACTAAATCCATGAAAACATGGCTCTTACCAGCACTGGAAATTTTCCCAACAGCTTCATAAAATGCAATATTTAGTTGACTAAGAATGTCAGCATTTAAAAACACTTTTCAGAAAAATGTAAGAAAGTGGAATGCATTTTGTCATCAGTACAATTAATTTTCAGGTGTCCAGATATGACTTTTTTATGCATGAAGCAGGGTCATGAACGGACCCCTAAGGAAGTGGGGAATTTGTGCATTTATTGATCAGAATAAAAAAAGCAATAAGCAGTTTTTTTCTAGTAGGCCAAAAAAACACTTGAGAGGCAGACAAAGCAAATAATTCCACTCATTCCTTCAAGAAACAATATAGATCAGTGCAGACATTTTGCTGAACAGAACATTCTCCAGAAATATTTCAGGTTAATGGTTTTGCGACATTCTCTCTAGTACAGGCTCCCCAGTACTCATTGACTTAATGTTTTGGATTGATACTATGCATTATTGATCTTTGCAAACTTTATTCTCCATAAGATGCTGCGTTAAATTTCTAGGGTATTCCACAGCCCAGAGTTTGGCCATGTAGTTTTTCAGCCTTGAAAGAGAAAGGTTGACAGCTTGGAGAAGCCATGCCCATAACAGCCACAACACACACATGCACAAAGACTTTTGATGCAACAGCTGGCAACGATGAACTGTGCTGTATCCATATGTAGAGTCTATCCCAAGACATAGAGACAGCAGAGACAGCTCAAGAAACGGATGGTACACATTGAGGACAAGGCATAATAGACAAGGAAGAAAAACTGATTCAGCAAATGTCTGACACCCCCCACCCTCTGCAGGTATGATTCCTTTTTAATGCACCAGGTTTAAACCAGAAAAGTTTGTTTTGCCAGAGTCCCTTGAATGTGGAGTGACTTTGGTCACTTATGTTGTTATGGTACATGAACTTGCTGTTGGCATTACTCCCTGCTTAATCACATTTGTGTGAAATCTTAACCCATGCCATGTGACTACATGATCAGGTGAAATGTTTTTGATTCAGTAGAAGTCACCTCAGAAATAATTTCTACCACTGTATTCTGCATGATCAAACTGTCTTTTAGATTCATTTTTGTGTCTAACAAATGGTTGAAAATCTGCCACAGGAAAAAAAAATATAACAGATCTGGTTGCATCTAGATAATAATAAAACAGCCAGTCATGATGTGATATATGATTAATATTGGTATAACTTTTGCATTACAATTTATAGGAGGACTTCAAGAAAAATATCCATGAAAAGGATACAAATTATATTATTTTTGTGAAATGTGCTGCTGAAAGGGCCACTAAGCAATGCTACTTGTAATAGAGCTCCCAAAGAGCTATGAAGCCATCTCTGCCACGACAAAAATCTATATGTTACAGAAGGCAAAGAAGGTGGCTATTTTACAGGGAGATGTAAGCCCTAGCCCTTCAAAGATTTTCATTTGGAGAAAATCTTAATAAAGTCATCCTGAAAGGCCATCCTGAAAACTAAGACTAAAATCCAGATCTTGCAGCCCCCGTGCCAATGTTTTCCTCCCATATTGCACATCCTCTTATGCAGTTTTAGTAGGTAACTTCTGCCTATTGCATTGCTGATAACTGGGCACTTGAAAACTCAGTAGAGAGAAGCTGGTCCAGCAATCACTGCTCCAATCACATTAGAAATCAGAGCAGAATAGCTTGTTGAAAGATCTGAAAGGGATGAAGGAGTTGATGTCTTATTTGAGTCAATTCTGGAAGATCATTTTCATCTTGCTCCTTTCAAGCACAGCAGTTCTCAATTGGTCTCTGAAAGCCCTCCACAAAAAATTTCCATCTTGCAGTTTAATTGTCGCTTCAATTGTCACTTTTTCAAGAGTATGTCTTCTGAATATGACAATGTGTACTTACATGATATTAAAATTGTAGCTAACACCACCAGAATAACTGTTTCTATTGCTGCTACTAAGAAGGAGTGTAGAAATTCAGTGGTCAAAAAAGCCACAGCTGCCTCTAGCTCATGCTATAGAGGCCACCTATCAAAACCCACTGTATTTGAAATTCAGCTTCTTTGAAGGGGAGGAAAACAGCCATGCTGTTTCCAGAGGAACTCCTGTTATCTGCACGGGCCCTATTTTTTTACCTAGATTGTTTCAATACAATTGGCATTCTTCAAGTGACTTTCATGTGACAGATGTCAAATAGCATGGTAATACTTTATACCTCTTAATAGTTTTATATCAGCTAAGCAAAAGGTTTATGGGCAGAACTTGTAGCTTGGTTCCAGAATACGGCTAAAACTCTGTATTTTCCTTAACTAACTTTAGCTGCTTGTATGAGTCACTAATGGGTTCTCTGTAAAATCTTTCTGATTGTTTTCTCTGTTTGTCATCAAGGTTTATCTTATTAGCAATACCTAGCCTGTGTATAGTGTTTTAATCAGCAATTCTTTGTTGAGAGATCAATGTCATTTGGTCTGAGAAATGGAGGTATTCTAAGAGTGAGGCAGTTGCACATCAGATTATGAAGACAGAAATTCAGTATTTTATTTTCATAAAGTTGGCACCACCCTTTCTGGCCACTGGACGGAGACAAAATTTCTGTGTGGAAAATACAATAGATGACCTATGACTAAATGTTGCAGTAGAATGCATACATGTAGAAGGGCCACATTCATGTTGATCAAGCAGCACTTCATTCCAACATTTCCTCACATTCTAATGCTTGATTTTGTTGTCCTAAGAGTGTTGTTTCTGGATACTTTCTTTAGTCAAAATTTTATATACATACTGTGCCATGTTTTCCTAGTTTAAATCCAACTCAAGTGAATTATAACGTAAAACTGGAGCAATGGACCTCGACTATATAAATAAATCATTGTTTTGATGTCAGTGAGTCATAAACCAGCACTCAAAGTAAGCTTCGAAACATCATCTGGTTATTGGTGCAAAGTACCACTTATAACTAACTAGAGACTTCTGAACATTTTCAGAGTATGAAACATCTCTCAATAGAAACTCCAGTTCAGGAAAATATTACAGCATGTTCTTAAGTCCCACAGAAGACAAAGCACACCCTTTTCTGAAACAGGGCCAGAAAGACTGTCTTATTCCCTCTTGCTCTACCATTCACAATCACATAATGTCTCTGTACCAACTCAAAACACTGTTGACATGGAAAAACGTGTGTATTCCATTACAGGCAGTTATGGATAAATAGTTCTGTCCATTCTGAAATAAATTAATCATCCTGTCTACAGCAGTTCTTCATTTCATCTGCTTCTCCCATCTGTTCTCTTCCTCTCTCTCTCCAGCTCCCTCTGTTTTAGCAGAGCTTCTCATTTCAACTGACATCAGAAGTTGGCTCAGTGTGTGTTTGCGAATTTTATTGCACGTGTCTTAACATGCTTTTTTTCAGGGGTTTGTTTCTTCCTTTTTAAAATCTCCTCCTCTATAAACAGATGCAAATCCTAGGCCTTATGGTCTCTCCTTTGTGGGACATTTTCCCCTATGGGTTGTCAAGTAGGAAAGTAATGTTAGCAGAAACCTAACTGGTGGAGCCTCTCTGAGGTCAATAATCCATTTGGCTTCCAGTTTTGTGGGCAAGACCTGCTCAATACCCAGCCATTCATAGGGAGTAGAATGTGGGTCTCTGGGAGGTAGGGCTTAGAGTCCTTATACCCCTCTCAGCTCCTACTTAGCACGCCACCCCAGAGAGAACTTTTCACCACATCAAGTACTTTGTATATACTCTTAAGAGTATGGCCAGATATGGCAGTTTTATTTGTTTTACCTAGGTATACATACCCAATTAATGTAGCTCTGAATACAAACACTCATCAAAGTAGATTAATAGACCAATGCCATCCATAATGAAACAAATCATCTAAGTCAGTGTTTTGATGGCATTTCTAATTCAAATGTGTCTTAACCCTTACAATAAGCAACCGATTTTCTTCTTGTCTTCATCTGCTATGAGGCCACCTTCAATATAAAGAAAAATGTAGCAAACCAAATCTGTCATGATTCACTTGGAACATGACTTAAAGTTTCTGATGGGTCGTGCGTTTCTGCCTGGTTTGAGTGTTCTTGCTAGAAATCTCCTAGTTTGCTGTACATGCAGGACATGTGTGAACTGCTGTATGTTAGTAGAACAACTTTATGTATTCCAGAACCAAGCACACTCAGAATAGTCAAATGCAAAACCATAACTCTTGCTGGAGTAGAGTATAGCAGAAAGTTTTCCAGTGCAACTGGATCTGATTCTGCTTTTCACATTGCTGCTGGAAAGGGAGAGTAACTGTACTTAAAATCAAGAAAATTTTACACTGGTATAATATAAAAATCAGACTTCAGATTCTAGACATAATATTTTTCAGTTTTAGCAGTAAAACCATGAAAAAAATCCTTGAAGGCTGCAATGCTTTTTTTTTCTTGCATGATCCCACTGACTTCATCCAGTTGGCTCTCAATTTGCCCGATCTCTTGCAGGCATCCAATGCTGTTTTCATTCTGACATTAGATTCATCACTCTCAACTATTCTATTTTCTTCCATACTGCCCATCATATATCCTTTCTCAATTTGCTTCAGTGGGTTTGCTCTTCCTTGTTGTTGGTTACTGGCAATCATGTTATTAATAAAGAGAGAAAGAGGATTCTGGCTTGAAGTTCCTATACATAGTCTAGAATAATTTTGAGTTGCCACTACTATCCTGACCCTAGCAACCCTAGCCTGGCAACACAGCCTAGCTAGTAATCACTAGGAGCTGGGAGCAGTCTGAGGGCAAGAGCCCTCAGAAATCATAGCAACTAGAAAATCAAGGGGGTTACTAAGTATGTCTATAATGCATTTTTTAAAAAAGTTTCACAAAGACAGCAAAAGCTACTCCTGGCAGGAACACCCCTTCCCCTGCCAAATTAATGCTTTAAAGCATTAAACAAATGCTTGCATACAAGAAATGGTATAATTTTTCTTTATATGTGGACAAACTTATTTTTTCCTAACTTGCTTCTCAGAAACAACTGAACCATGGCTCCTGAAATTTTAAAACATGTGGACAACAGCCTGGAGAAAACAGCAGACACGGAAAATTTCAACTGAACTTGTAAAAGTTTAACTATGCTATAACAGCATCTTATAACATGAAATATCAAAAGTCTCTTAACAACAATAGAATAATGGTGAAGCAAATCCTTATTTCTGTGGAGGGTTGATTAGGGAGCATGACAGGAAGAATAAATAGAAATAAATGAATGGTGGGTAATAATAAGTAGCACACACAAGGTATAGGAGTTGTCAAAAATTTCAATAAACACTGCAGAGCCTGCTTTTATTAATATATTCTTTGTTAATCAAAAGAAACATTACTGACAGACTTAACATTTAAGCCCGTCTTTCCTACAGTAAGAAAAATACAAAGCACACTAGAATGTTGCAAAGTGATGATAAAGTGAGGAATGCTTTCAAACATCCAACTCTTTTCATGGATAAGGAATAATATCTTGGGTGATCTTTTGACTTTGTCATTCCAGTCTGATATTTTTGTAATCCGGGTGAATGTATGGCAGTTAACTCTGCGAAAGCCACTCCATTACAGTGGAATAAGATCACATTCCGCCCTTCATGGCAAAGAAAACTCTCCGTTACAGGAAACAAAACTACGTGTATCTCAACCTTTTTCATACAATGTAACATTTGTTTTCTTGGTTAAGGAAGACACTACTACTGTACATCTGCGCCATGATACAGAACAAGTTTTCTGAAATCCTGTCTCGCACTTGGTTTTCTCATGTATTTCACCCACTGTGGACGCATATTCTTTTCTGTTGCTGAAACATGAAGGACATGAAATATAAAGAAGGTCATCAGTGTATCAGTCCAGAATCTACCAAAACCACTGAATTACCCTCTTTCCTGGGACCTGCTCTTGTCTAGGACTTTACATAGATTATTGCTCCTTTTTGATACCTGTCCGCAGTGTACATCCATACGAATGAGACACTTTGGCCTTCTCATTAGACAGTTCTTGGTTAGAATAAAATAACCTGGGACAGCTGTACACCTTCTTTCTCAGCTATTCTTGGAAGAGCTATTTGTGTCTTTAGAGGAATATAACTCAGGCCGGTCCCTTCCAACCATTCTGTTCCATCAACCAAATATGCTCCCTTACACTATACTATGTGTTTTCCCCCAGATCCTAGAGATATGTTTTAACAGACAAAAAAAAAGAGGATAACTCTGAAAAATTAGCTGTAAATCCAGGTGGACCTCATAACAGACAAGTGTGCAACTTTTGGCACTTTCAGCAGTAATAAGTTAAAACAAAACAAAAATAGAAAAAAAATATATTTTCTTCCATTGAAATAAGTCCCAGTCCACACAAGGTACAGTCCTTTAGGCAGCACTGCCTGTCTGAAAGTTTTTATGAAAGCTGGAGCTTTGCGGTATGCCAAATGCAGAACATTCTGACAAAAGGGTAGAAAAGCAACTTCCAAAGAAAGGAAAGTAGTTATATTTATTTCCCTGAGAATATTTCTCTAGGTTTGGTCTTAATTTTTCCTCCAATATACTTTTCCCCAAAAGTCTGAATTTAATTTCATACTGTCTCTTTAACATGAAACACTGGAACGCACCATAATATTTTCTTACTTGCCGAAGATTTGCTTTTTCATATATGCATATTTATTGAACAAGGTAGAAACAGATCACTTTCTATTTGGGCAACAGGCATGGCAAATATGTCTCCAGAAACAACCTGGTAAACATCTCAGGCCCTCTGAATCGTATGTGGTCTAGTATCCAAGATGCTGGGGAGAGAGACAATGACGCTCTAAGGAGTATATATACATGGAGAGAACTTTAAAAAAATAGCTTAGTTTTCACTAGATTGATGTACTACTGACCTAGCCAGACATGACACAACACATTTCAACCCATCTTCAAGCCAAAACATATTGATTATCTGCTGATTTATTTATAGCATGATTATTATTTTTTTGCAGTTGGACATTTTCTCATAGAATACTGTATGTACTGCATATCAATCAGGGTTGTTTTTTTCTACCTTCAGTTGGGAAGTTGTATTTTCTGTGAAATATTGTAGAGTCATTTTCAACCTGATCTAATTTTGATGGCAGATGGATGATATGGTTTTTATTGTGTTTTGTGTTGTATGAAAAAAAATAAAAGAAGCATCACGTGGCCTGCATAGTAGTGGTTGCATACAGTTGTTATTAGTGATC
Organism: Tapera naevia; assembly: GCA_033556795.1. Classification (NCBI taxonomy): domain Eukaryota; kingdom Metazoa; phylum Chordata; class Aves; order Cuculiformes; family Neomorphidae; genus Tapera; species Tapera naevia. The sequence continues at coordinate 2,609,878 of JAUMJJ010000300.1, read as the reverse complement.
ACTACCATTTCAGGAGCTGATATCCCTAGGGACTATGCTCTATTTTACCCAAGGAAAGAAAAGTCAGGGGACTGACAAAGATGGGCTGGTGAGTGATGTTGTTGTCGGAGGCTGTCTGGGGTCTAGTGATCATGAGATAATTGAGTTCTCTCTGAACAATGTAATAGGAAAAGCCAGGAGAAGAGGAGGCTCAGGGGAGACCTCATTGCTCTCTATAACTACCTAAAAGGAGGTTGTAGTCGGGCAGGGGTTGGTCTCTTCTCTCAGGTGACCAGTGGCAGAACCAGAGGGCATGGACTTAAGCTTCATCAGGGAAAGTTTAGACTTGATATGAGGAAAAAATTCTTCACTGAAAGGGTGATTGGCCATTGGAATGGGCTGCCCAGGGAGGTGGTGGAATCACCGACCCTGGAGATGTTTAAAGGGAGACTGGATGAGGCACTGAGTGCCATGGTTTAGATGATGGTTGGTGTTAGTGTTGGTGTTAGTGTTAGGTTATAGGTTGGACTTGATGATCTCAGAGGTCCTTTCCAACCTTGTGATACTGTGTGTGTGTGTGATACTGTGTGATACTGTGTGTGATACTGTGTGTGTGTGACTGTGACCATTACTTTTTTTTAACAAACAAACAAAACCAAAAAACAACCCACAATCAATTCATTATAAGAAAAAATTATCATCTTGTTTTCTAGCATTGACTAGTCAAATTATTAATCATTGTGCTTGTTTCCGCCTGAGGAAGAAATGGCATCTTGTAGGAGAGTTTTTGTGTATGTGCTCCATCTCTTCCACATCCTAAAAGGTCTTGCTTTTGGTTTCATTTACATTTGGGTTTTGTTCTAGTAGACTAATTTAAAGAAATAAACATCTGCTGTTAATGGGTCACATTCACATTTCTGCACCAGGAACAGCAAGAAGCCATTTATTCAGGACAACTTGTTATTTAAGCCAGATTTACAGCTGTATGTTGTCAGTAGACTTCCCCTCTCAGCTTGGTTGTGCTGCAGCAGTGTTTTTCAAAGTGAAGGTCATGGTCCCCTTGAGGGCTGTGGAAAGGATCAAAGAGCGAGTTGGAAGTTGCAGGAGAAGTGGTGTTAATCACTAACAGCCCCAGCTGTGGCTCCACCGGTTTTGCTTTGACTGAGGCACTGGTGTGAGCTGTTGTCTCCTCTCTCGCACACCAGTCCCTGCATGGCTCCACTATGTTTCTGTGGAGCCACACAACAATGAACCAGTTCAAGGGGTCAACCTGGCTGATGAAATGCTTTGCCAAGAAAACATACACTCTGTCACAATCAGATATGTTCCAAGCCCAGTTCACCACGCAGACATTAAATGCAGAAGTGTCTCCTGGCTTCATGCAGGCTGCAGCATACGATAAGAAGAAGCAGCTCTGTAGAGGGGAGTACAGAGACTGTGGACAGAGTTTAACCACGTGGTCACCAATTGAGAGCATGTAGTGTCTGATCATTCAGGGTAGGGGAAAGTGGAGGCTGTAACAGCTTGCTGCAGTTTTTAGACTAGCCAGGAAACTACAGATGACTTTAATTGCAGACAGTTTTACTGCATGGAAGATGTAAACATTTAACTTACTAGTATGTATTAGTACGTATTAGCGCATACAGAAGCCATTCTGGGTCAGACCAATGTTCTTATTAGCACTTATCCTACCTCCAGCATGAACCAAGAAATGTACAAAGAAAGCAGGCATACATAGTACTTTCCCTAAATACCCTCCTTGCTGCCAGCCTACTTTAGAGCACAGAGGCTCTCTGAGATACATATGCTTGAATTTAGCTAGCCTCACTGGATTTCTTTTCTAAGAATTTCTATTTCCCCTTGAACCTATGTAAAGTTTTAGTTTTAGTTTTAGTTTACCCAAAGACAGTTTATGACTTCATGTAGTACTTGCAGCAAATCCTTGCCTCTATGCCCTTTAGGAAATGGAGCTGCAGCACACTGATTGAATCACACCAAGACAGATGAGGCAAAAGGAGTAGGTGGGATTGTCACAGTTCCAAAAGATTAAAGAAAACTCTTTTTATTCAAAAGAAGTAGCGTGATCAATGTGTACATGAGTCGTCTCTTCAAGAGACTGGATCCTTTAGCTATTTGGCATGGATTTATCTTTACAGACTTCAATAGCAGCAAATTGCAATTGAGTTGAGCCTTGTAACTGGCCATCTGCTGGCTTGTAACAGTATCTACTGTTGCTGCTGGGGGTGTTCTTGGGGAGGGAACTGAACAGCAACAAATAATAATTCTCTCTGTGTGTAATAATCACAAAGGCAGAAAGTGAATAGCTTAGATTGGCATACAAAGAGTCATTTGTGTGCTAAACAGTGGCAGAGCTGTCTGGTCTTTAATCAAATATTTCAATATCTAGATTTCAATGTTTGATTTTTACTTTTTGGATCAAAGCCCTGCCAACTTAGTTTCTGCCAAGGATCCATCAATCTTTTGTGGTGACCACATGTTGCAAACAAGCTGTACAAATTCTTCGTACTGATGCATCTGTCTCCTTTTAGCAATGACTGTTAACTCGGTAGGTACAAGTATAAAACCCGTTCCATTCAGCACACCATTTCTCTATGTTATTGATTTGGTTTAACAGATACTGGTTGAGGCACATCTTCAGCAGAATGTGTATGAACTTTCCTTTTCGTAAATTCACATCACAGTCTCCATTTCTATCTCAGAGTAGCAAAAATGTGCCCTTCAGACGCTCATATATTTTCTCTTACAGTGAGTATCTAAGACTGTCAAAACCAGCAGTAACGTACACATCACCCTTGAGGACAGAAGTAGGGAAGGCTCAGAAATTTCAATCTGATGATTTCTGATTGCATCTGAGCTGTGACATGATAGACGTGCATGTACTATGAGTACTGGAGAAGAAACACGCACGATAACATTACATTAAAAAGTGGTGTGGGTTAGCCCTGGCAGGCAGCTCAGCCCCACCCAGGCACTCACTAATTCCCCCTCCCAGTGGGATGAGGGAGAACTGGAAAGGCATGAGTGAGAAAACTTGTGGGATGAGAGAAAGACAGTTTAATAATAAAGACTGTGTGCAAGCAAAGCAAAACAGGAATTCATGTGTTACTTCACATGGTAAGCAGGTTTTCAGTCATTTCCAGGAAAGCAGGGATCCATTACACATAACAGTGACTTGGGAAGACAAATGCCATAACTCTAAATGTCCTCCCTTCCTTCTTCTTCCCCCAGTTCTATATGCTGAGCATGTTGTTGTATGGTGTGTAATATTCCTTTAGCCTTTTGGGGTCAGCTGTCCCAGCTGTGTCCCCTCTCAGCCTTTTGTGTACCCCTAGCCTACTCGCTGGCAGGGCAGAGTGAGATACAGAAAAGGCCTTGACACTGCTTAAGGACTCTTCAGCAATAGCCAAACATGTGTTCTCAACACTGTTTTCATCACAAATCCAAAGCGTCATGGCATAGGATGGGCTATGAAGACAATTAATTCTATCCCAGACAAAACCAGTACTAAAAGTCTGTATTTTCTCTCTACACTGGGCCGGGAATGCGCTGATTTTCACATTGTCACTTAGCAGCCATAGAGTTGGACTCTTGGGAAATCAGTACATATCCTAAACATTGAAGAGAAAATAAAACAAGGAAGTGAGTAGCTAGTGTTTGGTAAAAGCCATAGAAGTATTAAGATGTTATTGTCACCACTTATGTTTTATTATCTAAGGCAATTAGCTGCTTCCTTAGTTTCACCAATACTTCCAGTCAGTTTTCAGAGAAAAGCTTCTGGAGAGATTGATCTAATTCAGTGATGCTCTGAATTTCTCTTGGAAGAGCTACTCCATCTGCTATCATCAGAGGGAGAACCTAGGAAGGCTTTTGGCATCCTATTTTAGATTCATAGAATTGGGTGGCATTTCCTCCCTGCCTTTTCAGGATGTCTAAGTGACAGAGTCAGAGAGATTCAGTCTCCATATTGATTTAAACATTTGCAAAGTTGTATGTGTTTCCCATATGATGTATTTGAATGGTGTTTAAAGGCTCTCCTGTCTCTTCTTGTAGTTAATACACTGCACACTTCCGCAAGATACCTCTGAGTCCTCTTAATCCATGTAATGATAAGGCTAGGACACTGGGTTAGATGAGATACAAAAAGATACAAATTTTCTTTCAAGCTATGCAGCTAACCTGATGGGCAGAAGTGTTGCTGCTGTCCCAGCGCTCACTTTGGCTTTCTTGTAGGTAGAACTGAGAAAAGAGCATAACCATGACCTTCAGTGGAAAGTATTGATGGAAAACTGAGATAATTTTATTGTAAAGTTTAGTATTGTGGACTACTTGTATAAGTTTTCTCTTATCAATCAGATCTGAAATAAATTCTGAGCTCTAAGCTCTAGGTACCTACTGGGACTGCATCCCAACTCCCAGGGATACACACTGTCTGTGTTCCTTGTAAGAAATGCAGGGAACCATGGATGTGAGGGGATCAGAGCAGGTCACCACGCTGAACATTCAAGGTACCAAGACCGTGAAGAGTTTCATGGAACATAGCTGATGCAGGTATTGACTGCTGTGACTGTGCATGCTAACTACATGCACATATAGACACATAGACACACTGAGTATATACACATATTAACACCTTGCTTTTCTTAGCTAAGTGGGTCCAGAGATCAAGACCCCTGCAATTTCCCCACTGCCTTTATTAGATGAAAAGTAGGGATGTAATTAAAGTTGTCTTTTTCGCTGTCATCTCTAGTGGCATTTCATTACTGTTATACTCTGTTACCGTAGCAGAGAATGTGTCAGGAGATAATTGGCACACTGTGTTTAGCGTGACAGCAACTTAAAACCTTGTAGACATGAACAATAGACATAGTTGCTGTGAGTAGCCCTTTGCCTGTTGGTTGTGCAGAGAAAATACCAGCATCCCCTGCTGTAGCAAACAGCTGTCTTTTTAGTAAAAATTGCGTAATAAGAGGGAGTTCATATAGTGTTTGGGACCCTATTCATTCAGATTGTGGACTCTGAAGCTCAGTACACTAGAAAAGGCACAAGCGTAATGAGCCTTTTGGGTGCTGAAAAATAATGTCTGCATACTGAAAGTAAATGTAATTTTGTATTTTTACTGCTCTCAGTCTTCTCAGTCCCCAAGGACCACATCTAACTTCTAAAACTTGAAGAACTTTCAAAGTTTTGTTTCAATCATACACCTTTTCTTTCAGTAATACATACCCAGATATTTCCCATGTGTTCTTTTGCTCTGAACTACATTGACCCGAGGTGTAAGACAGGCAATAAGCAGGTCTGAACCAATGTTAGATTTCAGAGCTAGACATGAAAGCTTCCCAGCTCTCTATGAGATACTTGATGGTACTCTGAAACCTCTAAGAACTTAATGAAACAGGTTTTGGGAAACAATGCTTTCTTGAACTTTTTTAGAAGTGTCTAAACTGTGTTAAGTGCTCTGGATCTCTGTTTGATATGAACAGTATCTATAGGTTAGAGAATAAGAAAATTAAAATATCTCAGCACACTTCCAGTATATGTCCCTTTAAAATGCGCAGTAGTCTTTCTCTGATCACACAGAATACTTGATGGTTGCTCTGATAAGTTGTAAATTTTATGTGTACCTGTTTATGATAATTTACATAACTCCCAGAAGTCTTGACAACTTCTAAATACTGTTGGGAGAATAATGTTTTTTTTTGCCCTGTACTTGAGTGGATGAAGTTGAAGGAATATTATTTACATTAAGTTTGGAGGGCTCAGGAAGATAGAAAAAACAGGTGTTCTTGGATCACTCCAAATGTTTCATTTACTCTGAAATAAAACACTTGAATCCATTTGTTGTCATTTCTGCTGGGTTTTAACAAGCTTTTTGTCCTTACTTACAAGGTAGGTCTTTCTAACGGAAAAAGGATATTTTAAAATCAGAAGTAAAAACATCACTGTAGACCACTCTGGCTCTCCCTAGACCAATATTTCATACAAAGAGAACTGAGGAAAAAACTTTTTAGTTTTCAAAATTCTTTAAGTCGGTCTCAGCACAAATTTTGGGCTGTTTCAGTGCCTCCAGAACTTCATTTTTTTTACCAAATCTATTGTTTACTGAAAAAAAGAAAAACCCAACTCTGTTCAAAATAAGCCTGTCCAAATTCACGCTAGGAAAACACTTTTGCCTTAGCACTAAGTTCTGAAAACCTGCTCATACAGGCCCTATGACATTGACATAGATTCGTTACAGCAGTTGTTTAATTGCTTCATCTTGATCTACACTACTGGCTGCCTTGGAGCAAATCTGTAGCACGTCTACACACACAGGGGACCTGCTCCATGTGATGGCCCAAAGGATCTAACCAACTTCTCTGAAATTACAGAAATGTTTGTGTGGGAGTAGGCAGTTGTTGCCTCACACACAGGGTCCACAAAGGAGCTCAACCAGAGCTTTGCATCATGGCTGACAGCATCAGCAAGCCTGAGCCAATACCTACCTATCAGAAGAAGTCAATGAATTTGAATTAAGTGCAGTGAAGAGAAGCACAGTAGGACAACACCATGGTCCAAAAGAAGCCAGGCTTGGACTAATGGCAATGGTGAATTTTTTGTATGAGGAATATGGCAGCACTTCTGGGAAAATCCGTTCTACTGGAAATTTCTAGGGTGATTGGTACCAGCTTGTTAGGATCACAGTGTCTGCCTTCGAGAGGACAGACTGCAGCCCATGAAACTAGTTATTACTGCTGAAACAAACCACTTTATTCTTATCACTAAATACTGTATGACAAATGTTTTCGAAGTTCCGTCCTTACCGGTGCAATTCCTAACATCACTGTTGTTTGTGGGCAACAGGAAGTGCCTGCTAAACCATATTCGTGCTCTCCTATTCGAAGAGGCTGCTCTGTGTGTGGAAGGGAGGAAGTGAATAAGAAAGACAGGGATTTCTAGAATGCTTATTAGCTTCTTGAACACTTTTTAAGCAAGTGCACACCGTGCATATCCTTCATCTCTTGTCTAAGATGTGGTTTCTATGCTTCATTTACAAAGCATTAAAAAAACCCCATGATTCAAAAAAAGCAGATACACCGTTTGACTGAAAGAACTGGGAAAAAAATAATAGTTTTTCTCAAGTCTGATTATCTTTATTTTACTCTCATAAGGAAATGAAAAAACTGTTTTCAAAGGGAATTATTTGTAATAAGACTAGACACAGGATGTGTCATTCATCTGAGATGTAGAAATTTCTGGAGTTATTGAGGAAAACATTGCTTTAGAGGTAGCTCCTCAAAAAAAAGCAATTAAATGTCGTTTATAAAAAAAAATTCATATTGCGGCATAAATGATGAAATACGATTGCAAAATGTATAGCTTTCTCTCCTGGATTTATTTTTTCTGGTTAGACATTCTCCACAGACCTGGATGTATCCTGGACAGCAACAGCTAATCTTACTGAAATGTGGGAAAGTTTTTAGTGGTTTTGGGTGTGGGAAAATACCTTCCAAAAGGACAACTTCTTTCTGCTCAAATCAGACTTACAAAGTTCTGATCTAACTCAAGTCCCAAAGGTGAAAAAAAAGTGTATCGGAAGCCCATAAAAATCAGTCGTAGTATTTCTTTTTAGTTCATTGACCTTTAAAAATGACTCTGAGGTTGAAATCCTGCCCTCAGTAACTTCAGTGGTTCCTGGATGAGGTCCACTTAGTGTTTACTACCTCTGGAGCATATTTTCAAAAGTGGAGATCTTCCCTATGCTTGCCACACACCAACCCTATAGGTAAAATGGAACCAGCACTCAGACAATTTTATATTGGATCAAATGTATTTACTGATGAAAGTAGTTTGAGCAATACTGGTGAATGCCTGCATCCCTCCTACCAAAATCTTGCAGATGCTGAGGGTTTATTTCCCTGTGCTTGATTCTCTCTAAGAAATTTCTGCCCTCCTCTTCCACCAGGCTTTGTGCAGGCATAACAGTCCACATGGCTCCCTAACCCTCACAGGGTCAGCACTCCCACATGCAGGCTGAAAAAGTATCATGATGTTTTAAAGGCATTATGCTGCCCTGTGACCTTTCTTGTCCCCTTTAGGGGTCAGGGTGAAAACCTGAATACTTTTTGTAACAGCCAAAAAAACCCAAGAGACCAAAACTACATTTTCTCCCTTAGGTTTAAGTAAAGTTCTGTCTACTGTAAACAACTATAGTGACAAACAGAAATAAAAATCTTTGTGTACATTTGTACGAGACTAATTCCACTTTTGTGGCTGCTACAGAGACTGTCATTTTCCTGGTTTCATTGTTGAAGCTGTACTTCAAAACTCTAATATGGTACTAAACGTAAAAGCAGAAATGTGTCAGCCTTAGCCCTCCATTCATTTGAACTCCACTAGCTGGGACAGCAGTTCATATGCTTCAAGTAGTTGTGGTTAAAAATGCCTTTATTTCTAAAGTTACCACCAATAACACAGGGCCCTCTACCAGCACTGTCACAGGGTACAAGTCCTTGGAAGCCATAATACCAGGATTGTTTCTCTTCTTGCTTCTATGATCATTTTAACCTTAATTATAGGTGTTCATTTATTAAAATAAATATCTCAGTAATATAATAAGTAATATATAATTCCAGCTGTCCAAACAGTCTTTTTATTTTCTTTGTGTGCACAGTTTGATGGGCAATTTATTGTATCCATTTTTTTTCCTTACTAAAAAATGGGCAACATATTTTCCACATATGCTTGGGAACTATGTATGGAAGCACCACAAAAAATTGAACTTCACTCTTTTTTTTAAGAGCACAAGTGACCTATATGTTCATTGATTTCTGATTCAGAGGGCTGATGCTGTCCCTTTGCTCTTCCCTTTGTGAATTACCTACTTGCCCCTTCCTAGGAATTTGGTTTAAATGCTTATTAGTGTCCCCTGCACTAATGTCCCCTGCACATTAGTGTTCCCTGCACAAAGGGAAACTACTATTTGTCCACGAGATAAATACCAAACTCCATGTAACAGCCTCCTTTAAGTGAAGAAATCCTTTACTACATCAGGAAGCTTATGGTGGGTGAGTGAGTGCAGATTCAAGACCAATCCCTCCCCATCCTCCTCCAGTGAAGTTTCCATTATCTAAAGTAAGAGGTAAAAGGGCAAAGTGGGTCTGGCCTCAAACTGTCCTCCCACACTCTGTCAACCCTGAGAGAAGGCAGGGAACGAGAGGCAACTTGCAGCAACAGAGAGATTCAGCAGTGTTTATTGGCATCCAGGGATGATTCAGAGTTATAAAACCACACTTAGGAGTTGTTTATGATTTTAAACCTTTTTTTATACATTATTAACTCACATTGGAAGGACAATAGGATCACTGAATCCAAATGGGGTCTTTAAAAGGAATTGTCTTTCTTTTGTAGTTTTGTGTTCTTTCTTGTTATCACACCATCTCACATATGGAAACAAGCCAATGGCTTTCTAGCATTCAGTGCCGCAAAACATGTAATGAAACAATCCCAATTGTAAGAAGATAAGAGACAAAGGAAACAGTATTTTGCATCTGCTAGGGAAATGGCACACAGAAATATGAATGTCTTGATTTTCATTACCATTTAAAGCTGGCAGTACATTTGTCTGGCCTTAAAGTGGATGTAGATCACTTAAAAAAAAACACTTTAGTATTGGAATAGTGTAAAATGTCCATGTAAGTCAAAGTAAGGACAGGGTTGTCTGAGCAGTTGTTTTCTGACCACAGACACTATAAAATTCTACTGTGGTCAAGAAGGTCAGCAGCTTTCCCACATGTTGATTCATTTAAATAATCAGGAAGAGTGCGTATAAGGTCTGCTTCAACCAGCTTATACATGTGGATGCCAGTTGCCTAATTATGATATACAAACCTTGCCATACCTTAACAATGTCAAAACCTATATAACTAACCTCAAATCACCCTGGAATTCTGAGTCCAATTTGTGAAAGGAGCCAACGAATTCTGCTTCAGGATTTTGAAAATCAGATGTGTTTCCTTTCAAAAGCAAAAAGAAAATTTTTGTAAAGGTGTAATTGCTCACAGGACTACACTCTCAACTTCTGACTCTCCTGATTTTCTCTGCATGATGTTCTCTTCACGCAGACTGAATATCAGCACATTCTGAGCGTGTCATCCAGCTTTCAGCATAGTATAAGATGCTCATAGAGGAAAACATGCTGTTATTATGGAAGATACCCTGCAGTCCCACAAGAGGTACTTGGCGGAAGGAAGAAGGAAATAAAGTTGGTCTGAAAGTATAGCTGAACATTTGCAGACTCTGTTACAGAGACTGTGAAACTGGAAAAATCCCAGCATGTTTCGGTTATATTTGCTCTCCTATATTATGCATCCTGTGATCTAGACAGGTCTGAGCCACAGTTCACAAGGAGTCATGCTGGGAGAGAACAGATTAAAGGCAAAGCAGAAAAAGAGGCAAAGGGAAGAAAAGAAGCTTTCCTAGCTTTTGATGAAGAATGTCTAATATGAATTGTAAAAGCCAGCCTGTCTTCAGAAATATTTGCTTGAAGTTCCAAATCCTGATAATGCTTCATGAAAAATATTTTAAGCCTTCTATTTAGAGGCAATTGTGTGTGTGTGTTGTGGGATCTACATATTAGTTTTTCACCTTGGAACAGAAGTTCTTTTTTTCTGCTTATGAAGATCTACTCATACGGTAATGATACTGGTGTTAAAAGCAATGTACTGAAATGCTTATAACCTAAAACAGAAGCTAAGATGTCCAGATGTCAGGAAAGGCAGAGGACTTGTCTGGAAAAACTTAGAAAGTTGCTCTGGATAGTGTCTAATAAAAGATCCCTTTTTCACTTAGAAAGAAATTAAACTAGAATGAAGATAACTGCTGTCTACAGGTATGGTAAGAATAACTGATTCTTGTGATAACTATGAACAGATGCACGAGAAAACTTTCTTCACAGGGTTTGCAAACCTTTGCTTTAGGGCATCAAAAAGCTTTGCAGTCTGGACTGGTTACTGATGTCCTACTGAATACCACACACATGCTACCAACCACGAGGGAAGTGGCAGATAAAGTGATTTGGTCTGAATACCCTCTCCTCACTGCTTTGCACACATCAGCACACATTCAGTTCCATGCAGGACTTTTCCAAATTGCAATCATATATTGTGCTTCCCCTGAAATGTGCAAGCCATCTGCCACAACTCTGTCTGGTTCTGAGCCATTTCTTTGTGAATAGGTGCTTATCAGTTTCTCCTGTTATTATTTGTACTTAGAGGTAGGTGATTGGGACTCCAAGACCACCAATGCTGTCTTCATCTGACCAGATGCATACAGAATATTTTTCTATAAATAATGAAAATAGTTCCTGAAAAACATATTCCTATTTGCATTTCTGTTGGATTTCTCATTTGTTCTTGTTTGTGTATTTATTTTTTAATGTGTCAATAAATAAGAACAGTAAATTATTGTAAGCATGTTATGACAAAAGTTCTAATAGCCTCAAAGGAAAAAACCTGGTTTATAAAAAAGTGTGAAGAATGAGTTTATGAATCATCATGAATGTATGCTAATGTTTGAGAATGTTTTTACCAAACGTTTTGAAATGTATGAAGTACTAGTAAGCAGTACATTTTCCCCCCTGTGGATAGTTGAAATGGCTTTCAGTAATACATGGGAGGCAAATGGATAGGGACTTTTTGTATTTTCTTTTGTTTTGTTTTGGTTTTGAAGAAAACCATTCTCAAGAGGTGGCCTTTTTTGACCTACATGAGCTTAGGACTTGTTCTGCTCTCCCATAAAAAATTTCATAGCCAGTAATTCTAATCTCCAACACACTCTTTCCAAACACTGCCTAAAAATCAAAATATGTCTTTTTTTTCACATATTGTCTCAGTGCAGCACAGCTGCTCTGTGGGTTGTGGACAGATAGGTGATCTGGTGCACACTTGCTCTGTGCATTCACATGAACCTATGCATCTACACGACTTTTTTTTCCACTGAATTTATCCTGAACTTAGGAGAAAAATAAAAGTACTAGTCTCTCACAAAATGGAAAATATCTCAATAATCCGATAACCTGAAGTACTAGTTTGATAGGAGTGTCTCTTACTTCCCTTTGAAGGTTGCAGGTTTATGTATGTGTGTGAAAATGAGATGTAAAATCAAAGAAACATAAAATAATTTGAGTTAGAAGAGACCTGTAGAGTAGCACAGATTTTAAAGTTATTACAGGTTTCTTCTGGCTTCAACTGGTCCAGTATTAAATACCTCTAAAGATAGAGAACCCACAGCCCCCTCAGACATGAAAACAATTTCTTCATGTGCTCTCATATTTTAAATTGGAATTTCTATGGATAGCTTAGTACTTCCAGTGAATCTAAACTTTTTTATCTATCACTGGAAAAACACAGTTTGGCTCCTCATAGATTTTCATTTTTCAGAAGACTTCAGAGCAAGGGAATATGTCAGGCATACCAGTGTTTAATAAATAGTCACATAGATAGGAAAGGAAGGCTATAGACAAAACCTGTAAGCGTAAGTACCACTATTCAGAGAGCCTGATTCTAGAAAACATCTTTTCAAACAGTCTTTGAAATATTTGAAATGAATTGTAATTTGCTTTTCACAAAAAAAAATGAAAGTGTTCAATCCATTTGGGGTCCACTTGCCAGGAATATTTTATTAAATAGAGAAGGGAAGGAAAGGAAAGGGAAGGGAAGGGAAGGAAAGGAAAGGAAAGGAAAGGAAAGGAAAGGAAAGGAAAGGAAAGGAAAGGAAAGGAAAGGAAAGGAAAGGAAAGGAAAGGAAAGGAAAGGAAAGGAAAGGAAAGGAAAGGAAAGGAAAGGAAAGGAAAGGAAAGGAAAGGAAAGGAAAGGAAAGGAAAGGAAAGGAAAGGAAAGGAAAGGAAAGGAAAGGAAAGGAAAGGAGAAAGGAAAGGAGAAAGGAAAGGAGAAAGGAAAGGAGAAAGGAAAGGAGAAAGGAAAGGAGAAAGGAAAGGAGAAAGGAAAGGAGAAAGGAAAGGAGAAAGGAAAGGAGAAAGGAAAGGAGAAAGGAAAGGAGAAAGAAAAGAAAAGAAAAGAAAAGAAAAGAAAAGAAAAGAAAAGAAAAGAAAAGAAAAGAAAAGAAAAGAAAAGAAAAGAAAAGAAAAGAAAAGAAAAGAAAAGAAAAGAAAAGAAAAGAAAAGAAAAGAAAAGAAAAGAAAAGAAAAGAAAAGAAAAGAAAAGAAAAAAGAAAATTATTCACAGGAAATCAATTTAGAAGCTTTATCCAGAAACTTAGACCTGACTTTCAAGTTTATACCATGACCATAATGCTCTATCCAAAGTAATAAACTGTTGTATGCTTGCAACAGACAGCAGTGCAAACAAAAGACAAATTGAGACTGAGTAACTAACAGGTGAATTCAGGAAGATGGCATCCTTTCTTCAAATACTTTTCAAGCAGGAAAAGCAGCAATGCGTGCCAGCCTCAATGCTTGTAACAGTTTCTCACGCACCTCTTATATGGATGCAGCCTGGAGAACAGGTTTTTTTAGAAAATTGCAAAATCAGGTTGGCTGCTTGGGAAAAGGATCATTCAGTTTCTCAGTGTCTCTTTCTCAGACTACACTGTTTGCACAACTTCTAACAATAATTGCTAGGAAAATCTCCACTATATAAACAAAATTTGCCTTCTGAATGGACGCAGTTCCTGTAATGGTGTCCAGAAAATAGGTAGGGTTTATTTGATGACCAATCCCAAATCCAAGCTGCTCTGTTGTACCAAACCGTTGTTCGCTTTCTTTCAAATGGTTTAGAGGGGGAAATAAAATGCTTTGAAATGTTTGGCAGTACTTTCGAATCACAAAGGTCAATTTTTTTAAAATATATGTCTACCAATAAAGCCAGATGCCATAGGACCATGAATGCAGTTTATGAATGTCTGAAAGACAAGAGAAAAATGTAACTGATGCTTTTTTCCCCTGTATCTCATTTGAAATATTTTTTTGCTTGTCTGCATAAATTTTGAGGACATTGTTTTAAAGTATAATTTCATTTAAAGAAGAGAAGGAAGCACCTCTGCTACTGTGGCAAGCCAGAATGTCACCCACTCCATTGGATAGTGCTGTGAATTGGCAAAAAACATTGGATTTTAAACTTATTAGACTTATAAGAGTAAATGTTATTCATTTTGTCCTTGGGCAAGTGTATTTCTTTCTCGTGAAGCCATAAGAGGAAAAAGAGGAAGCAAAGTTTTTCTATCAGGTTGCATTTAAGATGGGTTTTAATTGACATCTTGAAAAAAATGTGAATATTTAAATTATGAGCAGAATATAGACATGGGCCTGATAAAGTTACATTAATGGAAATGTAACTGTGTAGCACAGTAGCACCACCTGGATGTGGCTATGCTTTGTTTCTTGACAGAGCTGATAGTACCTGTAGGAGTTGGTATCCAAGCATATAACAATGTAGTATCACACATAACTTTGAGACGAAAAGTGAGGAGTAAATCTTAGCTAAGAGAAAGTGTACAGTGGCACAATGGCATTACCTGCACTGGTATCCATCTGGCACACGAAGGCTATAAAATCCATCATAGCTTTATGATGTATCTTGTTTTATATAACTGATCCAGGACTTTGTTATATGGCGTGTGAGTATATAGTATAGGAGAGTTTAGGGTTTTATATCTTATCCATAAAGATGCAAGTCAATTGCTGAAAAATAGTGACATTTAAATTATACCAAAACCTTATTCTTTCTTCTTTCAGAAGCAGACAGTTGTACTAAACCTGCAAGACCAGCAACGAAACCCAGAAATTTTCACAAGTGTTTTTGCCAGAAGTCTCTGTGCATCACAACTCCATCTGTGTTTCTCTGATTAGATGTTCTCCTTAATACAAAACTCAAACCAGAGTGACAGGCAAAGAGGAACATCAGAAGGCGAAAAGTAACATACGTCAAGTTTAAATGATGACTTACTTAATGAGGACTTAATGAGGACTTAATAACTGTTTCATGAACAGCATTTCTATTCATTTACATTTCTTATCTCATAAAATCCCCCACAATGACCTCAGCTCTGCCCATTTTATCTCTTGTATTTCCCCTGGAAAGAAACGGTATTGCTGTGACTGAGTCTATATGTCTTCTCAATGAGTATATATGTACTCTTTGGCAAGGTTGCTGTGGTTAAATTGTATTCACAAGGGCCGAGTTCTGTCAGCATTCTCTGAGTCTCTCTTTTACCCCACAGCATTTGACACCAGTTGAAGGAACTTCATTACCTACCGCTTTTTAAAACTTAGTGGAAATCAATCACAAAACTCAAATGACTGAGCTGGGTAGACAGACTCATAGACAACATAATTTTATAAGCCCCATTTCCTCATAAAACCAGGCAAAACTCCCAAATTTTATCCGTTTCTGGGCTTGCAACAAGGAGATTGAATTAAGTTCTAAATGTGTCCCATTGAAGGCATGGCTTGGCGTCAGTGTATATATGAAAAATGGTCTTACTTACAATGGTTTCAAAAGTTATAATGCTAACCCCATAAATGTCCTTTCACACATGACTCTTCTCTTTCAATTTAAAATTTCCCTGCCTATGAAATTAGAGTAATATAGAGGAGGAGCAGCTCAAGATTGTTGACAGCCAAGAGATGAAAACTTTATGGGTTTTCTTACTAAAATGGAGGGGCATGTATGAGGGATTGAATTCTTAAAGAAAAGATTACCTTCCTGTTCAGGAAACTTTTAGTGTGACGTAATATAGTTCAGGCAGGAGGCACTTAGAGGATTTTTCACCAATATAATTTTTTAAAGACTCTATAAAAGTCTAGTCTGATATTCCAAACTAGGAAAATCAGTGTCCTCACACACCCTGAGTTTGGATGCCTGCATCCAGAACTGCTGAGCTTTGAGTTTATTGGAAACCTCAGGCATCTTCCACTTTTTCCTCTGGCCAAAAAGTTCGGATAGGTTCAGAGAGGCATGAGATCTCCAAAGGTCAAGATGTTTAAGTTGTAAGTTTACATATGGCTTGTTTTAAAACCTACTGCTACTTCATATAAAATATACTAGGACTGCTATTACTTCTTTATTGGCTTGTAAAACTTTATCTCTCCCAAATCCACATGAGCTCCACTTACTAAGCTCTTACTAAGTTCCTATTGCCCAAAAGACACCAGACACCTATAAGGAAAATCTAGCCTAGGAACCAGAGTTTGTCAGCTTATTCTGAAGTTTTGTGTTGAAAGATGATGGCAAAAAAAGATGCTGTTAGCATAAAAATTACAGCAGTTTAACTACAGATTAAGAAACCAGTGGCATCTGTTCAAGCACCACCTCCACTCACGGTACTGTCATTCACTGTTGCTACCGACCCATATGTGCTGAAACAGTCTGTATATTTGCAATGAGATGATCGTTATAAGGTTGATTACCAGAGGGCTGCTAGGAATGTTTCTCATGGTCTGGATGCATAAGGGAGGGCAAGATTCAAGCTAACACAGGCTTACCTAATCATTAGTAGGGATTTTGATGAGTGGTAAATCCAGGCCAGCTAACTTCGTATATGTTCCCTTGGTTTAGCTAACAAAGTGAAAGTTTACAGAGTATTAAAATCACTCATATGACTGCTGCCAGAGAATGCATTGCTGGAAAACAGCAGCAGAGAATTCCCTGGCTAAGGAGGTGAGATACAGCTGTCCCCTGTCAGGGAACAGTCAACAGCACAGGCTGAAAAGGGATGTATCACCTGGACAGCTGACGTAGCCCATGGCTTGATTCTGAAAACTGCATTTCTTTTAACACTGAATCTGATCCAAAGCAGGCAGGAGTTTAAACTAGTTGGTGCTGCAAAAGGGATTACTGTTCCTGCTCTTGGGAGGTCAGCTGTCCAACGGCAGTAGTTTTGGATTTATCAACAAATTTGCTAACTTGTTAGCATCAAAACTTTCTCCAAATTACTCCTTTTAGAGCTACATTGTCAACCCTTTGAAAAACCTTCTTTGCTGCAGTCTGGAGGAAGCTGTAGGAAGCAGAATACAGGCTGAATATTTTAGCAGTAGAAAGATGTGGAAAGTGAGGGTTCTTTTGCCAGACCTTCTTGTCTATTCTTTGCTGAATTTGACTCACTTTTCTTAAGTTTTGACCTCTTTGACACTGTTCTTTAAGGGCTCTGCATCGCATATATGAAGTTGCTGGTGCGACTAAAGACTCAGTCACAGGAAAAATCCAATGGCTTATTCATCAGAGATGTCAGGTTTTCAAGTTCCAATTTATCTTTCAGTAGTCAGCACATTTCTTAGCAGCAGTTATGCATCTCTTGGACCTTATGTAGAGAGGCAGAAAACATTGTCATAAAATGAATGTTTCCATTATTTTCAGTGTGGACAGAAATGGCAAATGGTTGTCATTAAACTTTTAAATCTCCCTGTCTTTTATAACATGATTCTTATTAAAATGTCATGAAAGTTCTGTTCACCAAAAATAAACACCTTTCCTCCCATAGTGCTTCAGAGGCTGATAAACTAGGTATAATGAGCAACCACAACTGAGTTGCAGCCAGTTCTGAAACACAGCAGCTATAAAATGGCAAACAATAACATTTTAAAATGGGTTAGGCAAGGACAGAGGAGTAATAGTATATGCAAGTGAAAATTCAGGGGGAGTGTAAGAATACAAAACAGGAATTTGGTCAGTACATACCGTATTTAAAGCCCATACTAAAAATAAAAATTGCAGAGGGAGGATTAGTGGATGAATGTTCTTTTGATCTTACATTCAACTTATTGCCAAACGCTTTCAGTGTGTGATAAAAGTGACTGAAATATTTGACAAAAATGTGAAACATTAGGTTTTTGTTTCACATTACACTTATTATTAGGAAATTATAATTATTTTTACTAGTAAGAACTATTCTATGCAAAATAAACAGCTACCCAGAAAGAGAAGTACACGTGAGTAGGATCCATCAAGTTCAAGCCAAGGAACATTCTGTGTCAGTCAGCAATCTTATTCCGTGTCACGCCTCATCCACAGAGAGGGGGATGTGACACTAATTTATTGGCACTAGGGCATACAGTGTCTTGATGGTTCTCTGTATTATGTCTCAGTATTCTGTAAGGAAGATGAGCCAGCCATCCACAGTTTAATTTGCAACTATTATTGTAAAAGAGTACCTCAGTAAACTCTGCCTTGTCTGTATTCTCTTACATCTGGTCTTGTGATTTCCCTGCAGTACTTCTTGGGCAACAAGAGCTCTCTATTCAGCCCATGAACAGCTCCCATTTGCCCAGCCACTTCATGGAAGAGCATTGGTTTTAAATATTTTCAGCATGGTAATGTTAGGGTTTGGATAATGTTGACACAACTGTGTTATTAGTCTTTTTTCTGGCAATTTTTCTTCCTCCACTTCTCACATTTTTGAGGTAACGCTTAGCAGCCCCTAGTGCGGAGCCCCATGGTGCCAGTCTCTGTACAAACATCCAGCTTGCAGGCCATGTTGGTCAGTAGGCCTGTTCCAATGGACACAACAAACTTTTCATGCTGGCAAAGCAAGCTGGTAATGGCAGCTGCATGATCCAATGTACAGCAAAATCTTGCCTTCAGGGTGAGATAAGACAGCCCAGGGCTGTATATTCTCCTCAACCTATGTCTGATTAAGCAACAGAAGCAGACCTGTACCTCAAGCAGTTTTCCTGAATAATTCAGGGCCCTAAGCCCTAATGAAGGCACAGCCCCAGGGAACAGGAGACTAGGGCTGGGCAGAGCTGCCTGCTTCCCATATCCACTCCGCACCTGCCTCTGCTGTCAGGGGAGAACCGAGTTGGCAGCCTATTGGGAAGAATATCAGCAATTCTTATGTTAATTCTCTTTCCTTCTTCTGTTCCCTGGGTTGGCATTGTCTCTGGAAGCTGGAGAAACCTCTCTAGAGCTGGCCAGGGAGGGAGGGTGAAGAGAGAAACTGTTCTGCTGATGCAGGGTTGAATTTTGCCACATCTGGGCTGAGAACAGAAAATGAGTATTTGGCTTTGTTCCTCCCCACCATCATAAGGACAATAAAATTTGATTTTGCATACGTTGGTAGGAAACCTGGAACTAGCCTTCAACAGACAGTAGAAATTTATGTCTTTTTAAGCCCTTGGTGTTGTTTAGCTCTCCTGAAAAAAACTAGCTTAGTGTATAGCCTGAAATTCAGATAGATACTCCATGTTGTTAATATTATTTGCTGTTAGCGCAGCTAAAATGTGAGGAAGTAATCTAGCCATTTCACACATATTAGACCTTTCTGATAGCCATTATAATCTCCAAACCGAGATGTCTCAGACTAAATTGTTTAGCAGATGAACATGCATTTCACAGGAAAAGCATGTTGATCAGTCTGTGTAGTAGGTGTGATGGGAAATATGCTGTATTGGTGTCCAGCTAGCACAAAGGCCAACTTTGTTCTCTTTGCGGCATTGACATTCTTCAGCTTCTTTTCCACATTTTTTTTTGTTTGTTCAGACAATCTGAATCTTGAAATGATGGAAGGATGCCTGTAGCCTCCTGGGTAAACTGGTGCTGTTGGCAGTGCAGTCAAATGCTTTGCTATAGCTTAAGACTCCACCAGAAATCCAAAGAACTCAAATGTCCGTACACTCCAATCCAAGCAGACAGTGTGTAAATGTTTAGTCTGAGGTATTTTATTATCTTGTTTCTCTTCTGTTTGAGAACCAACACTTAACCTGTCATGGATTTTTACTGGATTTCTTTTTCTGCAGGAGTTGAAAAATATAATGAAGTTACTTTGCTGAACCTGCGTCCTCAGTACTCTCAGTGAAAGCATAAAAAAATTATAATTCTCTAGGTGAATGGAAGTGGGAAATTATTGCTATGGACTGTGCTTCTGTGAAATCCACGATCTATGTAAAAAAAATCCCTCAGGCAGAATATTTTCAGAAAAAGACTTTTTTATATTGTTGAGAATTTTATTAAATATGGACAAGAAAAAGCATTCTTCCATGAAATGCTGGAGAGGTTTGAATGTAGTGGGCAGCTGGAAAACATTATAGATCAAATTAAAACCTTCTGAATTGGATTTTTCATGGTGGTTGGTGATTATTACTTATTACAGTACATGTTAAATTGCCTTTGCACACTCCCGATGATTTAGCTTAGATATTCAGTCTTGAGTAGCTGAAAGGTTTAAGTAGTGGAATTGATTCCACTTGGAAAGAGGCTCCCAGTCTTCAGCATAAGATGTATCTTTCTGGTCAAGTATTTCCTGCCTTTCCTGGCTGGAAGTTTTTCTTACAATGAGATGGCCTGAAAGGAAGATCTCATTGTTATTTATTACAGAGATGTGTGGGTGCTATTTTTTAGTTTTACTAGGTGACATAATGATGTCTATCTTAAGATAAATGCTTTTTGAGAACTTCATTTTCACAGACTTTTCAGATGAAATCCAGCTGCATATCTGGGCCAGCAGCCACCCCAAATAATTGAAGCCATTAATTTTAGGAGAATTACATCAATGTTCAGTTTGCCCAGGAAGCAGAAGATTCAAGATTAGTCACCTCAATAAAGGTTGAATTGCTCTTTCAGTAATTCAATTCACTTAGGGTGAATTAACTCAATGCTAGTATAATCAGAGTACTCAGCCACATACAAGGGATGCAGTGAACCAATTGTCCATCTTCACCTACAGTGCATCTTTGTATTTTATGGCTGTGGTGACCAGTAGTGCCAAAGCTTATGAACTTTCAGACTTCTTTGAATGTATGTATTATCAGGAGATCCAAAGAGGACAAGAAGACACCTCATTTAGTAGATTGCTTTGCTATAGGTGCTAGTGAAAAGAAAGGGCTATTGTTATGTTGGGTTGTTATGTTGTCATTCATTCAATAGTGACTTTGAGACTAGAGATCCACAATTTGAATCACTCATAGTCTTTCTCCTGCTCTACCTCTATCCAAGTTCACTTTGTTTTGAGGCAAGATCTGACAAATGCTTCAGCAGTACTTTTTTGATAAACCTAGATTTAACAAGTTGGGCAGAACTGCAACAACTTCTAATAATGAAGTCTTAAAAAGGAGCTTGAAAATATTTTAAATAAATATTTTAAATATTTTAAAGCTTCAACCAAGGTTGATGATTTCTCTGTCCACCAAAACCTCCCTATGGTATAAGAACAGGCAGGATCAAGAATAGGAGCTTTTTACTTATATGTTTACAAGTAAGATGAACCTTCCTTGTTGCTCAAAACCTTTAACCCTCTAAACCTTATTTCTTTTGTCATTGTACAAAGATATCTCCATTACTTAACTTAGCAGAAACACAGAGGCTTTGTGACACAGGGTTTTTCAGGCAGGGTAGGAAATTCCCAGGAAGAGTATTACTCTGTTGGTTTGAAAAAGAAAGCTATTTAACTCTTGGCATGTCACATGATGGAAGAGCATGAGCAATATGTTCAAAGAGGGTGCTAAAGCCTTTTTTGTTATCCTCACTAAGTAAATTCATGCTGCTAGCTTCTACTGTCAAAATGGATTACATTTCTTTAGTGTATTTATTCAGGTATTGACCTAAAGTTCTATTAAAACCTGTGGGTTCTCCATGTGGGTTCTCCATGTGGCCTTCAAGAAAAAGCAAACTTAAAAAATAAAATCAAAAATTTCTTAAAATTGAAAAACCCCGTTAAGGATTTTCTCTTCTTTCCATCCAAACCTGGGCAAATATTACAAAATATGTTTTGTGAATTTGCATTCAAAATTTTAATTGGTTGCTTATTACAAAAGCAATCAAGATAGTTCTCTGCCTTCTTCTACCAAACACGTAGACAAAATTTCCTATAAAGCAAGACTTTGTTAGTCCTTCCTCTATAATCATATAGGAACTCCAAAATTCATAATTGACACACACACACTAGTTGTAAAGATTTTCCTTATGATCTTAGATTTAGAATATATGGCTGTACATCTGGAAATTTTTCTGTTTATCTCCAAGATCTTAGTACAAATGATGCTAACAGGCGATCAACCAAGGAAATTATGATGCTTGGACTGTGTCTTTGAAAAGGATGTTTTGAGTGATGCATGGCTATAATTTTCCAGATTGCATTCAGATGTCAGAACTGGCAGTTGCTTCCCCAAACAGCAGGTGTTTAAACTGACAGACAAGATGGTAATAATAACTAACAGAAAATTTTATGAGGAATTCTATATAACACAATATCCATGTTTGACTACATGCAGAGTCATTAGGTAGTGAAAGTTTTATTAAATCCACAGACTGAAACTAAGAGAGTCTGAATTTGGAGAAGGTCAATGAATGATGTGTACGAGTGCTCCTTTATTCCTTATTAAAATGACAAAGACTTTCCCAGTGTGATCTCCATATATTTATCCCAGGGCTGTTCCATGTAAGCACCTTTGTAAATACTCCCAAGGCATTATCTTCTCTGACTCCTGGGATTGTCTTTCTGCAAACAAAAGTCAAAAAACTGATAGCAGTAAAGTATGAATTGTGTCCCTAAAAAGTTCTGAGGCATAGACATGGATATTGGAAGCAAATTCAGAATTCGATGTATTTTTAACCAGGGTAGGAATACATTAAGGGGTTCAAAACCTTTTGTATTACAGCTCACATAGAAATGCCATGGGATAGTTTAGAAAGAATAATCACAGTATTTCGTTAGAAACTTGGCAAAACAAACACAAAAGTAGTATTTAAAAAAAAAAATCATTAAAAAAATCTGGGTTTAGGATGTCTGTTTTCAGACTGTAGAAAGGACTTAGGACTTGTTCGAAACTGCCGGAGATCCTTCCATTAGACCTGCGCTCCTATCATGACACGTACATATTCACTTAAAGTATACCTTGTTGAAATCTCCTCCAGGACAATATTAAGATAAAAAGGTGGGTGATCCAAAGAAAATGTGCTTTCTGTCCAAAATACCTGTTATTCCCCCACTTCAAATATTGACATTTGTCTGGGTGCTTCTCGCTGTTTAGGTTGTCCACAGACCAATTTAACTGAGGCTGACTTGCCAAGAAATAGGACTTGTCTCAGTAGAAAATTTCATAATCATTACCACCCTTTAGTGCACTTTCTGTCTCATTTCATCTTTTTTATTGTACTCAATCAATGTAATTTACAAATTGATGAAGCTTGCTACTTGAATATCACCATGCCACGCTGTTCTGCCTTCACAGTAGTGTTAAGTGCATCAATTTTTCTACATGTTTTCTCTTCTGTTTAGGTATGTGCTACTAGATCAATATTGTTCAAATGTCTGTTCACTGGTATGTTACTTGGGGTTTTTTAATTCACCACTGCAAGCTCAACGCTGTTAGGAGAAAAGTGTCATATGTGATTATAGACAGAAAGTAACTTTCATTGTAGAAAAATGTTTCTTTCAGTCTAGTTCTCACTCTTAGAATGGCTGAAAGATCTTGGCAGAAGGAAAATTCTCATAAAGACTTGCTAATCTTAAAATGTGCCTTAATCTTTCCTTATTGTTTTGTAATTTTTACCTTATAATTACGTTATAAATTACTTTATAATTTCTATAGTTATGTTGTCATTTCAAGGGGCAGCTTAATAGCACAGGAGAATAGAGACAGCAAGGAAAAATATGATTTGATGCCAGAAAAAGGAATTCACAGTGAAGGAGATCAAACACTGGAACAAGATGCCCAAAGAAATATTAAAATCTTCATCCTTGGAAATATTCTAGATTTGGCTGGATGTGATTCCAAGTAACCTGCTCTAACTTTAAAGATGTATCTGCTTTTAGCAGGAACTTGGACTATATGACCTCCAGAGGTCCCTTCCAACCTAAACCATTCTCAGATTCTGAGAATATTACGCTATTTTATCAGTAGTTTGTGAAGCAAGTGTACAAAGACTTATAAAATCTGAAATTTTTAAGGATAGCAATAAAATTATAGTAGTAAATTTTTTCCTCTGAATAGCACTTACAGTGATACAAAATATTTCACCAAGTCACCATAGACTGAATTCACCATGATTTGTACTGGGAAGGTCACTGAAGTGCTTCCCTGGTTAATGAGGTCCATTTTCTTTTTGATGAAAATAAAGCATCAGCCTCTATTTTCCACTGATTTTGCTGGCACTTTTCCGGTTAAAATAGCATAGATGAACATCTTAATGAATGGTTCATTTTACCTCCCAGCAGTAGAAGATTCTTCCCTATTGCATACTGATAGTACTTTTCCTTATCTTGTTTTAAATCTCTCAAATGACAGGGTTTCTGCTACTGCGTTTGCCTGTCTAAATATTAAACAGGGGAGAAAGCTCAATCTCATGAACTTTTCCCCAATCTCAACCTAAGATTTTCCTCTTATCTTTTTCAGTTAATCTTAATTCTATCTCACATCTTATATTAATGTTTTACTCCTTGTGTTTAAATATTTCAGCTGCATGTAAGTTATTTGATGAACTATGATCCATCTCATTCTTTTAGCAGCTTATATTTTATCACCTTCATTTTCCCCTGGGTATTGCTCTCCCCAACAATATTTTGCCTCTCTAAAGCCTTGCTATCTTTTTGATCACTGGATATGTGTAACTAAGCAGTGCCTTCAAAGCCCACGTGTACTGGAGCCAAGAAGAATCTAAGTTATTTTTCCTTTTCTCTGTGCTGAGGTGCCTCTGCAAAAACAGAATTGCCTTTAACTTTCCTTTCCTGAATTTATATTACAGTGTGGCTGTAGAAATTTATCATCCACTGTCCTCATCAGGGATCCTTCAGCATTGCTTCTTCCCTATGGAATAGTCCCACTGTGTGGGTGTGCTCTGGGATGTCAGACAACATCCTTTAAGACAGGTTGTTAAAATTTCTGGGTTCATATTATTCATTGGAAAAACAGAAATAGAGGATAGATGTAGTGAAATGTTCTATATGTCCTGGAACCAGCCAAGCCATGGGATCTGGCTCCAGCATAACTTTCCTTTCAACATGTTTAAAATATTAATAGATGCTGCCTACATGCCATGCAATCATATGAAACCACAGACTTTGTAGAGATTTTCATGCAGCTCTTAACTCGTATCATGTGTTATAAAAAGGTCGTTTGATGCATGTAAGACCAAATGGGAAATACTTCAAGCATGTGAAGCAAACAATTGGAGAAAGGGAAAGAGAACCAACTCAGTGCGGGAAGGGAGAGGAGGGAGCAGGCCAGGGAAATGGTAATTTTACAATGTAAATACCCTATATAGCTCTCCCAGCCAAAGTTCACATGATAAACTAAAAGCTATCCAAATTCTCATTCCCTTTCCTCCTGCCAGTCTCTACTCCATCAAACTCTAACCCTGAGGAGGGCTGCTGAGCATGTGTCTCTGTATGTGTGCACAAAATGACCACTTGTATCTTCTTATCTTTTGGGTATGTTCTGCGTTCAACACTACCATGAATATGGTTCTGTTTAGCCAGAGAAATAACACGTTCTATTTCACATTGAACCTCTCTTGAGGGAAAAGCAAACAAATGTGTTTAAATTGCAAGAAAAGTTAACCAATTCAAAATACTCTGATGGATCTCTAAACTCAAAACAGAAGCGTGGGAGTTTTGCCCACCGGTACGAAGATGTGAGTCTGAATCACCACAGAGGAAGGCCAGGATGCCTGCAAAGCTCTCCCTCCATTATACCAGCAAAAGTCAGGAGCACTGTGCTAAATGACAATTCTTCTGTCTTCGACAGTAACCTACCCACAGGCAAAAGCACTGTGCATCTACATTTCTACATCAGCTGCAGTGAGGCACATAGGGACTCTGGCAAACAGGGAAAATATTTACTCCCCAGAGGATGTTACCACAAAAAGTCTGACCTGAGAGACACTCAATGCAGTGTCCATCATCTAGAGACCCTTTTTATGTGCTTCTGAGTATCATGAAATTTCACTGTAGAAACTATTAGACAAAACAGGCTTTATTAAGCCTCTAAATAATAGCTGTGCTGCAGTAATAAGCCAGTCATGTCTGTCAAAACTTGGGAAAAGCTGTACTCAGTTCAAAACAGTACTTTTATTTCTAACTTTTTAACAGAGAGCAGCTTCCAAATATTATATCTTTTTGCTAATGTTTCTGGAAATCAACCTTTCTGACTGTTTTTCTTTGGCATCGACTATTCCAGCAAAGAATGATCTTTATATAGAGTTGGTTAGTTCTTCATCTCACAGTTATTAAAAAAGCAATGTTTATGAATTGATCAGTGTTTCCAATATATCCAGTTTGCATCTCCAAAGTTAAAGATGGGCACCTCTTAGGAACAACACAAATTTTCATTTTAGCCTGCCATATGTTTTCCAGCTAGGTTTGCACTGGCTTCTCTGCTTATCCTTTTTGCAGATTGATAGCAAATATAACTTCCTTTCAGTGGGCAAAAGGGTTATGGCCTTTTTGTTCTGTTTGCTCACAAACGAAAAGCCCTCAAAATTAAGGGACAGATTTCACAGAGATGTACCAGTGCTCTAAACCAGGCTACTAGACTCTGCAACAGAAAAGATACTAAGCAAGATATGTAGAAACACTTGTGCTGATGCTGCATCTCTCAGGTTGGGAGCAGAGGAGGGCACCATTAAATACTCTAAATGAATCTGATTTTTAGGACATACAGATTCTAAAAAGGGTCCTCTTTAAAAATGTATCAAAGTAGGATATTCCATTCAAATATTTTTTTGAATAGCCGTTTCTTTTCTGTCTCTCTTTTGCCTGTACCTGTTCAATATTTCCAGCTGGTTCTAACAACCCTTTTCTTCAGATGTATAATTTCCACAGATAATTTCTAAAAATCAAGTGAAAAGATGCTGATATCTTAACAGTTTCTTAAAATGGTGCTTCCGTCTTTACATCTAATATCTCTGTGATGCACAAGTAGGCATCCTAGTTATTGACATAGATATGAATGGATGTATATTTTATTTGTGAAACTATACTCTGAAAATACTCATTAGATATTTTTAAGAAGTTATTTTTATTTTCTTGAGTTTTTTTGGTAAAAAGATAATTATCTAGACTTAAAAATCTTATTAAAGCAGGATTTTCTCATAGGATGTATGGTTTCTTGTATTTTTTACTAATCTTTATCCTTTGGCCAAAAGAACGTAAAATATATGCAGTTCATTGTCAGGGAGCAACAAGAATCAGCTTGTCCCTAAGGGCTGGGATGTTGGGAGTGACAAGGCTGGTGAAGGGGCTGGAAAACAAGTCCTATGAGGAACAGCTGAGGGAACGGGGGTTGTTTAGCTTGGAGAAGAGGAGGCTGAGGGGAGACTAAAATAGTATTTTCAGAAGCCACGAAGATGTCTGTTTCTAGTGGAGACTATGTATTATTATTATTCATGAATGATCTGAGGCTGGATAGCCAGCTTGATATTTTTTTCAAGGGGGGACAAAATTCAAACAAAAGACTTTCAATTGGCTATGGTGCTTCTCCATGCAGTACAAAGAGACATAACATGCAGGGACCATCAAGCATATTCCATAGATCATTTTAAAGAAAAGGTACCTGAGGGGTCAGAAGGAGAGGATGAGAGGGGCGGAGAGATGTGGTCAGGTTAAAAGTACTTTTCAAAATTGACCATAAGTAAGAGACTAAGATTCTACTTTAATACAGTTTATCTTGGCATAATTCATTGTATAAGCAGACCCTTTCCCCCTCTCAGTCTCTACATTGAATTCCCAATTAGAGCTTTTCTTGGATAAAACCAGTAAGATCAGTATTAGGGATTTGATTTCTTACCATTGTTTTTAAGGGACATAAACTGATATTCAGCTAGACTTTTTGGAGCTGAGAAACCTCATCTTGTTCTGCATTATTTCCTTAGTGCAACATACGGGGTAACCACCAATCCATATAGCTATGAATTAGGGATTCCACACACCAATATTGTACTTGAGAGGATATCGATATTTTATGACATTAGCAACTCAGTACTTGTTGCAGCACTTGGCTCTCTGCTGTGTTGAACTCCTACCATTACAATTGCCTCAAACACTTAAACAAAGATCAGGCCCTAAAATAAAACAGAACCCCAACTGCGCTGTCCCAGTCAGCCCCTGTTCTGCCCTTAGAAATGAGCTGGCTCAGTATTTCTCAAATTGTGTTTTCTCATTTCTCCCTGTTGAAAAAATTTCCATTGTGAACTAAGACACTTAGTTTCAAATTGTCTGTTCTTCCCAGCAATGACCTGTTATACACAGCATGGCTATATCATGGGGAGGAAAATTCTTCCTTCTCGAACAGCAAATGTAATCTACTTTTCACACCCAATCCCATGTATTTTTTAGCAAATTGGTAGAGGGGAATAGAAAGAAAACTATTTATTTAGGCTATTGCATTGTGTTATCAATATAGCAGGGGTCCTGGAAAGCTTAAGTACTGAGAGGTTTGCCAAAAGTATCCTTAAAGAAAACAGTGAAAGAACTAATTATGTTGTATCTTTCTGGAAATAGAGAGGTTCTGCCTTACAGTAATATGGCATCTCTATAGACCTAGAGATAATAATATTATTTATCATAATAAAATCTAGTTATTTTTTGGCATTTTTTCTGACTTAGTCTTTGAATGTTTCACAAACCAAGTTTCTCATCTCCCTTTTGCAGATGGAATAACTGAGATGCTGACTGTAAACTGCCTGCAAAGGATTACCCCAAACACTAGCAGTAGAGGTAGGATAAGAATTTGAGACTTGTGGGCACTGCTCTTTGCACAGAGCAGCTAGCCATGGTGTCCCTGTGAGGGCACTGGTATCACCATGTGAGAGTACCAAACGGCAGGGGCAATTTCTTTGGGCTGTCTGTAGGCTGTTACTGTCTCCACACTTAGAGAAAATACATCAAACCTATTATACTAGCAACTCACAGCTTACTTGCGGAGCCATAATTTTCTTATATAAATAATCAGTCAAGATTTGGTCTCTCTAGTTACAGTCTTGCTTCCAAAAGGGCAGATGGTTGACTTCAGAATGCCTTGGGTTTTTTTCTTTTCTCCTGGCTGCAAAGTAGACTGAATCTTCACTAAAATGGGAAGACCAGAGCCCTAGTGGAGTACAAAATATCAGGTTTCAATATGCTGAAGAGAGAGGGAGACCTTTGAAACTCTTAAGAGTCTTACCTCCTACAGATAATGTCCAATATATCCTTTCCTCTCTGTTAAAAAGTGGTCTCCATTGTATTTTTTAAAAATAAGGATAATAAAAATATTCAATGCACAATAATTGTTACTAATAAGAAGCTGACTCCCTTTTATTCACTATAATTTGAACAGTTCCAACTTTCTTTTCAGTCTAGGAAGGGGTCATTTTTAAATTACCTCTATGTTGACATTTTGCGGCTAAATATATATGGAAAGATCGGTATCAGACTGAACTGACTCGAACTCAGTCCAGGATCCTGCAACCAAAAAGGGGCTAAAACCAGATACCCAGAGAAAAGCATTGGAATGGGGCAACTTCATACTTACACATAGTCAGCATAGTCCTGTTTTCCTGCAGTCTGATCAAAAGTGGGGATGATACTGTGTTTAAGCCCTATCAGAAAAAAGGAGCATCAGTTGAGGAGACATTGGGTCTAGGGCTAGTGCAGACACTAGACTATTATATTCATTTTCTTTATATCATATTGTTTTCTATTTAATTCATGACTTTTTTCTGCAGTTCACATAACTCTGTGTATTATTTTTCAAATAAGCCCATTCTTGTTACTTGGCTCCAAGTAGAGAATTTTTATTACAGTGCAAAGAATTTTTCTGATCTGATGTCATCTAACTCAGAAGTATTTTCCCTTTCATCACGTCTGCCTACTAGCACTGTTTCCAAATGATGCCAAAATCAAATTCTGTGTATTTAATGTTTAAATCATTATCAAACGTATTGAAAATGACAAATCCTAATGGAAAACAAACATCTTCCTTTATTATAAGTTCTCATCAGTATGTTTAGGGTTTTTTCAGGGGGACACTTGCATGTTTTACAAATTATGTACTATAATCTGGAATACTGCAGGGGCTCCTTCTTTGTTTTCTTCATAACAAGATCAGCAAGTTACTGAACAACTAATCCACTGAAATTGGGACAGTATGATAAAGTTAATTATGTGTTATATAATTAACTTCCTGACTTACTTGACCAAAGCCAGAATTTGGTGGTAGTGTGTCCCCTATCTAAACAATCTCATTAGATTAGTAGCATTCCTTGAAGGAAGGTCTCCATTCACCTTTCATCTGTAGGCATCATATGTATTACAAGCTTAAAGTTAAGAAGGAAGTGGAACTATATTTACGGTATAGAAGTTACAATTCTGATTCTCAGCAAGTTAATTTATGGTGATTTGAGGTGATAAATTATGTTTATGCACCATTACAGTTAAGTTTTCCCTTGCATGCTCCAACAAGCTGGTGTATTAGCATGCATCATTGCTTACATAGCACCAACAAGTACAGTTCCACTAAGGCTAAAATGAACATCTGTAAGTCTTGAATGATGAAAGTTTTCATTATTGCTACAGAAACACTTGCTGTTCTAATGTATATACAGAAACACTGTATCCCGTTAGTGCTATCACTGTCCAAAATTGACTGAAGTCACTAAGGGACTAAGACGTACAATGAGTTCTTTCTGTCGAAACAAATGGCAACTCTAATTGTTCCCCTGACACTAAAGACCTTATCTCAGGCTTTAGTCCATGTGTAAAATGCGCACGTATCTTTCTTATAATTTTGCTACATGAAAATCTCCCCTCTGTCCACTCAGTGAAAGCCATTTACAGTGCAACTTAAGTTCTCAAGTATTTCTTTGTTGCAACTCCGGAGACACACGGCACAGGAGTGAGAAATTAAAATGTCTGTGTTAAAATGGCTTAATACATCAAGGAAGTTATGGGAGCTAAAACATCCTCTGATATTAATACGAAGATTTGGCTTTCTATCTTATGGTGCTCACAGTCATGCTGCTGCTTAGCAGCACAGTGAAACTAAATATAGCAGGACCACGATGTACACACAAGACAAATCTCATGCTGTTGGTATGAGACTTAGACACTTGTCCCTGCAGCTCTGGCATGTTGAGTAACTTGAGAGCAACAGTCAGAGGCTGCAGCGAGGCCACTCTGTTCCCTTTATTTTGACAATGACTTTGCAATTCTCCTGTTGTCCTTGTGGATTCACCACCATCCTAGGAAGAGTAAAGCTCCTTCCCAGGACAGTCACGGTCTTCTCTAAGTTTCGTTTGTCTGCTTTAAAGGATGTTATTTTCCTTGCCACAAGGATCCTCCAAGACTACCTGGAAATTTGACCCCATATGAAGGACTTAGAGGACTCCAGCTGCTCCAGCTCAGGAAGACTAATGTCTGTCTTCCTGACAGATGAAAATGTTAAAAAAAACCAAACACAATTATTCTTTCAGTCCTCATTCGGGTGTTTTGATTTCAAAAATATTATTTTCATAGCTGCCTTTTAAATATATTCATTACTTTCCTGGCTGCTTTTCATATGGTTCTCCTTTTCACTTAAGATATATTGCTTGCACAGGCAGAAGTCATGTGGCTGGTGGCTGGAGAACAAGGCCAAATGGCAGGAGTTCCCATGTCCAACATCCAATTTGCCACTGATAATATATGTGGCCTTGGGCAAATTGTCTAGTAGCATATCAAGCCCACCACACAGTTGTAAAAGGAGTAGAAACAGTTAAGATCTACCCTATGCTAATACTCTGACTGTGTCTCTAAGATTGCACTGAGCATGCAGTGCCCAGTGCTTTGCAGGGGGTAAGTGCTTTCGACAGTGGCAATAACAGCAAGTGGGACCCTGACCTTCCACAAAATCACCACTGTACTGTGGTAATTGTGTTTGCACACTCCAGCAGACACATCTGCCCCTGTCTTGTGGATTTAATGTGAAAATGTAGCAAGGAAAGAGGGTGTAAGAAGACAGTAGAGTAAGCAGGGGTAAGGAGAAGGCTGGCCGACTTCTCACCAGCCTCATTCTCCCTAGACGAAATTAAAGAAACATGAGTTTTGCAGTCACTAGCCTCTTAGTTTAAATGCCTTCTGCAGGAAGCTTATAGCTGTTACTGGATACCTGCTCAGGCTTCACATAATTTTTCCAGTGGAATAATTCTGTAAACATAAAATTAAAAATGTTTTTTATTTTTCTTGAAGGATTTTTTTTCATAATAAAACTAAAAATTTTCTAACTGCAACATAACCAGAAACCAGATTGGTCTATAGAGTCCTGCTGGGTTTTTTTCACTGAAGTTGCCTTCAAACATAAAGAATGTGGTGGAGAACTGATCAGTGTTTGACAAGCTCTGCCAAGCAACCCTTTCTGCTTGAACACAGCAGGTTTTTAACCTGAAGCACAATGTTTTCCATTGTGTATCATCCCAAAGCTCAAGCGACTTATGGAAATGAGTAAGTAGTTTTACAAATAGACCACTAGCATGCAAAGACTATTGAATAAGACACTTTCTTTTTTATCCTCAATTTAAAAAGTATATTCTTCCTTTTGGTTGCAAATTGTTCTACAGCACTCAGATCTTTGTAGCTGCTAACTAAAATTCACTGAGTAAATTTCAGTGAGTAAACATCAGCACAAGGATGGCTCTAAGATGTGACCTATTTAAAAATAGTGACATGTTATTTCTACTTGGAATTAAAGAAGAAAACATGAATATCTATGGATGATTTTTTTTTAAGGAGTTTCCTTCTAACATGACTATCAGAAGAATAGTTTAGTTATTCATGAGGAAATGTGTAATGATTGGTTTTATTTAACATTGATCAAAAGGACAAGCCACAGAGCCAGACTGCTCTGTAATAGCTTTCCTATGGGCTGTTTGCTCAGGTGTAGGAAAGACAGTGCTGATCTTTCAAAAAGACAACTCCCTGTTCAGAAAAAAACAAAAAAAATAATAGTTACATCAGATCCCTCTGCTCACATTGCTTATTCTCCTGTGGAAGCACCTGTATTTAAAATCCACTCTGTGTGCTATCCCCATGGTGAAGCCAGGAAAATTATTATTGGCAACGTTTTCAAGCCTTAGATGGCTAGATTTAAGCATCTAAATATGTGGCTTGATTTTTGAAGTACTGAACACCCGCACACATGGACACAGACTCATTTTATTGAAGTCAGCTGGAGAAGCTGGGTCAAAAGGGTTTTGGAAAATCAGGCCACTTATTTAACTGTCTGAATATGGATTTACGAGCCTAACTCAGACACACCCAAGCCTAGTTGTAGGCTCTCACAGATGCTAGTATATTGTCCCAGCACTGTATCCCATACACACTTCAGGCTGACTAATTTTTAAACCCCATTCCAGAGGTACACTTCTTAAAATTAGGCTGGATGAAAAGAAAATTGTTTGGGAGAATTATTTCCATACATTAAACCCAAATACTATTATTATTTTAATTCTAGAAGGGAAAGAATATTATCCCTTAACTGCAGTAACTGGAACCTAAATATTGTAGCCTGACTGTTAGCTTGTGAGAAGACTGATTTATTGCCCACTTTTCTCTTTTACTTCTTTTAAATATTACAGTGCCTATTGAAATCAGTGGGGAAGCTTGTGATTATTGCTCATAAAGAGCCACTGCAGCACTGTGATTACACACTGTGTTCTACTCCAGGCTTGGGACAAAAACGCAGCCTTACATCCAGGGGCATTCAAATTGTCCGCTGAAATCCAGTTTACTTAAATTTCCTAGTGAAAACTGATGTCAATGAGGTGCAATTCTGAGCAGGTTGATGCAAACTTTGGGAGGACAGAGTTTTCACAGTGCCAAAGAGTTTTTCCTCCAGACCTTCTTTTGTGTTATAAAATCTTGCGTCATGAAATTTGCATCAGGAAAGCATGGAGAAGTATTTCAATTGCTGCACATCTCTCATGCGGTTCAAGTATATTCAATGAATGGTTTGTATCACAGTTGACAGAACAAAATTGACAAAATCTCTCAGGTGGCCAGTGGCAGAACTAGAGGGCATGGTCTTAAGCTTCGTCAGGGAAAGTTTAGGCTTGATGTGAGGAAAAAGTTCTTCACTGAAAGGGTGATTGGCCATTGGAATGGGCTGCCCAGGGAGGTGGTGGAGTCGCCGACCCTGGAGGTGTTTAAGGGGAGACTGGATGAGGCACTGAGTGCCATGGTTTAGATGATGGGTTGGTGTTAGTGTTGGTGTTAGTGTAGGGTTATAGGTTGGACTTGATTATCTCAGAAGTCCTTTCCAACCTTGTAATACTGTGATACTGTGATACTGTAAAATTGACCTGAAGAAAGAATTCTTGGAGTCCTGGTTCAGTTTTTAGCTTTGAGTCTTTTTCCTTCATCTAGCATCACACCTGCTGCTAGTTCTATTCACCAAACATTAGTGTGAAGCATGTTCTTTACTGATAACTTTCCAGTGCTGAAAAACTCTATTTCAGGTTTTCAAAAACCACCAGCAAAGCCAGAGTAAAAAAAACAACTCAGTGGGAGGTAAGAGCACTCAATCATGTAAAACCTAACATTATTTTGATTCCTAACATTATCTTTTAGAATGCAATTTCTGAAACAAATGCCTCTGAGATGGAAAAGACACACAAAAAAAAAATCTGGTAAGAAGGTCAGTTGAAAGATACAAAGTCATCTTGAACAAGCATAACTATCTCTTTTCTTCTTCCATATTACAAAGGTTATAAATGTATGATGGATTTAGCCCTTTTGAATCTTTACAGAAAAAAGATCTGTTATTTGTGATAGTACTAGTTAGATATGTGCTAGTTAGTGGAACAGAATCATGCATGCTCTGTTTCACTGAACAAAACCCAAATTCAGCTGTCATGACTAAATCAGCTGAAGTTTGTTTGTTCTCTCCTTTACTTTTCCCTCTTCCATGTCCACAGAGAAGCTCTTCAATGCAGAGGGCACTGCAGGGCTGAAGGCAGCTGTACTAGAACTTTTGATCATATCTTCCCCTCTCCTCAAGTCAACATTGTTTCCTCTGCCTTTCAGCACCTAATTTACAAAGCATGGTTTAAAATCACCTGAGTGCTGAAAAAAATAAGAGCTAAAATGCAAACCAAAGAAAGATTTACTATGGCTGAGTCCACACAGAAAAACATCTAAGTGAATGTCAAGTGTTGGATGGGCAAGCTTCTCGAAATGTCCTAATTTGATTTATAAAAGTGTTCAGGTACTATCAATTACATTTCTGTTTCTAAAAATTTCAAGAAACATGCATTTAATATAGGAGTTCCATTGATATTCAATTTGCTCAACTGCAGGATATGTTTCCCTGCTGTTATTTCTAATGTCTAGCTTTATCTTTTTCTTCCTCTTCTGCAGTACCTCTCTTTCTAGATGTTCCTTACCAACTCCACAAACAATAAGGGACAGACTATGTGGAAACAGATTATTAGCTACTCTAGTTTCAGCAAAGAAATAGCAGGAGAAACTAAATTTAGCTGTGAGAATAATAGAGTAGTCAAATAAGAGAGGAATGGTTCCAAGTGAAGAGCAAAATGTGCATGCCAAGACCACAAAGGAAATCTGGGATTTTTTTTTTTCTCCAGACACCTGGTAACAAAAGCTTCAGTCAACAGCAGTGGGACATTCCCAGTTCACTTAAACAGCAACAGTGTTAGAATCCAACTTTCTGGACAAAATATTACAACAGTGTAAAAAGATGCTTTTCATAAGTAGAGGAATTGTTCCTCTCTCACATATCTTAGCAGTCTTGGAAACAGAGGAGGAGAAAGAGCAAATTGTAATATTGAATAAAGGGACTAGGGTACAAACAGGTACAAGATGTTTGGCTGGCCGACTAACAAGGACTTTTTGCTTCTAGATCTATAAATGCCCTATCCTTTAGCTTCCTATCATGATCCAGTTCCCTCTTTTTTGTCTGCATCAGTTCACTCTCCATTCAGTGCCAACACCATGCTACTTCCATGGAGTTGTTCTTTCTTTTCCACAAAAATATTGAGGTAGTAAATATGCCATCTGCTTACCTCTTTTCTTATTAGAAAGCCAGAGATCTTCAGGAAAGTATGGTGGCCTGTACAGGGAGTATACTACACGTTGAAGAGGTGTAGGGGAAGAAATAAACTTGACAGAGTGATTCTGATGGCACTCTGCAAAGAGTACAGGAAACCAAGGGCGATACAATCAGACAAAAACATGGGTACATGCAGAGTATGAAAGTCACACACTTTTGATTTTTTTTCAGTCTTGCAGACAATTAACATATCGGTGTAAGATTACCTCTGGTACTTTCCATCACATAAACAGGCTGTCTCACAGTCTGGGAATGATCTGGGAATCATCTGAAAAGTGGATCATTTGAAATAGTTGTGCCAACCCTGGACAGTGAAGCAATAAGAAAAAAGATTTGTGAGGAAGGGAGGGGTTTGAGCTAGTTACACTATAAAAAGATATTAAACAATGACCAAAAAATGCATAGGAATTGGAAATCATGTCAGAAGATGAGATGTAAGAAAGGCCATTTGAGGAGAGAAACAAATCAACACTTTCCTAAGATGTGGAAGGGTACAGCAAGCAAAGTATATTGCTGTCTAAACCATAGTAAGATTTTTAGTCACTGGTTATTTTCACCAATAGGTATCCCATTAAAAAGAAAGGAAATTTCACATTACGTGTTTTTGGTAGCAGGACATTCAGTCGTACAAACCTCTGAGTCACAGGCAGTACAAAGACATTTATGACATCAGAAGGACCGGGATTTTATGGTAGTTTTCTCATTGATTGCTCTTAAAATATTACAAAATTGAGCATAACTTTTATTTAGAGAGTAACACATACATGCACACAGACAGGACTGTGTGAAGAGGTCTTCGGCTGATGTGGTGTAACTCAGGATTTGAAGGGCAAGGTTGATTACATGTTTCCGTATTCTCTATTAGGAGAAGTAGAACCAGTAACAAACTCCCCCCTTATGGGCACAGTAGGATTGGTACAAACACAAAGAAAAAAAAAGTATTACAGGCTTACCAGTTTGAATTTTCTAAAGGGACCTTGGACAGAGTATTAAAGTAAATTTTACTCTGCTTCACTCCGTCCTTATATAGTGATGTGGTAGAAAGATGCTTCTCACCATTGTTAAAAACTACGT
Organism: Tapera naevia; assembly: GCA_033556795.1. Classification (NCBI taxonomy): domain Eukaryota; kingdom Metazoa; phylum Chordata; class Aves; order Cuculiformes; family Neomorphidae; genus Tapera; species Tapera naevia. The sequence continues at coordinate 2,572,803 of JAUMJJ010000300.1, read as the reverse complement.
ACATAAAACTAACTGCCTCTCCACGTAAATAGAACAATACACTCTTATTTCTCATCCAATCTCATCTGAATCCCTGGTGGCACACTTAAGTATTGTAATTTTTTTCAAGCCAATATATTTACCAAAGTCTGGTCTTCAGTAGAATGGTATTGATTTTAATCCTGAATGCAAACATGGGTGAATTGAACTGATTTTTTCCTTACATGTGAAGAAAATCAGAAACCTTTAAATTAAACTATTTATAACAATAGACCAAGAAAGTCTGTAATGTTTTACTGAACCACCTCATGTAGATTATCCTAGGATTTCTGGATCCATTCTCATATAAATTTCATTTTCCAAAAACCAGCTCTTATTGGGGGGCTTCAACTCAGACAGCACTTGGGCCTTTTCAGAATTCATTAAGAATGAATATGAATCTGAAATATCCTTAGTTTCCATAACAGTAGCAACCAAAATACTTGCAAATTGAAAATGTCACCAGGTTCTCTCCAACCTTACCAAATTCAGAGAGGATCTGCCAGTCTTCCCACATTTTTTCAGCATCTCTGGGGTGATGTCATCATGTAAACTGGTAGCAAGGAAAGGATATTCCCTGTCCTGTAATGCAGCCTAGCATGGTAGAGTTGAGGTGAAATGTATTTAGGTGTCATTTAACACTGGAGATTCATGTGCCCTCGGGAATAACTTAGGAAAGTTCATCGGTTTCCATTTAATGGAATGCTTCAAGGATCAAATTCTTTTGGGGGAAGAGTGATACCAATCTTCAGGATAAACATTTCGGCAGATTGCATGTAGAGGTCAGATATGCGGCATATGGATGTTGTGCACATCAGCCTAAAATATGTCTGCTTGTGAGAAGAAGAGGACCTAGTTCTTTCCATGTGTGCTTTGTCAGTGAAAGGATAGTTGATATGGTTGATGGTGTATGAAAATGTGAAGTTGCTGTGCCTATAGAATGTCAAAGTTTGAGAGGACACCAGAAAACCCACATGTTTCAGTCTCAGGCTGCATATAAATTTGTTGCTAAATTTGTAAAACACATTGCTGATGGTGTTCTGTTAGCTGTAAATCCTTTAGATACAGGATTACATCCTGGCCTCACTAATGTTGGAGTTTGGGAGTTTTGGCCGTTTACTTAACGACTGAGTCATGGTACAAGCGAATCTTGACTTACATGTGGTTTTGAGATAGCACAAAAATAGCGCTCACAACAGAAATACAATTGTGTCACCCTTGCTCTTTATTCAGCTTCTCCTGTGGTGAAAACCTTATACAATCCCCATTGGTGCATCTTCCTGCACTTCCTCTTGCAGAAATTTTTGTGTCCTTGAAAGGTCTCAGGCAAAGGGCTCTGAAATTCCTTCTCCTTTGACTTGTCATTGTTCTAGAAGAGTATAACAATGTCAGCGGGAAGAGAATTTGTCCTTATTTACCGTTGATCAGGTAAACTACACTTGAACAACACTGCACTCCAGGAAATCCAGTGGAGTTGCATTATTGTAGCTGAGAAATGAATATTCATTTATCATTCCAGCATGAGCTGTCTCCAGTCATTGTTTTCATGTGCTGCTGTCTTTGAGCCACCAGCTTTCTGCCTGAGAATGTTTGAATTCTTTGTTTTCCTCACCACCTAAACTGTATCCAATGGGCAACATGTTTTCCCTCAAATATTTAGTATTGATTAGGTAACTGAATTTAAATTTTAGAGCTATGAAAGTCTGGAAACATCTTCAGACATTGAATAAAGTATGTTTTCTGTTCCACAGTCTCCGAAGAGTTGGAATCCTCAGCCTGAAAACCTTCTTTGTTTCACAGGTTTCCATTACACATTTTTGTAGCACACATGTAAACTATCCAGGCCTGTGAAGGAGGGACGATTCTTATTTTTGTGGAAGATGTTTGCCATTTTCCATTCTGTGCTCTTCTGACCTCTCCTCATCCAATAAATAATAAGTTGTTAAAAACATTCCTATTTTTCCCTCTGCAGCTTTATTTTTAGTACAGATACTGGGCCAAAATTTGGGTTTGCACCAAATTTAATGCTGTCATGCACAATTAAGGGTTTCTCTAGATTTGTATTGAGGCATGACACAAACGTACTTGTTGTTAATCTCTCCCATGGAAGTTGTAGAACAAATAGAGCATGTATTAACCATGATGCCTGCTAGTAATTTTATCAGTAGCATTGGGGAAGAGCCGTACGTTCCTTTTTTTCACCATATTTGTAAACATTAAGTATGTTAGGGGAAAATTTAGACTTTACTCTGCAATCTTTTATTGAGCATAATTCTTGTCTCAGTATGTGACTTCACCAATGGTCCTCTAGTTTTCCATGACCAGGCCTATCAAACTGGTCTTAAACAGCATGTTCAGGTTGTTACATATGTATTAAATTCTTCTGTAATTAAAACATTACATAGATAACATTTGCTGTTGAGTATTCATCAGTAGCCTGACCCTAAAGACAAAAAGACTGTGATAATAATGGTATTTTGACTGAAATACAGACCAACCTGGATTCAGAGAACTACGTGTTGGTGACTGTCTAATGATACTTGAAAAGACCTGGAATAAATATAAGTAGACAATTTATCTGTACCATGCTTTTAATCATCCTTCTTCACGATCTGGAGTATTCACCAAATCTAGATTGACTACAAGGAGTTTTTTTTGAGAATATACAAATCAGGATCAGATCGGTGGCAATATGCAAAACTGATATTGAAAACTGCCTTAAAATCATGCATCAGATTAATCATGCATCAGAGAGGGAGATCAAAAGGAGTGCTACAACTAGGGATATGGATTAACTAAGGTATGGCAAATTTTTTTGAATGACACCACGAGAACAAAATACTCTAATGATCAAACTAGTTAAAAGCCAGGTTTCCTAGACCTTAAATCTACTTCCACTGAGGGCCCAGGTTAAGGACAGGGCCCTGAGGTTTTTTTAACATGTGGAACTAATTTTTGCAGAAACACATGTTTCCACTAAACCCTTTCCTTCCTGGAGTTGACTGCTCACAGAATAAGTTCAAGAATAGATTTTAAAAGCCTAGCTGCTTCATTATTATTAAGTGGGTATGTAGTATTAATATCACATTTTTCCTGCCCTTTCAGCCATATGAGAGGCCTCATTTCAAAGTGACCTTTTCAAAAAGACTCCTGTGTTACCTATTTACATCAGTTTAATTTCTTAAAATATCCTCCTCTTATCTTCTACCTCTTTACATTTACAGCATTTTTCTTAGTATTAAACAGAAATGTGACAACTCTGGATTTTATTTTACTCCAGTGAAGACATGAAGAGCACAGGAGCTCAAATAAATTATGACTTTGACTAACACTAGTTATAAAAGAATGCCAAAGCTTCTTGGCAACTACATTTGTAAGCCACAGCCAGAGCACCAGAAACTAATGTCTACTAGAAGATCTCAGATTCAATTCCTGCTGCCAATGTCTGGTGAGAAAAATCTGTTCCATAGATGGTTTACCTCATATGACCCAGTTGGCACTCAGAGCAATGGTACCTAATCATCAGAAAGACAGTGTAGGTAAATTATAAGGAAAGCACGTAGTACTTCCCATATATCCTATTTCTTGCATACTATTTTTCTCTGGATTTTTACACTAGGCATTCATCCATATCAGCACTGTCAGGGCCTTATAAGAACTCCAGTCTGCTTAAAATAGTGAAATACTTAGGATTTGAATCATTGCTGGCAGTGCATGTTAGCCCAAGAGAGCTTCTGCTCTTCTTCACTGACACTGTATCTCTTTGTCTTCATTTTCATAAGGGAGTGAAATTGTAAAGTCCTCATATTTCTGTGAAAAAAAGTGAACTTTCCCTTTGGCTTCCCACTTCCAAATGAGACACCTTTTTCCTGGTTTGCTGTTTTCTGAAAGTGATTTAAATTCCACAGACTCCTGAGGGGCATTCTTTCTGTCTCCCCAAAGCCACAGGTACCTGGGCAACCAAATGGTTTTATTTGCTGCTCTGGTTGAGGCAGGTATGTGTAACAATGTTCCTCTAAGGGAAAAGGGCCAGGGAAGGGTACTAGCCCACCTTTCATAAATACAAACAAGGCTGATTATTCTTATGACAGCCAGCCACTGCACAAGTGATGCTGTTGTGTTTTAGTTGATGTCTGTAAAGATGATGTACTCTCTGCCTGGTAACTGTGCAGCCTGCTTCCAGAGGCAATGCTGAACATTGCCACCCAAGTACCTGCCTGGGGCTGGCTGCTTCTGGCCATGGAGAAGGTCAAGAGAAGAGGGAGCTAGAACTGGTTTCTTGCTCTGCCTCTGTTGCCATAGAAAAGGGTTAGATACAGATGGCGGTTTAGACATGCATAAGTCTCAAAGCACAGCATAAGCTGCAGATGTATGTCTTTCATTGACCAACACAGCACACCAAGCAGTAGGTCCATGGCTGCATTGTTAGCTCCCAACACTTCACTCTCCTAGGCAACACCTATGTGGCCTATATCACAGCCAGCTCTGAAGCTGAGCAATCAAAGCTATGTATTTAATTGTACAGCATTATAATACGGGTCAGAACACATGATTTCTGTCAAATACATGAAGAAGGACTAGCTGTATTTCAGCTCTTATTCCAGAAAGCTGGGAAATTGGGACTAGATTTTGATGGCCTGTTAGAGCTATTATTGCTTAGCCTAGGTGCAACCTTGAGAAGGTCCTCACCTGTACTGACTGTGATGGAATGGCATGAGAGCAAGAATGGCCAGCAAGTGTATCTGATCGATGGCTAATTGGCAGTATCAGGAGCTTGTATGCCAGAATTGTGACACCAGCACCAAAGTGACATCTCTGAGAGAGTGTCTGAGATAGCCTTTTCAGTTAGAGATGGTATTTTAAAAATATAATTTCCCTCATGCTATGTAAAACCTATTCACTGCACAATAGGCTCACACGCATGAACTGTTACAGCTTAACTGTTACAGTTACCGAAAAAAAGTCCCATCTTCACAATTTACTCCTGAATAGACCTCATTCAGGCACTCTGTTACCGTGACAGCTTGATCCTAGTGAGGTTAATCAGACACAATTAGGTATTTTTAAAATGCAGATACCTGCAGATCTGTCTTGTCTTCCTCAGCAAAAGAATAAAATGCAAATTAAAATTCCTGGAACCTTGGTAAAAGAACACAACAAGCAGGTCAAAATTTATGCCCACTTACCATAAAAAAGCCAAATAACGGGAATACCACCGAAATTCCCTGAATTAGCATTTCATTACCATTCCAAGACAGACAGAGAAAGCCAAGAAAATCATGCCCAGAATGAAACAGAACTCAAGTTTGACCAGTTAACACTGAGTGGCAAAATATTAATGAAGAACAAGTTTTTCAGGGCCATCTTTAACCACTCAAAAGAGCTGACTTGTTTTAGAGACTCTGAAAACTACAATTCCAGCAGGAGCATATGGGAACAGTTGCTGTGAAAATCAGGCCATTGTCATAAATAAGGGCTTTAGACACACAGGTCTGGAAAAAAAAGACCAATAAATTAATAAATGGAATGGCATCATTGGTGAATAACTCACCAGTGGCTTTTGGTCAAAAGCTTGGAGATAGCAGTTGGATTTCATTCATTAAGATTTGCACATAACTGTTCTTCCCATCTGCTGTCTAAAGAACATTATTGAATAACAGTGAGAACTTTTTTTCTTTTTAGTTTGTGTTCTGTGCTTTAACTGCATTTTTTTATGAAGCATGTTTGGCTAATAGTTGAAATTTCATCGTAGCGGCCTCCTTGATGACATACTTTCATGAAAGAGATGCTTGTGCTGATGGAGTGACATGTTCCAGGGTTAAGTCGGCCCTCCAAGTCATAGCTCGCCCTGCCTGCTGCTGGGTCACTGGACTACTTCAGTTGGTTTTTTTTTAACTCCCTGAATGACAACCCTTTCTGATGGTTTTACCCTTCAGCCACATTATTTGGCTTTCTAAGAGACTTTTCCTGACTTTACCATGCATGCAGAGGACAGTGTTCTAACAATACAGTCACGAATATTGTTCTTCTTTTTGGATGCATTATAATTAACCATATCTTTGGATTACATGTTGGTCTGCATGCCAAAAAAACTCAATATACTACAGCAAGTGAATGCGATTAGTCAAATTTTTACAAACCAGGGTGATGTCTTAGGTTGCAGCTATCGGTCATGAAGAGATGCACACGTCTCCATTCAGCAATTAAGAAAGTTTGCAGGAGAAGAGTGGTCCAGCTGCCCTATGCAAAGACTCTAGGGACTAGTGTTCAACTCATTGTTTATCAAGGACATATTATATTTCGTGTTTTGTCATTTGATCTCTCAGTGCTTCAGATACCTTTCTGTGTAGCTTTTCAAGGATTGGTAGGAAGCACACTAATTTTATTGCTGTCTATGGCTGTCTATCCCCCACTTTTAAGTAAACTTGCTCCTAAGGAGTCAAAAGTGTCAATCAGAATCAGTGGTTGTTTTGCTTCAAGGAAACCTCATTATTTGCCCTCCTGGTATTTGTCGGTTCCTCTTTAAATTCACCTGTGTTGTGTGAGAATAAGATAAGAGCAGGTCCATGTAAGTCTGAGGCCCTTGTCATTGTCTCCTTTGTCACAGTGTACAAGTACTGCATAGTTGCTAGGAACAAACACCCTTACTTCACTGTTGTAAAGCAGGTAACAGCTTGTAGCCCATTCACAGGCAACACTCCCTATCTCTTTTGAAGTGCTTTTTGGCAGTAGCTCTAGAGGAGCATTGAAAAACATTTTCTCTTTTTTTCAAAAGAAACAAAGAAAAGAGTACAGATCAAGTGTATAATGCCCTTTTCTTTATCTCTGAAGTGAGGGTTTTTAATAGAGTTAGGTGCCAAATCCAGGGGTGGAATTTGACTTTGTTAAGCACTCGCATCCTCTAGCTTTGCCAAGGAAGGGTCTTCCAGGTGCTAAACCTCTATTTCTGCGTATGCTCAGGACAGCTTCTGATTTGCTAAGGTTCATGCACCCCTAGATCTGCTATTCAAGAGTATAATTCAGTGTCTGTTGTAATTCTTAACTCAGCCTTCTACTACAGTCCAATTCAGGTGTCACTTGTAAACTGGTTTTGGTAGTATTTATGTATTGCTTGTCAAGCCAATTTGTAGTGTTAATAATGCTACTGTAGGAGCATTAGTAGATCTTCAGGATTTACTCGAGTAGTTCATCAGGTTTACCTGAAGTTTTTTTAAAAAAAGCATTCGTTTCTTCTACTCATTGTTGATGTCCAGACATCATTTTGGCTAAAGCAAAACATCTGGGTCACCTGAAGATGTTTCCAATATCTTATCACCAGACAAGCATTACTTCCCATAGGGCAAAAGTGCTACTTATTTATTTGTCCTTATGCAAGGCAGGAGGTATTTACTGGGAATCAGAAACCACACCATTTGCACCAGAGAAGACATAGGTAGAATATATTTGGAAGAGAATGAGCATTCTGGCATAAAAATGGCAGGTTTTGAGGTCTAGGAGGCATGGGACTCTGTGCCAGTGCTTCAGGACATTGAAATAAGGGATCAGAAGAGAAACAGAGGCATTATATTCCAGGTCACTGTAACAAGCAATAAATAAATAATATTTGATATTCAGGTTGCCCTACATTTGTTAAATATGGTGATTAACAAACCACAGCTATGGATTAAAGACTCTGGCAGTTTGAAATTCAGTCCATTGTTTTAAAGAGCGAGTGGAAAATATTCTTAGTCCCAGCACCTGCTGTTGAATTCCCTTACTTTTCTGTGGTTTTCTTATTACATTTTCCAATTCTAAAAGAAGTGAAACAGACTAGACACATGATACTGTCAAAAGCCCAAGGTAAATAAACTGGAAAAATATTAAGAAAATTATATATAATTTTCTGTAATAGCAAAGAGAATATTCAGTATTCCATATTCAATATTGAATTAAGAAAGGAATCTGACAAGAAAGATAAAAAGTTAAATGGTGTCCTTTTAAAACAAATGTAAAAAATGTCAAACGAATTCTAATGGGTGGAATCTTTCTGTCTTACTTCAACAAAGTACATGGAATATGAATCAATCTTAGATTATGCAGTAGATTAATTACACATTTTTAATGTGAATTAGATCTCTCAGGTCCTGTACTTATAAAAATCACCTCTATTGGCCCCATATGTAAGTTTGATGCCAAGACCACCCAGTGACATGTCTTTACTTTGAAGAATGGAGGAAACTTTGTAATCTTAAATTCTCATGCAAATGCTGATTTTCAAATTCCTAACTCACAGAATAGGACGATGGAAAATTATAGTACATTATAATAAAAACTTGTGAGGATCCCACTCTGGCTTTCGGTATGCTTCTCTGGGATGTCCCCAAAAAGGAACAAAAGATCTCCTATTTTAAAGGCAGTTATCACACATCCACTACTTCCAGACCAGAGCATTATGTAGGTGCTTGAGAAGCTGCACCATTGAATCCATTCTGCTATTCTGGAAGGAAAAGACCTAAAATGGGAAAGAAGGTCAGTACCATGTTAAACTACTTAAGAGGTCAAGCAAAATCTGACTGCAACTAGGGATGTTTGGATTTTTCCTTTGGCTCAGAGAATAAGACATAAATCATCCATCAAATGTGTACTCCACAAGGGGTCAGAGGAAAAAACATCTGCCCATACAGGGCAGCCACTTCAGTCTCCTCTTATTGACAAGTTCCTAAAAAGCGCCCAGAAGCACCTAGTCTGACGTACCAGGTCTCCTGCCTCTTCCTGGACTGGTGGGTTTATGCCCACCCATATCCTTGTGCATTAAATGTGACATGGAATATGTAGAAAGAACAAGGCTGCACTCCTTATGTTAAATTTTTGACCTGACCTCAAAGGGGTTTGTGAAAACCTTGAGAGGGACAGAGAGCTGCTCACTCCTTTGCTGATTTGTGTCCAGTCCAGTCTTAAAAATTAACTATATTCCAGCCTTATCCTGATGACAATTTGTCTACTTGCAAGAAAGGAGATAAGATTCTTAGTTCAGTGAAGAGCATAAAATCAGCCTTCTTCCACTGCATTCAGTCTCAGTAGAAACACCAGCAAAGGAGGAGGTGGTGAGAATTCCCTGGAGAGCATGGCAGCATAGGAAAATTACATGGCACAGGGAGGGGTGTTTTCATTAACATTTCCTGACACATGTTTTTCATGTGAAAATATATCAAAGAATATAGATTATGTCTGTCTGTGTATTTATCAGTCTCCAAAGCGACCAAAAGTACAGAATTTGTCAGTAGCAACACTGAAGGAGCTTTAACAAAATCAGCTGCTCTGAGACACACTGTAAAGAGTAATTTCATAGAAGTAGGGAAAAGTTTTTTCACTTTCATGTACTTGTAGCTCTACTGTGTCTGGGGATGAATTCTTACAGGGTAAAGCAAACAAATAAAAGGGGAACTCCACGGTGCTCTAAGCATGCAGAACTTCACAGCTACCTGCACTCATGACATTCTTAGTGTTTTAATGTGGTCTGAGATGGTAGTAATCTGCAAAAGAGATGGAAATGATTTCTCATTTTTCTCTGAATGTGGTATCTACCAACCCGACTATACTGAAAAGAATTTAGGTTGCAGCTGGCCCGAGTATTTGGCTAACACACTGCCTTCCTACCCTCACCTTGAGCTTCTTTTCCCTGCCAGGCACAGAAAAGTGCAGCAGTTTGCTTAAAATGACGAAGTCGTGACACCTAGTGGTAAGTAGAACACCGATGGCTTCTACTACTTGCTCACAAGAATTCACACATTTTCCATAGACATATTGTTTTCGGTCAGATTGTAATGGTGTGGGCATTACCCTCCTGATTCTAGAGATCCAGGCAGCCCTTCTTTTCTTTTGCAGTCCCATGCAGTTTGTCTGTGTCTTGTTGCATCAGACTCCTGTGCTTCTCCACAGAAGGTCCCATTCATTAATGCCCAGTGTGCAGCCCCTGGTTGTGCTCTTTATGGAACATAAGATTTTGAATAACCCTTTATACGGAAATCAGGCTAAGTGCTTTGACTTTGGAGTGAAAGGGAGCATGGCAGAACCCTGGCGTAAGAACAAGTGGGAATTTCAGAATTTTTTTCTTGTTGCTACTTTTTCATCAAGGCTGTTTTTAAACAGTAACTCAAAAATGTATTGTATGGCATGCAGCAAATTCCTGGCAGATAGTTTAAACTGACTCAGTTGCTGGCAATTTTTTTTGCTTTTGAAGACTACGCAGAGACTGCCTTGGTCAGCAGCAGTCAAAAAGTACAAACTGGCCATGATACCATGACAAGAATTTGCACTGAAAAGCAGTAAACCAGTCTAGACATGTGCAAAACAAGTTATAGGTTCTTTCCAAACAGTGGCAAGCTTTGAGATGTTGGGGGGTTTTGTTGCTTTTGGGTTTTTTAAGGGAAGCAGAACACTGTTGAGTTTTGTTAGTGGCAGCTAGGCTGCGATCACCAAGTGGAAGCTTTCTTGACTTGTTGGGCTAGCTCATTGGGAATCTGCCATTTTTTATCACAAGAATGAAATTCAGCACAAGAAATTTCAAGGCAAAATATCATTGTATGTTGTTCAGGCATTTGGGTGCATGTTTCTTTGCATCTGTAAGAGCTGTTAGCAGTGCAGCCTTCCAGTTTCATGTCCATATTTGTGCATGCTATATCAAGCACAGTTTCCATTGCCTCCAGTAAGACAAATTCCTTCCTCCTCCTCTGTCTTTCAGAAGAGATGCATGACAAAATTGCAGGTTGTAACCAAGAAATGGAAACAAGATTACTTGAATATACATTCTTTTCTTCATCTAAAGATTTATTTTGAAACATCTTCATATGCTATTACCTGTAAATTCCCCAGTTTGCTGTCTTGGGTATAATTAACACTTCTACCATCAGAGTGTCTGGATATAAGGCAAATGAATATAAAAACACCGGTTCTGTCCAATATATTCCAGTTTCCATCTGTTGAATCATCAGCATGTGACCTATTCTGTGCCAATATTAATAACCATTGTTCATGGCTTTCAAACAAATCAAGCTATTTAGAAATTAATTCTGTTTACAATACCTTCTAGAGGAAGTATTTTGTAAAAGTGAATAACTCAATCTGACTAGTGGCTACCCACAAAATATGCCTATCCAGTAACAGAATGAATCATTTAGAATTAGTTGGCAATGAATGGACTTATTTTTGGAGAAAACATCAAATGGAGATCAGATTCAGCAGCTGGGGGTCCTGAGTTTTCTTTCCACTGTACCATACATTTCCCATGCTGTTCTGACATGGGCAGGCCTGACTGCAGTGGTGTAGACTGCTACGAGCCCCAGCCATTTCAAATCACATCATGTACTTTTTTGACACTGGGATGTAAGCTGCGGGGCTGAAGTTAAATGCCCTGTTCAGCTGTCACTCATAGAAACACCTGCAGCCATGAGTTGAAGCCCATAGGTGTGCTAGTTTATGCTTTGCCTTTGCTTTTCCCTCTGCAAAATGGAGATGGTCATGAACTGATGCATGACAAGCTTGTCTGAAGTCCCTGATGTGGGTCAAGGGCTAGTATTACTTCAGTCTTCACTGACAGCGATGCCACTGCCATTGCAGAAGAGAAATAACATAAAATGGAAAAGCAATTCTAATGCTGGCAGCCCTATAGCCTGAAATATGTAATACAGTCCTGGACAGAACAAGTGCAACATCTGGCAGAGCAGAAGTCAGGTTCTGCAAAATCCTTGGATGCCACTTGTTCTGTTTTGTATTTGCCATTGTTGCTACACACTCTAAGCAGCCCCAGAACAATCATAAACAGAAGTAAATCTTCCTTCTCCTAGCCTCTTTCTAGGAGAAATAGCTTGACAGGTTTATAAAGGAAGGGAAGCTGCACAACATTTAGCATGGCTGTAGTAGCCTGGGAGTCAAGGTGTTTTGGCGTGCCAAATAGAAGACGTGACTTTACGCAGTAGGTCCAGCAACAATGTGTGATCATTCTCATGCTAGGCAGGACTGTCTGCTCCAGTCTGTGTTACACAGGTACAACAAAACCTCTGCTCTCTCTTGCTCTTGTATTTTCATGATTCCCCCGCTGACAGATGGGACACATCTGGAGCTGTGAGGTAAAAAGTAGTTGCCAAAGACAGCACTGAGGAGTAAATATCAAGGCGATATTCACTTACAGAACTTTGAATACGCAGCTAGGATGTGCTTTTTAAGCTAGCCTCTGTACTGAGTGCAGAGGTTGTATGGACAGTGAATCCTCAGTGTATCAGACTCACTCTCATGGCTAAGTCTGCAGTCACAAAATCGTACAATGGCCAGGGTGAGAAAGGACTTCTGGAGATCATCTAGTCCAAGCCTCCTGTTCAGAGCAGGCTGAATGGAAACAGATTGCTCAGGACCATACCTGGTTGGTTTGAATACATCTGAGGATGGAGACTCACAACCTCCCAGGCAATCTGCTTCAGTCCTGAATCATCCTTGCAGCAGAAAAAAAAATCTGATGTTTAAAAGGAATTTCTTGTATTTCAGTTTGTGCCCATTGCTTCTTTTCCATCCACTGGATATGACTGAGAAGTGTCTGCTTCTCTTTTCTTTACCCCGCTGTTATCAGGCATTCGTATGTCATATGTATTATAAAGAATTCCCTCTTATTCTTCTCTTCCCAAGGATAAATGATCCCAGCCCTCAGCTTCACCTACTGTGTTGAATGCTCCAATCCTTTTGTAATTTTTGTGGCCCTTCACTGGACTGGCTCCAGTATGTTCACATCTCTCTTGCACTGAGGATCCCAACACTGGACCCAGCCCTTCAGATGTAGCCTCACCAGGGCTGAGCGGAGGTAAAGAATCACCTCCTTTGGCCTACTGGCCACTCTCTTCCTTATGCAGCCAGAGACACTGTTGGCCATCTTTACTGCAAAAGCACACTGCTGGCTCATGTTCAGCTTGTTGATTAGGACACCCAGGTCTAATATCTGATGTCTACTGCCACATAAATGGCTAGTACTACAGCTTTCTTCAACTTTCTAGATTTAATAGCTTGAATTTCTCGCTAATACATAGATGAACATGCCTGGTCTGTTGAATAGCATAGGCTGTTTCTACATCATTGCTATTTAACTATCCAGTAGCACTGAGAGGTCTAAAAAGGCCTCTAGGCTACATGTGTACTTAACTGTCTAATGCAAAGAGAAGCAGCAGTAAGGTACAGTGTTTTCTATTGAACCAGGTTTAATATCAAACCTCTTGCTATGCCATAAGATTTAACACCATCCTAACAACTGCAGAACATCTTGAGTTGAGGGAGGAGCTGCTTTTGCTGGTAATCTGGTTGTTGTCCTTCTTGTGGACCAAAAACGACATGGTCTCTGCATACACATTTGGCCACCTCTCAGATCTACATTTCTCAGCCCTACAGCAGAAAGGAAAATTCACACTTTGCCTAGTAATGGAGTGAAATCCTTCTATAAAAAAACAACTGCATTCTCCAAAGAGCAAGAAAACTGGACACAGTTAACGCTCAAATAAAACAGGAAATGCCCCTAACCAACACTCTGTGTCATCACATAACCCAGATTTCAGTTGAGAATTTGGGTGTTGTTTTAGATAACAAAGTACAACATGTGTTCATCATTAATCTTCTTGAACATTTGTTTGGCCATAAACTGTCTCTGATCAACCCACTTATGTAAACAGGTCCATGCTTCAGACAGAAGTGGTGAGATTTTATTCCAAGTACTTGCATTATAGAGAATCTCTCCTTAACTCTAACAAGATACATGTAATGACAGCCTCAGTACAGCTGGCTGTATTCCAAACATTTCTATGTTAGTTTAAACTTTAAAATGAAATAAAAATTTATCTTGCATCAAAGGGGAAAAATATTACCTAAAAAAAATGTACCATTTGTCCCTACTCTGTTTGAGGTTTCCATATCAAACACTTTCGCATCTGGCTTGCAAACAACTGAAAGACTTTTTATTCTTCCATTACCAAATGTCAGATTCTGCATTCATTGTGGCTGAAAAACCTGAAGAAGTTTCCATTCATCATTTTTTCTTTTTACAGGTATAGGATCGTATACAAAAATGAAAGAAAAAAATGAGAAAAATAAACTTGGTTTATCTAAGGAAAACAAAGGCTTCATTGTATTTCTGTCAGCTAGTTCTGGGCACAAATGGTGGACTTCATTTACGTTTGAAAATGTAGTCACATAAAATATCAAATATTTTATTTGCAGATTATTGATGGAATAAATTAAAACACACAATTTCCTACAAGGTCTTGCTCCCTATAGTTGTTCTCTTCATTCGTTTTTGTTTCAGAACCAAACAAGAACAAGCAAACAGCTTCTGTTGTGTCAGTCCGAGAACAGTGCATGAGTGGGGAGTAAGGGTCTCCTGCAACTGTGATCACCACAGCTACTTACTGGCTGTGAACGTTACCCAAAATTTCTTTGTGTCTATTTCCTCATTTGCAAAATGTAAAATATGTCTAAGAACCAGCCAAGAGACATATACTTACTCAGTGCTGGGAAAGTTAGTTCTTCACAATCAAAAAGAGTTAATGCTTTGATGGCTTGAAGGTTAATCCAAGGCTTTAAACTGTCTGATAGGAATCACGTCCAGATACAAGGAGCCTCAAGTTTGCAATAAACACAGGCGTTGGAAATATTTATCATTGAGTTACAGCATTGAAGAGGATTAGTCTCAACTGTGCCAATTCCAGAACACGGTATCTTAATTGCATTAAATATTTTGGACATTGTCCTGAAATGATTCCAAAGATCTTAGAGATACAGAACTCTTGAGATATGGTTTTGTTTTTCTTTTAAATATGGAGTTCAGTTTACTGATGATAATTGTTTTAAGAATTTCTTACAAAGTCTTGCATTCGGTAGCTGGGAAAATGAAAAGCCTGTGATAGAAATATAAAGTAATAAGGAGAGGACAGATACTAGGAAGAACAGAGTAATGGAAAAAAAAGACAACTGCACTGGGTCTTGAAATTTCAAATACCAGGAGGGGTGAGGAGAAAATAGAGACACTTTTGTAGGTGGAAAAGAATGTGGTAGCTTTAGAAAGGTGAGAGCTGCTATAAATGACATGGCAAATGCTGTTGCTTCTTCTCTCTCCTCTTGGCAGGAAAGTTCTTCACAAATATACTGCAATACAGCTGCATTTTAATGGCAGCACAGCTAAAGCCAGATCTGCAGAGCTTGCAGCCAAAGAATCAGAAATTTTGACAAAAAAAAAATTACAAGTCAGAAATCCCTTTCAAATTTCAAAAATATTAATGCCAGCCCTTTTCCATTTGGACTTCTGTCCTGGTATACTGATCTAATCAGTTATGTCTTCAATATACTGTTTTTTTCTGCCAAGTATTGCTTTGTAACCCCTGCTTTTATGGAGTTTGGCCTGCCACACTGCTGCAGTGATAAAGTTTCATTACAAAGATACTATTCCATTAGTATCTACAAATGATTGAGATCCATAGACGTCTAGATTTGTTGTCTGGAGTTGTCAGAAATGACAAAAATCCATCTTAGCCTGTTATATAAACTTGTTTTGAAAGCAAAAAGGAATTAGAAGCAGATAGGTTGGCTGGTATAAAACAGGTTAAAACAATTGTGAGAGTGAGTACTTACAGCTATGGAAGTCATAAAATGATTACTACAATGAGAAAAATGGGAGGAAATGTTTGTAGCTGAAGTCACCAAAATGTATTTTAAGTAATGTTCATGGAATGTGGTTGGTCATCTTTCATGTTGTTTATGTGAGGGTCATTGAACAGAGACGGGGAAAACCTACTGGGAAGAACTAATGTCATCATGTTTGTCATCCTAGTGTCTAGGATCCATCACTACAATAACATACTTCCAATAGAAGCCTTCACTGGTGCTAAGCCTGGATTTTGGCTGGATTTACTCAGTGAGAAAACTCGCCTGGGAGCCCTTATTTACTCAGTCACATGGCTGGAGCACATTCACTAGCTGAATACCTTTGGGGACAAGAACGTTAAAGGTGCCTGGTAGTAAGGTCTTGAGAAATTTTTTTTTTTAAATAGAGCTCAGAATCCATACAGCTTCTAGGATCCCTCTTACGACTTGAAAACTCAGTCTTCCAGTACTTAGTATTTCTAGACTTCAAATATATGTAGAAGTTTAAGAAGGCAAATGGAGCCAAACACCTCCAAGTATGTAGTCAAAATACTTTTGTTTTCACATAGCCAAAATGTAACATCTAGATTGGGAAGGCGGGGGGGTGGGGGTTATACTTTCTCTACCAAAAGCTTCAGATTTCCTAAATTTCCTTCTGAAGTGGTACTAATTCACTTTCTCCTCTTCATTTTATCACATCACTCTCCCATTTTCATCCTAAAGAAAATCACGACTAAAAATCTCCATAGTTCAGAAACATGGGAAGAGTGGAATTGTTATGAAAGGTCCAGTAAACTGATGTTGTAGAAATGGGCTAGAAGAGTCTGGATTACTTGGAAATAGGATCTTAGCCATGAACAAACTTCTCTATAATGGAAGGAGAAGTAAGCTGGGCAATGACTAGCTGCTTTAAATATTCTTGGTTTTCTCTTAAGTGTGATACATTTTCTTCATGTTCTGCTCTGTCATGTATAAAATTTCTTAATAAACTACCATGATCATCATACCAAGCCTACATTTGGAGAACTGTGGAAGTCTGCCAGTTTCTCTGAATGTTATTGTTTCAATAAATGGAGGTCTACAACATTTTATTAAATTTCTATTAGTTTCTGTCTGATTTGTGAGGGAACCAAAAGAGTTATATAATTTAGAAGGGGATTGGAGACAGTGTTTACTTGAAGTAATACTGACTGTCTTGCAAAATAATGAACTGATGTCAAATACAGACCGAACTGACTGGGCCTGAAACTGTTTACAAATGATTTGCAACTCAGGTGGAGGTTTGAAGTGGTCAGTCCTCAAAGTTGTCTTGGTATGAGAGACACAGTGTGAAAGGAATTAGTTGTCTCTTTCATAATGGGAGTTATCTCAATTTATTTCACTTTTATTCTGTGCATAGTACTGGCAGTAAAAACATAAAAAACATTTGATGCTGTCTCACCACTGCCCATTTCTGAGTATCTTTTGAGTGTTCATGTTGCCTGAAATCTGGCTATGCATCCAGCTTTTGGGCCTGTCTCTCCAATGGGCCTCTCTCTTAGTGATCCAGAGATCCAGACCAAAATCTTGACTCCAGCTGCCCCTGTTTTGAGGACATTTCCATGTTAATATCTGAATTTCGCTGTATGATCTTGCCCACAGAGGCAGACAGCCATGTCTGTCTACTGCTCAAACTAGGCATTTTTTTCAGTTTCCAGGAGCTGTGCCTGTGCTTAGAGGGAGCAGCCAGGCTGTTCTCAAATGATGTTCAGGGTCACACTGAGGAAACACCCTCTTGGAAGTTGTCTGGCTCTTTTTTTCCTTCCATCAGTCTAAAATAAATGTCATTGAAAGTGTCTCATTCCTCTTTGCTTATGCAAAGACCATGGGAACACTTACAAGTCCATCTCTTTCAGATACCGCATACAAAATCAGAGGAAATAACAATGTTTGAGTCTTTCAAGAAAATCCAAAGCGTCCAGATTTCTTTGGCAGACATTCCCACTTTGTTTTTGCAGGCCGAGAAGCATGGAAGTACCCTTTCCACCTCCCTGTCACTCACAAGTTCAAGACTGATGATTCTTGGACTCAGAGACAAAATTTAGAAGTGAACGGAAAAACACATCCAGCTGACCCAAAGGGGAAATGCATTCTCTATCCGCTACTGTCTTCCTCAACTTGCTTTACCTTCTTTTTGCAGGTTAAGTGACTCACTATATTCTTCTGCCATTTACTTATCTTCTGTTTTCTCTTTGTGCACAGCAAATCTCTGATGCTCATGGGACAGTTCCAAGTTCAATAAAATTTCATTTTCCAAAGGTTATAAGATTCCTCAAACACCATTTGAGATCTGGAGCCAGAAGAGTGTCCGGTTTGCATAGAATCAAAGCTCTGCCACAGGCAAGTAACACATACACCTCATTAATAAAGTTCTCAATCTGAAAGTGTTATTTTCTGTGTAGGAAAAGTCAGCTTAATTGACTATAAACTGTAGCTGAATTTTTATCTGTAATTATACACACAGTCCTGGCTGGCGTAAGCAGAAAATATTTGCACAGACATCCATTGTCTTGACCCACAGACAGAGTTCAAAAAAACACTGATGGGAAAATTAAATTAGAAGTACAGGATATTGTTCTTCATTCTCTGCATTCAGGCTACTCAGATGGCAGAAACTGAAATTTATATGGCATTTTAATTAGTCATAAACAAACTTGGGATGATTCCACGGTTGGATCTGAACAGATTTCATACATGAATGTTTAATATCCATAACTTTTGTGAAAAGAACAATGTTGTAACTTTGCATTCCTCTGCAAAATAAGGAAAGTGACAGAGGTGAACAGCAGAAGCTTATGCAGAGTACACTATTAATTTGCTTCATGTGCTCTTTTGTGTTATGCTATGGTGATACAGAGAACAGTTAAAGTGTTTTTCATTAATACTATGGGTGATTCTATTTTTCTCTTTATTTTTGGTATCTCTATCAGCCTCCATGCGTGAAGTTAAAACCTGTATGGCAAAGGAATTTAGCACTATTAAAAAGTTTTGACCAAATGGAAAAGTTGGAGAGAAAAGTTTGTTTTGGAAAACCTGAGACAGGAAACAAAATAAAAAATGAAAAAGCATTTGTTTTGTCCCAGCTATCAGTATTTCATTTAGTGTTTGTTTTAAACATTTCAGATCAAAAAAAAAAGAATATAAATATTTCTTTTTAAATGTTCAAATGAAACATGTATAAATAGGATGAAATAATGACAATGCTATTTACCAGCCTCACACAGCTCAAAACTGTCATTTCTTGCTTGCTCTCTTTTCTTTACAGAATATAACTCTATTCAGTTTCAAAAATAATCCATAAAGGGATCACAAAATATTATCTTATCATACATCAGACCACTGTTAACACCTGCCCTCTCCAAAAATAACCAGAAGGCATAAATCCAATGTCCACTCCCTATTTCTACCCCAATGTCCACCAAA
Source organism: Tapera naevia (assembly GCA_033556795.1). Classification (NCBI taxonomy): domain Eukaryota; kingdom Metazoa; phylum Chordata; class Aves; order Cuculiformes; family Neomorphidae; genus Tapera; species Tapera naevia. The sequence goes on along the minus strand of JAUMJJ010000300.1, from coordinate 2,553,678 downwards.
CAGAACAGGCAGCATCAGATTCCTCCAGATCCTCCGAATCAGCCATACTGAAAGGAACCTTTCTTGGTGTCAATCGTCATCTCAGTTTTACAGAAACTCATGTTGAACACAGAGCAATTACTGAAGACCTAAAGCAAATCTCAGTTTAAAATCTTGTCCAGAGTCTTATTCATGCCACATCACATTCTGCATACCTGGCCCTTCACAACTGAAAAGACCAACAGTGAAATGGGAATCATTGGTCTCGCAGAACCCAGCGATAGATCAAGATTTTCAGACTTTGCTTACCTAAAGCACAGCACCAACCTTTGCTCTCCTTTCAGTAAAAACCTTACTCACCCACACAGAAATCATACACCCTTCCTAACAGGAGCTTTCATCCTATCCTACAAAACTGAAAGACTCCATAGTAAGCTGACCTTTGCAGCCTCTGCTTTCCTGAGCTGCAATTTTAACATTGTCTTCTTCATAAATTCCAAAAAGATCTTCACCTCTGTTAGAACCACTCTTCATCACCCTACAAGAAGCCATACTAATATCTGAATTTTGCTCCACAGTTCCCTTGCTCCAAATTCAGTCCTCTTGGTCACCATCTCAATAACCCATTCCTACCATACCATTGATCATCCATTACTCACAGGCAGGACCAGCCACAACCTGTAAGGATCCTGCAAGAAACTGAGTATCTAAATTCTGCTTTCTTTACCTTATAACTAAACACAGCTTTAATCAATAAACAAAATTTAAAAAACACCAACTCAAACATCCTAAAAATTAAGTTTGGAAAGAAACACTCATCTCACCACAAATAATATCCCATGTACTATTCCCACAGGATTTAGGAGGTCCACCTATTAATCACAACCAGACAGAAGGCATAAGTCCTCGCTATCACCACCCCTCGTCTGAGAGCAACCACATCAACATGATCCTGCAGTAAATGTATTTTTACAGGTCACCCTTTCCTGAACCCTAAACCTAACTGTAGCCACACAGCTCACCACCACCACCCCAGAGCATCAACTCAAATGTCAGCCATAATTGAAACCTTAACTGTAACCCCTTGCTTCTCTCTACCACAGAACAAATCACCTGGAAACTAATAATCTCTGCACTACTAGATGGACAACCTCTGAAATTAGGTTTACAAGGTAGCAAAATGTCAATATATGAAAATTACCTTTCAGTTATATATTTCTTTCTTTTTCAGTTGTTTCTCAAAAACACATTTTTAAAGGCATCTGTTGACAGTTCTAACTTTGTTTTTGTTTGGAGCCATGAGTTTTAGCTCTAGTGTTGTCTGGGTTAACAGACAACCTTTGTTTTGCGGCCTACTACAGAAATGAAAAAAATATGAGGGCTTCTTCAATATAAGGAATGCTATACAGGGGCAAATACACAATCTCCAATGAATGTACAAATGCTTTTCCAGATCTAAGCTTTGTTAGATGGAATTTCTATCTTTAACTTTCTTTACATTTGTATGTGTTGGAAGATATTTTACTTTATTATAAAAAACATTGAACATCTAGATAAATAAAATCTTATTCTCTCTTTTAATCTGTAAAATTCTTCTAACAGCTTTCACTCCTCCAAAGCGGTGCTGACTAAAAACGTGTGCTTCCCATTAATTTTAATAGGCACTGGAAGAAACTGCAAAACCATAGTCTATAAAACTAACAGCATGACAAAATAATGTCTCAGAATTAACATAAACACTTCTCTCTATAGATATATCTCTTCAAGAGCAATTCACTGGAGGTTTTCCTAATCATATTTCTTTTTTGGTAATGCAAGAAGTCATTCCCCAAGGGCAATATTTTGTTCCCATTCAAGTCAAAGATAAAAGTTCTCTTGAGTTTCATGGGAACAAGAGCATTCTAAAAATAAAATTGTTCCTCTGATAACCTCTAGCGGGCTTTTTTTTCTCAGAAAGCCAGCACAATAAAGACATTTTCATCAGTTCAATTTCTGTTCTCAGAGTGTAATGCAGTTCAGTGCAAACACAATTTAGGGATAAAGGAAAGCAATTTGTGTCACCTCATGCATCAGCTGGGTTGCCCTGAGGCTAAATTGTCCCTTTCTGGTGGTAGTTTACAGCTGTTGAGTTTACAGTGTAGCTCAGGAGCCCATAAGTAAGTAGGGGAAAAAAGTGTTTGATAGACTTATACTGCATCACAGTGGCACACCTCTTCCTTGGACTCTTGTAATTTCTTATCAGCTCAGTTATGCAGTCATGGATGCCACAGAAGAGGCTGCAAGTCTGTTCATAATCATTGTGAATCCTTCCTGAGGACAGCAAGAAATAGGGCTGACCCAGAAAAAAGTAGAACAAAGTACAAAACTTGTATCCCAGACACATATCAAAACTCAAAAGATAATTAAAATAATTACATAGATGCGACAATAGGATTGCCAAGGCCACTGTGTCTGAAACGCTCTTGTTGTAAAGTTTTTGCTTCTATACAGAGTCCCACAACAGACTTTGTTACCCAGTCCTTCCAGGAGAGAGGATGAAGTTTAAACTTTCTAGATCTCACTTCAGGTAAAATAGTGAGAAATCTGTTCATGATGAATACTCCGTGTGTACTGTGCCCTTCTGTCTCATCTATCGTTTACTCTTGCAATTCAACAAGGCACTGCAGGACATTTCCTAATGTCTTTTGGACACTTGTTTGTTTTTCTGCATGAATATATAGTGCTACTGTTACCTTACTCCAGAGAACCACTTAGCTGGGTGAGCACGCTGCACTCAGCAAATGCCATTTGAATTGGTGTTCCACTGTTCTCTTAGTTATGCACGCGCAATGAGAGAGAGGACCACATAAATACAACCCATGCCTATCAAAAAGCATTGTCAGCTTTTGCAAGCATTTCTGCTTAAATAAATGCTGCCCATTGGGTTGCCTGCTGAGACGGACTCTGAAAGAGAAAAGAGGGTTTCAATGCATAAGCACTATACTGCTTCATTTTTTCTGTTTTACTTAAGGTAGATTTTGTTTCATAGCTGGATTTTTAAATTAAAGTAGCAAATATGTGGGCATCCAGATTACAGCAGATATAACTGCGAGAAAAAGCTGTAGAGAAGGTTACTGAAGACACTTGGGAGAACTACCATAAGAATATGTCATGTGGGTGTGGTGAGGAACGTGAGATGCCATGTTATGCTTCTGAGTATGTGAGGTGAACCATACAGCAAAGCCTTGAGCAACTCCAGCCAAAACTAGATCCTCCTGCAATAAAGATAGTGCTGTGCTCTGGCAGTCAGACTCCATTCTGAATTCTCATGATTGTCCATGTGGAGAAGTACATAGGGAAACTCCAGAAAGAGAGAGGACTAGAAGAGTGTGCAAGGTAGGGAAATGCAGCACTTTGAGAAAGAGCTTGACATAGGCCCACGGGAAGTGAACAGGAGCCCAGGGCAGGGGTCTGACCAGCGTGAATTGGATGGCGAGTGAGATGAGTGTTTGTAGTTATATGCTGGTTGTAGACAAAGCAGTGAGGGATACAAAACTGTCACTCAGGAGGCAGAGGACAGAGCCTGGGGATCTGGGACACTCAAAGGGGAGTAACTTCATAGGTGGCAAACAGGGGCTATGATAGACTACAGGAAAAAGTAAGAGTCTGAAGTACTTTTAACGAAGGGAAGAAAGGACAGGTGCCACCTTCCCAGCTTTTTGAAGAAGCCTCACCCCTAGCAGCTGGGCAAATTATTGGAAGAACAATTAGCTCCAGAGCTCATAACCACCAGCACCCCACTTCCTGCTCAGCAATTTGAGCTCCCAGGGCCTGGATTTTCCCTGTGTAGTAGTCCACATCCTCCTGTCTTCCCAGAAGCCCCTCTTCTTGGAGACAAAACTTGGTGAGAGAGCCCCTGTGCTGACCACATATTCTTGTATCCTTCTTATGTCTTGTGGGTACAGTGGAAGGGTAAAGACAACCTTGGGGACTTGGATCCGCGTGGAAGATATCCTTGGCAAGAATTTTTCCTTGTCTTTTAGGCATCAAAAGCTAACCCTGTGCAAAATAACCCTGTGCAAAAAAGCCTGTTGTGCAAGAGACATATTACTGACGTGAACAGGCACAGAAAGGGTCTCATGTCTGGATTCAGCCCTGATAGAATCATATGTGTTCATATGTGGGGAACACTGGTAGGACAGCTTTTATCCTCCAGGGACTCCAGGCAAATAACACAAGCTTTCCCCATGCTGGTATGCCTGCACAGCTAGGCTGTGCAACTGGCAGAAACCGCTGAGGTGAAGCTGGAAGAGTTGGGAAGGCCAGGAAGTGCTGAGTCCTTCCACAGTTCTGGATGAGGCTACTACAAAGGCTGTAGAAACTGAAGTCTTCAGGTAGTGCGTCCATGCCCTCTTCCCAGCCCCTTCTTCCTTGTGTCCTTCCTATCCAAGGTGGCATGGGGCAGTGGGTAGACTGAAACCAACATGGGTGTTTCCAGTCATTTGACATTTTTTGAGATTTACAGAAAAAGATAGTATGAAATTATTTGCCACTTTACTACATAAATCAAAAGTGTTAATGCTCTCATCTTTGCCTGTCACCTAGTTCAGCAACAGTTCTGAGAGACATAAACGCAATTATTTTTTTACTCTAGATTAAATTCTGAGCATTATATTTATCTTCTTTTCCTCGCCTTAAGTAAGACTGAATCTCTAGGATTTGAAACTATAAAGAGAGTAGATTCATACTAGATAAAATGGAGACTTTTTTTAAGATGAGGATGGTGAAACACTCTAACAGATTGCCCAGAGAGGTGGTAGAAGCCCCATCCCTGAAAAGATACAAGGTCAGTTTGGACCTGATTGAGTTGAACATGTCCCTGCTCACTACAGGGGGGGTGGACTACACGGTCCTTAACGGTCCCTTCCAACCCAAACCGTTCTATGATTCTATGACTGTCTAAGTAGTTGAAAGTATGTATGTCATATGATAAACAGAACAGCATTTTTTTTGTTGTTGATTTAAGAGCAAATGGGTAGGATTTTAGCCATTCCTAAAGTAAACCTCTGGGAGCTCGTTTTAAAATGTTCTTCAATATGGCCTCTCGTAAGCTTGCAGCTACAATTCGGGTCACTCAAATCCCCACTTACGTGAAATTCCCATTTTAATGGAAATTGCCCATTAAAAAGAGAAAGTAAGAAGAAGAATTATCACAAATGGGAAACATTTTCTTGCATATACAGTAATGGCAGAATGTTTACATTGAGCTCCTGGATCTACTTGAAGCAACTGAAGTCTGAATATGAAATAAAGTTTTTAGACACATATAAAAGCTAAATGATAATTTATTAGTTTGTATAGCTATTACAGCTTTCGTTTCATTTAAAGGTTATTAAAATAGCTCACATACCATTCAAGCATCGCTTGCCCAAGTACCCAGGCACTTCTAGAGCATTATGTGCTAGTCACCAGCAGAGAGCACCACCAGCCTAGCTATTGTCTCAATGCAAACGTTATACTTTTTGCCTCCTTTCTCCATCCAAAAACTAAAGTCAATGTACGTTTCCACCCTAGCTTTTTTCAAGTGGAACACCTGGCCTTATTAGTGAATGTTTTGCAGTGAAGTAAAAATTCAGCATATGTTTTATCACTGGTAGAATTCTCCAAAAGTCATCGTACTTACAAAGCTGCTGTTGCACCTGTTTTCTTCCTTCCAGGGTACCTTTTACCAGGGAGACCCTCAGACATTTGTCACGGACACTGACAATGCAAGAGTTAAATGTAAGCCTTACAGACAGATGAACATGCTGTGTTGCCTGCAGTTTGCTTTTGCTTAGCGTTGCTTTCCCATGGACTGATCAAGATGGGAATCACAGAACTGTACCAGCCTTAGAAAGCCCAGAGGAAAATAAGGTCTTAAAACATATTTTATCTTACCTTAAAGAAATATAACCCATGCAGGCAGGGAGACAGAATTCTATCGAGGAGATAAGTTGCAGATTCTACACTGCTGTTCACAGAGGATAATCATTGGAAGTGGCTTCCTATGATTAGGTCCTTCCTTTATACATCGGGATTGACCAGCAGAGCTTACTTACTGCCTAATTCAGAAGATATAGTGAATTGTTCTAAACCTCTCCTTATTTCAGCTTTTGCAATAATTCTGGCTTGTGTTCCTCAGACCTACCTCATCCCCACATATGATCTGGACTCTGGACTGTCCTTGGCTACCATGCCCAGGCTGGCCCTTCTGGCCTCACTCCGGTAGCATGGGGCTTGATAAGGCCCTAGCCCCGCTGATCTTGTTATCATGTTTGCCCCTCAGCTCCCCAGGCCCTAGGGAACAGCTGGCCTTTGCTGTATCCTGACACTCACCCACCTCACACCAGCTCAGAATCTGCAGAAAAATCATACACAGAAACATTTAAGTTGTCCTTTGCATCTAGCCTGGACAGGACTCTCTCTCCCTACTTGCGTGAGTCCTGTTTGTTTCAGTTTGGGGTGTTTTTTTAAAGCAAATGACAAAAGGTTTTCCAAGACATGCTGCTTCAATGAAAGTATTGCTTTTAAAATTGTTATTTCTGTCACATGGACTGTTCTGTGACCTGAAAAAAAGTCTACTCCCACATTTTATATTCAGGAATTCAAAACTGTAGTCAACATCTTCTAGGCAAGAAGTAGTTATAGATAAGATGGCTTTCCTAGCTTAGAAGCTGTAGTACCACTGCTTTAGCAGCTAGGCAGAGCTTTGTTAAGCCTTAAAGAAAGTCCAGGTTTGGCCAAAAAAATGTGATATTACCAATAAAGATTATCATCAATTTTTTTCCACCAGATAGATCTGTAACTCTTGAGGTAACATCTTTCCTCCTTTGTTGTACTTCTCTTCTGAACCACAAGTTAGTTTACTCATGACATTTTAACATTGTTTTCTGCCCAAAGAGCCCTCAGTTTCCCAAGACACATGCACAGATTTCCTGTCCTGAGATTTTAAGGGCTTTTCAAGGATTTTCAAGGTAAAGTCTTTTTCCATTCTTACCTGGTAAGAGAATGCATATGGCTAGTTTGCGTTTCACCTTTACAGTTGCCTGTTGTGTTCCATGTCATTCTGTCACTTTGGATTTTTCATATTATTTTCAATTAGTGAGATATATGAAGACCTCTTGTTGCATTAATCATCTTCTTCATGGGCACTGAGCATTCTGGCTTGCTGCTTTTTACTTTGGAGGGGTGTCAGCTATTCCTTAAGAAAATAAGAGATAAGTGTAACAAACAAAAAATTCCTACTAGTAATTCATTTGCTTAGAAATACATCATCTTACATTTTATGTTCCAGTCAACATCATTGTGTCTTCAGACATTTTTGGCTAGGTTTCTTCCTCTTCAGCCTATGTGCCTCTTTCCTTCCATAATCAGGAAAGAACAAAAAAAATTCATGGCAGGTGGGGTTTACAGACAGAACTAGCATTAAGTAAGAACAAAGCTAAACATTTTTTGAAACCATACCAAATTGATTCTGTACCTACATGCCAGCTATTCTTCTTTTAAAAAGTACCGGATGGCAAATTAAGAATTATACAGAATCAAAAATCATAATTACTTGTTGTACAGTGGTTTAGGGTATCAGTTATCTTAAGTACAAATAAGGTTTCAGTTCTAGGTGGGTCAGAACACTCTTGGAGAATATTTATGTTAATGACCAAATTCACACATGCCAATGCACTTTGTGAGAGCACCATAGGGTGAGTTACTGGTATTCAGACCAATTCAATGCATAAAATAGAATGTCAAACCACTATATACCACAGCAGTTGAAGGCAGATATTTAGCACACACAACCATGTTCCAGCAGGACATCGCAACACTTTTGTGGCAGGAGGAGTCAGTATAATTTTAAAAGAGAGTACAGTATGAATATGTGCATAAAAGTATATGTTTGATAAGAGTATTTTATCTATGGAGACGTGTAATATGTATAATTTTAGAGTGGATGCACATTACTGAGGTCTTCTGAGGCCTTATAGGGCAGGGATGTCAAACTCACGGCCTGCGGGCCGAATTCAGCCCTCCCCCTTGTTTTATCCAGCCCAGCACCTTGTTTCTCCCTGGCAGCAGTGCCAAGCTCCTTGCCCCTGCGCTCCTGCCAACGCTGGTCATGTGCGCAGAGTGTGACGTGCGTTATGCTGCAGGAGCAGGAGAATGGCGGGAGCTGTGAGTTTGACACCCCTGCTATAGGAAATTAGCACAGAGGATTTAGCCCAACCTTTCTAAGCACTGGCAAATCATAGCTTCTCTGGTTGGTCTTTCAGGTGTTACCAGTGATCACTAATTCACAGAGCCACCTGTGTCTCTAAAGCAGTTATAGACCTTGAAGACTTCTTTTCAAATGTCCACTCTCTCTCCCTCACATTTTCAGCTGTGTCAAACGCAAGCCCACTTTGCACTTTCCATAGCCTCTTAAAAGTGATCCTAACAAATCATGATGGCACGCTGTAAGTCAAGTATCTTCTCAGACCCACTTAGTCCAGTTATCTCTCTTTAGAGAAATAAAAAAGAGCTGGGAAGAGCCATAAATGGCTTTGGGGAAGTTTTTGAAACTGTCAGCAGCTAATACACATTCTAAGGTTTGTTTGGGTTTTGTAAAGATAAAACAATACCTACTCAGCAATTTCCAATGCACCGATTAGTCTGCAAAGCTAGTAATTCCTCTTGCTCCCTTAAAATAAGAGTATGCTTTATTTTGAAGATCTGTTGTCTGCGTACAAAAAGAATTTAACTCAATATGAATATTTCCTGACAATGTTTATTGCATTTAGATTCTATATGTTGGGTGGGATAGTTCTGAAGACATTCCTTTCTTAGCTTTATGTTTACTGCCTACTCAGAGAGCTGGGAGATAGGTTCTTAAAACCATGAGGGATGATATTACTTTTTTATTACAACACATATTCCTGCCCAGTGATGGAATCTAGCTGAGAGGAGCATCTGGAAATTGCATAGCCTTCCCATGGCTTTGGTTGTCTCAAGCAAACTCTGGCGTATACTGTAATCTTTATCTGATGTTCCTTAGGATATCTGAATTCTTTTGTTTGTAATAGTATTTCATCTACTCTTTCACGACAGATATGCAAAATATAATGGCCTGTTTTTCTAGAAAAAATGAAAAGAATGCCACAAATTAAATGCTAGGCAACCTAATGAGCAAGGATAGATACTCTGCAATTATTTTACCCTTCAGTCTTTTCAGAGGATTGTCACTGCTTTCCCTTGAGGCCACCAGGCACAGTGGATTTTGGAAGCCTGTGATATTTCTTGGAAATAGCATTCTTGCACAGAAAGGCAAATTTATTTTATTACAAAAGCTCATCTGTATGTTCTGATGGCTTGATCAAATGCCCAATAAAGCTAATAATTCCATGGACTATTTGATCAGACCTGATAATAACATTTTTAGCTTAAAGGGATAAATGCTAAAAGCAACTCCTTTTTTATTCAAAGCCACACAATTTCCTATACAATAAATAAGATTAAAAAAACAACCCCTATTATCAGTGCAGTCCCATGTGTTTACCTCAACTGCCAAGCAACACTCTGTGTTACTAAGGTAGTCATCTTTCCTTTTTTCCCCTCAATATTAATAGTGTGTTTATTCCCTTACTCTCTTCAAACTCTGCTCGATCACATAGTCCTTCCAATAAAGTAAATTACAGGCTGCAGGGAAATCTGGAGAAATATCTATGTTTTAATACTCGCTGTATGTCATCCAAAATCCCACTGGAGATGACATTATTGCTTTTCAATGGCGAGAGCTGGTCACATGGGAGATGATGTTTTTATTATAATCAGCTGTAGAGAACTGGTGAGGGTGAGCTCATCTGCAGCTGAGTATGTTTGAACTTTTGTACCTTTCAGTACCTTTCTGTGAGCAGTGGAAACTCTCTCCAACTGGGATGTGTTAGAGAGTTAGGTTTCCTGTAAATCTTGAGATCCTAGAAAACAGCCACAGGAAATGAACTTCCAAAGGAAAGAAAATTGAACTGGAGAATTGCGATGTTGTTCATTAATGCAAAGTAGCCTCATCTGGGTTCAGTGGGAAAGGTTTGTTATGGTTTAAATATCTGATTTGATTTTAGTCTTGCATTTACAGAACTACTCAAAAGACTTTTGAATCTATGTCATATTACACAAAGCAGATTCCACTTACACTGTGGCCTACCATTATGCTGTGAGTCTCCTGGGAGGTGCTGAGGACCCTTAACTCCTATCTGGAGTTTCAAGGATTGGTCTTTACTCACTGCCTCAATAAATACATCACATCTGTTTCCCTGGGACGATTTCCAGACAACATACATTTCATTGACTTTCTGTGAGGAATAAATGGAAATCTAGTGGCACATCTGGTGGTGCCTTCAAATCAATTTAGAGTAGTGAAATAGATTTGAACTGGCACTCACATGAAGAACCTGTCATGCAGCTCTTTGTTCACTTCACTCCACTAACTTGGGTATTACACGATTGCATTTACCTTAATGCAGATTATGCTGGAAAAAAAAGGATGACATTTTGCACATGGCTAAGCTTTAAGACAGTTAATGAAATTAAAGCAAATAACTCCCAGCACAGTAGGGAACCCGGATAACAGGAACAATCATTTAGTCAGCACATTTCTGTTCCCAGAGGAGCCAAGGCTAATTATCAGGGCCCAGTTGCATCCAGAAGGGTGAGGAGATGACAGCACAACAGTATTTCTCTGCACAGCTGCTCTAGTCAAATTTATTTACATGTTCTAGAGAAACAATGCTTTTAAAATAAATTTCTTCCCAGTACAGTCTGAGAAGTGTAGATAATGGAGCTATGTAGTTGTCCTATGAAGTGTTCACAACAATTTGCAGTGTTTAAAAAGAAGCTTGTGTAGTTATCTAGTGCCATCCATATGGGATAACCCTGAATAATTTTGGAAAACATCTATCAAAGAAGGAAAGCGTTTACAGAGGGAAAGGAGGAAAGCAGATCCAAGTCTGGATTTTTTTTTCTTGATTTAAGTAAAAGAAAAATAATATTCCACAGTCATCAAAATATGTTCTCAGAGTTGGCTTTGGGTTACCAGCGTACTTATTGATCTTTCTCTATTCTCTTTACCAAACCAGATCATAAGAGGTGAAAAAGAGTGGTTTTGTCTAAAGCAGTTTTATGATTTAAAAACATTATTTTGTGCTTAAGGCACTGGGCCAGATCTTCAAACATATGGTTCAGTTCCTGCCTATGCATAAACTTCCTGTGTGACAAAACCTATTTGCACTTCAATTCCCTATATGCTAGGCAGGGATCCTGTTGTTTTATTACATTACATAGGCGGTCAGTTTGTGGAGTCTATCTGAGGACCTGCATGGCCCAGTTCAATGAAAATTTGCTGTGGACAAACGTTCTGAGTAACCAGTCCCAGCTCTGACACTGTTTTCTGTGGCTTGAACTTAGCTCTGTCAATATTGCTATCTGTAACATGAGAATAATGCTGCTTTCTTAATTCCAATGGCAGTTGTGTGAATAAATTGTTTGCAATGTTTCCTAGGGCTTAGATAAAGAAACGTGTTGTAAAAGTTATTTTGATTATGAGAACCCCATGCACTAAAGTATCTTTTTTGCATAAGAGAGTCCTTTCAGTGTCAGTTTTGCTGCTTCCCCTCAGAGCTTCTTCTCTCGTTTCCAATGTGAAAAAGTTCATTCAGGCATCACACATTATTATCTCCCAACTTTCACATGTACCAATCCTGCTGCAACAGCATGAAAGACCAAGAACGAGTAAATGATAGTTGTAGTCTGATCTTGGCCAGAATGCAGTTAAGATTTTATCTTAACAGCACCTTTGGTGTCCAGGGAAAGGCACTGACCTGTGGGCTGTCTTCCAGCTTGTGCCTAATTGGAATGCTGGCCCTAGGCCAACAGCCCAGAAGAAACTCAAGTTGTGATACAGGAGAAATATTTGAGTCAACTCCTGAAATAAGTGGAACAGTCACAGGGAACTAACTCTTGCCATCTACTCTGGGCTACATCTTTCCTTCCAAAGATTTTATCATTTCTGTGGCTTCCTGATAATTTTTTGGCAAGGTTGCAAACTCAGCTTTCAAAGAACCAGGAAGATCAGACCTAGCTGGAATTGATCTGATATGAACTGACAAGTTTCTAAGAAGTCTACTTTTCTGTAAGGAAGCTGATTCTTAGGAACAAATGCTGAAGACATTTCTTTTAGGCTGATAATTTCTGTTGTGGGTTAGTTGAGGACAATATTTTAAATTGCTACACAGGACCGTTTCTTTCCTAAGTGTAAATATGCTAATTATCTGGCCTTGTTCTTATAGTACTATGAATCTTTCACTGAAGAACAAGAAATTACGTTCTCAAAATTAGAGATTCAAATGTTGTAACAGCCTGTTTATAATGCATTATTTCTTTAAACTGTGTGCTAGTCCTGCTACTGCCTCCTTCTAACTCAAGGGATGCATTTTTTTGTAATGAAGGGGTTTTTTTTACCAGTAATGCAGGGCTTAGCAATTCTGTGAAGCACTGAGCAAATGGTGTCAAAGTCCTCCTTGAGCCAAAAAAACAAAAGGAAAGCAAGCAAGCAAACAGGCTTTTGAGGAAAGATTCAGCTTTTCATTCCAGGGCTCTTACTCACAGCAATACACATTCCACAAACCAGCCTGTTCTGATAAAGCAGAGCACTCTCTGCTTTCTCAGGAACAAATATTTTCTAGCAATTTAAAGGTGAATACTTGGATTGATGAAATTACATGCTATGTGTCTTGGAAGAACACATGGTACATTGGGAAAAGGTGTGCAGATACAGTCATACTTTCTCTAGATGTACATCAGGAGTTGTGGGGTTCCTCAGGATCTCACCCACTGGGTGTCTCAAAGTACTCTCTGAGACAAGAAACTCTGAAGGCTTTTTCAGGATTCCCCTTAGCCCTAGGAAAATAACCACTAATATTTTTATTGTGGTGAGTTTTGAGAAGAGAATGCAGATAAAACAAGATAGCCCTGGCTTCTGGAAAGCAGCATATGAAGAATAAAGAGGGAGCACCAGGGACTGGGAATGTTTGAATAAGCACAATGGTATTCAGTGGGAGAAAAGAATCCCTTCACACCAGTCTACAAATACTTAGTAAACAAGTAAAGCAGAAGTGTTGGCTAGTTCTAGAATCAACCATTGCTTAGGAGTTACCCTTAAATACCAGGTATAATCTTAGAAAGGCATGCCTTTCATTAGACTATCCATTATAGATAAGGGTTATAGTATGCAAACAAGTCTGGGTTTTGCTAGCTAGATCAGCTGGTCTAGAAAGAGATTACCTCCTTGCATCACATACAGCCTTAGCCTATTGTAGCTACAGCAATGCTGCTATACTTTAACACTGTTATGGACTCCCTAGACAAAAAGGGTGTAAAGGACTGGCTTGTGAAAATCTATGAATTTCAAGAACTTCAGTAGAGTTTTCTGGATCAGTGAGAATCAGGCCTGTGATATACATCAAGTCCTTCTTTGAAGCCACTGTCAAGTCTGGTGTAAAAAAAACAGAGAAAGTTTCATGAATTTGTTTCAGAACAATGACCCAGATAGCTTAATAGATTTGAATAAGTAAGAGTGGAGACTACAGTGATGTGAAAATGCGCAAAATGAAAAACTAAAGTAGCATGTTGAAGACGATAAAAAAAAAATTAAATAATAAAGTCTGATGACAAACATTGTGAACAAACAGGCCTTTTACATCTGAAACTCAGTGCAGAGAATTTCATCCTCAAATACAGGCCAGATTTCCAGATGCTTCCTGATAACATGGGAGACACTCTGTGCCTGCATGCAATTCCTCACTTAGATACTGCATAGGAAAAAAAAAATCATCTAAAATCCCAGGGCATTTGACCCTGTGTGCAGTCATCTAGGAAAAAAATTATGAACAAAATATGCAGATATTATCAGGGCCTTGTGTATATCGTGATTCCATAGCAATGGAATTTGATGAAGATATTTCGTCTCAACCCTTGTGTGTTATTAGATACTATATGAAAGGGAATGAGAAGTATTTGAGAACTTGTCAGGGAAGTCTCTGTGGTGGGCATGTGCAAACATTTTAAAAATGAGAGTCCCTCCCTAAATGAGCACAGACTACAGAATGGGAAGATGCACCAGAAGGTGTGAAAAGGGGAGGAAAGAGAGGAAGTGGGAGTATATGATGTGGAGAGATTTCTAGGCTGAGTGTTAAAACACCTCTTTCACCATGCCAGCCATGAATCATCAGTGTACTGAACTATGCTTTTAGCGTCAGCTGTGAGAATGATGAGCTCCTCGTTATCTGGAAGGGATGGAAGGTGTATTTGGAAAGGAAAAATTCCATTTAGAAACAGCACAATTAACCACAACACTGCAGAGTAATTGCCTAACTCTGTCTTCTAGCCATATTCAACTCACAAGTCCAGGCTGCCTTCCCTGCCTCTACAGGTGCTCTTTTGTATAGTTGCTAGAATTTCCAACTTTTGCCATGCAAATGTTGTAACTACCAATAGCTGAATATGAAAAATTATGGAGAAGGCCTAAAATTAATTTCTAATGAGTAAGAAACTGAAGAGCTTTTTTGAACTGTTTGAGTTAATGTTCAAACTATTTTTATAGACACTCTTACTTTTAAATATATAAATGAATTATTATTAATTTATTATTTAATTTTTACTTATTGGTTAGTTATAAATATTAATTATCATAATGATAATGAATAAATCTATAATAAATAACAAATAAATAAAAATAAGTATTAATTAATTAATATTATTATTTATTAAAAAGCTGGCAGAGGTCCTTGCCAAACTGCTTTCCCTCATCTATCAACAGTCCTGGCTGACTGGGGAAGTGCCACTCGACTGGAGACTGGCAAATGTAACTCCCATTTACAAGAATGGTTGGAGGGAGAATCCAGGCAATTATAGGCCTATCAGCTTGACCTCGGTACTCGGAAAGGTCATGGAGCAGATCATATTGAGTGCTATCACACAGCACACACAGGACAGCCAGGTGATCAGACCCAGTCAACATGGGTTTATGAAAGGCAAGTCCTGCCAGACCAACCTGATCTCCTTCTATAACAACATTACCCAATTAATGGACAAGGGAAAGGCTGTGGATGTGGTGTACCTGGACATTCGTAAAGCCTTTGGCATCATTTCTCACAATATTGAGCTTGAGAAACTGGCTGCCATTGGCCTGGACAGGCACACCCTCATCTGGGTAGAAAACTGGCTGGATGGCTGGGCCCAGAGGGTGGTGGTAAATGGAGTTAAATCCAGTTGGAGGCCGGTCATGAGTGGTGTTCCCCAGGGTTCAGTGCTGGGTCCACTCCTGTTCAATATCTTTATTAATGACCTGGATGAAGGGATCAAGTGCACTCTTAGCAAATTTGCAGATTTCACCAAGCTGGGTGGCAGTGTTGATCTGCTTGAAGGAAGGGAGGTGCTGCAGAGGGATCTGGACAGGCTGGATCGATGGGCTGAGACCAATGGGATGAGGTTTAACAAGTCCAAATGCCGAGTCCTGCACTTGGGGCACAAGAACCCCATGCAGCCTTACAGGCTTGGGGAAGAGTGACTGGAGAGCTGCTTGGGAAGGAAGGACCTGGGGGTGTTGATTGACAACTGGCTGAATATGAGCCAGCAGTGTGCCCAGGTGGCCAAGAAGGCCAATGGCATCTTGGCCTGTATCAAAAACAGCGCGGCCAGCAAGACAAGGGAGGTGATTGTGCCCTTATACTCGGCACTGGTGAGGGCACACTTCGAGTACTGTGTTCATTTCTGGGCCCCTCAGTATAAGAAGGATATTGAGGTGTTGGAATGTGTCCAGAGAAGGGCAAAAAGGCTGTTGGAGGGACTGGAGAACAAGTCCTACAAGGCGCAGCTGAGGAAACTGTGGTTGTTTAGCTTGGAGAAGAGGAGGCTGAGGGGAGGACTTTTCATTGTTTACAACTGTGTAGTGGATTAATCCTCCTTATAAAAATGGCCTTTATAGGCTTTCCTTAGCAATGGAGGTCAGGATCCAAGGAAGTATTCCATATCCTCCTTTAACGCAACACAACATAAAAATAAGGTGAAGATAAGAGAGTATGCTCTCTTCTTCCAGCAAGGCTGGGGAGCAGAAGGTCCCTGCATTGGTCCTGTCTGCTGCCAAGCCTGCAGAAAATTTTTTAATGGGTCTGATTTGGCCATCCGGCTCTCCACAGGGGAGGTGGTGTGGTAAGATTTCATTATTTTTTTACTTTGTTAGTTATTGGTGTTATAGTTGTATTCCAGGTGTTATATAGCTCCTTTTTGTCCATTTTCCTATTTATCTTCCCCTCTTCCCTTGCTGCTTTGGATATCCTTGCTGTCAAGTTGTTTGTATTTAAAAAAAATACATAAATACATATATTTAGTGTGATTTTGGCTTCTTCTATATTTTTTTTCCTTTGAAAGGGGTGAAGCTTTGGGAGAGAGGCAGAGTGAGCAGTTAGAGAGCCTGGGAAACCTAGCTCAAACCAGCTCAAACTTCCTGAAAGGAGGCTGTGGTGAGGTGGATTCTGGTCTCTTCTCACAAGTGACAAGTGATAGGATGAGAGGAAATGGCCATAAGTTGCGCCAGGGGACTAGATCACCATCCCTGGAGGTATTTAAAAATAGTGTAGATGAATTTTTGAGGGACATGGTTTAGCAGAGGATGGATGCGGTTGGACTCAATGATCTCAAAGGTCTTTTCCAACCGGAAAATTCTATGATTCTATGAAATAGCTGTGAGATTTCCAATAATAATCTTTGAATTGTCAGTTACAAACTCTTGTTCTCTCTCCTCCTTACTCTCCTTGCCAAATCCTCTTGTTATTATCATATTATGTATTCACATATTCAGGTGATTCCTATACTGTTTCATATCTTCTCCACTTTAATTAATGAGCTGTATGAGAATGCTTTACAGAAGTCATGATAGATTTACTGTGTTTTCATTGTCCCCAAAAAGTTGATTTCTGTCAAAACAATGCCAGGTGAATCTGTCATCTCTCATAAACCTAGACTGCATTTTGTCCCATTTTTCATTACCTTTATTCCTTGCACAGTATTTTCCTTTACAACGTGTTCTAATTCCTTATATAGTATTGCATTTTACAAGTGCATCATTGTGTTCTTTCTGTATTGTTAAACACAGAAATAGTGTCTGCTGTATGAGATGGAAAAAAATAGCTACGTTTTTCTTTGGTATCTCTCTGATTTTTTAAGATTGAATGATTAAAAATTCCTTTTTTCCCCTCTTCTTTTTTTTTGATCTTTTTGGCAATTCATAATTTATTGCTTTTTTTCCCTGAAAATTAGTTGATTAATTTCCTTTTCCATTTTTTCTAAGCTTTTCATTACTTCTAATATATATTTTTCAGGTAGCTACACTTATTGTCAGACAGGTCCTCTAAAAGTGTTTTTCTTTTCTTGGGATTCAAGTTAGAGGGTTTTTGCATCACCTATCCTACCTACAAATTCTCCCAAATATTCTCAGCATTCAGGACTACTTTACCAAATGGTTCTCTTTGGTTTATAAAATTTCTTCTTTTTTCCTACACTGTGTTTTGTTTATTTAAAATAATTTAAGTTATATTGATCTGATCTAACTCACGATCATCAGGCATTGTTGTTCTTTAGCCAGTTGGAGCAAAGACAACAGTCCTCACTCAGCAGCACTTTAGAATAAATTCTCAAGCTTTTTCCTTCCCCAAGGTAAATGAAAAACATCACAACAGGAAAATCATGCATTTTTTCTATTAGAACAGCACGTCTTTCAGTTCACATACAGCAACTCTCTTTACCAAGTCTCTGATTTATTGTGATGAAGGGGCTGACTCATTCAATAAATAGACTTTTCCTCCCAAACAAAAAATATTTATCTCTTTTTTTTTTTTCAAATTGTACCTGTTCCATGAATATCCACTTTATTCTTTAAGACCAGAGCCCTACCCCTTAAATAATCCTGATAATTTCCAGTGGGGCAAATTTAGAGCATGATATTCTGACAAGACATAATAGAATCTGAACCTAAAAGAAAGGCAGTGAAGACTACTGAGGAAAGTGAATTTGTATTGTGTTATGAAGGGATGTGCTAGTAATTGCGGGAAGACATTCAGGTTAAAAAAAACAAAATAAAAGAAAAACAACCCAAAACCAAAACCAAGGATATCAAGAAAAATATACTGAGACCAAAACACACTACAGTCCAGACACATCTTCCAAAGGAAATCTTGGAAGCAGAAAAGCCTTGTACTTTCAAAAGCAGATTTGACAAAGTAATAGAATAAGTCCTGCATTTTTAAGCTGGCAAGCAGACATTTTTTCCATCTTTATCTTCCATGTATCTGTGTTCCCTGACTCCTCTTTCCCTGACAGATGTTCTACTCCTCATTAAATAAGGAAGTAAAGCACCCTTTGTTGACTGTTTCTCAGTTTTCCTTCATAATTTAGCCCAGATTTCAAGTACTCCTGCACTGCTTTGCGCCTCTTCCACTGAAATCAGTTCCAGATAATTTCTGTCTTTTAGGTACAGTTCTTGTCTGTGGCTCAGCAAATGAGGGGAAGGAGGAAGAAGCCATTTAGCAGTTCTGTGAATGAAAAATTTTACTTTCAAGGCACAGCTCGCAACCTATGGATACAACTCAAAACAAAACTCTTTTTTATTCCTTCTGCTTAATATCACATACTGAAGTTTGAGCCATGAATGGTAGGTGACTGATTTTTGTAGAACTTGTTCTTATTCCTTTACAATTTTTCTATGTGCATTGTTAGATTTACATGCATTCCCCCTCAAACATTAGGCTGGAGTCATTCTTCAACTTCCAGGGTTAACTAATCCATCATTAGATGGACCCATCCAGATCCATATGAAATGCTTGCTTTTAAAGCCAAGCCTTCTTACATCAGTTTTTGACATTTTATTCACTTGGACAAGCTGATTAATGGTGTCAGCATTGTACATTTGCTTTGCAATGAATACTAAGCAGATGTTATACTGGCTTGTTGCCTCACACTGAGCATGAAGAGGTAAATCCTGTGAGACCTTGCTTTTGTTAGGTCAGATACCAAAAGGTCAAATAGTGTCCCTCAGTCTGTTTTATACATAAATATGATATTGATTAATCGTAGACATTTTGATTCAGATCTTCTGGGAGGGGCTTTATATTAGAAGTACAGGGCCAAAACCAGACATGTCAGACTAGGCAAAACATCAGCTCACTGTAAGGGCAATTTTTTCTGTGAGGACTTCCAGGTTGAACCAGTTGTGAGCTGCTCTCATTAATGCTTGCATTTTCTCTCTCAACAGGCATAGAAGCAAGTTCTGTAAGAAGACATAATGTCTTTTCCACAAGCCAATGGGACGTAACAAAAGAATGTTTTAGGCACGCAGGTCCCTCTTAAGATTTGAAATGGGAACCACAAACTGCAAGCTCAATAAAGAGTGAGAAGGGAACTCTCCTTCTAAAAAAAAATCTGTGTAAGCATCCCTAAAATAAAAGGAAATGTTAGCAAGAGAAGGGAAGATAAGCTGTTCATGAGGATTTTCCTTCAATGTGGGTTAAACTTCAGAAATGAACCCATTGAAGTAGAACTACATCTGTTTGTCAATGGCAGAAGAGAATCAAGTGCATTGATACAGATCTGAGAAGTGAACCTGTGCTACAAAATTTGACTCAACTGAAGTTTCCCAAAGTTCAGGAAGTCTTCAGAACCAGGGCTCTTGGGCCCTTCTCACATGACTTACAAAATGGAGCCTACGTTATCTGTTGTCCTGGGACAAAGATTTTCAATACGTTACTCCACCCAATAGAAATAGAATTATTATCTCTCTACTATCTGAAAAGTCAATGAAATTATTAATTTTATTTATTTTTAATACTAGTGTATTGATTTTATATATGTGTGTGTAAATATTAATGTATTAATTTGTTGATTACCATGCGGGGTGTTTTTTATACAAAGAATTCTTTCTCTATTCTAGTTGAAAAGAAGAAAGAAAATACAAAACCTACACATTAATCTTCTACAGGTAAAACTTGGTCTAGTTCACTGGATACAAGATACACATATTCACAATGCATCTCTGTGGCTCAGGGACTAGCTCCCAACTGAATCTTTATTACTGCCTATTGTTCAGCCTTCAAATGAGACTGTATAATAAAATAATTCTGAGCAATTATGATATTTAATTACCAGAAGCACAATATTGTCCTTTTTACAGCTCAAAACGTTCAAGTGCAAGCTACTTCAGCCAGAATGGCATGATTATACTGACAAAATTCTGCTAGCCATAAAAACCTCTTCCTTTTCAACTGTTCCTGTCCCGCAAATTCCTGAGAGCTTGGTTATTTACATTAAGCAGAAGAGAGTGGATCAGCTATGGAGGTACATGGTTCATTCTCTGCTTTTGAAGGGTAGGAGTAAGATTTAGTTCAGTATTTCATTTACTTCCATAAAAAGACAAACATAAAATGGCAAAGACATATAAATACAACTAGATCATCTTCTATATTAAGTGTGTTTTCCTGACAACTACACGTAGATTGTTTGTATTTCTTTCCCTAGGCACAGATAGCCCAGTTACTTGCATTTTGTTAAAGTTAGGCCTTCTCTGTTTAACAACCAATGCATTTTAAGCCTGTTCATTTAAACTATTGAGAGTTTATATGCATTAAAAGTATAAAAGTAATGAAGCTTTTACTTATTGAACATCTTTTATATGGCCACTGTATCGCTTCTTGTGTAAGCTGGGTCTCAATTGTGACACAAAGTGATTTATAATCAAATTCATCTCTTTCCAGTGGACTATAACCTTCCCCTTGAATACGAATTTGCAAGCAAGAAAGCTACTGAAAGGTCAAGGGATAGAGAGAAGCACCCTGAACAGAATGGCACTTGTTCTTTCTTTGCTCCAAGTCACTGACTTCCTTACAATTTCCATGCATTCATTTGCATAATAAAGGTGATCATCTGGCCTTTATTATAGCAGACTGGATGTAAATCAGTTACTGAAACATAAAATGCATGCTAGGGAACAAATGAAGATCCTAGTGCAGCCTAGGGACATTGGAGGTCGCAAAACAAAACTATTAGTGTTGGTGATTGCCTCTCACTGTTACAACTTGTATGAAAGGCTACAAGAGGATTTAACACTCTTGATGAAATAAGTCTTTCTTTTAGTTCATATTCCTTCTCCCACTGCTGTAAATTTGCTAAAGAGACTGGACTTCATATTTCAGTACATAACTTGCCAGTACATAACATCCCCATTTTTGACACTGAATGTGGACTGAATTGCACTCCAAGCTGGGAGATTTCTGCTTTCATCGAGATATAACCATGTATTTAATGGTCTTATTTTAAGCACCAAACCTGATGAAAGGCCCTCCTGATCTGCAACATTTTACGGCTTAGAATATATTTCCAGTTTCTCTGTTAAGACATTATTTTCCTTCTCAACACAAAAATAGCCACAGGTTTTTATTCCTAACATTTTGAAATAAACATAAGAGTATCAACCACACTCTTACTCAACCTTTTTGATCAAGATTCCTTACTTTTCATTTTTTGCTAGAGCAGGCTAGGATGCTATGCCTCCTCTGTCACTTAGCAAAACTACTGCATATACACACTCAGTCCAGGACTTTCCATAAGAAGACACACATCTATGTTGCTGTGCCACCTTTCAGGAAGCTTTTCAGTTTCCACTCTAACCTTCTGATGCTCAATATGGTAATCTCATTCACTTTAAGTTTGCCCATAAAATATGATTTAGTGGAACTCTTTCTTCCTATCTGCTGCAATAGGCTGTCCAAGTTCTTCAAGACTCTCTCCACATAAATTTTCACTAACATTTGTATAAGTCACATCTTATTCACAGGAGAGATTGGCACCACTAGGTTGCAATCTCATCCAGAAACTAACACCTTTCTGATGAAGTCTTGCATGTGTCAACAGAGAAGCTGAGGCATTACAATTTAAAAGGAGTGTGTGTCGTATTTGCCTCATATATCTGAAAATGAAAAGTGCCAGTTATAAATTTCAAAAAACACTCAGGTCAAACCACAAAGCTATTTTAAGAAGTTGTGGGGCCAGCGAGTGTGAGTTTTTCTTCTATCTTTTGGTTTTATCAAACTTTATGGATTATCTGGACGACCTTTTAGAATTATTTCAGCAATTATAATGGACAGAAACTGACTCATTTGTAACATCTTTTATGTCTCCCTTTTTTCTTTTTTTTTTATTTTGGATTTTGATTCTTTAAACTCTTGCACAGTCATTGCTTGCCAGCATCTAAGTGCTGGCAATGACATAAAACAACACAGATTTCCCAGCTTTTACAGTGACTGGCAATGCCGTTCTCTTGGGAGAAGAATTAGCCCTGTGCATAAAGCTTGGATTTTATATAAATCAGCCCTATTTCTTCTTTAAATTTGATGATATGCTCTCATTTTCATATATGTCTTTATTACTACAGCACAACAGTTCTTTTAAAGCTTTTAATATTTTCAGGCTTCTTCTGATTTAAAATTATAATTCTCTGTTATTACATTTAAATGCTACACCAATTTTCTTAAAGTTATTTTTGCTTGCAGCTTTAGCTCTGTGCTTCATCAGTACCATTTAGGGATGTCTATCAACAGCATATTACTTAAATCTGTACAAAGATATAATTGCCTTTTTGTCATTGATTGGGTGTTTCTAGAATATATTTTCACATTTTGATTACCTCTTTTCATTACAAATCATTTTACTTGTCACAGTACTGATGTGATTGCAGCTCAGCTCAGTTTGCTTTGGTGGGACTACAACCAGTTAGACAAAAAAAATCAGACTGCTGCCTAAATTCTTCATCTGGAAAAAAAATATGTTCATGCTCTGATTCACAATTTTAATACAAGAAAACTACAGACTCTTGAAAAAATGAATTTATTTGCTACAGAAATTACTAATCTCATCTGCAAAAACAGAAGAATGCTTCTATTTCTGAAATAGAGAATTTTGTGTGAAGTTCTTCCTTTTGGATCTTAGCTTCCAGACATTGTCTTCACAGGTGCCAGATTGTAGACTTACACTCTCACCTCAAGTTTCTGTTTACACCTGAGACTCTCTGCAGACAGAATTAGGCACAAATATATTGCAACTAAACATTATATTGTTCTCTGACATTGATGTATTTTCTTTGGGTTGGATATAAAGGCCTGAAACATGACACAACTCCAGTCTTTCACCTTCATAAGGATGAAAGAAAGGGTGCTGTTAATTATTTTCCTAATCACATAAATGTGATCTGTTCTCCCCAAGCATGTGAATATATTGGGTATAAAGAGCTGCACCTTTTGAGGAGCCAGACATCTATAATTTTTATAGTTACACTGGCCAATGGTATTGGAAGCAGGAGTCAATGTAAAATCAAATTATTATTCAACCTGGTACAGTGGCCAGAGTAATTTAGAGCCAAGAATGAGTAAGGATGCAGGCAGAGAAGAGGACTAGGACAATATAGGCGAGATACAGAATTTAGAGGAGGTGCACAGGTCATGAACAATTGTTTCTACCTAGGGTTTGCATAGAAGAAGCAAAGCTAAAGTCTCAACAAATATGTAAAATATTGAAAATAATGTGGAGAACGATAAATTTACTATAAAACAGAGATGAAATGTATGGAAATAATTGAGGCAGCAGACCCATGGTTGTCAATTCAGCAAGATATTATAGTTGCAAGCTTAAGCGTGCTCTTCATTCGCACAGAAGCTAAATCCATTACAACAATCCTATCCTTGCTCATGTGCTGAATTAATCCTACAGCAATTATAGTCTCCTCCTTAAGGTTTCACTGAGCCATAGGATTCACTACATTCAGGGAATTTATACTGCTCAGTACTTCAAAATACTGTTTTTATTTAAGAGTATCAAACCCACAGTTACAAGACACAATTTAATGTTTTTCTAACTGTTTTTCATTGAAGGATCTTAGTAGTAGCTGGGCATTGATCCAATAAACATGAACTCATTCAAGGGTAAAAGACAGTATGAGATCCTCCCTAGTATTTCCTTCTCCATGTTACCATGATAAAATAAGCAAAAGATAGCTTACTTTTTTCCCCGGCATCCCTGAATTGTTTCACATATACAATGCAGTGAAAATGTAACAGAAAATTGTTATTGGAATTTATGCTACCGTTTTTTCTTGATAGTGACTTTAGGCACAGTAGAATTATCAGATGTTTCTTACCAAAATAGCGCAGAACTAAATGTTAAGTGTTTATTGTTTTTCAAACCCACAAACCAATCAGCAGCCAAACGACTCTAGATTGTGAAATAAATGTGCTTTATGTATAATCATGAACCTCCTATCTGAAATGAATTAAAAATTAATCTTAGGAAAATATACCATGGTGATTTGAAAAAGTGATTCTGAGAATGAGATCTATTACATCCACTGATGTATATAATATACAATCAATATACATTTTCGTTTCAAAAAAGATTAAATTAAATCCATTCTGCAACTGGGACTTTGTTGTTATTCTTAAAAGTCAGCATAATGGGCAATTAAAATGGGAACAGAGAAAAATTAAAACAAAGAGAGGAGGAGAAGGATTTTTACAATATAACTACCTAGATCCTATACCTGCAGTCTTTTAGTACCACGCATTTAGATAATGCCACAGAGCGTAGTGCAGGATTCTAGAAGTGTTTGCGATCTCACACACCAACCATTCAGATTGGCCGTAGGCTAGTAGTGACAACAGTTAACAAAATAATATTTGGAATATTATGTAAAGTCCTGAAGCTCCAGAGATGTTTCCATTCTGTAAAACTTATGATAGCTTAAATTATGCTCAATTTTTAATGGGTTTTCTTTGTTTATTTGATTTAAAATGCTATGGAACCCCTTATCAAATTGTGTTTTCCAAAAAGCATAATTTGTCAAAGGAGAACAATAACTTTTTCAATAACAATTTCTGTTTTGCTTCAAATACTTTAACAATTAAAAATAATAAGAAAGGATGGGAGTTTGTTCCAGTGTTGTTGTAGCTACTAAATTATAAAGCTGTATTTCAATGAATAATCCTTTTATATACATGAAGCCTGGACAGTTTTAAAGACAACATGCTTTGTCCAGGGAATATGTCAAACCTGTCTGCTGAGCTGGGTCCATGGGTTATTCATGGGCAGGACACTATACCTATCCACTCCTAGGCAAAAAGGATACTTAACCGAATTAACATGGTCGTTATAAAGACATCCTTTAACATGAAACGATCATTTTAGAGTGTCACCAATACATTCCTGTACTTTGGCAAAGAAGGTTACATTTTCAACGCATCTGCTTGATGATTCACTGTGTCCAGGAGTGTTTAATATAACACAGCTTCACAAGAATATAGGAGGAACTAAAGTAGAGCAGAAGATTTCATTCAGGTCCCTCATTTTACTCTTGTTAAACTCTTGTAAATGCTGCAAAACATTTTGTCTAATGAAAATTTTGCAATTAAGTTTAGATTTGAGTATTATATACTTAAAATTAATTGGATACTTAGGTAGGATGACTCTGCTAAGACCTCTAAATTTATTTGCCAAATTTGACTAGATTGTCAGTGCAGCTATAATCTAAACAACTCTAAGAACAAGCCCATTAAACCGATAAGCAGTGGAATTTGTTTTCTGGAAAAAGAGGTAAAGTGATCTAACAATTCAGTGGATATCACAGAGAAACTGTGAACCTGAGTACAGATCTAAACTTGCTCACAAGTGATTACCTGGGAACAGTGCTCATAATAACATTCAGGTGTCTGCAGACATCAAAAAGGAGACATATGGCCTTTAGATGTACATACAGCACTTGTATTATCTGGGTGCTTGGGTCTTTGTACTTACTATCACAGAAAAAAATCTAGTGCATACGTGACATTTAAAGATTTTAGGGATAAGAAGATGGAGGTGCTAGCAAAGATCTAATTGGTCTGCTATAAATGCATTATTCCTTTCCTTCAAGTGCAGAAGAATCAACTTCCTCAGAATAAATTATTTCAGTTACAGAACATGGATACATAATTACAGAAACTGTAAAGTTGAAAATCTCTTTTGCTCATTTAGAGCATCACCTGTCAGGACTCTCCTCCATAGTATGCCATCTGGTGCCTTAGAATCACACAATCATAATTCAGGTTGGAAGGAACCTTCAAGGGTTATCAACTCCCTACTCAAAACAGGTCTAATCAGATCAGGTTGATCAGGACAATGTCCAGGGGAATTCTGAACATGTTCAAAGACAGACATTCTATAACTTCCCTAGGAAGGCTACTCCAGTATTTGACCACTCACATGGTATCTTTTCCCTTTTAACTAGAAGATGGAATTAACCATATTCCACATCACGTCTGCTGTGTCTTGTGCTATCACTGTGCACCTCTAAGAAGAGGCTAGTTTAATCTTCCGATCCTGTCCCACAGTCAGGTAATTGTAGGCATTCTCTCCTCTAAGTTGAAGGTATTCAGCTCTCGCAGCTTCTTCATGTGTATTGAGTTGTCCAGCCCCTGGCTGTTTGGAGGCCTTTTGACTGACTCTCTACCATACATTAATATTGTTCTTGTAGTGGAGGGAGCCTAAAACAGAACACATTACTCAGATGAAATCTTATGAAAGATCACTTCCCTGGCCCTCTGGTTAAGACAGCTGAAGACGCTGTTGGCCTTCTTTGTCATGGAGACACACTGCTGACTCATATTCAAACTGTCCACTAGAACCTCCAGGTCCTTTTCTGCAGAGTTGCTTCCAAACATTCCCCAGCCTGTATTGTTTCATGGGGCTATTCCATCCCAGCTGCAAGACCTTGTAATTGCTCCTGTTGGACTCCAGGAAGTTTCTCCAGACTATGGAGCTCCATATGAACAGCAACCCTGCCCTTCAGCTGAATCTAGTTTTTGAAATGTAAAAAAAGAATGTACATGTTAGAGAGCCACAGTGGGAAAGAAGCCCTGCTCATCAGAAGCCTGTCACGGGAAATGAGAGAACCAGATGGAGATGACAGCTTCATTTACCTCTAGAAGTTACAATAGGAAGGAAACATTAGAGCAATGCTTCATTGGCTAAGCATTCATCTGTAAGCAGTAAGAAGTTGGTTTGTTCTTCTGTCTTATCATCTTGAAAAAAATATTTGTGCTGATTTCTTAAAATGTTTTGGCAACTTGCCTTATGATACTGTTATCATATAATATTATATTTGTATTTGCTTCCTGGAATACTTTAATTCTCTATCTGTTTTGATTTGATGATAGGGCAGTTCTAAGTCGCAAACTAAAATGGTGCCTTTACTATACACTTCTGTTTTCCCCAGAGAAGATGACTGGAAACTCTTATGGACTGAAATGTGCAGTACTCTGCAGCTGGTCTATTTAAACTCATTTTGTGCTGAAATCTTAGGAGAAAGAAGATTCTAAAAGCTGGATTTATGTAATTCTTCAGACTTTTTTGATAAAAAACATGTACGAAGGTGAGACATTCTAGCATTGTTGTATTGCTAATGACACCATATTCCTAATTCTTCGGCTCTGTAGATTCCTTAAATTTTTAAGGATTTAGGGTGCATAACCTTCCATAGTTTGTCACCACTTCTGTCAAGATGATGTTCCCTTTGCAAAGTATGTAATCTAGTGCTCCACATATACCACTTGTGGTCAGACAATGTGGCTTCAGGAGAAATCCAAGATAGATTAAGCAAATTCAGCCTCTGGATGCTTTTAGGAATTCTGCAAGTTTTCACACCTTTTATAAATCAGCCATTTTATAGATGTAGATATCCTTTTTATTTAACAAATAAAAGCCTTTAGAACAGTTAAATCAAGCTAGTGAATCACCCCACACAGCCTTGACAACAGAAAACACCACAGGAGGAAACCTCTATCAGGTCCACCAGAGACTGTTATTGATTTGTTTGTGTAGGATGTTTAGATGCTCTTGTTAATGCATGGCACTACTAAGCCACAAATTATTCAAGGAGTGATTTTTCCAGTACACAACAAATACCGCTAATGATTAGTGATCTTAGGAATGTGCTCTCTGTAGTACAGAAAGGATGTTATTGTAGTGATATAACTGCTTCATGTGACCTGTGAAATGAAATTTTGCATCTGGTGAATGGAAGACAAAGGAACGCACACAAATTACTTTTGATTCATGTTCTATTATGTTTTGCAGGATGTCTTGATGACTACTGCATCTTACAAGTTGACAAATCAGCCTCATCTAAGATATTCTTCCACCGACCTTGCTTTTACTGGAGTCCCTTTGTGTGTTGCTAAAGAGATTTCAAAAGGAGAAATAATGAAATGTACTAAAATCTTCATTAAAATCCTCATGTTTAGTACTCCCTAAAGACATGAGAAGTCGCCTCCTGGCACCTGTGGCACAACTGTGACCCAAACAATCAGAAAAGTGCATCAAATTTGCTAAAGATTAGTCTAAGCAACCAAACCTATTCTGGGTTTTTCCATGATTTGGCACATGTGTTATGGTTGATATGCTCAATGAAGGAGAAAGAACACTCTGCATGTTGCTTTATGAAAGAAAGCCTTAATAAGCCCTAAGCATAGACTTGGACATAGTTCAGTTTTCAGCATCTTAGCAAGGAACTGAAATTAGTAAACATAGTCCACAGGCAGCTCTTTAGAGTGGATGAGAATGACTCCTGAGGTGCTCTTCTTGCCTTTTTGGTGTGGTCGGCTCTGGACACCACTGACCAGGAAAGCAGTATCTGTTTCACAGAGCTGTTTGAGAGAGGAAGTGGAGAAAAATTTATTAAGGTACTTCTTACACTGGAAAAACTGGACCTGGACACCACCACCACATGGGGTTGACATGCAACAGCCCTTCCATGGCAGAAAGGATGAACCACTGGCACAGAGGCCAATCTTTAAAAGTTGTGGAGTATCAAATCCCCTCCGCCTTCCAGTGAGAGCAAGTGCGGTTAGTGGAGGACTGAGAAGGTTTCAGTTCTGAAGCTGAAAGAAATAAGAAATTATGTCCTTGTGGGTGCCACTCCCAATCTTTCTCTCATCTCTGCAACCTTGCTGGGAGGATTCAAGGCTAGGACTGCACCTATGGAAGTGTGGACAGGGCAATATTTCATCAGCATCTGAAAAATACATTAATTACATCTACCACTGAAAGACATGTAACAAGGTGCTCCCCTTCATGATGATGAAGATAGCATTACAAAGGCGATTCTTTGATCCTACCAGTGCTTAGGATGCTTCCCCTCAAAAAATATGCCTACTTGACAACCAGACAGAACTAATTTCATACAGTAACAGCTGCCATAAGTCAGAGAATCACAGAATCATAGAATGCTTCGGGTTGGAAGGGACTTTTACATGTCATCTGGTCCACCCTGCTGCAGGAGCAGGGACATCTTTAACTAGTTCAAGTCGCTCAGAGACCCCATGCAACCTGACCACAAATGTTTCCAGGGATGTGGCCTCCATTACTTCCCTGGGCAACATGTTTCCAGTGTTTCACTGCTCTCATGGTAAAAAATTTCTTCCTTACATACAGTCTAAATCTACCCTTACTTAGTTTAAAACCATTACTCATTGTCCAGTCACAACAGGCCCTGCTAAAAAGTCTGTCCCCATCTTTCCTGTAGCCCCCTTTAAGTACTGGAAGGTTGCTATAAGGTTTCCCCACAACCTTCTCTTCTCCAGGCTAAACAAGCCAAACTCTCTCAGCCTGTCCTCTAGCAGAAGTGTTCTAGCCCTCTAATCATTTTCATATCCCTCCTCTGGACTCACTCCAACAGATACATGTTCTTCCTGTGCTCAGGACTCCAGAACTGGACACAATATGCCAGGTGAGGTCTTACGGGAGCAGAATAGAGGGAGAGAATCACCTCCCTTGACCTGCTGGTCATGCTTCTTTTGATGCAGCCGAGGATATGGTTGGCTGCCTGGGCTGCGAGCACACGTTCATGGCTCATGTCCAGCTTTCCAGCCATCAGAACCCTCAAGCCCTTTCTGGTTTATGCAGATCTACAACACCAGTTTATCCTTGTCAATTAACAACGCCATACTTGTGTTTCCAAGGAGTTTTGGTGGTTTTTTTCAGGCAATTTTTTCTTACTTAATCTCTACTTTGAAAACGAAGAAAAAAGCAAAACATTCTTGTAAAGGAGGGTGGAGGTGGAATGAAGACGAAATGCCCTCAGACACATGGCGTGAATTTTGGGGCTGCCCTATGCGGGGACAGGAGTTCAATTCAGTGATCCTTGTGGCTCCCTTTCAACTCAAGTCACTCTGTGATTCTGTAAAATACAGGGGCTGCCTCCCAGGGGGATCCACTTTCAAGGCCATCCACCCCGTGGAAGAGTTGCCTTGACAGGGGTGGGGGCACCATTCTCTGGCAGGGCAGTGATACCGAAAATACCAACAAATAAACACTCTTAAGATTTTTTAAGTTTTACAAAGTCGCATCCTTTATTTCAGTGCTGGAAGCATGAGGGGATGATTTCCATCGTAGGATCATAGAATCGTTGGGTTGGAAGGGACCTTAAAGATCATCGTAACGAGACAAGACCTGAGGACAGAATACTTTCCCGCTTACATGCAGATACATAAATTCTCCCAGAAATCTCATGCGTATTTGACTACTTTCCACAGAGTAATTTTATTATGAACTTCACAAAGCCAAGTCTCCACTAATTAGAAATTTGGGGCTAATTCTCTGTCCGACCTTGCATTCTTAGATAAGGAAAGACAGCGTTGTCTGCGAAAGGCACTTTTTAAACATCAGAAGAACTGTCTAACTTTCAAAAAAACACAGATGACAGAACTGCAGTCAGTCAGAAAACTAATTCTACAGAGAACTACCTCTAGCTCAAACAAAAATATTCCACTTTATTTTGCGATCGTAACTTCTTCTTGTATCGGCAGTACCCTGGGGGGTCCCCCAGCTCAGACGCCCCGGCACCGGGGCGGCGCGTGAGTGGGTGTGGGAGGGGCGGCAGGAAGCGGTGCGGCCCCGCGGGCGGCGGGGGCGGTGCAGGCGCACCCGGAAGCGCTTGCAGGGCGGGAGGGGGCGGGGGAGGGCAGCGCGCGGGGCTGAGCCAAGGGCAGAGGGGGAGGCGGCTGCAGCTCCGGCCCCGCAGCCCCGCGATGCCCTGGGACCGCGGGGCATGGTGAGCACCGGGCGGCCGCGCCCCGCGGGGACTCGGCAGGCGGCCTCGCTGCTCCGACTCAGCATCCTCCTCTTTCTCCTACTGCTGCTGCTGCTGCTCCCGCGGGGCACCGGGGCGCAGAAAGGTGGGTGCGACAGGGCGAGCCCCGCAGCGCAGGGAGAGAGGGAGACCATCCCTCCGGGATGCTGCTGGGAAAGGGAGCCCCCACTTCTGGTGTCCCCCCACACGCACACCCCGAGCCTGCCCAACAAAGGGTGAAAGGACGGCTCTGCTCTTGGAAACCTCGCTTTTCATCCTCCTCCCTCATGGAAACTCCAAAACTTTTTTTACTATCCACTGCCCCACTCTTTGTACCTCCCTCTTCTTTCTCCCCGCAGTCCCGCTCACAGAGTCTCCGCTTTTCTTCATCCCTGTTGCCCTGCTCTTTGACACCCCCCGCCCCTCTCGTCCGCCACACTGCCCTGCTCTTGGAAACCCCACTTTTCTTCCTCTCCACTGACTCTCTCTTTGAAACCCCCCCCACTTTTCTTCCTCCCCACTGACCCTGCCTTTGAAACCCCCCCCACTTTTCTTCCTCTCCACTGACTCTCTCTTTGAAACCCCCCCCACTTTTCTTCCTCCCCACTGACCCTGCCTTTGAAACCCCCCACTTTTCTTCCTCCCCACTGACCCTCTCTTTGAACCCCCCCACTTTTCTTCCTCCCCACTGACCCTCTCTTTGAAACTCCCCCCACTTTTCTTCCTCCCCACTGACCCTCTCTTTGAAACTCCCCCCACTTTTCTTCCTCCCCACTGACCCTCTCTTTGAACCCCCCACCACCACTTTTCTTCCTCCCCACTGACCCTCTCTTTGAACCCCCCCCCACCACTTTTCTTCCTCCCCACTGACCCTCTCTTTGAACCCCCCACCACCACTTTTCTTCCTCCCCACTGACCCTCTCTTTGAACCCCCCCCCACCACTTTTCTTCCTCCCCACTGACCCTCTCTTTGAACCCCCCACCACCACTTTTCTTCCTCCCCACTGACCCTCTCTTTGAACCCCCCCCACCACTTTTCTTCCTCCCCACTGACCCTCTCTTTGAACCCCCCACCACCACTTTTCTTCCTCCCCACTGACCCTCTCTTTGAACCCCCCCCCACACTTTTCTTCCTCCCCACTGACCCTCTCTTTGAACCCCCCCCCCCCACTTTTCTTCCTCCCCACTGACCCTCTCTTTGAACCCCCCCCCCCCCACTTTTCTTCCTCCCCACTGACCCTCTCTTTGAACCCCCCCCCCCCACTTTTCTTCCTCCCCACTGACCCTCTCTTTGAACCCCCCACCACCACTTTTCTTCCTCCCCACTGACCCTCTCTTTGAACCCCCCCCCCACACTTTTCTTCCTCCCCACTGACCCTCTCTTTGAACCCCCCACCACCACTTTTCTTCCTCCCCACTGACCCTCTCTTTGAACCCCCCACCACCACTTTTCTTCCTCCCCACTGACCCTCTCTTTGAAACCCCTCCCACTTCCTTCCCGCTGCCCTGATCTTGGGAGACCCCACATTTCTTTCTCCCCATTGCCCCGCTCTTGGAGACCCAGCTTTTCTTGCTCCCTGCTGCCCTGCAAGGGTTTGGAGGGTTCACTGTTTTGTGACAACAGTCTTTTGCTGGGGGAGGTTACCCAGACCAGAGTGGCCCACTGGGTTTTCCTTCTGCAAGCTCTGCATGAAATGGTGTATGCCAGGAGGGGGATAAATGGGGAATTGTTGCTGTGTAGAAAGTGTGTAGAATTATATATAGACTGTGTATGGATAGTCTGAAATCTGTAGATAGCCAGAGTTTGGATTTTTTTGTTTGTTTGTTTGGAGAAGTCAGGGAGATTTCTTCTCCTGGTGGAATTACTGATTGGGCTTCAGGACTTTGAAAATGACGAGGTGCAAGTTGGTCACTTCATGGCAGAAGATCAGAGGATGCCACATCAACTGTCACTTTGATCACGCACTTGGGAGAAAGTGGTGGGAGTGAATGTTTTGACAGCATCTTGAAGCTTTCAGCTCTGTGATCACAGGGTTTGAGAAGAGAAATTTTAAGGTTTTCAGTTCCACTTGCTTCATTTCAGAAGATCATCTCTGTTTTCAAATAATTTTTCTGTACATCAAAGAGAGAAGAGGGAAATATATTTGAATGTCACAAATGCGGTGTTTAAACACTCAATGGAAAATTATCAGAAATGTGCCTATAGAGCAAGCTGATTTGATCTTTTCAATTTATTTCCAGCTCATTGTTTAATTTGTTTTTGATATGTTCCTATACACACAAAACTAATGCTAAAAAACATTTGGCATACCTGGTTTTGTTTTGTTTTCATGTTTTTGGTTTTGCTTTGATTTATCATGGAGGAGGAGAAGACCCGTTTGCTTTTGAAAGGAAATTGGGCAATTTTAGCATTTAGTCTTTTGATGGTTGTTGCTGGATGAGTCAGGCAGCAGCAAGGTGTTAGTTCGTGCTGTAGGAGCATCACACTCCAAATACTTGTGCTAATCTGACACTTGTCTGACCTTTTGGTGAGCAGACAGAGTTTGTTATTCTAGGAACAAACTGAAATAACTGGGGTGGTGCTGGTGGTGAGAGGCATATTTTTCCTCCAGATTATTGTGTTGGATTGGCTCAGTAAGTGGTCAGAAGTGTGCTAGAGGGGGTGGGGCATGCAGCAAGAAGTGGGACTGCGTGGACAGCACGCTTTTTTTGTATGCTGTTCGCTTTACCTTTCTTTACTTTTAGAAGGCACTGAAGAACTCCCACCCAGAATTTCAATGTACAGTGTCCCTCTAATTAATGCTTAAAGTACACGCACAGAAGTCTCACTTTTGAGCAGGAGGGGAACGTCTTTATTGACAAGCTTAATTTTATTTGGGTAACAAAAAGCAGAACTTGTTTTAAGGTTAGGGTCTCAGATAGCGTTGAATGCTGTGTTCTTCAGTATGAGAAACTGTTGAAGCTTCTAAGAAAAGTTCTGCTTGTGAGGGACTGTTTCCTTGCCAAAATACTTTCATTTATGTTTTTCCAGAAAGGGTTTGGGAGCCCATATCCCATATCTTTGAATGCTGGCATAGTTCTAATTTGGATAAGGAGTCCCTTACAGAAATGAAACTGCTGTCTTCCTCAAGAAGGGTCTGCACAAAGCTGTTACTGAGTTAGTGTATTAAATATATGCACAGGCTTCGAAGAGAATACGTTGATTGCCAATGAAAGTACCCAAGGCTTAGGAAATTCCACAGTTTAAGTTTCTCTTAAGCTCTTTTATAAAAATACAGTAAGTGATACTAGCCTCATTCATTACATTAGGGAGACTGATACTCTGTTAATAAGTAGGTATTCATTTTCCCACTGTTCAGCAGCTATAAGCCTCACGTAATACTTGTTTTGAAGATAGAGTGTTTTCATTTCTCACATGTTTTTCTGTAGAGCACCTCCCTAGTATCAAGTGATTCAAAAATAACAGTATGGTTTTGGTCAATGTTAAACTTGTTTTGAATATTGGGCCAAACATTCTCCTCCCCTTCCAGATAGCTGCAAACCGAGGAATGAAAAAGTGCAGGTACTGCTATGGTGAATGCGCTTTTCACTTAGTGTTATCTTCGCTGTGTTATCTTGTAGAATTTGAGTGGGATTTTTGTCAGTCCATCTTATTGAAAAACCATTCAGTGTATGTAATTCAGCATTCTTTGGTCTAGGTCTTGAACTTGAGTGTTTCACTGCCTTGGAAAATATGAGCATTTTGTTTGAGGTTCACACCTTCAGAAGCACTGAAAGGCTCAACAGCAAAGTACCCATAGCTGTGTTTCACACAATCTCATGCATCAGGGACTATGTTCTGATTTTGAAAACAATTCTGTAGTAACTCTAGCTCCTGGTTGTAAGGAAATTGATATTTGAGAAATACTTAAAAGTGTTTTATTTGTTTTTCATGTAATTAAGCAGGTGTGAATGAAATCAAGCCAGCACCATGTAAGCTTCCTGCTCTTTGTGGATTGCATTTTGAGAAACAGTGCTCTTAACACATGTTCAGCTATTGACATAAATTCAGTATGGCCTGTTGGTTAGTTAAGTTTAACCTTTTTTTGGATTTAGAAAAACACAAGAGAAAAATTGTTACTTAGCTTTAATCAAAGTAGAAGTTGAGTAATGCCTCGGTTATTCTGAAGGTATGAAAATTGTAGGGCTTGTGGAGCAAGAGCTTTGTTATCACACATGTAGTTTGGTAGCTATCTGTTGGGATTCATAGTGGATACTGATTTGCGTATAAAACTGGAATAAAGCCTTAAGTTAAAAATAAACTTAAGATTCTGAAGTTAATTCCCAAGTGATTTGAAGCAGATTTGTTTGCAACCTTTTCTTTAAAAAAATTAACTCTGGATGCTCTTTTTTTTAAATGTGATTCCCACGTTTTGTTCTAAATAAATGCCAATCCATAAGGGTGGTGTTATATCTCAGACCTCACTGAAGAAAGTACACGAAAGTGATTCATCACTGCACCTTAAAAATGTTTGCTTCATTGCAGCAGAGAAAAATAGTTTTTGAATGTGTGATGCTGAGTTACCATGATCTGAAAAGCTAAGTGAAAGAATTGAGCCTAATGAAATGGTTTTCCATGGGTTTGTGTTTTGTGATTGAACTGCAGTATTTCTGGATCTGTTGCGTTGTTCCCTGTTGCTCTTCATCTGTGTGCCTCCCCTTTCTCTCTGTAGTGCTTCTGGTCTCACCTCTGCTTGTCCATCTGGCAAGGTAGCTCCCAATGGTGCCTTTGACTGTGGCCGGTCTGGAATTAGACATGTGCTGATCTGTCAGCCTAGCCTCTCTTTCTTTAGGACCTGAAATAGTTCGTGGTCGTTCAGGTGTTGGTGGCTGAAACAAACTGCAGCAACTGTTGGAATTTCATGGCCACTTATTGTACAGGGCTATCTTGGTGCCTTTGTCACTGAAGTACTGCGCTTTGCTTGCAGTACGCTGAGTTCAGAAGTTCCTGGACAGGTTGGAAGACTAGAACTAGCTGTGTCGGTTTTGTGAACTTCGTTTCCTTAAACTTTGTTTCAGACTTGTAAATAACTGTCTGTCTCTTTTGGTCACTAAGGTAACTTTCTAATAACCTCTGAACTTCAAGCCCAAAAGCATCTAACAATGTCCTCCAACTTTAGATTTGAAAGAGAGGTGCCTTGATTCAAGGAAGAATGAAATAGACATGGAGAAAGTGGCTCTAGCTAGATATCCATCAGCTGGGCAAGGGGGAGGGAAGGAGGCTGTAGCTTCTTCCTAGATGTGCTGGAAGAGATGATTTCCTTCTGGAACACGGGACTGACAATGGTTCTGGCTGCCAAGTTAGCCAATTGCAGGTGTCTTTTCCTGTTCCAGAGAGCTCCTGGCATGTGAATATAAAGCACTACCACAGAACTCTCCGCCACATGAGCAACTGTCATGTGTTGCCCTTCATACAAGTACCATTTTATGCTCTTGCTAAGTTAGATTGGGTGGTGTCTCATTGCCCTTTATATCTATTGTCCTTGTCTGGACTCAGCTGGGAGGAAAAGAGTCACAGCCAAACCCACAAGGAAATATTTTTACTTAAAAGACCTCTAGCTCTTTGGGTGAGAGAATTATTATCCCTCAAATTAGCATTAGAATAAGTCTTTTATGATGAGAATGCGATGTTC
The DNA here is from genome assembly GCA_033556795.1 of Tapera naevia. NCBI lineage: Eukaryota > Metazoa > Chordata > Aves > Cuculiformes > Neomorphidae > Tapera > Tapera naevia. Next base: position 2,516,790 of record JAUMJJ010000300.1, on the reverse strand, counting down.
TGTTGTACTATTTGGTTTTACTAATAGGACAATTTTACTTAAGAATGCAGAGTGTTTTGAAGATGTAATTCTGCAGAATGAAACTCTTAGGATTTAGGGATTGCTACATGTAGGCAAGAGTGCTGTAGCAAATCCCTTTTATGCTCGTGCTAAGAAGTACAGAATAACTTTTCAAGACTAGCTTAAAGTTCTGTCAGGCTTAGCTGACAAGGTTGTGATTCAGGTTCTCTGATGCTCTTTCGCTTCCCAGCATTGCGTCTTGAAGATAGCTGTGCTGAGGAGGAACAGTGCACTAGATAATTGTGTGGAGGAATGCTGTTTCTGAGGAAAAATGAGCTGGTACTGGGAGTAAAAATTTGACCTAAAAATGGTGAAAATTCTTTGCTTTTGAAAAAAGGGGATCTCAGCCAAGTTTAGTTTTCCTCCTTCTGTTACTGAGCCTCAAGTCAGTCTGGCGGGCAGAAGGTACTTACATGTGTTCTGCAGAGCCATCCTTTCTGAGAGGTTGCCTCACAGTACTGATTCTCTTCAGCCTTGCTCATCTTTGGAAGCCTTTTGAGGTTGTGTTAGCCTAGCCTGCTCCTCTAAAGGAAGCAGGAATCACTGTCTTGTGTAAACAGTCTTAGAGTTCTTATACTTGACCCCAGAACGTATTGTATTTTGCTTTGGATTTAAGCAGTACAATGAATGTTGGTTTTATATATGTGTGTGTGTACATGGCTATAAAAATCAAGTACCTGAGCTAGTGTTAAAAAGATAGCATAAATGTTCTTCCAGAAGCTTGTGTGCTGTTACTGTGTGCATCTCATCCCAGTGACCTTCCAGCGTGTCAGTGCAGTCTTTAAAAAATTATTTTCCTGCTACTGAATGGCGATGCTCAGCTTCAAGATTTGGAGGAATGTTTTCTTATGTATTTCATGCAAGAGAAAAACAATCCATCTCCTTTTCTGCAATTCTGCCACCTGCTTTATACTCTGGGAAATGATGTATTAGGTTTTTAATGTAATCGCTGCTGTTCTGTACAGTTTCAGTCATCAGCTAGTTAAGTGCTGCCTTGAATGCATCAGCTTTGATAGCTCTGATAATCATCAGCACAAATGCAATCCTTTTTGGAATTATTGCTCCATGTTTTGGCAAATGTTTCTACATTGGTTATTTTATCCATGTTTTGAAAGGTTTTAAAATAAGCTATTGCGTGTCACCCCCACCTTTGTAGCTGCACTACGTACTTCAGGGAGACAGGATTACCTAGAATTTGCTTGGTAGTCAAAGGATTTACCTCTCTGTCTGCATTTTCTGATTAACAGTTTCTTTTAAATTAATTTTTTTTAATCAAATATTATGGAACATCCATGGGCATTCTTTAAAAATAGTGGTATAATTGAAACCATTGTCCAAGCATAGACTTGTGGTTTTGTTACTAAACTGAGGTTTGGAGGGGTGAGGAGTGGGAGCAGTAGTAATGTTAACATAAAAGGCCATGTAGCAACTTGCATTAGAATAGCAGCTATAAAAGTTTCATTGCTTTTTTTTTTTATACAAAGTGGTGGGTTATTATCTGTGAAGCTTGCTTGTTAATATGGTAAGACTGTGAAATACCGTATTTCACTGAGTTTCATGCTTTGCCTTCCATTATTTGAGGCAGACAGCTTGAGCTGTGCTATTCATATTCTGTTTCAGCTTGTTGCTTTATATTTGTGCACTTCTATGTTATCCAAATTAAAAATTAAATTTGAAGATGTGATATTTATTTGACATTTGGACCGCAGAATAGCATTGATTTTTAAAATGTCTTTTGTTTGAAGAATTCCTTGTCTAATTTTTGAAAAAGAAAACACCCCCTCCCCAACTCTTGGATGACTAAGAAATATTTAACTTGTGCCCTTTGTTTTTGGGCATGTCACTTCTGCTGTTTCACTGCATGATCACTTAATTTGTCTCGGTGAAGACCTTAAAAAGGATAAAAGGTTGCTAAACTCTTCAAAAATGAATGTAAGACAGACAGTTTGCACCTGTTAAGGTGGTAGTATCTCAGTTATTGCAGTCAATTGGGTCGTGGAATTGATCCACAGGCACTTGATACTGCTTATGACATTTGGATGCTTCCTGTTGGCATTTATTTCAAAATCTCTGCTTATAGTGTCAGCTCTGTTCAGGTTAGATTCTTTTTTTCTCTGTAAAAACTGGAATAAAAATAATTTGCCATGAGGTAGCACTCTGTAAGGCTTAGACCGGCAAATAGCTGATGGGTGGTGAAGCTCAGTCATTATCTGTATGACTTTGATAGGGCTAGTGCAGCCTCAAAATCAAGCACGTGAGTGTTATCTTTGTCAGCAAGTGAGAACTCATACTTCTGAATATTTCATTGTGAGTTTGCAGGGAGACAGTGATTTGAGTTGACATCCCTAGATACTGGAATACATATGCAGTAACATGTAACTCTAAGTGCATGAGCCATTAGAAGTGCAAGGATTTTTAGAAACTATTGGTAATCTTTTTAATAAGGTAAATCCTTATAAAGAAAAAGGATTGCTGAAAGGAGAATATGAGTAAATGGAGACTGAACATGTACTTGTCAGATGTGCTGGCTTTTAATTTTTGCTAACATGAAGAGGACGTTTTGGCCTGTACATGTCTCTCTGTGTCTTGGATATTCTGTATTTTGACTCAGGTACTCATTATTTTCTTCCACTTACGTGACAGCTGATCTTATGAGACTCTGTTATTCATATCTTACTGAAAGGACTAAGTTTTAAGTTTTTGATTGAATAAACTTTTGTCCTATTAATAGAAATTCCATGCATCTTGTTTTTGAAGGGTAACACAATTAGGAAAGTTCCAGTTCTGCACCATTGTTATAATAGCATACATAGCTGTTGCATTAGTAAATGTTTTTCTGTAAGCTGAATAAAGTTTATGAACTTAATTGTGTCATTCTTGGCAACAGTCGTATTGAATAATGAGGGGTTCGCCCACATGTCATAAATAAAGTAAGTGTGTTTTTTAAGAGTTAAGTGGTTTAGTGGGTGTTTTCTTTATTATTGTTTTTGTGTTTTTCCCCTCCAAGTGTTTTAAGCATCCTAGCTGTACATAAAAAAATTCTCTCTCCTAAGATACCTTTAAATCAAGCCTGAAAACTATCTGAAAGTTAAATTTAATGAAACATCCTAAATTCCTTTTAGTTATATCATGACTAGCCAACTGTAAGTAGTTGTGATATACAAGAAATCTTAATTGAAAGGGCCCTTCAGGTCTTCATTGCTGTGAATTCATCTATCTTAAGATGACCCCTGAGTTAGGAATAGAGAGATTCGAACCTTATCTTTCATTGGTTACACTGTATTGCACTGTACATTGTTTTGGTTGGTACAAAAAAAAAGAAAAGAAAATCTGATATTTTCAGAGTGTTTTTTTTTTTCTGTTCTGTGTGGCTATCTTTGTTAACATTTTAAGTAAATGTGTTAGACTTTAACATTCCTGCATTCTTTATGATGCGAAAACTCAATTCAACTCCAGCAAAATCTCTGGAGATGACCTTATTAACCATATTCTAGAGTTTATGCATAATTTACCTTCTGTAAGTGGTAGTGTGCAGGTAGGTTTTCTATCTCAATTTCAAAAAAGATGATGGTGTAATAGCTTCCCAGAATGATGCTGCCAGTCATATTACACTGATGTTGGTCTGACATTTAAACAAAGCTTGTAAATGTTTTGGAAAATTATTCCAGATTTGCAAAAGGTTATTTTTCATCCGTAAATGTCATTTTCTCCTCATATTCAGTGATCCATTTGTGGTTTTTCTGGACTTAGATTGGGCAATCCTAAGACATCAAATGTTGCTAAACTGTGAAGAGGAAATCTTATCAGGTCTCTTACTTGCTCTTTCTTGAAGTAATAGTAGCTGTGCCCAGTTGTATCTTCGGGTATTGTCAGGCTGGGGATGAAAACACTGGACTTCTTTAGCAGTTTTGTCACAGTTCTCTTTATATATCCTAGTTTTGCACTTTTAGTTTTGTATTCAGGTGAAACTAAAGTGATGTATTAATTAGACCTGGCAAGACAAGCAGCTTGTATAGCTGATTAGGTGTACATGTTTTTTTGTATAAAGAAGCCCTGCAGGACTGAGGCAGATGAAAGATCTCAATGTCTTTGGTGAAAAGATGATTTAGGAAAGCAGTGGAAACAGAAAGTGAATTATGGTGGTGCAGTTTAGCTTAGGTCATTCTCAGCGTTAGGAATTTTTGCTCTGATAGTTTACTGCAGTGATCCAGCGTATCTGTGGAGTATGTTGTGCACTTAATGTTTGCCAACAAGTGCACAAAGATTTTCATAGTCGGTGAGATGGTAGTGCAGCAGCTGGCATTTAGATCAATGTATGCTGTGTAGTCTCATTTATGAACTGATAACGGAGGAGAGGAAAAGATGATTGTAGTCTTAATTTAGCATGTGAATTACTGGTATGATTGGAGAATTTTTTGCTTCTTTGTTGACATATGTAAGACTCGTGAAATTTCATTTTATTCTGTTGTGATGAGGAGTTTGAAGACCTTAAAAGAGAGCTGAAGCCTATTCTGACCATGATTACTGCTTATTCTTGTGGATTTTTACATGACCATCTCTGTGTTATTTTTCATTTCCTTCATCAGCTGTATTCCTGGTGCATAGTGCTCGGAGCACTGAAGCACAACAGTGTTTATTTTTATGAAGATGTTGGTACAAATTGTTAAGTAAATTATATGTCTTGGGAAGCAGGCAAGCTGCGTGTGCCAACATACAGCATACAGCGTGAGCTGTCACTGTAAGTCAGTACGTGCAGCAGATCAGGAGGGCTTCTGCATTATGTAGCATTGAATGCAGAGCCCTCTCATGGAGTCCTCATGTAAATCACATTTCACGATGGTTAGCCTGTCTTTGTAGGCTGCTTATGCCTCAGTACTCCTTGAGCAAGTCATAGCTGTCTCTGGGGTCTTAATCACATCATTCCCCTGGCATTGGTAAGCAAAAGCTCTGCAGTGGTCTTACATAGCTGATCTTTCGTTTTCTCTGCTTTTGAAGTAGTAATTTTGGTTGATACATGACAGTTGAGAAAAGCAAGTGTCTTGTCCGCTCTGATGATGTAATAAATTGAGATAATTTGTTTTAAAATGTTATCATATTTTGAATGATAAATGTAGCAAGGTGCATTAATCTTCTGTGCAAAATTCAGTGGCTGAAAGCTAAGACTGTGTTTCCAGAGATGGTGATTGAAAAGCAGTGCTTACAGATGAAAATAATAGTGCTAATTATTACTAGCCAGTGTGTGGCTAGTGTTGTAAATGAAAACAGTGAAATTTTGTTGTAATGACATCTTAAATATTGTACTTCTGCTATAAGAGCAAGAATCTAGCCTTTGTCTCCTCACCCAACCCCCACCCCCTCCCAGCTGCCAACATTTTGAAAGGCAAAGTGCTTGTTGAGCTTCACCTTTTGTCCTGTTCCTATCTTTGTTAAATCTTAGCCTGTAATTTCATTGCCCCAGTAAGGCAAGTAAATCAGTCCGAGCTGAGACAGCCATAATCCCACCTGCACTCCTTTCCTTACCCTGCTGCTGGCAGTTGCACAATGAGCTGCCTCAGAGAGGTGAGTTGGCTGAAATCTAACACTGCTGTGGGAAGGCGTAGGGGCACTGGTTTGTCTTCAGCCAGCTCAGTTCCTGAAGCCAGTGCTCATTTGTGACTGGTCTTCCCAGGGGCGGATGGTTTCTGCATTTCTGTTTGGGATTCAAGTTTGTTTAAAATGCATACGTGGACTGGCAGTGCAGGGGAAGGAAGAAGTTGGTGTTTCCCTACTCTCGCACTGTCCTATCCCTCTGTCAGAGAAGGCTTTGCTGTATGTACATACTAAAATGAATTAGGGGATTTCTCTAGGTTGAAACCAACAGCTGTATTTATCTCAAGTCCCTGGTCTAGTTTACCATGTGGCTGCAGAAATGTTTACCTCCAGTACCAGCACGGGTGTGAGAACAAGTGGCAAAAAACGAGAGGCAGACAAGGCTAGCTTTTGTCTATGGCTGCATTAATTTAAAGTGCCTTCAAGTGTTTATTGAGCTATGGCCTCAATTATGGAAGTGTGGGGTATTTTATGTTGTGAAACATCTGTAATGAGATGGAATGCTCAAACCAGTGTGTTACTAGAGCAAATAAATGGCATAAAGATGAAGGTGGACTGTGTGCTTGCTGGCTTAAGAAAATTGATTCTAACGGAGAGCAGATTCCTTCCTGAAGAACACAATTCTCTGGATTTTGATGGAAGCAACAGTGAGTTTGGAGGATACAAATAAGGGCATTTGAAAATACTTGACAAAGCTGTTTAGAATTTCATGTTTCTGTCGTGTTAATTCCTCAGTGTTTCTTATTCATGGAACTGTTTTGTTGTTTGTGTGAATTTTCTTGCCCACACTGAAAAAAGCAAAAATAGGTGCAGTGTCTTTTAGTGGCTGACTGATAAAGGAGATGGAAATGTAGAACACGGGAGCTAAACAGAAGAGGAGATATTATAGTAGTGCATTGAATCAGGAAAGAAGTTATATTTGGAGTTAAGATGAATGCGTTAAAATATCTTTTTGCTTACATAACTATAGTAGATTGGGTTCTATCTTTGCTTAGTTAAGAAAGATTGAATTACTTTGTGTAGTCACAAAATTAAAATCATAGTTTATACATGTAAAATCTTCTTAGGAAACCCACTGGTTAAATTGAGTCTGAAAAGGCTCATGTTAAAATGTTAAAATGGAGATCAGTGTTGATATGCATCAGTTATGCCTTATAGACTAAGCCTAAGCTGTCTGATGTCTTTATCATTCTCTCTTCTCCAAGTAAGGAATGGCAAAGCATTCTCTAGTCTTAAAGATTAATTTTTAACATGTTTTGGTAGTGAGAACAAGATTAGCAGTCACTAACAGCAGCCAGTCTCAGGGGAGAAAATGTTCTGATTAATTGACTTCAACAACTAGAAAGAAGAATTAATCTTTTTTTTTGTGGTTATTAATAGAGTACTTAGTACCCACTCCTGTATATGCAGTATCCTCTTATTTTATTAAACTACATTTTCTTCTTTTCCAATGCATTTTGGTATGTTTGTGTTGGTTGAAATTCTGTATTTTGTTGATGTAAAGAACCTGGGTATGAGAAATTGTTTTAAATTGTCTGAATGGTTGCATCAGACATCAGTGTGCTGTACCCCATGGATCATATGTAATCCATCAGGATAATTTATCCAGACTGCATTTGAAGGCATCTGTAGAAGAGATGAAAGATTCTCCTGGTGACAGGAGTCTGTTTTCCTCTATTGACTTCTTAAGAGATGCCCATGTTTCTAACTTGTGTTTTGGTGCTGAGCCAGGCTTATTCGTGTTTGCTCTGAACACGGTCCTCAGGACACATGAAGTTCAATGCACATCTGCAGACCTTCCAGCAAATGCCAGGTATAATGTGTATGTGCAAGTGATCTGGTGCTTCTGTGAAGAGTTTGATCTATTGGATGGACACCTCATCCCTGGAGGTGTTCAAGGCCATGTTGGATGGGGCTTTGGGCAGCCTGATCTAGTGGAAGGTGTCCCTGCCCATGGCAGGGGGGTTGGAACTGGATGGGCTTTAAGGTCCTTTCCAACCAAAACCATTCTATGATTCTATTCTGCAAGTGCAGTATGTCTATTGTGTAACAGAGAGGGCTTGAAGAAATGTGTTGTTGTCAGAAGTTGTCAGTCTGTTCAAGAATAATTGACTTAGAAGAGGTAGACATCAATTTCTATGTATTCTTAGATGCACTCATGCACAGAGATTGATAGAAGCAAAAGATTCTGTGGTGCTTAATTAATGACTTCCAAATGAAGTAGCTAATGCTCCTATGTATGTGGCTGTGGTGCAAGGAGTTGTACTTTTTTTCTTGGAGATATTGCTGTGTATTGCAGGTTGCTCCCATGTATGTGTGGCTGGGGTTGATTGGTGGTCTTTTACAACTTTGGCAGAAATGATGAAGCACCACTTACACAGAGAGGCTCAAGAACTACCCTTTTATAACACCAACAGTTTCACTGTGAAATTTTTGGAAATTGCCAAACAGCTCTTGAATGATGCTGCTCCCTTGACAGAGTATCTGTTGCATGCCAGATATGCAATGGTAATCTTTAAATTCTTCAGGGATGAAGCGTCTGGCACTTCTGCTGTCACCAAGCTAAGTGAAACACGACAAAATGAGATCTAAAATGTCCAACCAGAATGAGCTACTTTTAAATTAAAACTGGCCTCATGGGAAGATAATGTTGTAGATGCAGTTCAGCACAAATGTTTCTCCTTTCCATTCCTTTCTGGTATGATTTGACCGCAGGTTCTTTAATGTGTATAGATCAGAGGAGTATTTTTCCTTGCATGTTTTCAAGAAAGCCTACAATAATAGGGAGATTTGAGATCTGCATTTGCATTAAATTGTGAGATGGATTAGGAAGTTTTTTCTGTCTAGCTACTGGAAACAAGACCAACTATTCAAAGCTACAAGGGGAAATGTAACGTTTTAGTGACATGTCTTTAAAAGAAAAGTTTCAGTGTCTTTGTAAAACTTAAAATATTTTATTTGCATTCAGTCACCTAAGTGCATTAGTGTTTTTGGAGTTCTTTTGCTTTTCTTACCAGAAAGGTGTGCCGTGATCATGATACAAATGTGGTGCTGATATTGTTTCATGCTTGAGACAGATGAACTGCAAACTAGTGAAGAGGATGGTTTAGATGAATGTTAAGCACGATTTTTTCTACTTTTAACTGGAGAAACTGGGTCAAAGAAGAAACCTAGGCTCCGCTTTGACTTCCAGCAGCGCAGGCTTAAGATGCAAAAGTGGGAAGGAATCAAAGTAGTAGCATTTGTGTGTGACTGCATTGCAGTAGCAGGCCCATTGAAATAAGAAATAATTAACTGCCAAGTACTCTAGACCATGCAAGCATTTTTGTTTTCCCAGAACAATGTATCTGCCTGTACAGGTGAAAGCTGTGATTTCATGGTCAAAAGGCTACTGTAATAGTGCATCTGCATCATATGTGCGATCTGTAAATGAGTGAGCAATTGCTCACATCTCTTACAGGATAGGAAAAGCACAAAAGTGGTTAACTGGCTCTTTGGTTCATATCCTAAAGCTAACTGCTGCTTATGTTGAAAATTAATGATATATTTCTACAGTATAAAGTATTTTGAAATACTAACCACAAATATCACCATGAATAAAGGCCTAGTATATATTAGTATATATTTATTGGTTTTATTGTTGTTAATATAAAAAATTCCACGTATTTTGTTTTATGTGTGAGTACTTGCTTGTGAAGTTTGCTAGCCAGTTTACTAGCAAAAGAATCAGTGTTTTTCTTGACTGTTAAATGTATTGTGACTAATAAGGAATCTGAAATTTCAGTGCGTGCTGACTAATAAACCAAGGCTGTACAGGTTTTGCATGATGACTCTTTCGCTTAACCATAGGTTTATAACATGCCTTTGGAAAAAAAAACAGGAGTAAAATGATATTCAAAACATACAGTTTCAAGTTACTGCTTTGTAACATTGAACAATTGTCTCATGTACTAAATCAACAGTAATTAATTTATCAGCTGTCACCCCAATGGGAATAATATTTGTCATGCAATGGAACAAAATATTTTAAAGCAAATTGCTAAAAATTGGATGAGGAAAAACATGGATGAACAGCAACTTTACAAATACAACTTTGACTGAAGCAGGTATTCCAGTTACCTTTTCCAAAAGAAGATGCATCATTTTTATTCAAGACTGTTAGCAAGAAAAAAAAGCTGCAGTTTACATGTTTGTGATTCTGTATATACCAGCAGTACTTTCGCTGTCGGAAAATGCAGCTGCCTTTCAGTGTGCTCAGATTATAAAGAGAATAGATTTTTTACTAGAAATTAGGTGCTTTTGCAAATCAGATTGAGTTCAGTACCGGAGTTTATTTGTCCTATGTCACTTTAGTGCATTGGATTTACCTTTCCATTGTCCTACATGAAATACGCTGAAGAATTTTGAAATCTAGTTAAAATTCTTAAATAATGTGTAAAAATTTTGTCCCTAGCTTTTTTGCTTACCTTTTCATGTTTAGCAAAGGAACTAATGTAGTAATGTGCAATATGAAACACGTTCAGACCAGCACTTCTAGCTGCCACAAGAAACATCCGTCAATCCAAATGATGTTGATCGTTGCTAGAAATGAAAGTCTTGACATAACATCATATCTGTCAAAATCACTTGGTAGGAATTGTATACACAGGCATGGCTTCTGAAGGATAAGATGGACCTACAGATAATAAATGGATTTGTAGTGGTGTCAAAGACTTTGTTTTAGTAGCAAATCAATTCTCATTTTTGTCTTTGCTACTTTTTCTTACATCGCTTTGTTTAAGATCCTGAAAGGTCCTGAATGCTTTTAAGGATAAAGGGTACAAAATCTGGTTCAGCAGATCTATGAACCTTCTAGTGTCAAATCCTGAAAATAATAATGCTATTCCTGGCCTACTCATTTCAAGGGACTAAATTCAATAAACAGGCTTTTTAGCCTCCAGTTTTTTGTCTCATTGAAGAAGCTGCAGCAGCTCTCTGGTCACAATTAGTGTTTCATCTGTACATGACTTACATTGGAGCTTTCTTGCAACGTGGTTAAAAATCCAACAGAACTCATGCTACTGCGGAAAAGCAGGGTGACTAAAACACCAGTGAAGCTTTGAAGCTGAACGCACATAATCTGTTTTGTTTCTGTTTTTTTTTTTTTTTTTAGGTGATGGATGTGGACATACTGTTCTGGGCCCTGAAAGTGGAACTCTTGCTTCGATAAACTACCCACAGACCTCTCCCAATAGCACAGTCTGTGAATGGGAAATTCGTGTAAAGCCTGGGCAGCAAGTTCAGCTCAAGTTTGGTGATTTTGATATTGATGACTCAGATGCTTGTCATTCCAGTTACTTAAGAGTACACAATGGGATTGGCCCCACCAGGACAGAGATAGGTAGGAGCTTTTATTATTGCTATTGAAAGCTTTTGTCTTTTATAAAACTTGGAAGATACTGTAGGTGCTTTTTTTTGTTACTTTTAAAATTTTTCCTTGTTTACCTGCTCTAAGCAGAGTAACTACTGCGTGTATGATGTCACTTAAGTTCTTTTTTATAACCCTAGAAAACTGTTATAAATCAGTTGGATATTGGGCAAGGTAAGATATTGCCTGAATACATCACACTTAGCTTTGGACAGTGCAGATTTTGAGACTTATGAGAAGTGATGGAAAGAAGAAAGTGTTTATTATTTACAGGAGTCTCAAATAAGGTATAGGAAGGAATTTTAGTAATTCCGTAGTTGGAATTCTGTTTTTCCTGAGCTTCATATCTAGGAAACCCTGCAAAACTTTGGATTGCTCTGTGTACCTCATTACAGTAGCAAAACAGCCATCAGGGGCCAGTTTTAGTGAATTTACTACTGATAGTACTGCTAGTAAGCACAGTTTAAGCCAAGATTTTTCTGTATGCTGTATAGGTCTTCAGGAGAGGGATGGAGTACAGGTGCAACAGTAACTCTATAAAAATAAAAGCAGTAAAGAAAACAGTAATCTCATTATCCTTTTCTCTGGTGACGTGCTCAATTCATGTGAGCTTAGCTTTGTATACATAAATATCCGTTATCTTGAGACAATTCCTATATGGTAAAGCTGTAGTGAAAAAATGATGAATAGTAATGATAGCAGAATATCCTACATTTTGTTAGTGCATACAATGGTTAGATGCTAACTGTGGAACAGATCCTATAATAAATTTTGGTTCTTCAGCTTCTCAAAAGTTATGTCCACTCTAATGTTTTGGGTTCTTTTTAAACGTTTGCCAGTAGTTAGGGGAGTTCTTGTAAAAGTTGAGAAGTGGAGAGGGAATTGCAAAACTACAAGGAACTTATTTTTTTTTAAAAAGAGTACAAAAAAAGGGGAAAAAAAGGAAAAAAAGAGTAGTAGTATATATATACTATCTGAAATGCCTTCATTTTTATATAGAATAGCTCTGATTTGAGCTGTTCCCTCTCAGTTAAAGGATGCCAGGCTTCAATAGTTGTGTAGTTCAAATATTCTCTCTTTTCTAATAATGTCAACAGTTTAATTTTTGTCCTCTTTAAGAGGGCAAATTCAATTTTGGGGCTATAAAGCAGGTTTGTTTTTTTTTTTTTCAAATAGCAGTGTGCTGTCATTTGTGTCAAAGTACATGTAGGGTTTTAAGACCCTTGTGGTTGCTTTGCATAAAACTGGAAATGAGTTGTTGTTCTTCCTTTACTGAAATCAGTTGTTATTGTCAAGATTAATTGTATTTTCTTTTGTAAGTTTTAATCTAGAGAGAGGGAGAGAGAGAGATTGGTTTACTTCGCTGAGATTGTTTTTGTGTAACTCAAATGCCGATCCCGCTAAACTGAGGCTAGTGGGGTGTTAGCTTTGTTAACCCTCTTTTTCAACTGTTACCTAGTTAAGTGTGTGTGAAAATAAGTATGTGCTTGGAGCCGTTGAGCCAGACTTGGTCTAAAATAGGAAACGGTGAAGTCCTTAAATGGCAAGGAACGTCCAGTTCTGATAAAACTATTATTCACTTTTACAAGTGGCTTAATGGATTTGAGTAAATTTTCTACTTCATTTGTTTCTCTTGGCTTTCAGCTGTTCCCAGCTGGTGGAGTAGTACAGTATATTGAACAAACGTGTGTGTTGTTCTCCTTCTAATAAATTAAATCACAGAACAAAACAGTGATATTAACAGTGGCAGGTATAGAAGATGCAGATTCTTCAGTGTTCATGTCTGAAGCAGCAACCACTGGAGAGATTTAACAGTGACGTGAATTTGTTGGGAAGAAATCTGTATTTGTACTGCATTTTTCCATTCAAGACTACTGACATGGTCTAACATTAAAATACTTGTATTATGTAAAATCTGAAGGCCAAATTTACTTAAATTTACCCAAAAATACTTAAAAATTAGCATATTAGATTGTGTGTTATTTCATTAATTAAGAGGTGGTTTCTTATGAAGCCTTTCAGGTTTAGTTCTCATTCCAGGACTTTTGAATATTTAGCAATAAATCAAAGAAAGAAGATAAGTAAATCAAATCCTTGGTGTGAAGTTTGCCTCTAGTTTAAGTAAGATGTATAGGTGTTTCTATATTAGATTTCATCACAGTACGATCACTGTGCATCTACAGTCAGAAGTATTTATTAAATACATACTATGTAAGCCCAGATCTATAGGAGCAGACAAGGTGAGCTACCCTGGGTATTCCCTCTCCTGCTATGATGTCGCTGTACAAAAGCACTTGAAGTCTTTCAGTGCGTAAGTACAGATGAAACAGTATTATTACATCTTCTGCACATACCATTGACAGAGACATCACAGCACTCAGGTTTTGTCCATTTCTAGTGCCTGCTTTTTAAAAAGTCTCCTAAAAACCTGGCAAGAGGCTAAGGAAGATTTAGAAAAATGATTTATAGTCTCAAAATGATGTCTTGTCATGAATCATAAGGTGCATCAGTCTACAGTTTGTCAAAGACTGTATCTCCACGATGCAGGCAGTACTGGATAGTTTATCCAAGCGTGATTTAAGTGTCTTGCTCTGTGCATTTGCCTGTAGGAGAGGATAAATGGTGTCGTGAGGACAGTCTGACTTATCCTGAGAGGAGTCTCATGCTGGTCAGTTATGTAACAAGATCCAGTGGCTGAAAACAAAACTTTTAAAAAAAAAAAAAGAGGAAAGAAGTGGTAGTTGGAAATATTATGCCGCTCATCATAATGAATGCAGTTAATCATTGAAACCTGACAGAGCGAATCATAGGGTCAATATAGAGCCTTGGTAAGAGGGAAGCTACTCCTTTGTAACTCTTGCTGATAACCAGTTTCAGTAGTGAACTGAGGTAAGGTTATATTTGCATAATATTACAAATTTTATTAAGTATGGTAAAGTGTTTTCTGGGTTTTTTTAATTAGAAAACACCTTACTTCGTTAAATGAAAAATCTGAATAAGCAACATTTAGAAAACTCTGAATACTAATGGGAATTTATATTTCTAATTTTTTTGAATTTCATTAATATTTGAGAGTGCAGTTCACTTTTTAAAGAAATTTGACATACACATTATGTTTGTGTTGTATTTCTGGTTTTGTATTATATTTGTTAATAATGTTTCCTGCAGGGCAGTGTTATTCCACTCCCTCTACTTTAGTGTTGTAATTTGCCTTTACTTGAGAAGGGAGTCGTCTTTTTTTTCTGTTTTAAGATATGATAACATACTTATCAAGAAAGCAAATAAATGAATGGTAGACTGAAACCTGTGCAGTATCATTTGCTGCTGGTGATTATCCACTGCAGACTCTTAAATAGGGTTATAGATGGTTTGCAACGTTGAGTGATCAAGGGAGCCTATAGAAGAGAAGGTAAATTTCTTTTTTCTCTGAACAGGTTAATAAACTGATCAGTGTTTAAAGTTTCTAGTTAGTAGGACTGGAGAAGTCCATATTGACTTGGGTCTGTTTAACAGCCATTCCTCTAGGTGAAGTCATTTGTTAGTAATTTTAGGACTTAATAGGGCAAATATGCTGGAGTCTGCAGATACTGACAATATCAGTTTAAAATGTGTTGTTTTGGGTCATTTTGGATGGCAAGAGAAGTATTCAGATGCAGAAACTCTGTTAGATTTTATACGTGCCTCAAAACAAAGTGAATCAGCTGGCAGTCTATATTAATGGTACTCACATGCGCTTGTGTGTTAATGCTCAAGTGCAGTGAATCCAATATTAAGGAAAGTAATTGACAGAAACCACAAAATAGTTGACAAGGAAGAAGTTCCCCATCAGCTGAGGGAGGAGAAGGGCTTTTTTCTCATTTGCTTCTGTAGGTGATTTTCATTGTCCTGACTTGATCCTTAAGAGATTTCTCATGGTCTTTGAAGAACTGACTGTGAGGGTGGTGCATGGCTAGAGGTGAATGGGATTAAGTCGCATTTATTTGCAAGTCTTAAGGGTATGAGAGAGACTTACCTGTTGACAATTACAAAATAAACGTGGTGTCCGTACTGTGCTTTAAATGGGCACTGGCCACATTATTTAGTGTTGTGCAGATGTATTTGTTTTTTAATATATGCCAGAAGTAATGTGAGCTTACACTGAACATAAAAAATGCTTTATTACATATGTTGGTTTTGGTCCATGTCTGTTCTTCCTCTTCTCTCCATAGGAAAATACTGTGGGTTTGGCTTCCAAATGGGTGGTTTAATTACTTCAAAAAGTAATGAAGTCACAGTACAGTTCATGAGTGGAATACATACTTCTGGCCGTGGATTTCTTGCAGCATATTCAACCACTGACAAATCAGGTATTTATAATAATTCAGTACTTTTTCTGTGCTGGTAAAATTAGAGCTGTCTAGTAAAAAAACAGAACTAATTTATTTATTCCTGTGTTCTCACAAATTAACTTCAAAGATGAAGGCTTCTAATGCCTTCTAATGCCTTTCAGATAATGCTGCATGGGAAAATGGGACTATTCAGTTACTGTAGTGTTAAAGAAATTACATCAAAGCTTACCCTGGATAGCAGGGCAAGGGTCACGGATGTCTGATGAATGAGAGAGCTGCTTCAGATAAAGGACAAAATGCTTCAGGTAGTAATCAAGGTGGCAGTTAACAGAAAAGAAGTTCTTATTGAACTGTATTTTATACCAACCAACCTTGTGGAAAATTTTAGTTCAGTAATAGTTTCCTGAACTCTCTCAGGTCTTTAAATTATCAGCCAACTGCTTTTCAGTGGGTTTTTGCCATTTCTTGGGGTCTTGCTTTTCCAATTTTTAAGTTATTCTAGCCTCCAAAAAGAGGCTGCTGTATTTGTTTTGCAGCTTCTTCCAGTCATTGTAATGGTGAGGGACATACATGGTCCACAAGGAAACAGAGAATTGCGAGCAAATGCTTCACAATGCAAAAGGCTTGAGAAAACCCTTCCTAGAAATAATTCTAAAAGAGCAGATAAAGAGTTTTCATTTTTATTTTGTGGATCTTTTGATGCTTTTCTTTCTGTATTTTAGACTGTATACTGATACACAGCAGAATGAACATAAAACTTAACATCTCGGTCATGGATGCCAGGAACATGGCACTCTTTGTTCCCTGTGCTGCGTGTTTACAGTACTGTAGGACTACTAGATGCTGAGATCACAGGCCTGTTTAGCTAGCTTATTAATTTAATTTTGTGAAGAGAACATATGTTTGTATTGCTGAGTTATGTCAGGTTCTCTGAAGTACAGCTATAAATTAAAATTAAGCTGCACAAAAAATGAGCGTTTGTATTGTTTCTCTTCTTGTCTATGTCACACTCTCAGGGGATTTCCCAGTTACTCAGACAAATTATCAAGGTTCTACTGTAATACAAAATCTGTTGCAAGAAAATTTAGTGGGATTTTTTTTTCATTCTGAGACTTTTGGTTAAGCCACAGAGGCTCAAATGTCTATTTTTGTACTCTTAAACGTACTTGAATTTGTTGTCTTTATCATCCTCTTGACATTTTTTTCTTTCCAGACCTAATTACCTGTTTAGACAATGCAAGTCACTTTACCGAACCAGAATTCAAGTAAGACTGATTTTACCTGTTTCTTCCCCAGTCTCCTTAATGAAGTCATTTTAGTGTTTCTGCTTCGCTCTTTTACTCATACCTGATGTGATTGTCCAGAGAACTTAATAATTAAGGAGAAATAATTTTGACATTTGCTCTTCTCCTTCCTCTCTCTCTTTTTCTGTCTCCCTCCCATTTTTTGTTATTTATGTACAGTGTACAGTAGAACCTCGTTAATTTGCACTAATGCATTAGGACCTAATGTCTCATTCTCATAGAAAGAATATTGCTTTTATAAACACATATTATAGCAGGTATACACCTGAAATGCTGATATTCGTATTACACTTATTTACAGAGCACTAAACTATGAGATGCGCTAGTACTGACAAAGACATTTCAGAGTTCGGTGTGAATTAATGAGGTTCTGTGGAGACACAAAATGCTGTACCTTCTAATGGAGGAAACATGTAATTACCCTGTTTTCCTCTTCTCCATTTCCATCTAAAGCAAGGACAATTTTTAAAGCTGCAGGATATTGTGAAGTACTTAAACTTAATTTTTGGAGAACTCCAACCCTGACATTATGAAATGTTTCAAAGTGCAACCAAGTTCCAAAAATTGTAGGTTCTGGCCTTACTAAACATTCCCACTGTTTTTTGTGATACATACAAAGTTGCTTAAGCTGTTGTTGAACTGCAGTGAAAATGTTCACTCCAGTTCACTGTTAAATCTTGAAGATTGAATAGTTTTTCTATGTGCTGTATAAAACGGCGCTAGAACATGAACATAGGCTTGCATCAGAGATGCAGCTGTCTTGCCTCTTGCTTTTCATGAGCTAGTGATATTATCTGAATTTGGCCGTTTTTTTTCTGGTCAAAGCATTTCCAGAGCTATTATAAAATGATGAAACCAAATAGATATGCAGGTTTCTAGTTTATAAAATAAAACCCATTAATATTGGTACTTACATGACTTTCAATTTGCAGAAGCCATGCAGTATTTATAATATGCTGGCTTTATTATTGTATTCAAGCTGGAACTGTAGTTTCAGCTGAGCCTTTTTATGAACTTTTTCAAATATCTCTTGTTTGTTGTGTACTTGTCTTACTGAGTATTTTTTGGTCTAGTTTGGTATGTCTTCAAACAGGATATATCCTTAAACAGTGATATTCAGATGATAGCAATGTATTATAGATATTAAAAAAAAATCACTATTTTTTAAATCGTTATAAAAGTTGTAGTTGCATGCATGTCTACTTGATAATTTGTTCTCTTCCAGTAAGTATTGTCCAGCTGGATGTGTGATTCCTTTTGCTGAAATTTCAGGCACTATTCCCCATGGATACAGAGATGTAAGTAAAGATATGGTGGGCTCACAAATTCTTGTAAAACACACTCTGTATAATTAGAAGTCTCTTATAGTTGTCTGCAGTTCTGCTGCCTGGGTTCTGGAATTTGTACCCCCTAAAGTGAATAACCTGGTACTTGTTTTTTTGCACAGCTACTAAATGGCTGGCGCTTGAGATGTTGCCATGTCCAAGAAGTGAAGTAGTGTAGTAGAAACTCCAACATTTTTGTAAGGCCTGCTGAGAAGGGTGGATCAATCAAAATATAGTTTCATATTCCTGTTTTGGTTTTGTTGGCTTGCCCAGGTTGGGAAATTCAGATTTATAAAGAGAGAACCAGTTCTTTTAATGATACCATAATCCATCTCTTAACAGAGGCTTTCAGTGGTTATTTTTTTATTACAACATGAGAGATGAAATACTATTTATGCTCTGCAGCTATAAAGCCATTTGCAAAAGAGAATTAATACTGTAACATTAGTAGTTCTTTAAACTGTTAATTGAAGTCTTTAAAATGTACTACTTAGAGCACTACAAAAACCTATACACTTTTTTTTCAGAATTTAAGCATTTATAACTGAATTGCATACCTGCCATAGGTCTGGAGGGTATTTGCTTTGTTTATTTTAAAGTGATTATCATTTTGGTAGCAGTCTAGTCAAGAATTACATTAAATATTTTTGTTTATCTTAAAATACTTTGTTAATAAGCTGTTAGCTCTAGCACAGGTGAAAGACATTTTTAAGATGTTTAGTGAGCAAAAATTTTCATATTAAATATGAACCTGAAGTTTGCCTCTGATTTTCTTTCCACAAATACCTGTAAATCCTGTGGTACCTGCCTAAATAGTTATCCATAGGTAAAAATGTCACCATGTTGTAATTGTGCAATACGTTCTGGTTCACACTGAGACCTCACAGAGTGGTTGCGAGGTGATTTTTGAGGCTGCTAACAAGATGAAGCTTTTTCCCTGCCTAAGCTGTTTGCAACACCTGTAAGAGTTCTGCTTGTTGGGAGTTGTTTTGCCGAAATCTGGGAACACTGTTTTCTATGGAGGAAAAAGGAAACTTGAGAAAAGAAATACCCTGTAACTTTATTTTTGTCTTCTCAGAAGTCAAGTTGTGTGGAAAGAAATCAAATTGTCCAGCACTTTAGACAAAGTTTCAGGTAGAGATTTCTCATGCATCTCATCCAAATGATCACCAGCTGATTGCTGCTTTAAAAGTACATTAAGTCTTGATCTTTTTGTGTGTGACCCCAATGTCCATTTTCCTTGAGGACTTGGAGTGCTCGTTGCTGACATCTTCTGGTGAGCAGGGTGGAGAGAGCGGCGTCTGCTTCAGCATCCCACCTCTTCTTTTCAAGGGAAAGTAGGAACGGAAAGGGGAGCTGTGTCAAAAGTGAGATGTAATTCCACGAACTTAGAAAATTTTGGGTATATTTGGGAGGTGGGGAGTAGGATTAGTATGAAAATACTTAGGAAAAAATATGTTTCGAAAACTTAGGAGTAATTATGTTCCGAAAACTTAGAAATTATGTTTCAAAAACTCTTGCTGACCAGCTTTGTTTTGCGAGTGAGCTTGCAATGTAGGGGCATCCTGGCCTGCTGCACCATGAAGTTATTTCTAAAGAGGTCACAATGGAGAAAGTTGTTCTGTTTTTAAAATAATGTGAGAAAGAAAATAATCCATGAAGTCTTTGATCTCTGGAAACGACCAGCTGATCCCTTCTTAAAGAATTGTGGTGAGGCTCTGTAGCACCCAGTGGACTGGATGGCAGAGCAGTGCAGTAAATGTGTTTTGTAGCAACAGGTAGCAGCAGACGTTGTTTGGAGAAGTGATTGTTGATAGTAAATAAAAATCTGTAGTCTTCATCTGTTGTTTATGGACTTGGGCAAGTCCATGTTGGGATACCGCACTAGTAATAATAAAGTGAATATGGTTTCTGGAAGGTATTTTGGGAGATGCCCAGGTGTTACTTCACAGAAAGCTTGGGCCCACTCGATCTTCTAAAATTCAGGTTGATCTGAGCCTCGTGGGATGTGAGTGTGGGGCCACAGAATCACAGTGAGTCTGTGTGTTACCCCAGTGCTGCACGTGGCAGGACTGCCTCCAGGAACCTTGGTGCTTGTAGTGGATGGATGCAAACCCACTGCTGCTAAGCACTTTTTTGGAACTGGACTGTCTCTCTGCTCCTGAGCACTAGGATGTTTCTTGGTCAAGCCCCTTTGGCCTGGAAGGGTTCGCTTCCCAGCTGGAGAAGACCCTCTAGGCTAGTTTTGGTACAAGAGACAGCGGAATCTTACTCTGCTCACTCTGTGCTGTGCCTGAAGGACTTGGTGTAGTGGTCTAGTCCTGCTTTCTATGGCAAAGCTAGCCTGCAAGCCAGGGAAATCAAAGTATCACTGTGATGTTCGTTAGCGGGTCTGGACTAACAGTCTTTCAGAGAGAGAAGGGAAGAACAGGATGTCCTGCAAGAAGTTTTTGCGTGCCTAATCTCCGCTGGCCTGTGCAACCTAGGTAATAGCATTCCTTAGAATTAAATGTATTCATGTATTACAAACCCCAAACTGCATTGGCTAGAAGTTACAATATCTGCAGTTCATCACTCCTTTATTGTTGGAAAATGAATAAACATACTTTCAGTGTGATTTCTATTAAAAGGTTTCTTATGTATTTATGTATTCAGCTTCCTTTGTGTAACATAAAAGATTTATTGTAGGCTGAAAATCTGGCTGTCTGACCTTTTCAGACTGGTTCACCTTGCTGTTTGTTTGAACAGATTTGGTTACAAGAGTTACATTCCAAATACATCTGAGTGAAAATACAGTGAAATGCAGGAGCTTCTTTGGTATATTATAGAATTTATAAAAAACGTGAATGGTTTCTAAATAGCAGAGATAACAGTTGCATTCAAACAGTTTCTTAATGTAATCATAATAAAGACTGGAACTGGACAATGTAGCATTTACAATATAGTAGTGTAGTGTTTAATTTATTTACAATGTAATATGAAATTTTTCTTTTTCCCCTTCTTAAAGTCGTCATCACTTTGTATGGCTGGTGTTCACGCAGGCGTTGTGTCAAATACACTGGGTGGCCAAATTAATGTTGTAATCAGCAAGGGCATCACATACTATGAAGGCTCTCTGGCTAACAATGTCACCTCGAAAGTGTAAGTGTACTTCCTATATTCTCCTTAGCTTTAGCATCTTAGATCTTGGTAACGTCTCATTGTGGGTTTAATTTTAGATAGTGGAGATAGTGTTCCATGGACAGGTTCTCTTTGGTAAATTTTTCTTGCTTTGATGTAATTGTTTTACCAGAAATCGATAATGTTCTATGGGAAAATAATAATTTCACTGCAGCTTTTTAGTTGCAGGGAAGGGAAAATGTGTTTGTACTGAAAGCATTGCGACTTGGTGACAGGAAGGGTTACTCAATTGTGAAGTGTTTGTTTAGGCATATGTCGGTATGTTTCAGTGGCAAGCAGTCAGACAAGAAAAATAAATTGAAGACAGTTTGTTTCAACTTTCCTTGCTGACTACCACAATGAACATTTTATTATGTTCTCTGCAGGGGACCATTATCTACAAGTCTCTTCACATTTAAGACGAGTGGTAAGCATCGTCATATGTATTAATGCATGTTAATACTTTCATACAAATTTTGTGAGTGGAAATAAGTGTGCAAGTGTTATTTCTTAAGTTTTATTCTATTTGAATTTTTTTACTTAATTCCTCAGTAATGTATATTTTTGAATTCTTTTACTGTCTTGTTTTGATGGTCACTAATCATCACTGCATTTATACATGCAGTGATACATATATAAATAAGAATGCAGTATTTCATACTTAAGCCTGATCGTTTCATTGAGTTTCTCATAATCACACGTGTTTGTTGTGCTGAGTTAATGCTCTCCCTATATATTTTTAAACTATTCTAAACTATGCTTTGTTAGTCCTACAGGGTGCTTGTCTTGCCAGTTTATACTCATTTCTCTTTTAAAGTATTTTCCTAGTGCTTCTAGTATTTAGTAAGCTTTGCTTATCCGTGGAGAGTCACTCTTTGTTTATAATGACTGTGCTTTCTAGGTTTTTTTTCCAAGTTTACTCCTTACTCTTTACTGGTCACCTACTGAGAAAGCTAGCAGAGAAAGTTGAGGAATCATTCTAGGATTTCTATCCCCTTTTACTTTTTTTTTTTACATTCTTGGAACTGAAGGAGATAAATTACTTGTCTTTCTTGCTCTGGAAAGGCACCTCTTCTGCCTTGATTTATAAGTTGTGTTCCTTCTTGGCTGCCATGTTTTGTTTTGTGAATGTGTCCCAGGTTGCTAATTGATATAACAAGTATTGCCTTTTTTTAAAGCTTTACTGCTTTGCATGAATTTAATTTCTAATAACTACCTTTTTTTTCTAAATAAATTAGGTGTAATTTTCTAAATGGATGCTAGCTTTTCTGTAAAACACTTTAAATGCCAATTTGAATGAATAATGGAAGTATTGTGAAGACAGTGGACTTTCCTTAGTTTCTTTAACTGTTTAAATAACAATATTAAAAAAATTAACAAAAGCATTACATCTGCATTCCATAAGGATAAAGTTAAAAAGGAAATCATACACATACTCCTCAAAAGTAACCAAATATTTTCCCTAATATATAAATAAAAGTAATGCTGAATGGGAATATAAAGGCAGGAATCTATTGGCAGTTGTGTTTGAAGATGGAAATACACTGAAAAAAAAAAAATTAGAAAATACAATCCACATAATAGTCACATAATTTCTCTCCCAGACCTCTGTAAGAGCTGGAAGAAGGAATTGCATATCTGATGACTTTATGCATGGCAAATATTAAACACAGGCAGGGTTAGTTGGGGGGTTTTGTCTTTCAAAATGTGAGCTGATAGTATATAAGAAAGTAAATAAATGGCCTGGACGTATGAAGAGCTAGGACAAAATGCTGATCTAGACTTTCTGGATTTCAGTGACACATTTGAGAAATTATTCAATAAGTCAGAGACAGGTTAGATTAAAATGTATGTAGTTGGGTGGCTTAGGAGTTAGCTGAAAGAAAAACAGGACTTGGTGGTAAGCTCAAATGAAGTTTATCAGACTGCAGTGAAGTTACTCGTGTGGTTCTTCTGTAATAATTGGCTTCATGACATGGTACAAAATAGAGGAGTGTGTTATTAATGCTAGAGGTGTGGTCAGTGCAGAGGAAGATGAAGCTATTGTACAGGAAGACTTGGCTGACTTTGAGACTTAAGTAATAGAAATTAATTGAAGAATCACAGAGCAAAAGTATAAGGTTGGGTACATAGACTAAAGCATTTCTGTTTCAGACTGGGGTCATGTTAGATGGAATGATAGAGATGAGGGAAGGGGGTTCAGTTAGTGAGATGCTGATGTGGTCCTGTATGGTACATCCAATAGAGACAGCAGTCTATTAAGCGATCACACAGAACACTGGCAAAGTTTTGTCTAGGGTACAGGCCCTGTGCTTCCATTGAGGGATGACTGCCTGACCTTGTGCAGAGGAGAGCTATAGGGACACCTGCGGGGAGAGGGGGAGCTTACAGCAAAACGGAAACAAGGCTGAGTTGTTCAGGCTGGCTGGTGGCAAAAATTGCTCTCTACTGATATGTCTGGAGAATACATATGTGAGAGGGTAAAGATGTTTACTCTACAGAATAGATTTTAAGAAAGAGCAAATTGATATGAATTACCCACAAAGAAATCTAAATGTTTTTTAGCCATCAGCAAAATGTGATATGGGACAAAACTTTCAGTAAGAATAGTGACAAAAAAATACAACTCATTTCAAGGATGTGTTTGAGCTCAAGGCCAGGATCATGACATGGCTTCCTACAGTCTTTGGTGTATTGTTCAAATTAACATGAGACTGAAGTCAGTTTAAAACTCAATGAATTGTATAGACACGAAAAAGGAATGAATGATCAAGTAGTCTGTTTCCCATTCCTGTGTCAACCATATGTACTCTTACACCATGATAGCTTCCCAAAGCTTCTCTTCTAGTGCTCTGTGTAGATGCTGATTGAGAGAATTTCGACATTACTGTTGAACAGGCATTAAGTCATGGAATACTCAAGATCCCAAGTTTGGTTCGGGTATCACTTTTAGAAAGCAGAAGGTAATATTGTTATAGAGTAAATTCAGATGGGAGTTTAATATTTGCATGTAAAGTCTTAAACACCAAGCAGGTAAAATCATTCGGTAACTTGAATTTTCAGTTTGAATCCTTATCTTTTCTGTTGCTCAGGTTGCTATGGGACACTGGGAATGGAATCCGGGGTAATCCCCGATCCCCAAATTACAGCATCGTCTGTTCTTGAGAGGTCTAATGAAACAGGACAAGTGAACATTTGGAAACCTGAAAATGCCAGACTGAAAAGGGTTGGTCCTCCTTGGGCTGCATTTATTAGTGATGAACATCAGTGGTTGCAGATTGACTTGAATAAAGAAAAGAGAATTACAGGTAAGTGAATCTGATGTGGCTTTTAAGGAGCAGCATTGAAAAAGTTTGGTTACTAACATCCTTTTTTCCAGTGCTTGGTCTTAAAGTCCAGGTGACATGTAATTACCATTACAGCAAACTTCGTTCCATGTCCTAGCAAATATACTGACGAGCGTGGAGCTGAACAGGTGGAGTCTGATAGTAGGAAGCATCATGAGAATTTTTGAAGTGTTTCATATGGTTCTGTTGGAACCTTGATGCTTCTGTTTTCCTACTTATAGTCTCCCTGGAGGTGCAAACCCATATCGAGTCAGATCAGTCTGCTGGTACCCCAAGATGCAGGTGGACTGACTTATGTTTCTAGGTTTACCCTACTGCCCGTCATGGCCGTAGTGAATCCAGCAGTGGAGATCAGAGCAGTTGCAGTGCAATATGAGATAAGCGGCAGATAGAGTAAACCAGCTAGCAGACTCCCCTTCACCTCCTTGCCTGAAGTGGAACTTGGGCTCAGAGTTAGGGATGGTGGGCACCTCAGGAGTCTGTTGCTCTTTCCCTCAGCAAATGGACCAAACATTGCAGGCTGCAATCAGAGCCCGGGTTAGGCTCTGCTTCTTCACAGATTGTGATGGACCTCCATCATGCTTTCAGTCACTCTGTTTATTTGGAGAGACAGCTGGAGGTGGGCTTTCCTAGTCCACTCTGGATGGTTTGTTTCACATTTTGGGAGTTGGGCAAACTCATCCTTAACTGTTCCTGTTGGTTGCAGCGTAGCCTGTGCTTAGCTGCGTAGTGAAGCACTGAGGCATTTGCATTTTGGGTTTAACCTCGGGGTAGCCCAGGGAGTGGCAGTGCAGCTATTGTATCTTCTGTGCTGGCATTAGTGTTTTTCTATTTTGATTGAATTGTTCAGAGTTGATTTGCTTTGCTGTTGTTAATGGACATGATTGCAATCTCACTTAAAATTGTAGTGGATTAGGTAGAGTGTTTCATAGAATCCCAGGCTTTAAAACTATTATGAAACATCCTCTTTTGATCAGTTTTGGTTTCTCTGTTTTTTCAAATGCGTGAGTTGGTCTCTGTAAACTCAGCTGCACACCCTGCTATCAGCAGCTTGGCTTCCCGTCATCAAGCAACTTGGATTTACGAGCAGCCTTTGTTTTTACCTCCCTGGGGACTATTTGGATTTTACATTACTCCTCTAATTCCTGTGCTAATAAGCTTTTACAAAACAGCTTTCCTGTATGAGTCCTTCTGCAGCAATGAAGTGTCAGCTTTAGGAAGCTCAAGTTCTTTCCATGATGCTTTTAGGTTGGCAGTACAAAAGCAGGGAAGAATGGTGCTCTCTGGCAACTGGAAACACAAGTGGGCCATAGGCAAATGAACAGGCCGTTTCTATCAAGAAATGGGGGAAAAGTGCTTAGCAAGTTTATAGTGTCAGAATTAAAATATAAAAGTAAGAGAAGTTATTAATAAGTTTCAGTCGCTGTAGACAGTTCAGACCCTAGCACCTTGGATGAACTTTTCAAAATATAACTGGACCAGTGGAGATTCTGACTGTGTAACTAGGGACTCAAAACCTAATCTGGTACCAGTTTTTTGTCTAACTGGGCACTTTCATTTTCACAGGTATTATAACTACTGGATCAACCTTAGCAGATTATAACTACTACGTCTCAGCCTATAGAATTTTATACAGTGATGATGCACAGAAGTGGACAGTATACAGAGAACCTGGCATGGATAAAGATAAGGTAAATATACCACACATTTTTCTAAGTGTGTTCTGTGGACATTTCACAATTAGAAATATGACTGATCTTGGTACAATGAGGAAACATTAAATAATTTTCCTTTTCGGTGTTGTTTTTTAATAATAAAAAGCATCTATGCAGAAGAAAACATGAAAATTCTCTAATATGTAAGGATTGAAACAGTTTTGAAGTTCAGAGATTATTTTTATTACTATTTGGGGCTGGGAATATTCTATACAAGAAACTGTTGTTGCCCATGGTACTGTGGTAGCCAGTGGTACCGCAGTCTGGTACTATGTCCCTTTAGGAATAATCAGATTTATCATAGAATCATAGAATGACATCAAGTCCAGCCGTACCTGTCCCCTTATTAAACCATGTCCCTGAGAAGCTCATCTACCCGCCTTTTAAACACCTCCAGAGATGGTGGCTCAACCACATCCCTGGGCAGCCTGTTCCAGTGCCTGAGAACCATTTCAGCGAAGAAACTTTTCCTGATGTCTAGTCTGAACCTCCCCTGGTGCAACTTACGGCCATTTCCTCTCGTCCTATCAGTCTTCACTTGAGAGAAGAAACCAGAACCCACCTCACCACAGCCTCCTTTCAGGCGCTTGTAGACAGTGATGAGGTCGCCCCTCAGCCTCTTCTAGGCTACACAGCCCCAGTTCTGTCAGCTGTTCTTCACAGGACTTGTTCTCCAGCCTCTTCACCAGCCTTGTTGCCCTTCTCTGGATGCGCTTCAGCACCTCAATGTCCTCTTGTAGTGAGGGGCCCAAAACTGAACACAGTACTCGAGGTGTGGCCTCACCAGTGCTGAGTACAGGGGCACAATCACCTCCCTGGTCCTGCTGGCCACTCTGTTTCTGATACAGGCCAAGATGCTATTGGCCTTCTTGGCCATCCAGGCCACAGCTGGCTGCCAGTCAACACCCTCAGGTCCTTCTCTCCCAAGCAGCTCTCCAGCCGCTCTTCCCCAAGCCTGTAACGCTGCATGGGGTGGTTGTGTCCCAAGTGCAGGACTCAGCACTTGGTCTGGTTAAACCTCATCCTGTTGGTCTCAGCCCATCGATCCAGCCTGTCCAGATCCATCTGCAGCGCCTCCCTTCTGTCAAACAGCTTGGTGTCATCTGCAAACTTGCTAAGGGTGCACTCAATCCCTTTGTCCAGATCATTGATAAAAATATTGAACAGGACTGGATCCAGCACTGAACCCTGGGGAACACCACTTGTGACTGGTTTCCAACTGGACTTAACTCTATTTACCACAACTCTTCCGACCCAACCATCCAGACAGGTTTTTTTTCTTTTTCTTCTTTTTTTTTTCCTTCTTTCAACATAGGTTGTATGTTTCAAAATGAACGTTTACATTCTTGTACTCATGTTGTTTTAGAATAAACATTAGGGATTGTATAATTTTCCATCTTTTATGTTGTTTCTGTCAGTCCTGCTTTTTGACAGAATACTGTCAAAAATACTGTTTCTTGTATAATAGAACAGCCCTTGCAGAGGGGTGTTTTCTTAATGAAATGATCTGTTCAGATTGAAAATGCTTTGCCACACAGAAAAAATACCTACTGTTAGCGGCACAGTCATATTTCCCCTGTGTTTACAGTTTTGTAGTATTTAATAGACAGTAAAAATGAGATTGTTGTCCTATGTAGCCTTACTGGTGGTTCAGATCAGCTTTTCTTAAGCAAATGAGAGGATTCTAGGTAACCTGACTGCGACTTTTTCTTAAAATTCTTGGATGTGATTTACCTTACTTCCCTAGACGTGTGTTAATGCATATATGTAATAGTGCCTAGTAACCATGTCAGTTTTTAGAAACATGTCTAAAGAATGGTAGCTCTTTAGCTATGTATTGGGTTTTCTTCTGTTTACTGTGGGCTAAGAATGTTTTAAAGTAGGCTGAGGTGTCCTGTTGAAGTGAAAGGCAGAAGTATCTTGCTTGTTAAATTAAGGGGTTTTCGAACACTGAACATAGTCACAAGTAGGAAACTTTCCTGAAAGGAGGAGGCTTTACTGTTCAGAATGTTCCATTTTCCTTGAACCTACATATGAACTAACAAGACCGTTAGTCTGAAGTATTCCAAGGGGTGGGGGAAGAGTCAAACCAAACAGCAGCTTTTGCTGATTTTAGTGCCCTCTTCTGGCCATGAAATAAAATGCTATCTAGCAAACCGCCTAGATTTAGGCTTCGAGTTTAGTTTGGTTATTGTCTTAGAAAACGTTTGCAACTGAGGACTCTTAATTTGAACGTATTGTTTTTCTTTCAAGTTCATGAAATGAAACCAATTATGGAGCTTTAAATTACAGGCACAGGTCTCTTTTTGCACTCTATATCATTATGTACAGTGTCGGAAGAATCATAGGTATCCAGGGAGTGCCAACTGTAGCTAAACATTGGAAAAACGGTTCCAGTGTGATTGATCTGAGACTTCAACATAGCAGATTTTTCCTCTGTTTGGCATCTCACTTGATACAGCTTTGCTTTTGGATGCATATGCATGCAGGCTTTCTTTCTTTGAGGCTTACATAACTGCACACCAGACCAACCAGGAGGTGCTATTCCCTATTTTTTTGAAAGATGTTTGAAATTCCTTGTTTGTTTTGTTCAGGAGACTTGAAGCTTTTCCAAGGCTTTCCTGTAGTCCTCTTAGCAGATAGCTTCTAGAGATCTGTCAGTACTCAAGAAAATCTTCTCTTAAAATTTTTACATATGAAAAAGAGAGGAAAATGCTTGAAATTGGGGAAAAATACAAAGTTGCAGTGTTGGAAGACTTTTGTTTGAGCACAGAGGCCAATGGAGAGTTTGATACATGGAATATGAAAGCGGTTTCTCATCAAAAAAATTGCTTTTATTGAACTCAAAAGCAGGGTTTTTTTGTGTAAAAGAGGATTGTGCTGCAGGTAGAGTTAAGTTAGTATCATAACACTTGACATCAAAAGCTTGATTAATAAAACCCTGGAATAAAGAACTACTTTAATCTTTCTTGAAAATACTAGTTAGTGTTAATGATTCTTGTTGCCATTGCTGTTACATGCTCAGCCTCAAAAACTCAAAGAGAGATTAACTTTCAGTGTTGGGCATCTATTTTCCTGATCTGTATCTTCTGCATTTGCTGCTCAGGTAGCCAGATGAAGTCTGCAGCTTCTCTTAGTAGTGGCCACTGGCATGGTGGGGCACAAACAAGGATGTGCAGCAATTTGGGCTGGGCACATCCTCTCAGAGTCGCCTCTGTATTTGCTTCTCATTTGCAGCTTTACCAAAACAAATGATTCTCTGGTGAGATTGGTAGCCACAAGCCTGTCAACTTAAAATAAATAGGTGAAAAAAATAACTGTGCTAGTTTAGGGGAATTGTGGCTGTAAATTGGAACCTGTTCTGTGTTCTTGCCATGTCTCGTTAGACTGTTAGTAGTTGGGAGACATGAACTGTGAGTGCTTTGTATTATTCATTTATGTCCAAAATAACACCATAGACTTGGTTAACAGTTTGATACTGTTACTTGGGTACATAAAAATGAAAATGCTGATTACTAATTTAAGATGGAGAAAAAACAATACACTCAATCATGAGGTACTGACTTTAAATTATAGTGATTTATTTTTCCATGCCTAACTAAATTGACTTGTGTGTGTGTCTGATCAGTCAGTGCTTTCAAATGTGAAGACAATGCCTATGTAAGAGAAACTAGAATTCTTAAGTTATAGTAAAGGGGGCTTGTGTGTCTGGGAGCCCTGGCGTGGGTCCCTTTAAGGTCCCTAGGATTGTTTAGGGGTCTTGGACTTTTGAATGGATAGTTTCCTGGAATAATTGTTTTATTTCAAACCTGTAGGGATACTCTAGTAATTTTGTTACAGAAACTTATGATTGCACAGGAGTGCAATACAATAATTTTTATCTTGTGTATCAAGATTGAAACAGCACTGAAGTGTGCACTGATCACAAGTGTATTATACCCCTTGACTGCTCCGTTTTATGCAGACACATCAGCTGTTTCACTGTACAATGCTTGTCCTTAAGAGTGGCAAGGTGCTCTGTTTACCAAGTGGTGTGAGTAAACAGAAAACTCATTATAATATTTGTTTTTCAGGCAAGTGATATAATTCTGTTCTGCATTACGTCTAACGTGATTTACAGTATCTGTATCAGTGCTTTAAGAACAAACATGTTAGTTACTGTCATCTTTGTGCTGACAGCAAGAGCTGTATTTGCAAAGCCAAACCCCAGCTGCTGTGCACTAACAAAGGAGAGACAATTCACTTCCTATCCAAAAAGCTGATACCAAACCAGTCCTCCCAAGGAGGACGATGAGATGGCCAGCTGGGTTCCAGTATTGGGCCTAGTTTCTGTATTGTTTCAAGCAGCTCTGTGCAAAACCTGTAGTTGGCTCTAAGTTTGGCAGTGAGCTTACACTGCATCATACCAGTGACTCTCCACATAGTGCTTTGAAATTTCAACCAAACCGGTTCTTTGTGGTCAAATTTTGATGAGTTCTTTGTGTGTGAGGACCAGCAGTGAAGGACCAGCGGTAGCTCATCCTTTAAGAAATCTGTGCCCTTCTCTTCCAGAACTGCATGGCTCCGTATGAGACTCTGAAGACAGAGTGAGCGCATTCTGAACCTGAATCGTTTTATTTCGCTCGTGGTTCAGCCCTTGCAGACAGCAACCAGTAGAGGGCAGTGTGATTACATACGTGACTTGTGTTTCTTGGGCATTTCTAATAAATGCAATGCTGAAACTATTAGGCTGTGTGAAGGCACCACTGAATTCCTGCATCACTGTCACAACTGTTTGCTATAGATATTTGAAGAATAAGTGCAAATTAACAAAAAAAAAAGGACCAAGTTAGAATTATTTTTTGCCATAAACATGGGAGATGTCTTTAACAGCAGGCATTGCCTGGGGAACATCAGTAGTATATCACATGGTATCTTTATTCTGATGTAAGTAGTTGCCTGCATACATGTACACACATCCCCCCAGCTCCCCACACACCCCCTTCTTTATTTTATTTAGTTATTTATTTCATAGGGCTGAGTGAGTGGAGATATGCAGGCAGCAGCACCTTTCTGGGGTGAATTTTGTAGTACTCTTTATTGCTTATTTTTCTTAATGAAACATCAGAATTGGTTGTAGTTACAGAAATGCAACAGAAACACAATAACATAATGTTTGTCTCTTCTTCCCCTCCTCCCTCCTTTTCCAGATATTTCAAGGGAACACTGAATCGTACCAGGAAGTTCGGAATAATTTCATCCCACCTATTATTGCACGCTTTTTTAGGATCAGCCCCTTAAAATGGCACCAGAAAATTGCGATGAAAGTAGAATTGCTAGGATGTCAGTTTAGTATCGGTAAGGCAACTGAAAACTTTTCAACTGTATAAAGACAAGCAGTGAAATAATTTGTGAAGGATTACATGGTGGATGTATTTTCAATGAGAAAAAAGTACTTCCTATCTTGCATGAACCTTCTTCCAAAGTTTTTACACTTAGGCATAAACAAGATAATTTAGAAAATAAGAGGTTCAAAAGATAGCAGTCGCTTGCTTTTCATGTCATTGATTCAGGGCTTTGTTTTCCTCATTATATAACATGAACAAAACCTTTAGAGCAAACTGTCCCATCTGTCTTCTGGAAAACTAGCACTTCAAAAAATCTGTTTTAGTAAGTTCTTTTCTTCTACAGGCCGTGCTCCTAAGATCACCATGCTGCCACCACCACCTCAGAACAAGAATGATGACAAGAAAGATGACTTCAGTGAAGATGTCATTCATTCAGTGAAGACTTCGTTGCAGCCAGATAAAACAACTTTTACACCTGAAATCAAAAACACGACAGTGACTCCAAGTGTAACCAAAGGTATTCACAATTTAGCAATATTTTCACAGATAATAAGTGTGCTTTCTGAATTTGAATTTTCTCAACACTTTACTATTTAATTATAATTATCAGTCTCATATATTAAGTTTCATCTTTCAAAAGCTGTTCAAACCAAGTTCAGCTTTTCATTACTGAACAAATTTTGTCAGAAGGAAAAGCTGCCACCTGGACTTCCCTTGAGAATTAATCACATGTAACTGCTTTGTTATTTAATTTGCTAAGTTGTTAGGACAAAACATTTGACGTAGCTGATCTTTTATAGAGCAGTCATGTTGGCATGAAATTCAAGAACATCACCTGGCATCATGATTTTGGTTATCAAAGAAAATTGTCAGAAAGTGGAGCAGGAACACTGCAGATAGAGGCATTGGTGAAGTGTCCTTTGGGATGGTCTTGTGCCACAAGCAGACACGGCATAGGCTGATTGTGATGAACTGTTAAGGTGCTGTAGTATTTACTTCTTATAGGAGGTTCACCTTGAAGCGGTTGCATATTCCTGGGCTCTTTTGATTTTCCTTGTTAATAACAAAATACATTGTTCTAACTGAAAAATTCTTACTTATATTAAAATACATGTTGATTTTGATGAAAAAAATTAGCAAAAACTCCAGCTGTGCGTACATGTAGAAGAGCTGCATGTTAATTGCCATTTATACTGCAGGAGCATTGAGAAGAGTAGCTTAGCTGGGGGATGGCTCTGTGAGATAGACACTAAACATAAAAAGTATATGATTTACCCAAGTCATTTTCAAACTAAAAAGTGATTTCTGATAAGTTTTCTGTCTGACACTGCTTAATTTAATGGCTTTCAGATGTGGCATTGGCAGCAGTTCTGGTTCCAGTGCTGGTGATGGTCTTCACAACTCTGATTCTAATCTTAGTTTGTGCGTGGCATTGGAGAAACCGGTAAATGAACAGATTAATGAAAGTGCTTTAAATGACTGTTACCCTGGTGTGTGGGAATGCAGTGCTGCATGTATTGCTATGGGAACTGCATGGCCACACTTATGGATGGATTCTTTTTTTTTCAGAATTGTATTCTCTGTGAGAAAATGTTCACTTGAATAGCAAGGACAGTGAGAACGGCTTTTTTTCTAACTTTTCATTAGAAGTGCTTTTACTGAAAACTGGTTTCTCCAGGACCAGCAGAACGGTGATGGCAAGCCCAGGTTACTGGTGCTTATACTTTAAATTTGAGGACCAGTTACAGCCAAGGTGATAGTTGCTGAGCATTAATTAATGCATCTTCCAAAAAGCAGATGTCTCAATATCCACATATCTTATTTCTTGTTTTCACAGCAAGAAAAAAATGGAGGGAACTTACGATCTACCTTACTGGGATCGTGCAGGTAACGAAATGGTTTTATTAACTCCTTTACTTGACATTTTTGTTTTGATGCATATTTCTGATTGCAGTAACACAAACAATTTCCACTACCACAAAAGTTTCTCTAATGTTAACTGATGTAGGCAGACTGAACACTAAATTTATTTTCTGGACAGACTTAATACTCTGAATTTTTTTGAGGAATAGAAAATGCCTTGTCTGCCCTTAAGAGAAGAGTTGTCAAACTCATGGCTCCAGCAGCGTAACGCGTGTCACACTCTGCACACGTGACCAGCGCTGGCAGGAGTGCAGGGGCAAGGAGCTCGGCGCTGCCACCGGGTAGAAACAAGGTGCTGGGCTGGATAAAACAAGGGGGAAGGCTGGATTCGGCCTGTGGGCCGTGAGTTTGACACCCCTGTCTCAGAGTTTACAGTTTCAGGGGTTTTCTTAGTAAACGAAGTGTAGAACCTCTCAACTGAACAACATGAGGGGAAAAATCCTTTGTGAGGAAAATCTTTATAATTGATATTCATATATTTGGTTCTGGCTTTTTGTCCTGAAAAAAACCTTTCATCTTTGTGTACAAGGTCTGTCAGGTTTTGTCTTTCTTCCTTGCCCTAGTAGTCACATGGGATTGTTTTCAGCCTCTTCTAGGCGTTTTTCTGTCCTACTGTCTTGTGCCCTACTGACTTTTGAGAATTCCACCAAGCAGCACTCAGCAGGTGTCCTGAAAATGCCTGTGCTACAGCACAAAGTGCTGCAAGAAGTTCTTCACTTCTCTGTCCCCACATTGGAGATTTCCATGTCTGTGTGCGTGCTTACTGGCAGCTTTAAGTATGCTTTATCCTTTACACAAGAAACCTTTTAATGACCGCATTTTTATTTATTACATGTCCCTTTCTGATAGGTCACAGCATTTCTGTCTTGGAATATTAGACTCAAAATATCCTATGATATTTGTCAGTGATGGATGTCCAAGATTTTTCTCCTGTTCACTTAAATGTTCAGTATACAGGTCTATTTTAAAAGGGAATTTGGCAAAACACAATATCACAATATTGTTGCTATGCTCCTTTGAGGAACCTCTGTCTGTCCCCTCCCACAGGCTACCTCAAAATTTGTTAAACAATGGACTTCTGTTTTGAATTGTCAGTTTCTTTGGGCTTACATAGAGGATGGTCTGGAATGCAATATCTTAATGGAGAGCAAAATTTGAATAGTTCTGGCTCTGGGGGGATATTCAGGTTTTTGCAAAAATTCACTGATCAACCTTTTTCAACAATGTTAGTTAGAAACATGACACTAACAGCCAGAAACCACGTTAATGAAATGTACTCTAGGTTATAGCTGAGATGCCTAAAATGTTATGTAAATATTCGATTTACAAAGTGGACTGATGCTTTAGGATTTTCTGTGTTGTACTTCGAGTTTATTAATGTGATGAGTAGCCCCAACGCTGCTGCTAGTGGATGTTCAGGGACAGCTCCACTAGACTGCAGCAGTTCTGCAGGTGTTTGAAGGGGAGCTTTCAGGCAAGTTGATTTGGGCGAGAGTAATGTTGTCACCTCTGAATCTTCAGTCTCCCAGAAAAAGTTAAAATACCTTGTAACTTTAGAGCCATGCAAATACTGGTAACTGAGTTGTCTATCTGCTACTACAAACTATAGGCTGTGGTGTAAATATACTGTAGTACCTTAAAATACAGCATTTATGCATTCTTGTGTGTGTGTGTTTTTTAAAATCCATGTGAAGGATGGTGGAAAGGAATGAAGCAGTTTCTCCCAACCAAATCAGCAGAACATGAAGAAACTCCCGTACGCTACAGCAGCAGTGAAATTAGTCACCTGAGACCAAGAGAAGTCCCAACAATGCTGCAATCAGAGTCTGCAGGTACATTTTTCAGCTTTTGTGGGCCATGTAATAAATATATATAGCCAAAAAATGTC
Source organism: Tapera naevia (assembly GCA_033556795.1). Classification (NCBI taxonomy): domain Eukaryota; kingdom Metazoa; phylum Chordata; class Aves; order Cuculiformes; family Neomorphidae; genus Tapera; species Tapera naevia. Next base: position 2,481,418 of record JAUMJJ010000300.1, on the reverse strand, counting down.
AGGAGTTTGTCTACATATAATTAGTTCCTGTTTGTTTTGGGGGACAGAGGACACGTGAATAGTTCTGTGGCTAAGTGCATTTCTTCAAATGCAGACTATTTCAAATCTGTTCTTGGAGTATCATAAAAGCATGTATTAATAGACTTGATGTGCTGTGGATAGACACTTTCCCAAGCTAATGCAATAACTACAAGTTTCTTTACAGTGTTTAAGAGCAAGTATAAGGGCTGAAGCGCTTTTTGGTTACATTCTCATGCACTGGAAATAATCTCATCCCATTACCTTTACTCAGAAATCTGTAATGTGGCACTTAGTTCCTTACACTGACTGTATAAATTAAATCCTTTTGATCTAGAGAAGGAGGACTTACAGATAACAGCCTATGCCCTTTCCTTGGTGAACCAGTCATTAAAGGAAGATGACATGACTGGGCTTTTGGTTCTGTGCTGAGGCGCTGATAGCAGAAATACGCAGGCGTGCAGGAGTTACGGCTCCACAGCAGGCAGAATTACTTTTCTCTTTTTGGCTGTTTGTCTGTTTTTACCCAGCTGGCCAGGTTTCTCACCTCCAGCTTTTGTAACTGTTGCACTAAACCATCATTGTCCGTGTGCAGGCTTCCCCCATCAGAGGGAAAAGCTTCAGCCCCCAGGACCACTCTTTCACAGTATCACAAGGTTGAAAAAGACCTCTGAGTTCATCCAGTCCAACCTGTGACCCAACACCAACGCCTACTTGTCGTTTAAACCACGGCAATAAGCGCCTCATCCAATCTGTTTTTAAACACCTCCAGGGACGATGACACCACCACCTCCCTGGGCAGTCTATTTTTTATCCAAAGCCACACAGGATAATTTCATTTAATTCTCATTTTGCAGAGAAGAATGTTTAGAAAAACCCTTTGTTTTGAGGCAGGTGCGCAGCATGGGAAATACAGCTCACAAGAGAAGTATAAACATGAGAAACTGGGGTGTTGTGGCTATCGCAAGGGCTCTAAAAGTTGGGCGGAAATGACTTTTTCTAAAGCAATAGGCACTTGCAGACTGAGATGAACCACTGGTTTGATCTAGTATAATAATTTCCATGACACTAGAGGCAGGTTGTATTTAATACGATGCCACTGTAAAAAAAATTTCCATTAAGAATGTTTTTATTTTGTTTTGTTGGGGTTTGTGACACAGAATATGCTCAGCCACTGGTAGGGGGAGTTGTTGGCACGCTGCATCAGAGATCAACCTTTAAACCAGAGGAAGGAAAAGAAGCGAGTTACGCTGATTTGGACCCTTACAATTCACCTGTACAGGAAGTTTATCATGCTTATGCTGAACCACTACCTATAACTGGACCAGAATATGCAACGCCAATAATCATGGACATGTCCAGCCATCCCAGCACACCTCTTGGCATTCCTTCCATTTCCACCTTCAAAGCTGCAGGGAATCAAGCTCCTCCACTGGTTGGAACATACAATAAACTCTTGTCTAGGACAGACAGCACATCATCAGCACAGGCGCTATACGATACACCAAAGGGGCAAGCAGGGCCAGGTGCCGCCGAAGAATTGGTGTACCAGGTACCACAGAGTGTGCCCCATTCCACTGGGAGTAAGGATGAACTAAGTTAGCTCACAAGTAAGGTAGAATGATGGCTTGTTTTTAAAAGCCACTTCCAAAGAGCTGACAGTTTTATTTTTTAACTGCATTGTTTTCATATTGTTAGTCTTAAATAATACAATGTTGAACCAAAAGATTTTGTACTGGGGGTCTGGGAAACCAGTAATTCTGTCTTTCCTTAAGCTGTATATATTATTACAGCTTGTCTCCTGCAAAATCATGGGCTTTATTACTACTGTACAATTGTCTTTCAGACATGAGAGAAGAACTTTTCAAGATTAGCTTCAGTAATTCCTAGATGTGAATGATAAATCAGGAGAAACCCTTTGAAGTACGAAAGCCAATAACTTCTTGCTAATGGTACTACTTCTGGGGGGGGAAAAACCTCCAAAACCCAAACCTCCTAACTTTCTAAGAGCTATTTGTAAGTACTGTAACTTCTAAAATTTTTTTCACCCTATAAAATGCTTGCACAACATTGGACTTTAAAAACTACAATGAGGACTGATGGTAAAAAAAAAAAATCCATTAATTGCATGGCACAAAAAATAATTTTGAATTCAAATTGTGTTATTTCAGCTTCTGTTCACAGGATTAGGAATCATCAGCTGTGTGTTCTTCAGAAGGTTCCCACCATTTTTGTTAGCTTTCCAAAACTAGAATCTGCTGGCTGTACAATCTGTTTTCTGCCTCATCTCCTTAAGTAACTCAGTCTTGTTCCTTCTGGGGATCCAGGAGGCACAAGACTAAGTCATACAAACAAAGTACAGTGCAACTGCTTTTATGTTTTTCCCTACTAAATAGTGAAGGCTACTCTAAATAAACATCTGCCTCAAATTCAGACTTGCCTGATGGTCAGTGTGCGAGAAGCATCCAGGTATTTGAGGTGACTGAATCGCGAAAGGTTCTCCCTGTTGCCCTCCACAGTATCTATTGTTTTGCGTTAAGATGTGAGCATATACAAAGAAAGATATGTACATACTTTTGTGAGTGCTTAAGGAAGCACACAAATATTCGAATGGTGCACAGTTTGTGTTATACATGCATTTAGCACATATGGTACGTTTTAGCACAATTGAAAAACTTTAGCCTTAGGGCCTAAATAGATTTGCAAGAGAACCAGTACTGTTCCAAAGAGTGTCCATTTCAGAAGCATGTAATGGAATTTGTATCCTCTGAATGTTACCATGTTCTCTGCTGCAGTCAGTCTTTTTGTTTGTGATAACATAGACTAGTTGTAGCTAGGTAATCATGCAATGAAAACAATTTGGATGTTGTATTTGCCATTTTTTTGTCTTGTTGGAAACAAAGCACAGCTTTTTTAACTGAAGTAGTAGAAAAACCCACAATAAAAATGCTTTATTTTTATTGCAACAGCACTCTTTCTTAAGAGGATGCTGAATTAATTTATACATGTGAAGCCCCCTACCTACATGTTAGCCCAATTTTATGGACTCCACTGACTGACTGTTTCTATGATGTAAATCAAATCAGCCTTCTTTATTGCCCTGGATCCTTAAACTAGGTGGAGAACATCCAAATAGAATACTAAAATACTGTTCAAGAGGGTTGCCACCATGTTTTTATGCCAGTACAGTATCCTAACTTACCACTTGAAAATTTATTTGCACAAGGCCTATATATAAACTCAGTAATCTAAAATTACTTGTGGCCTGTTCAACACCTACAATGTGTTGAACCTACACACTCTGCACTATCTTGAAACCCAATTCTACAATTTCTTTGATCATTCATTGAGAATTACTATTTTTGTCTTTCAGAACTGGGTGTCTAAACCTAAATGTGAATGTAAGTAAGGGTGGTATATAAGACCCATTAATGACAAAGAAATTCCTGCCTATAGTTGTACTTTTGATGTTACTGCAACTTTTTCTGCTTGATAAAGCTAGTCTGCAATCTTTGTAGGTTTTCTTAAACAGGTAAATAAGTGTGTTCTTACCCATGGTCAGCCTTTGAAATACAACTTTGAAATGATCTATCTGAACTGATTTTATTTGAAAGGGCTGGAAGGTTGGTTGGCATCAAGATGTGTCATACTTATTGCAGCCAAGTTGAGAATGCAGAGGTTTCTTAAATTGCAGAAGTTTAGGCTTAGAAAAATTAATCTACCATAAAAATAAATTGTGTTCAAATCAGTAAAATTAACATGCTTGGATTTAATTTTTATCATAGGCCAGGCATGGTAGAACTGTGAGTATACTCTAGGCTAGGATGGTGTTAAGAAAGAAACAGTTTCTCTATAGTGGATTATTTTTTAAGCAACCATAATGCAGTTTCATTACCTGAGCAGAATGAGCTGTTGACTAGAATGGAAGTTTCAAAGAATTTAAATCCCTTTTATGAAAGAAATCAGCCCCAAGCTTTGCTCCCTGCTTTCAACTTTGAACATGTTATCTGCTAGGGCTAAGAAGATCAGTTAAGACACACTTAAGATTAGAGTTTTCCTGTACACAGTACAAGCAGAGGTACATTTTAATGGGTCTTTATTACATGTGAAGACATATGGATATAAAATACTTTTCAGTCTTGTTTGGCTTGAGTATTCTCCCAGAATGTATGTTCTTACCTCAGCATGTGTTGTAGTTGCTCAGTATTTGTATATGTTGCTAGAACTTAGACTGTATAAATAGTGAGGGGTTTTTATATGTATGTTAAAAAGTGTTTTAAATAAATTGTACATAAGTATTACTTGGTGTGTTTGCACCTACCTTATTAGCTAAGTCACTTCTAGTTTGGAAATGTAGGGGTTATTTAGGAGTTACCATACTACAGCAGGGGTTATTGCCCTGCCTCCAGGAGTGACACTGTACTGTTTCCTGTCCCTACCCCATCTCAGCTGGCATTACAAGTACCAAACTGACTCTGACCAGAACTCACCTGGTGGCTGCAGTCTGCTGTAGGCACCAGAGGTATTTACAGGAGGGACCTTCCCTGGAGTCACCTGCAGAATGCTGGCTATGGAGTCCTGTTGAGAAGCTAATGCACAGCACAGGCAGCTGCCCTCTGTTACTGCAATAAGAAAGCCAGTCTCTAGTCCACTATAACCAATTGCTTAGATACAGAGACAACACCCTTCCCACCCCAGTCTGCCCATCACCTCTATACTGGTATAGGGGCTGCTAGTTTGATTTTCAACTAGGCCACAGCTGTTTTCCAATTACTAAAAGAAACCCCTGCTTTTGCTTTCAAAGCTTTCCACATCATCATCTTAATTCTAGTACTGCAGTTACTAGAACCAGGAAATCATAATTACTCGTCTTTTGCAAGTACAAGGTTAAAATGGGATCGTAAATGGCTTAGTCTTGTGCTTGTCAAACTGAAAAGTCTTTGTAACATTTCACTCAGCCTTCTCCTCAGGAAACAAATGCCAGCATGGTTACAAGCATCCCTGCTTTAGTTAGCCAGTGTTGTAGAGACGTTGTTCTCCAATGGGACAGCCATATGTGTAATGCAGAACAATTACTGTTTCCGTATCTTTCTGTATCTTGCTAAACGTATGTTCTGCATGAAACATAAATTACGTGAAGTACTGCTAATGCATCGTGGGCTGTCTCAGCTTCATGTTCAAGTTTGTCCACATCTTGGATGATGGAGAGGAGGGAAAAAGAAAAAAGTGGAAGTGTTTCAGGAGCAGAAAACACCTCACTTAGTCCTTAGTGTGCATAAAAATCTCCTGACATAATATTTTTTCATTACTTTCTAACAAGTGCTGTACAGAAATAGTGAAAGACCCTGAGAAATATTAAAAGACCAAGTATCCTGTTCACTGCACAAATAGGGCATTATTGTCATTACATGTGCAAAAAAGTGTTTCTTTTCCTTTTGCAAGGCAGCAGAGATGGCTGTCACTAAAAACTTCCAGCTGTGCTGAAAACTGACAAAAGTTTCAAGTTTTAAATGCCTTTTTTTATGATCAGAATTTAGTTACTGATTATACAGTTTCATAAAGTGAAAGTTCTGTGCCTCTGAAAGCCAATCAATGGTATATTTGATTATCAATTATTGTTTTAAGGAAAAGTTTGAACAACTTCCAAAGCTGACTTTCACTGGACTATCACATACAGTGGTAGATCCCCCTCTGAGAAGGGCTCAGCTTGCTGCACTGTATTATTACTGAACTAAAGGAAGTGAAATAAAGCTTTCTCTCCTTTATCTCCGTGTGCATGCTTTCCTCCAAAATACCTGACCAGCTAGAGCATAATGGAAGATTTACAGGTGAGTTCTTCCTACTGTATTGCAGTGGGAAGAAGCACTGAGTTGGCTTCCCTTCACCCAGCCATCAACTCTTTTTTTTTTTGTGGTAAATAAATAAAAAAGCCTGAAGACTCTGGTTTTTCAAGTTTTGCTGAAGTTAGCCCACAGCAGATAGGCTGACCACACAGAAAACTTCAATTCCTTCAAGAAACTGTAGAATCATAGAATGGTTTCAGTTGGAAAAGACCTTTAAGATCACTGAGTCCCTAACATTGATCCACCCTGCTAATTAAGTCTGCCACTCGACCATGTCCCCAAGTATGACATCTACTCTTCTTTTAACACCAGCAGGGATGGTGACAACCACCTCCCTGGGCAGCCTGTTCCAATGCTTGACAACCCTTTCGGTAAAGAAATTTCTCCTACCATCCAACAGAAATATCCCCTGGTGGATCTTGAGGCCATTTCCCTTGTCCTGTCATTGGCTACGAGGGAGCTAATTTTTTTAATAATAAAATGGATTTGTAAAAGCTCCATAATTAGTTAAGGGTATTGGTCAGTGCAAGCAAAACTTAAAACTACAGCCTCTTTGTCAAGGCTTCTTATTAATCTGCTCAGGAAAGGTAAGCAGGTGGAGGCAGACAGAGAAAACAAGTGCAGTGGAACAACTCTCACAACATATGTGTATATTAATAGTTTTGTTTGCACTCCTTGACCTGTCATGACTGTGAAATGGTACAGTTCTGTTTTCAGTGGAGGTTTGTACTATCAACATAGATGGAACAGTTTAAAAGGTAAACCCTGTTTCAACACTTAAATGACATTTCTTAGCTACCAAAGTAATGAAAAACTATGGTTTGCATTTCAAGAATAAAAAGAGATAAAGTTTTTCATACCAATTATTAGGAACAAATGTGGAATGGCTACAAGAAAAGAATAGTGGAAATTTAAGTGATGAAGATGTTTAACAGCTGCTTTTGTAGTTTAGTTTAAGATGAAAAGGCAGACAACTTTCACATCTACCTCCAAGAGGCAATAAAGTAATTAAGAGCCTGATGCAAATAAACCAAAACGGCCAGTGAGATTTTATGCTCCTTCACACCTCAAAGAGAGATAAAACAGAACCTTACTTTTAACAGTCATCTCTACTCTACCATAGTAAAATTTAAAGGAAAGATGAAAATCTGACAAACCACAGGAAAACTCAAGTAAAAGAAAAAGACTAAATCCAGCGTGAACTGTCACACAAAATGCACTATAAATGGGCCAGAAAAAATAAGAACAAAGGTCTGTCTTTTACAATTAACTACTGTTCAAATTCTACCATTCAAGCTAAGAAAGGGTGTTCTAAAGATGACAGACTCTGTGGAGAGGAGCAGACAGGTACCACCACAGCACGTGAGTAGCAAAGAGACACATCCTATGAAACCCAGGCAGCACTGAAATCAAGTTTAAAACCCAAACTAAAGCCTTAACCATGCTGAGACAAAGCAGACACCAACACCACAGGAACATACAGGGTTTATTGCGTCTCTATTTGTTTTGTCTTAACTTAGATTATCTCTTTTTTTTCATTTGCTGCAGTTGATTTGGAAATAGAAAAGCCTTTCTGGCTTTAGGAAGCTCACTGTAAGCAGAGGAAATCTATCTCAAAGTCCTACCCCGCAGAAGATTCCGTCACAAAGCTGCATAATTTGCATGGGAACTGGAACAGGAATGTGTAATTTACATTCACTGTGGTCTTGTAGGTAATAGTGCCTTAATCAGGAGTGCATACAGACATGAAAATAGTGCCTCCCTTGAACTGGTATTTGATGTCTTGTTCCATCTCATGCCCCAACAGTGAAACTTTGTGATTCTCAGGAATCTTACTGAGATTCAAGATTTGTTTTTAGTTCCTGCTGTGAACACAAAGTAAAATTCTGTATCAGAAATAACAGCATTGTAAAACATGCACAAAAATAACTCATTTGTGTATGTAAAACAGCTATGACTGATAGAATATATTCAGGATTGCATTTCCAGAAGAAAAATGAGAATATTCTCCAAGACACTCAGATAAAATACTGCAAACAAGACTCTACATATATCTTCAGGTTTGACAATGACAATTTTGGAACAAAAAAAACGATACTGAGAAAAAAATTAAATCCCAAAGGAAGTCCCTAAGCCATCAATATTTAAAGGTAACTTACTCCAATGCCCAAGACACATGATTCACTGGGTGAAAAAAATTTGCATTTTTTCAGTAAAGCTCAAATAAATGTTTCATAACATTAAGAGATTTCCCAGCTGCGGTTTCATGCAACAGAAAGCATTGCACTGGTCCAAAAAACTCATTCATTAAAAAAGGTAGCCAGAACAGGGTTCATTGTTCTCAGCCCACATAAAAGCATTTTAGCTATAATCCTGTAAAGTCCTCTTCCTTCAGACAAGCGGGCAAAAGGACCTCATGTTACTGTCCTCAAAATAAATTGCTCAGCATCCTGTCTTAAGTCATATCTGGCACAACACACCCCATATAAATAAGCATGCACCACATATTTACAATACATTATAATGTTCAACCCTACTAGATAAATCTCATGATCTTAAATTATTCAACAAAATTATTTCACACATTCAAACACGAATAATAGTTCATTAATCACTAGTGAGCGATCACTAGTGAAGAGCTTTCCAAATACTGATAAACCCTTCAGGTATAACACAGACAAAAAACAATCTCCCCCGTCCTCTGCTCTTGCATCCATGAAGTTTCTAAGGCTTCAAGTGAAGCCATCCTCTCTCTCAGCAGCAGCCAGATCCCAACATAATGGTAGGTCCTAATTTTGCAATTAGGTCAATGCAGGACAGCTTCCATATGGATTGCAAGGTCCAGCACGCAACTGGGTTAATGAGGTCTCAGAATGTGCCCAGGCTACGTATGGCAGGGGCTGAACATACAACAGGCTCCAAGGAAGCTCTGTTGTAACTTCTAGAAGTTTGGGGTCGGATTTTTTTTGGTGTGGTTGGGTGAATGGTTGTGGGGCAGTGTGGGTGGGTGTGTGGAGGTGTGGGTGGGTGTGTGGGTGCTAAGTCCTGTTTGCTTTTTATTATCACTCCTTTCATGCCTACCTAACACCAAACCTTTCCTTCCTAGCCTGGACAGCCAGCTGCCCACCTGAGTATTTTACTTTCCTGGAGGTATTTATAAGCACGTATTGCATAGCTGTAACAAACCATGGGGCACTTTGTTAACATCAAACACTTAAACCACTCCTCCAGCACCATGGACTTGCAGAATTTATATAGAGAGTTCTCTTCCAGCCCAGCTTTTTGGTAAGCCCACAAACACAGTTTGTTTTTGACAGTTATCTCCATTTCCCCAAATTAAATGGGATGAAAACCCAGTACTTTGATTTGAAAAACTCCGTCTTAACAAAATTTCAGTTCAAATCAGATTATAAGCAAAGATGCTTCAGTTATGTTTTCACAGCAAAATAAAAATGATGCTTCTATGTATATTTTATAGCATTTTTTCAACACAGTAGAGGAAGATGAAACCATATACGCAGCGAATTGCTCTCCTACATAAAGCAAACAAAAATCCACTGATTATTAAACCAAACTTCTCTCATAAAACTAGACCTCCACTGGCAGTTCTTCCACCCCAAACAGTGGCAGATACTAAATTTGTCAGTATCGAGACTAAAATCGTTATCCATTATTCCAGAAGTTTTAACACTTTTTGCATCTGTACTAGATTTTAAACTCATGCAATAATGAAACAAACAGGCACACGATATCCAGTACTAATAAAGGTGCCTGTAAAAATGAGTTTCCACTGAGTTAAACTCAAAGGCAACTTGAAATACAACTATTACTATTTTCAGAACCACAGCATATTTCCAAATTTGCCTTTTCATAAGGCACGTGCACGACTGAGTTAGCATTAAATAATTCCAATAATTTTTTTCCCATAAGTCACGACACCAGATCTCTAATTGTAAAAAAGATACCCTCCCATAATCTCAGCTGTAGATGATGCTTTCACTTTTTGGTTTTCTGTAGTGCCAGCAGAATCTGGACACCAAGACATACAACATAGATTGGTACAGCAAATCTTTTCTTAGTATAGCTGACCTTTTTCCTTAACATGTATCTGTGCATTTGAGACACTTATTCTTCTGTCAGTCTCCACCACCAAGGACTTCTGTGATACACCAGTCCGCAGAACATGTGCCCAAGTTCAAATGACTACGTCCAACTATTTACCAGTTGAATCCTCCTTCGTAAATGGCAGTTTAACTGGTGACATATTACGTTGTTGGTATAAAAAGAGAGAACTATGAAGAAGCCGTTTTCCTGTGGGAACAACACTATTATACTTCAGTATAGGGTTCTTTCTAAGAGAAAGTAATTAGTTGTGAAACCTCAGACTTCGGCAGGATCTTGGATGCAGGAGTTCTCAGAGCCAGCAGATGGACATGTAGGAGTTCCAAGGAGCTGTATATCCAATTTTATGCTACTCAAGCAGTTTTTTTCCCCGTTACATTTTGCATTGTAAGAGAAATATTTGACAAATTCACTATTTTCAGGTTATGCAATTCAAATACAAATATTTTCAGAAGCTCTTCATTCATGTAGTTCAAAAAATGCTTACCTGGCTTTCCTTCTTGCCTGTGTTCAGCCTTTGCTTGAGTATAACCTCAGATGGTTTACATCTCTTCTAAGCATAAAGCTTTGTATAGAACCAAAGAGAAATGTAACATTAAAAAAAAAAACAAAACAGCGAGTTGATTTTCCTTAACTGATCTTTTATAGATAAACACATGCACAGAGAATGTACTTACAATACTTGTTTATATAGTTATGTAATTCTTTTTCAAGGTACTTTTACAAGCCCTTATTTTTACATAATTGGTGGAAAGCCAGCATGTGTAACCACAGGTTTTCTGTGCAAACCAATTATTTAAAAATAACACTGTCTTAATCACGTTTTCTCCAGCGCACTTGGAAGATTTTTTTTGCCACAAAGTGAAGTTTATTTCTTCATAGAATTGACCACTCTATGGAAACAAAAAAAGTGCATTCTATTACCAGCTACTTTGAGGTTCATTAGCAAACTAAGACCTTGATTGTATAATCTAACTATGCAATGGTAAATACCTTAAAAAAAACTACTGAGTCAAATGAATTCTGAATGTTGGTTATTCTCGATACAAGAAAAATAAGGTCTGTTACTTTTGTATCAAGTAAGTGAGGCATTATTGAGCTCAGAATATGACTATTTATTAAAAAATGCATTTTATACTTCCATTAACTATTATCAAAATACATTACTGTACATCTTTTTATTAACATAACTATTTTGCACTGAAAACTGTATTCAAAAGGACTTAAAAATATTTGAAGCACAGACTTTCTATTTTTTTTCTGCTAGAGCAGGAAAGTGCAAATGCCTGGCAAATGCAAGGATCAATGCAGCATTTTCCTCTCAGGCACTTCATTGATCAGTGAGGAACACACATGGTATGTGTGAAGCAAGTTGGAGGGAAGCAAGCAGTGTTTCAGGCTTACAAAACAAAATATTTCCCCCGATTCTGTTCTAGTAAAGAACAGACAGTGCCCAAAGGTGCCTCTTTCATAGAAAGGCAGCTGGAACAGCTGAAATGGGTGCAGACGTGTTGATTTAGTGAAAAGAATCTCAACCTAGAAATATATCAGATTAGACACAGTGTATTGAGTGGAATGCAGCAGTCACATCGTATCATCTTGCATTTGCCTTGGTTTTACTGACTTGTGTTTACTGTTTCCTAGCTCATGGACGGCGTTGGAAGCTGGGACTAAGCTAGATGGAACCAGTCGAAGTTGTTCTTAAGTGACCAATGTTGCCCAGTGCTACCTGTGATATGAGGGTTCCTAGATTTCCTTTGACAGTGGCTGTTCATACACAGAGGGTCTAAACAAGCTGGTGACCATACTAAGAAATGCACAAACAAGTAAAAGAAAGGGACTGTACTCCATTCACACAGAAACAGTGCTGAAGCAGGTTTGATCATAGAATCGATTGGTTGGAAAAAACCTTTGAGATCGAGTCCAACTGTACTTGTCCACTACTAAATTGTATCTTTGAGCACCTCCTATACCCATCTTTTAAACACCTCCAAGGATGGTGACTCAGCCATCTCCCTGGGCAGGTGTTCCAGTGCCTGATAACCCTTTCATTGAAGAAATTTTTCCTAATATCTAATCTGAACCTCCCCTAACACCACTTGAGGCCAATTCGTTTCATCCTATCAGTTGTTATTTGGGAGAAAGACCAACACTCACTTCACTACAACTTCCTTTCAGGCAGTTGTAGACAGTGATAAGGTCTTTCATCCTCCTCCAGGCTAAACAGCCCCAGTTCCCTCAGCCGCCTCTCATACCGCTTGTTCTCCGGCCCCTTCACCAGCTTCCTTGCCCTTCTCTGGATGCGCTCCAGTGCCTCAATGTCCTTCTTGCAGTGAGGGGCCCAAAATTGAACACAGTATTCAAGGTGTGGCAAAATCGCCTCCCTTGACCTGCTGGCCATTCTGTGTCTGATACAGGCCAAGATGCCATTGGCCTTGGCCACCTGAGCACACTGCTGGCTCACATTCAGATGGCTGTCAACCAGCAGCCCCAGGTCCTTTTCCTTTGGGCAGCTCTCCAGACAGTCTTCCCCAAGCCTGTAGTGGTGCATTGTGGTGCTGTGGCCCAAGTGCAGGACCCAACACTTGGCCTTGTAGAATCTCCTATCACTGGTCATTGATCCAGACTGTAACACTGATCCCACACTCACTCAGATCTCTTCTAAGGCTACAAGTACCACCGATTCCCATGTGGGAAACTTGCCAGCCCTAGCACTCAAGCATGAAGTGCCTGGTATGTAACAAGTGTCCCCCTGGAGGTTCAGGTGGGAACGCTGCTCACAGCTGCCAGGTATGTTGGCAAAGGACACCTGGAGAAAGTGCCAGCTGCGAAGAATGCCTTCTGGGTCCAGCAGGATGAGGCAGCGCTTTCAACTTAAAGCCATTCCCCCTCATCCCATCCTTACTTGCCCTTGTAAAAAGTCCTTCCCCAGCTTTCTTGGAGTCCCTCAGGCCCAGCACCTGCAAGCACTCTGCCTGCCCCAGCCCTGCTGCAACCACAGCCTGGCCCCTGACAAGGAGATAGTGACAGTGTCCCCTCACCTCAAGGGGCTGGGGACACCCATGCTGTCACACGCTGTGCCCACCTCCTGCCCAGCTCCTTGAGGCCCCATTGGTTGCAACGAGTGATGCCCCCGCCCCCACTGCTCACCAATTGGCTCAGCCCCCCGACAATCAGCACCAGAACCCACCCTGCCCTGGCAAGAGCACCAAAGAGCCAAAGTTTTCCTCTGGCTGGGTGAGCCAGCATCACCATCACTGCTCAGCTGGGTGGGTTAGGACTCTAATTAGCCAAAACACAGACACAGTGGCCAAACCACTGGGGTGCAGGAGGACGGGAAGGGATCCTACTGCCAGAAACACTGGGAACAGGTAATCTGCAGCTCAGCTCTGAAAGGTGCCACACCACTGGGGAATGAACATCACATTCCCACAGCTCCTGAATCTCTTGTCATTCATCTGACAAAACTGAGCTTGCAGGGAGAGGATGAAAAGATTCCAGTTTCTTCTCCACTGTTATGTCCAACCCATTAAGAAGGTGCAAGTTTTGGACAAGGCCAGCATCCGCCAACCACTGCTTTCCTAGTACAAGTGGTTTTACTCTTATCACAGTGAAATCTAAAGAGCAAATGTGATAAAGACTTGGATACAAAATACTTGCCTTTTCCATCACATTCTAAGGAAATCATGCTCTGTCTGCCTGTACCCTCCCTACCCCCCCCCCCAATCAACTTTCAAGTAACATTTGGCTGAGGAAAACCAGCCAAGATGTCCCTGATGTTATAGCTGTTAAAAGTTTTGTTAAATCAGAAGTAAACAAGACAGGGTAGACAATGTTACAAATACACAGCTAAGGCTACCTCTACATAAGGTTCCTTCCTTAACAGGTACTGGCTTACCCCTTTACAAAAAAAGTAAAGCCTAGGACTCAAAGCAGGGACAACTCAACTCAGTTTGGTATGCTCCTGAAAGTGTAAAATTATACACACATCCCACCCACCCCACCACCGCAGGAAAGGAACATTTTTTCCCCCATTATTGAATTGAGATCATTATGGGAAATAACCTTTCAACAGCTGCTTAACACTTAAAATTACACCTGACACATTCATACTTCATTTCTTTCTATGACATGATCCCTATCACCTGTTATGTAGATATGAGAATTCCTGACAAAACAAGTTAGTTTCAGGGCAAAACCCAAATTAAAAAACTTATCTAATTTTCTTACACTGTGTGACACATTCCATTTCAATCAAAACCCCCAAAAATGCCCAACAGGCTTGTGCTCAGTATTCTAATTTTCTTATTTCAATTTGAAAAGCAACTCTTGATCTTTTCAGTTAAGACTTGGCTTTTCACCGGTTGCCTGAAGTGAAGTTATGAACGTAGAAATCTTGATGATAAATTCCTCAAGCTACATCCTAAAACCCATTGGCAAAATTACAGTTTCTACATCTATTAAGCAATTCTTGTATTAAATTCATTTTATCAGTAACAAAAATATGCAGAGATAAAATCTTATCTGTAGCTTTACTACTTAGCTCATCAACTTCTTTCAGGATCAATGCCATTTTTTGTTAACTGCAAAGCCAGAAATGACAGTGCATGAAGGAAGCTTGTTCAAAGACTTTGTGATCACTGGTGAATCTCACGTGAGACGGGGAAATGGCAAGCTTAAAATACAGAAATCTGACTAGAAGCACAGGATTTTTTCTTTACCAAGCTTGGCAAATAAAAACCTGTGCTTTGTTTTGCTCAGTCAAAACAGGAATGGGTGACAACAAAATTACACATGAACAACACTGACGTTTGTCAGTCCTGGATTCTGATGGTTGATCTCCAGCCACGTCTTATTAGTCATTGGAAGGTAATGCTATAAAAGTTCGTATATGCAGAAACCTATCTATCTGCTTTATGGGCCTTCTAATTCTTGTAAAGCATTAGTGATGACTCACTGATTATTCTTGTATTATGTTTGCTTTTAGTAACTTTAATTTAAAGTAACATTGCCACACTCAGAGCACTCAAAACAACACACTGAGCAGAGAGCCATGGTAGAAACTGAAGCAACGACCCTCTTTCACAAAACTGACAGAATTTCAAAAGTCACCTACTGTCTAAATTCTGTTTGTAAAGAAAATTCCCAGGAGGAGCTGAACTAAGACATAATGGCAAAAGCACTCATGCCACCGCTTGATTTGTCGATTGGCTTCTTTTTTGGCTGTATCTCATTTTGTCAGCCTCCAAAACAGACAAACTGGACACAGCACTACCTCCATGTTCTTCCTGCTCCCTTACCTTTTCTACATTCCTGTACTTTAACTCTGCAGGTAACTCAGACCCCCTACATAGGTCAGAAGCATAGCAACTCATAAAGACATGCTTGCAGCACACATTGCTTTCAGTAAACACCTGAGAGTTGGTCTCAAACTCCTTCCAGATGTCCCCCATTGGGATGGCCCAACGCAGGCCAGCAAAAGCCAGCCCATCTGGGGACTGTTTATTTATTACACAACTGTGAAACACACCCTGCCACCCACCAGGATGAAGCCCCACTGGCTCTTCTTTGGCATCCAGTGTTCAATTGCTGCTTCCGCCCAGTATTGGGGGACGTGGTCCTGTTGTCCTCTGCCACCATGACAGATTTCTTGGCACATCCACTGTGGGGAAGAGTGTTATTAATTCCAGATGTTATTGTTGTCCTGAGCGGTTGTGAAGCCTCTCTCTGCACTGCCACATCTTACCTTAAAGGCAGTGACAGTGCCTCGGCACACATCCCCAAAATGTTAACTCGTTATGATAGCTGGGACTATGGACAGATACTACTTCCTTCCTTTTGTATTTTAACAGCTCTGGATTTTTTTTTTTTTTTTACATATCATCTTCTGATGTTTTCAGGTTCACTGTCACTAATAATACAATCCATAGAAAGCCTAGGGATTCATATAAGTTATCTGAGAAACCTCAGGAATTTTAACCTAATCTTAAATCCTGAATCCCCTCAGTATTACAGTTGGGTTAACATAGCTGTTAATGGGACAGCCTCTCATTACATGCAGGAAACATCATGGGGGAAAAGACAAATAACTTGGGGTAGCTGGATCTAACACAATAGAAAACATTTTTTTCACAAGTTTAGTTGTTTTAGTTTGAAAAGGATCATTTTAGGCACTTTAATGCAAAGAGACAATGGCTGCAATTGAGTGGGAGTATAACTAAACAGCCTTTATTCATCTTGCTGTATGTTTGCCAACAGAATATATATGCAATTAGTTTTTTCTCAAATCAGCTCTGTCTCTTATACCATACCACTCCCAGCTGATAAAGACAACACCTTTTTATCATGTGACAAACAACCACTCTCTCCTAATTTTAGATCTAAACTTAAATCCATACTGGTATGCAATCTCTCTTTACATGATGAAAACTTTCCAAGCCCTTCCTTCCCTTAACTGCTGTCTTTGATTCTACTCCGGTATTTGTTTGATTTATCAGAGGAAGGAGAGAAAGTTTTACACTGTAACGCATCATTAAAATACATGTCAGCCCATCCAAATACTATTATTAATCTCCATGCAACACAGTTGTTTAAATAAAATTTTTCCAGATTCTACAGGTCTGTGGTCATGCTAATCTGTTTCACATGAAGGACTTATCCTTTTATTTTTAGACTGGATGAGTTAAGCAAATGTCTATGTTTAGAACACGGGAAAACCAACCAAGGCAGACAGATACTGGATGTACATGGATGAAACTGGAAAGCCTGAAAAAGACATGGAAAAATTCTGTAACTGAAGTGCTACTGAAATATCCTGTAACTCCTGCTTCACTTTTATGTCTCTCTACATGGACATATATATATATATATACACCATTAATGAAATTCAAACAAGTTTACCCAGTTAATGGATGAGGGAAAGGCTGTGGATGTGGTATACCTGGACATTTGTAAAGTCTTTGACACAGTTTCTCACAGTATTCTGCTTGAGAAACTGGCTGTCATTGGCCTGGACAGGCACACCCTCTGCTGGGTAAAAAACTGGCTGGATGGCTGGGCCCAGAGGGTGGTGGTAAATGGAGTTAAATCCAGCTGGAAACCAGTCACGAGCAGCGTTTCCCAGGGTTCAGTGCTGGGTCCAGTCTTGTTTAACATCTTTATCAATGATCTCAACGAAGGCATTGAGTGTACCCTTAGCAAGCTTGAAGATTGCACCAAGCTGGGTGCAAGTGTGGTTCTGCTTGAAGGAAGGGAGGCTCTGCAGAGAGATCTGGACAGGCTGGATCAATGGGCTGAGACCAACGGGATGAGGTTCAACAAGGCCAAGTACAGAGTCCTCCATTTAGGTCACAACAACCCCACTCAGTGTTACAGGCTTGGGGAAGAGTGCCTGGAGTGCTGCCTGGGGGAGAAGGACCTGGGGGTGATGGTTGACAGCTGGCTGAACATGAACCAGCAGTGTGCCCAGGTGGCCAAGAGAGTCAATGACATCTTGGCCTGTATCAGAAACAGTGTGGTCAGCAGGACCAGAGAGGTGATTGTGCCCCTGTACTTAGCATTGGTGAGGCCACACCTCGAGTACTGTGTTCAGATTTGGGCCCCTCACTACAAGAAAGACATTGAGGTGCTGGAGCGTGTGCAAAGGGCGGCAACGAGGCTGGTGAGGGGGCTGGAGAATAAGCCCTACGAGGAGAGACTGAGGGATTTGGGGTTGTTTAGTTTAGAGGAGGCTGAGGGGAGACCTCTTCACTGTTTACAACTACCTGAAAGGAGGTTGTGACGAGATGGGTGCTGCTCTCTTCTCACAAGTGACGAGCAACAGGATGAGAGGGAACGACTGCAAGTTGTGCCAGGGCAGGTTTAGACTGGACAGTAGGAAGAATTTCTTCACTGAGAGAGTGGTCAGGGATTGGAACAGATTGCCCAGAAAGTGGTGGAGTCTCCATCCCTTAAGGGGTTTAAAAGATGGGTAGATGAGTTTCTTAAGGATATGGTTTAGTAGGTAGACAGGTACAGTTGGACTCGATGATCTCAGAGGCCTCTTCCAACCTTATGATTCTATGAAACCTAAAGGAAACTAGCAACCACAATTAGTACAACAGTTTTTGGCATTAAAATACAGCTCTCTCTTCTACCTCCCTCTAATTTAGAAATGAGATTTAAACTACATATATGTTTTTCATAATAATGGGATCTTTTCACCTCCAGATATTTTTACTACTGTTAGAACTCCAGAAGATAATATGTTCCCATGTGTAACTGCCATCTTCAAAATTACAAATGAAAACATATATTAGAAAAACCCCAAACCCAGAAACTTATATCCCATTTAGCTCACCTGCATGAGTCCAAATAATTTTGATTACTAACAAGAAACATTTGTCCAGTTCTCCATTTATTAAATATCCACTCCACAAAATAAAAAAAATTGCAATAAATAATGTCCTCCTTTATTTAATTGTTCTAGAAAAAAAAGATGGGAAAAAGGAAAGAGAAAACCCTGCACTTTCCAGTACTTTAAGCATCTATGATATCAGTAATTTTAGTCCAACAAACCTCATTTCTGACACGAATCTTCCTTTTTTTTGAGACTGAAGGAAACAGGTAAAGTTCCATCAGCTCCAGGGATTGAATATATAACAATAATGCACAGTAAGGCTTTAGATGCAAAAAAGGAAGCGGTATTTTCCTTTGAAAGCAAAAAAAATGGGGTTTCTAATATTACACTATTTTCTGAAGTGCTGACATCTGCAGGAGTTCAAACACTTTTAACAATTTTTAGATGCCAAACTATTATAAACAATGGCAAAGTCTTCTATCGCTTAGTGATGTAGCACTCACAGTGGTGCTGTTGACTCACTTTCTAGGTACAGCTCTTTATTTCATCCAGTAATCTTAAACCTGGACATCTTTGTACTGAATTGACAAGTCTACCTAAGTTAATCTCTCACAGGAAAAGGCCCACTTACTGTTGGTAGACGTATGCTTGGTAGATAAAATAATTAGAATTTAATTTTTTAAAGTTTTATCAAATTGGGCTTTTTTCCTTTGCTCAAGATACGTAATCTTAATACATAAAATTGAATGTGCAAGGCAAAAGGAGCGCTGTGCCAAAGACACAGTACTGGTGAGGACACTCTAGGTATTTTAAAAGCAATTTTTACCTCAGTCAAAGTGCAACATCTCTAGTTCCTTCATATCTCTGCTCTCCAAATCTCAGTATACTTCCCCTGATCAGTCTGACTTTATGTAGAGTCAGAATAAATTAATTCTAAATCACACTGGATTTTTGTCTGGAATCATGCTTCCTGCCGGTATCAGCAGCTGACAAAAGGGGCCAGTCCCCTGAGACATGCCACAACAATCACATTTTTTACTATCTTTCTGTTATATTAGGCCAGTCCTTCAGCCAGGGCTCTTGCTCCTGTGTCAGCCCCTGCAAAAGAGGGAATAAGGCAGCAGCAGCAGCATAAATCAATTCCAATAAACATTTCATACAGGTAGAGGAGTATTCATCAATGTGGTCACTGAGGAACACATCTAACAAAATTTTTTTGAAAAGGTACCTTCATGTAAGCTCTGGCACAAGGGACAGACCAAGAGCATGGCTATAGCACTGGCACAAAAAGCAGCATAAGGAGTTTACCAAAACTAATTGTCCGTCCTTTTGAGCAAGGCAGATTCCATCTGCTGGGAGCAGCTCATTAGAATTGCCATTCTCATTTTGGGCAGCACAATCCCAAATGACAAGACAGACGCTGCAGAGCTGCTCAGTGTTAACAACAGGAACTGCTGAAGCTCAAGCAGCAGCTTCCAATGACACTGTTTGGAGGGTACAAGAAAGATGTAAGATGTGTCTAAAGCTGTGGCAAGATGAAAAAGACATTTTGGTTTATAAAAGAAGACTTAGGCAACATCCAGAATAACAGAAAGAGGAAGATTTGTTTGAAGATAGGTTTTCCCCAAGGAGCGATCTGAAGACAATGTACATTTCAATAGAAGAGGTTCTTGCACAAACCTCTGGGAGATAATAAGCGAACTGCAAGCATTTCTTGCTAGACTGTGTTTTCTAAATAAGTTTTTTTTTCTGGTGGATGCTGAGTCACTGAAATACATACCTTATATTTCAGTCTCCTTTTACTAACATTTTTACCAGATACTTCATGAAGAACAAAATCAGTGACACTTGCACTGACTTAACCACCAAGATGACATATCATTTCCTGGAAGTCAGTTTCTTCAAAGATTTAATAAATAAAAAAAAATAAAAAAGAGAAAAAGAAAGAGGCTCCTGTGGTCCGTTTGGAGCCTGAAATCCTAAGTTCAGCTTTGGTAGCAACTCCCACCAAGGCTTTCCCCAAGGCTGCGTGGGATTACGTTTTCAAAAGGACTTAAAAGATTTAGGAGCATGTCTCATTGTTAAAAATGATTTAGACTAATGAGCTTCAGCATTGCTAAATGTACTGCTTCGTGCTCTGTCTTGTCCAGTCCAATGAGGGGCAGGGTTCTCCCACAGCTCCTGACACACTTCAGTGCAAGGGTCTGAAATATTGGAAACCCACTTCTACAGCCTTCCGATGGGGGTGACTGTCCCCAACCACAAAAAGCAGACAGGGATACGCACCTTACCCCAGCAGGTCAGCATAAACTATCGATGGAGTGAGGCTGCACTAACAGGTTGGGCTGTGAACCTGAGCAGCACCCTTTCTGCTGCTCACGACACAATTATGAAGAAGAGATTAAAGGAGACTACCTTCTGTGGCTTCAAACAGATCCACCGGAAGCCCTCTGTCAAAGATCACAAGCTCCTGAGTGCCTGAGACATTTTTAAAAGCCGACACGGGTGCCCTAGCCAGTGGCATGCAGGCCCCCTCTCCCACATTCCCTTCTTTTCCTCTGCACTGTGATTTCTTTGTTTTAGTGTGGAGGGCTTTTTTAGGGGAGGGGAAGGTAAGGCAAACGGAATACTTATCAAAAGAATTAATTTAAAATATTTTATTCTATTTGAACTTTTGCAACAGAAAAAAGATTGTGAAAAATCGGATGCACCATGATCTACTTGACCTACATTTTTCAGTGCTGTTCCTACATTTTGTGAGAGACTAGAAATAACTTCTAAATGTGTGAAACTGATAACCGTGTTCATAAGCTGCAGTGTTTACTTTCTGAAAGTGAACTTGACAGATTTTCTGATGCTTTATTTTCTATCGACAATAGGTCACCACACTACAGAAATAGGGGCTTGAAAGGGGAAGAGACATTTCTTGTCACGCAAGTGTCAACTTTTGTGTGAAAGAGTGGGGTCAGTAGGAGTGTCATTGTGGCCTAATAGTTATATTAGGTAGACATTTCTGCTAAAACGTTTAGCATGAAAGGAATTTTTCAAGTCTTCGATTAAATCATAATTTTAAAAATGCAAGTGTGGCAATGACAAAGGTGTCACAGAAGTGTCACAAAAGTGTCTTGATGCCTTCCAGCTTTGTAGGTTAGGCTCAGTATCTAGATAAAAACAATAAACTGTGTTTAATCAAACTCCAAATTCCCTAAAAATGCCCTGTATTCAATCATAAATCAAGTATCAAACTGTGATAAATACGCCACACTAAATTGGTTGTTTTTTTTCAGGACATCTGAAAAAGGTGTATAAAAGCTAAGCCAAGCCATTCAGCCCATGCATGTGGCCCACAAACAGATTTTAGCACCAATTTCTAGCAGCTTAAGCTTTTTGTTGGATCAAGATCTCACTTTCAACCCATCCGAACCCCCATTTAAGTCAAGAGAAATACTGTCTGAATTAAGGGCTGAGTAAGAAATGAATAGAGACCCTTACTTTTGGACAGAGCCAAATTATTTCATTGCCATTCTAACCCACCATGCTATCTGTTGTTTGAAGCTCATCTCACTAGTTTCTTAGGAAACAAATTTAGGAGCACATATACATTAATAAGACTGCAGCCTCAGGTAAGTTTGGGTTTGGATGATGAAATAGCACTGCTCCTTCATTTGCTTATGTTCACCAAACCTGTTACTGAAACAGACCCAGAGCTCAGAGGAAAGAATGAAAGGTCTGTGCTGCATGTCCTTTGTTCACAGCACACCTTTGCCTTTGTTCAGAAAGACAGGAAACATTACTTCTGAAAGTACGTCTTCTTTTTTCTGAGCTTTAAGTGGATAGCAGTTATGACAAAACCTGTAAGGGTTGCTGCTGTGCCAGAAACCATGTAGGCAATTCCCAGGAATGGGTTGCTTCCTCCACTCCATACCACGGTTGAAAGTATCACATGCTTCCTCCCCTTGAATTTGGTAACAGGGAAGTCTGACAGAAGGATGTTAAGGTTTCACTAACAAAGTTAGCAAAAAAAAGTAGTGGTAAATGGTCAAAAACCTTTACAAGGCATAGCCTGGAGATCTGAATTTGATGTAAAAATCCCTTTAACTGATCTATGATGCCTGCTATGCTGAGTCCAAAAACCCAGTAGCAGCTGGTGATAAGAAATCCAGTTATTTTAGATAAAGTTTCTGTGTGAATATGGAAACATTTTATAAAATTTCAGATTCATAATTTACGTAACTACTATTGCATTAATTTGCTATGAAAACTCAGCCAAAAATGAGCCTTTTGGGCAGCTTATCATGCAGACACTCCAAATATTCTGACTGAGGGAAAGTGCTCACATATACCTAATTTGTTGTCTACCCAAAATGATATACAATCACCTCTCCACATGGAAGCTTACAGAACAGAACTGTGCTACAGCATTTAAAATCATAGCTCTATCGGCTGAGAGAAAAATATTTAGTCATCTTGACATAACTCCTGCTGGCAAAATAAGTGCTTTAGTCAGTAAAGTTCACGCTGTTCAGTGTGAGAGTGCATTTTCACCAGCACAAAAGTCCCTGTCAGCGCACAGTCCAAATGGGCCAGAGGGCTCTGCTGGCACAGGCATCCCACAGAGCTCCCAACAGCAGGGATATCTCTGGCACTGTGTGCAACCCAGTGACGATATCCATACATTTGATTATGCCACTACTAAATATTTCAGCTAAAACAGCATCTTCATCTCTTCAGGTTCCCACTCTTGAGTTTTACCCTTTGTATAAAGCTTCCATTTGCCATCTCCAGCCAAGAGTAGGCCCCTCAGAAGTCAAATCCAAGCTCACTCAAATTGCCATTTGAGTAATACGTCTGAATTCTGTCTGCACAGGATGAACAAAATCCACTTGTAGTGTTTAGTCACCCTACAAACTAGATCTTTCCATGGTGAAGTAGTTTGGGGTGTTTTGCTGGGTATCTTTGCCATTTTACTTTACCACCTTGTAACTACCTAATAGTCTTGGACAACAGGAAAGGATACTGTAGGAAATACGAAAAGTGTAATTCCCTGCTGGGAGGCCATCTGCAAACTGCCTCACCCGTCTGACACGACGGTAAAGATTTCTGAATGTAGCAAAGGCTGACACTCGCATCCAGATAATGAAGTCATCATTTAAATAACCATTGTTCCTTTCATCTTCCTCATCTAACAAATAGACTGGTTTATTCCAGTAAGGAGGTCTTGCCGTCCCTGATGAAAAAGTAAAAAACCAGGAAAGGCATACTGTTAGAATAGTGGTTGGTGACTAACTTCTGGGCCTACTCACAATCACACAGAATCTGAGATATGAGAGACCCACAAGACTCCGTCCAGTATTGAAAAAAATTATATGCTAAATTACACTTTTCACACAACTGTCTCCACCCACTCAAAAATGAATGACCAGAATTTAACAGTACCCAGGGTTTGCTGCACATTAGAAACTTCAAGCACACGAAAAACAAAGTGGCTTGCACAAATGAAAACACTGTTTGTTCTATATTCTTGCCCCTTCAGCAAGCAATACAGGGAACTTGCCTTCACATTTACACATTAATTTATTTCTGTACAACCAAAAAGACACTTTTTTGAAGTCTAATGGCACACCCTGTGATACTTAGAATCTGTCATATGAAATATACTTAGATAATTAACTCTTGAATATTGCATCCAGCACAGCACTACTCTGATACAGAATTGGGAGCTTTTAAGTCCCATTTCAATACAGGTAAAATATAACAATGAAAGAGCCCTAGGAAACAGCTCTTTGAAAGAACTAGTGATGATGGCAGCCTCATTTGTCTCACAATTGCTTAAGAATCCCCAAAGGCATGAAGAAAGAAAAATGTGACACGCAATTCTCCTTAATAAATATTTTCAATAGATAAAAATAAAGTCAATACATTCTTGCTTTCTCTGGATAGATTAAGCATTACAACAAACTATACATTAGGGTGTTGATGTGGGCTAACTTTACTCTTCCAAACCCACTTCCTCCCAATTTCTATGGTCAGTGATAAAAAGAAAAAAAAAAAATGTTTTGGTTAAATTTGTCTTCTGCTCTCAGTCACTCTCTGAAGATGCTTCTCCAACGTGCTTTGGGAGGTGTTTTTCCCAAAGGTAATTTCTCTTAGAATGGGAGAACGTCACACACAGGGAAAGAGGTAGAGAAGCCACTGAAAGATCAGGAATGCCAGTGGAACCATTCTTACCTGCAAATGCAGAAGAGAGATTGTGCGATTTTGGATTGCGAAATTTCACATTTTTATCTGTCCACCAACTGTTTCCAGTCTTCAGCAATGGCACTTGAATAATATGTGAGTTAAGATTGTAAAAAAGATCAATAGTATCTGCAGGGAATATGAATCAATAAAAAAAGTCATTCTAATTGCCTGCATGACTTACAAAAACTGTCAAATAGCAGCATCTTTCAAGTGAATAAAACAAAAAAAAAAATCCTGGGAAAGTCTGCATCATGACTGCGTACAGAGCACTATTCATTCCACAACAAGAAATAAGGTTCCAGAGCCTCAGTTTTAAAGATGGAATATTATCCTACCAATAATTCTGTTGAATCCCTGCCTAGAAATATCTGCAAGTATCTCATGTCCATCAACTACTGTGTGATTGACCTCTTTGTAAATCACTTTCAGAGCTCTCTAGCTAGTTACAGTAATTACTCGCCTAGTGAGCCTTCCCTAGCGCTTCTTTGACAGTTGTCTTGAACTGATTGAACATACATTTTCAGGGAACTGGGGAGAGATGAAAGCGCAATCAAGGGAATCCATGATCCTTTGAAGAAGATTTTTCTTCAGTATTGTGCTAATTAGACCTTGTCTATCAACTTAGACATGAACTTTTCCTTCAATAAAAAGTGTCATCCTGTTTCAGTAGGCAAAAAGTCATTGGTTTTGTCCATTACATTTTCCTGCTCAAGGTCAGTTTAACATAAGGCAATATTATGGGTCTCATTAACTTCTATGTTAATGAGATCTGGGCAGCCAATGAAATGATGGGCAGGGATAGTTATAGGACATAGATTAGGAGGGGCTGCTTTTTAGGAAACATGAAAAACACAACTAACTGCATGAGCATCAACGAAAACATACTTTTTTTCCATCCTGCTACAAAACCTGTGTTCACACAGTTCCTCAAGGCTCAGACACACTCTTCTGAGTAAGCAACCATTCCGTGCCCCACTATGTTTCCAGCTGTTTGTCACTGGTTTATTAACAGGAGTTGCTATTCTGAGCTCTGCCTGCTTAACTGCTTGTCTGACTGCTCCCTTACCTGCTAGCTTGGGTTAAAAACCTTTCCTGTGGCAGGAAGTTGGCCATCTTCCTCATTTTACAAAACAAGATTAGAGAGCTATGAGACAACCAGGTAAGCTGTCAGAAGCAAATTGGAAGCACTCTCTTTCATAGCAGAGGGACAGAAATGAGCTATGGAGTGGGATTCAGACATCACCTCCTCCCCCATATCACCAGCATTTGGAACATTCCATCACACAGTGCGCTAAACACTGAGGCAAAGGCAGATACTGGGAACCTTACCTTCAGCATTTTAAAATCTTACTATCCCTAGTTCTCCGCAGAAGCATTCTGTTCAGAGTGGTCTGCATGCAAGTAGCTCTGCTGGCCTAGGTCTGAGCCCAATCCAGTAAATCAGATGTCCAGGGGAGCAGGTGGGTGCATAGGCAGATGAAAATCAAATCAATCTAGAAGTTACTGAATGCCTTCACAATTCCTCTTGTATGGGTGGCTCAGCTGCTTGAAAACAGCTGCTGCATTGCCAAGAACTGCTGTGTGGAACAGGTACATAAAAAAGGGGGCAGTGGGGCAGACAATAAGGATTGGGCAGGGGAGAAAAGCTCATAGAAGTTTTTTTTGTTTCCTTTCCTCCAAAGATATCCATTCTGAAACCTGCCAGGGTTCATGGCTAGGAACGCTCTAGGTATCAGCGTAAACATACTCACAGGCAGATTATGCCCACTACATTACTGTAAACAAGATCAAACACAGAATCAAACTGAGTAAGCCTATGTATGCTTCCAGCATTCAAAGAACAAAATGCAACCACGAAGACCCAAACCAATGTGAAGAACCTGTCATCTCCTTTCTAAGTACACTACTGTGGAAAGGCAGAATTTGGGCTCTCCCACCACTGCACGAGAACGTATTTTTTAGGAAGGAAGTACACTAAATCTGTTGTATCATCATCCTTATTTCATGAGGGACTTGGTTCTTCAGTCCTGTTGTACATTCAAGCTGAAGAGGATCTTAGCAAATGAAAAATCTTCTTCAGCTTCAAAATGAGGGACAAGCAACTAAACACTGGGAAGCAGAACCCCATATTCAAAACAGCACTGCCAAACAAAATCTTTTGGGGGAGAAAGACAGAGAAAGATGTTGCCATATGCATGACTCAGACTGGGGTAAGGGAATAGTTTCAAGTGTAAATCAGTAAGGCAGATGTAGAAAGTACCTACTCACCATTGAACATGCTGTTGGCAATAGCACCACAGGGAGCCATGGGTGTCCCATTTCGGTAGGTAGTGAAGGGTGCGCAGTAGCTCTTCTGAATCTGCATTCAGGGTTACAGAACAATCAAGCACAGAACACGGGGGTTTAGGTTTGGTTTGTCAGTGTTAATGTTCTCCTCTCATTCCTTCTTCTGAAAAGCCACTGAATAATTAAGTCTCCAGTACCTTTTGGTCACATTAGAGTTACAGTCAAATGGGTTTGTAG
This sequence comes from Tapera naevia, assembly GCA_033556795.1. Lineage (NCBI taxonomy): Eukaryota > Metazoa > Chordata > Aves > Cuculiformes > Neomorphidae > Tapera > Tapera naevia. The sequence continues at coordinate 2,454,334 of JAUMJJ010000300.1, read as the reverse complement.
CTGAGGAACACCTTCCATATCACAGTGAGTAAACTTAAGGCCTTCACCAAATTCTGCTGTGGACTTGAAAACTCCAGACTACAAAAACTTACTTTGGGATCTGCTGCTGTAACATAGTTACAATTTAAAACGTTCTGGTAAAACCCTAAAATATCTTCTTTTTCCTTCTTTTTGATTTTGACTTGGACTGCTTCAGTAGTGGAGAACAGTAGATGCATTTAGCCACATTACTGCAGTTCTGGGCAAGGAAATCTTGATGCATGAAGACAGAGCATGAAAAACAAAAGCCCATCTCAAATTTATCACTTCTATCCTAGTTCTTGAAAAACGATAAATCTTCAGGTTTAAAGCTTAAACCATTTTTAAATAACTCTAACAAGCTGTGCTTCTGACTGGCACAAAAGCCAAAAGCAGTTGCACCTGGATGCAAACAAACAAGCTGACTGGACACATGGAGTAACAGATGCATGGGGAACATGCCCTGAGAGTGACAAAAAGCATTTTATAAAACAACAGATAATTATGGCACAATCATCATATGAACTGAGGACAGCATGCAGACTCCGTGTATATTAAAAAATGTTTCTTTTAAGCCAAAGAAAACATGTTTTAGATTCATACGTAACAAAATCTGAATACAATTATTTCATTCTCTGGTTTCCTCATGCAAGCCTGCTACAGGTCATGCTGTCCAGCCTCTTTAGACTTATAAGTTGCATACTTCAGAATGCTACATGATCACCTATTTCACAAAAAAACATCACTTATTTCCCAAAAAGCTCCTCCTGCTCATTGTCTGCTTCCAAAGCCAGATGGTAAAATGAAAGACTTAAAATAACTTAATTCCCTAGTCCTATAATAAAAGTATAGCTTAAAACATTCCTAGTTAATAAGACTGTAAAGACTAGAAGAAGTTTTCTCTAAATTTATTTGAAAAAGAGAATGTATTTTTAATCAGCATCCCTACAAGGCGCAGGTTTGACAACTGAAACACTGACTGACATCTTTTATTTATTCCCTCAATCTTCCTCTCTTATTAACTTATTAGACAAAATGGCCCTAACCACTCATAAAAGCAGAAATCAAAACACTGAAAATCTGTACCTTCTCATTATTCCCTACAGCCATCTTAAACCACATACAGCTACGTCTATAGTTAGCTCTCCATATGGTCAAATGTGCACCTGATGGGAATATTGATACAAAGAAGAAAACTTACATTTACATTTCGACCCAACAATTGTGCATCGCTTCTTGATATCACGTATCGACGGTGATTTTGATAGAAGTTTTGCAGGCCATAGTACATAAAAACATCACCCTAGAGTTCAAAGACAAATCCCTTCAGTAAGGTGAGTTCATGTAGACAAAGAGAAATCCTATTACTTGCTAAATAAGAGAGAGGAAGAGAGTATTCAATTAATACTTAAGGCCTGGTAACTACACTCTAAGCAATTACTTCAGTGGACAACAGCTACAACCTAGTCTTCACCTCAATTGAAAGTTTAGCATTTTGGCACAAAACTAAACATACTTTAAATCACCAAATGAAACCTAAAATAGAAATGCCTGATTATTATTTTACTCAAGATGGCAAAACTGGCTATAAATCTGCAATAATTATGAATGATTTCGTGGAGACAGATGCACATTTTCCATAAAAGAAGGTGCACAAAAGTCTTCATAAAATACCCATTAGCTCTTAATTCCTTCAGATTTTTTTAAAAATAAGGCTGCCTCTCATAAATTATTCGAAACCTTTTTGAAAGCTTAGCCCTTAAATTAAAAGGAGAATGCTAGGCAGGCAAATACAAGCAAGAAAGAGCATTATTAAACCATAAAGAACATTATTCACCTAAATAAACTTCTCATCTCAAACATCACTGTAATCTGAAGAATAACAGAGTATTTTAACACTCCTCAATACTGAAAAACCCTAAAGTGACTTTATAATTCAAATTGCACTATAATTTTAAAGGATTATTTATGCAGTACTAAGCGTAAGACCTCTCTGGCAAAACATGAAGGACTTTTACAGTCTCAGCAACACGACCCAGTAGTTTAGGGCAGGAAATGAAGAACAGTTTTCTCAAATGGAACTGCAGAATGACATTGCTAGAGTGGAATTATTTCAAGGTCCTTAGGGGTTAACAGCATAACCCTTGCATAAAAAGACTACAGGGGTTTACTTATGACAAGCAGTCAGAACTTCAGATTTCCTTGAGAGCTTGGCACTGCAGTAACAACTAACTCAGGTCAAGGGCAAGGGTTTGCTACTGACTCAAAGAGAGAGAGACAGAGATAAGTCACCTCCACAATCAAACACCACTTCTTCCATCCCCATCGTCTCCTTGTATATCGCCAAAGCAAGAACAGATGTAGTCTGATCATCATCATTTTTAACACGTACCAAAGTGAATAGGAAAGGTAAAAATGTGAAGTTTTAAGTATTTCATGTTTTTAAAAAGTACAAAGAAAATTTATTCAGGAGCTCTACAGAGCAATATTAGTGTTATTTTATTACATAGAGATATAAGTAACAGGGGGTACTAAGGAATGTGACTTGGTTTCTCGCATCCGCTTACCAATATATCTTCCTTCAGCGTGAAATTAACAGAACAGTGGCATTCCTTATTCCAGTTAGAGGAATTTTCACGGAGTTTTGAACAATCCGAGCACTTATCTGAATAATCAATCTGTCAGTGAAGTGAACAAGCAGGGATATTGTAATAAAGGATACGCACACAGGAAAAGGTTAGTGTTTTAGCTCCAAGACTTCTCAGAGCATTTCTCTTCTAAGTGACTCTGCACTGCCAAAAACATTGTTAAAATTCAACAAAGAAAGAGAATCTGGACTTGGCCTCAATGCACATTCACAACTTTAATCCCTATTTTAAAGCTGTTCTAGGGCCTTTCGATGACTCTTGCAGAACTTCCGCATCTGCTCCTTGGCAAAGGAGTGCTGAGTGAAGAACACTTCTGCACTTTGGTCCGGTTGACCAAGTAACCCCTGACAAATCCCCACATACAGGATAGCCCACACTTCTTGAATAGCTTGGATGTAGTGCTGAGCACTGGCTCCAACCAGTAGTCTATAAACAACACCACAGGTCTAACCAACCTTGCCTCCAGAAGGCATTAAAACAACAGGGCTCCCTACATTATAAGATTGTGCCCTAGCAAACATGTATATTCCTCTAGTATCAAACACTCTCAAAGGGATTAGTTTATTTCCCTTCAGAAACACAGAAAATAACACTATTTCCGATATTACCAGCCACTGGCAGTAACTGCCAGTCAGGTTTCAGACATTACCATCCAGTGATTGGCTTTTATGAAAGACCAGCTAACTCTGAGGATTTTCACAGGAACACAGGCTACTGGACACATGCCTGAGCCATGAAACCTTTGCTATCGTCTCTATCCAGAAGCAAAAAAATCAAAGCCTTCTCCCTCCAAACATAGCCCAGTTTCTTTTTCATAGAATATTTAATAACATCATCCCCAAACAAACCTGGATTTCTCTGACGCTGTTTGCGGACAGGATGAGGCAGACTCCCACAGCAAGGCAGAACGCGCCTATGAGAAAGAAGCTGGAGAGTACACTTGCAATGGTAAGCTGGGGCTTCCAAGCTGGTAGCTTCTGTTGTTTGAATGCAGTGTTATCTGGACATCTGGAAGGACGTGCCTCTCCTTCTTGTGGAAGAACACTCATCTTGTTTTTCATTTTCTTCTTGGTGAGAGGAAGGAATAATATACTTGCACTGGAGAAAGTTAAAGCTGAGATACTGTCCTTGGGAACTGTATTGTTTGCTCAAACCTGCATTACAGTCAGGAATTACTCATTAACTAGATCTCTTTCTTCCTCATTTTCTACATTTGTGTCTGCATCCTCATGACCAGCTTGTACCAATCAAACAACTGTGCACTTTGGTTAGGGTGCCCTGCTCATGCCTCCTGGAAGAGCTTAAATATATCCTTTTTCCTGCCCCACAATTCACTAGGATTTGTTACGTCTTATTTATTTGCAGGGATACTGCCAGCTATACTGGAATTTCTGTGTACTCTCAAATGCATTATTCCTTCTCCCTTCACTTCCATAGATGACCAGCTAGCAGGCATGGCATACAATGAAAGAAGCTCTGCTTCAATTGCACTGGATGCCACTGGAGAAGACTGTAGGTGCTGACACAGCACTGGACAGAAAACATTGCTTCGGAAGAGTAAATCAATTTTCTTAACCTGCTACATTCATTGCTATTGATTCAGGTGCAATTTAAAGCTGTAAAAAGGTTATGTGTTCTTCAGCACAAAAGGGCAACTCATTCTCAAAATATCTGATTTAGACCAATACCTGTCCAAGATGCTGATGAATTGTTCACCTCTACTTCTATTCCATCTTGCCCTCTGAAAAATAAATGCATCCATTCCCTACTGTCCACAATAAGAGAAGAATCACACAGACATCATTGCCTTTAACAGTTTAACCCAAATAAAGACTTAATATACAGATAATTTATCATGCAATAGCAAAAAAATAGCATTTGGCCAGCTCTAGAACAGATGGGTGAAAAACACCTTTCTGACAAATCACTGAAACTCTACAGCATTTTCAAGAATCCTCTAAGGTAAAAACTAGATTAGCACTCTCATGAGAGAAGTAAAGGTCTCCTTTGGGACACAGAGGGAGATAACAGAGAACTGAATTGTACGAAGACTTTCACTCCCAAGTTTGCTTATCTTCAAATTGCTAAATGTGATATAGTAGTAAATTTAGCAGATTAATGCAAAGTACCTCTACTTTCAATATCACATTGCTCCTGCAACAAAAGACATACTAAAATTCCAAACAAAACTTGTTTTATTATTAAAAGAAAATTCAGAAAAAATTGCAATATGCATCCTTTCTGTGTTAACAGACCTTTAGAAAGTCAAAATTCTGAATTCCATCACCCATTAATCACTTGCCAATTGCAGACAGAGTAACAGCAAAATGCAGCTGCAAACAACTTCCTTGTTGGTAAAACATTAAAAAAGTCCCAGCTTCGCAGACCCTTCTCTGCACAGCTTTATAATACACATCTCCAGTAGGTCAATTGTTTCTTTCTTTATCTGAAGAAAACAAAAATCAAAGAAAATATCAAAAGTTACTTAATAACGCATTGGCTAAATACCATTATTTATTTATTCAGGGACCTCACTATAGGACTAGAAACTGAAGAACAGGTTCCATACAAGATCTTGAGCTCTACAATGTTTCCACTTTGTAAAATACGTAACACTTGCTCTGCAGTCCTAAAGTACAACTACAGCTCGTGCAGCCCCATCTAACAGGGCCAGAGCAAAGCTGTCATCAGTAAGGAGTTGATAAAGGACGCCACAGTAAGAGATCCCCCCTGGGCTGCAAAACCCCTGAGAGACTTTCCAGAGTATCAACAGGTATCAAGCAGCGCAGGGGTGGTACTGAACTGCAACAGCTACAACATAGCCTATGTCTGAGACACCTGGATGAAAGCAAGCATAAAGGTCGAGTATACATATGCTGCATGCAAAGTACATTGGTTTATAACACAGATATGGCTGCAGCTTATTGCTTATCTAAATATAAAAGTTAAATGTACTTGAGAGTAAATATTGACTGCATTCTTCAACAGGAACACAAGATTTCCTATCTGTCTCCTTACAGCTTCCTCTTCCCACTTAAAAATAACTTATTTGTGAGTTTTCTCTCAGGACTATATCCCTCTGTGCCTCCACTTTGCACAGGAACAAATATGAGAAAGTCTGACCTGTCTCTATTCCATGCTGAATATGCTATCTGAGGGTGAAAACAGTTGTCTTTCTACTGTTAGTCCATTTCTTACTTTACATTTTCTACTTTCATGAAACCTGTAACTTAAACTTTCTGTATTTTCAAACTTACTTAAGGTTCACTCATTGTATTCTTTGCAGACAACAGAATATCTCTATTGTTGAAAAAACTCCATATGAATCTTACAAACAAGTAATGTGAGGAGCTAAGACAGCTCTGTATTGCCACCAACCTCCAAATACAAAGATTTCAAAGCAGGAAGTTTGTCCTTTGGTCAGATTATAGAGTATACAATCAAAACTTCTATGCTTCAGTATAAATCAAGCATGTTGAGACAAAGTCTGATAAACTCATTTACCCCACCGCTGGTTTCTTTGTGAGCTGTCTTTTTATTTCCTTCTCTCCATTGTTTGGGAAGAATGGAGCGAGACAGAAGCAGAGAAAAAAATCCAAGAGCATTGACTAATGAGATGTTAAGGCATCTGAGAGAGCACTAGATCAGGGTGCCATCCATCATGTGAATGTGATGGAATACAGGACTGTCATATGGGAGGATTCATGTGTTTATAAATTCAGTTATTTATCAGAATATACCACTATGCACATAATCCTCCACTGAATATGAGAAAAGTATTAAAACATCAAGTAGTGTGCACCTTTGTTATAAAATGAAGCTACAGATTTTCCATGAATGGACAGAAAGCACGTGTGCTCCCAGCTGTTCTTGCTTTCTTGTGTAATTACAATGAAAGGTAGCAAAGGAGCACCTTAAAGATGCAAAGAAATTATTGATAATGTAAGGTTTGGATCAGGGTCAGTACGCTTTGTTTCCAATTTCCAGTTCTAAGGGCACAACTAACAAGGGATAAAAATAATTAGTACTTCCAACTGCCAGTTCTCTAAATTGTGTTGTTGGTACTATACTTCCTCTCTTCTTTGAGCAAACTTATTACTAATCTTGGCAGGAATTTGACAATTTTTATACAGGAGTAAGATCTTCTGCTGACTAAGACTGTACTCCATATTTCAGGCCAGATAATCCTATTGATTTCCACTGTGTTAAAATGTCTGCTACAGGACAAACAGTTGCAAGATGTTACACTTAGATAGCTCAGGATGTCAAATACATTTCTGTATGTTGTGTAACCTGTCACATGCACATTTGAAGACTTCTCTGTAATTGCGTATTCACTATTTCTTATACTAATGTTATATATGAAGGTGTAACACGCTTCCTTGGTTTTAACTTGAACTAAGCCTTAAATTTTGATGTTGAGATAGCCTTAAGATTGACTCTTAATAAAATACAGCTAGAGTCACAACTTTGGGTCTATATTCCTAGACAGACATGCAGAAATGATGTGATGGTACCTACAATGAGTTTAACAGGTTACCTTAGGTTTGCGTTAGTCCAAAATCAAATATTTGCAACACAATTTTCAGGTGATCAGGTGGATCATCTATAGTCTAGTGTATGTATATTTACTTCAGCTGATTGAAATAAATCCCAGTGCAACCAGTACCTTTTGTAATACTATCTTGTGCTAATATAGCTGTGAATTCACATTCTCCATTCTTGAAAAAAAACTTACAGATAAGTGGAAGCACCATACAAAAAAAAGCCTTAAGTATTCACCACAAGAGGGAGACTCCTTGCCTCAAAAAGTAGAGATGGTTTCTTTCCTACTGCATTTCTGCCATGTATTTTTTTGCATGGCGCTTTATCCAATATTATTTGGACCATATATCTTTGTGTATGTGGGACTGTAAAACACATCACATGCAAATACACAGACAAGTGTGGAGAAGCATTAAGTGAATGATAACTTGTTTCACTTGTGAAGTAGCACAGAGTCTATATGCAAAAAAAACCAAAAAAACAAACCTTTTCCTCCAGAAATTCTGCATATTCACAGTATCACAGTATCATAAGGTTGGAAAGGACCTCTGAGATCATCAAGTCCAACCTATAACCCAACACTAACACCAACACCAACCCATCATCTAAACCATGGCACTCAGTGCCTCATCCAGTCTCCCCTTAAACACCTCCAGCGTCAGTGACTCCACCACCTCCCTGGGCAGCCCATTCCAACGGCTAATCACCCTTTCAGTGAAGAACTTTTTCCTAACATCAAGTCTAAGTCTAAGATATTGGCCTGCTCTAAATTCTCCAAAACAATGGAAACACTGTGCAGGATATTGGGATCTTTCTAGAAATTCCTGGTGGAGGAATCTGCCTCTTTCACTATCTACCGGCTAAATACTAGCTGACACCCCACAGCATATGGTAAATATGCCTGGCCACAGCAATAAACGTGAAAGCTGGATTACAGAATCAGAAAGAATGAGGAATTATATTACAAGAAATCTACAAATGATAAATGGCTCTACAAAGTTTGTACCCTACATCTTGCCAAAAAACAACAACAACAAAAAAGTGAACGGTTTGTAGATGTACTCACAAGAAGCAACCTTCCTCTGAGACGGAGACAAATAGATACTTCTCCAAAGTTTCATTTAGTTTTTGAAGAAACTTTTGCACAAAGTCCTCTTACTGAGAGAACTTCCTAGTAACAGACAGAACAAGCAACTAGCACGAACAGGATAAATTCACAGCACAGCTGTAGAAGTCACAACTGTGACTTGCAACAAAAAAGGAAAAAGATCTTCCACAGGAGGCATTTTGAGGCCAAGGGAGTACAGACCTACTAGTCAAATACTGACTTATTTGTGTTTCTAGACCACTGTAGTCAGCTTTGCATAAAGAAAGCCTTATCGACCAAGATCTGGGCACTAAAATCAAAGGTAATGAATGCACAGAATATAATATATACAGGTGATTATACAATACCTCAGGGATATCCATCATTCTCCGTAGTTTCTGATCTCTCCAGTTCCAATCCAGAATCATGTATTTTGTGGAGTTCAAGCACAGGCCATCTAAAAAGGCAACATAAACTTTACTACTAAGATAATATGATACGTGCTCATCGAAATGATTTTTGCTTTGACATCTTTTCCTGTCTGTTTCCAAGGAAACTAATCTCTGAACACTTAAGCATGACATTTGCTGGTCAGAAAACTAATGCACTGACACTGCAAACTCCCTTAACCGCATAATTCCAATGCCTTTTTGGAAGATAAACACAAATGCAGAACAACTACTGTTGCCAGGCTTGTCAAGAGCTAACATCCTGCCAGAAAATAATTCCTCAAGCTTTCTCTTTTAGAAACCACAGGAATTGAATTTCCACAGCTGATGAGAAGCTGGTAAGTTACAAGGACCCTAGCCTGAAAACTCCTGTTAATGGTAACTGACAGCATTTATGAATTTACAGGTCTGGGTGCTATGTGAATGTGAGTCAGGTCAGTGGTACTGCTGAAGAATTGCTTTTTCCTTCAAATAAATGGTGGTGAAAGAAGAAAAATGTCCTTCCTGAACTGGTCCTGCAGCTGTCTCCCTGTTTTTCCCTGGTCTTCTCCACAATGCCCACAATTTTTTGTATTGATTTTGACTCCTCTCCATTCTCTAGTGACCTGGCACTGCAACTCTAGGTGTCAAAAAAGGACAAGACCTTAGGATAAGATGATACACCTTATATCCCTACCGTAAGTTGCCTCCACTTAACATGGCAATGTGATGACACACTAAGCAGCAATGATTCAATGTCAGCAGAGCAACAGAAAGCAACAAAATTTTGCTACTCCTGTACCTTTTTGGAAGGATTGGTAGATCACAATCCACAGACAGTCCCTGACCAAGAAATCACAGTCAGAGCAAGGTAGTGTTCAGAAAGAGGAACAGAAAAGAATCACCTTATCATCTCGTCATTTTGTTGTTTATTTTTATGTATGTAATGTCTATTGAGTAAGTAAAACTACTGAAGAATGGAGAAAATAAAAGGAGATTTATATGGAATACTTAATCTCATTACAGGCAAATCAGAAATAAAATCAGATCAGCAAGCATATCTTTCATCCACCCCTCGTAAAAGTTTACACTGAGATCAGTGACATATGATACAATTACTTCTGCCATTAATCCCTTTTGATTTACTTGCAGTTTTTAGTTTCCTGGAGCTTTAAATCTCACACTATGGTTTTGCAATCACTTTCAAGTCAGCATATATCAGTATTCCTGCAAAACTGGAAATCCCCCATCTCTGTCTGCTCATTACTTGATTTTATGTGCACACTGGTTTTGTTTTAATTGGGATCAGTACTAACTGGGATCAGTTCACTGAGCTGCCAAATAGACTCTTGGGCTAGCACAAGAAGCAGGAAGGGGGAAAAAGTGGGCACTGACTCAAGGAGAGGAAGTATTACACTGTCCTTCTCTCTGGTAATACTAATTTATGCCAGCTTAAAGGTACCATAAAATCAACTACTACAATCTTGATCTCATTTTGACTGACATAGTAGTAGTAGAGGAGAAACAATATTGCACAGTTTAGTAATGAAATCCTCAGATTCATGTCAACCTAAGCACCTCAAAAATGACTGAAGTCTCACCAAGTATAAGACCAAGTATAAGATACCTATGGAGAAAATATTCCTTGTTCTCCTACCTTGTTCCACTAGCGCTTTTACTCTCCCAGGAGTTCCAACGCCGATATGAAACACACCTTTCTCCAACATATTAATCTGTTCTTTTATCTGATTTGAAGAGAGAAAGAAAAACACAGCAAGACCATGATTATTTTAAAACTACTCAAATTCTTTCTTCTCAGTCTATGTCTCTGGACATAAATTCAAGATCGCATATTATCTCTTTTTAGAATACCATTAAGTAACAAATGCTAGTCATCTTTCAAACTGTCAAACTCATATACCTAGGAGAAAGTTTAAGAAATGCAACAGCAAGCTGGGCATCACACTTCTCTAGAAGTTCAGTCATTTTGAAGTCTGAAAATCTGCTACTGTACCATCTATTTTTGGATGTGAGAATAGTATGCTTCTTTCAACATTTAAACAAATTCTCTGGAAATGTCTGGAAAACTGACCCAGTTGATTTAGCTCTAAAATACTTCAAGATGATGACACTGGAAAAATATGAAATAAAGCAAGTGACATTTGTGTGTCTGACAGTATTTATACCAAAGGCCAAAAGTCCGCGCACTACTTCAAACATCCTTGTAATTTGTGCATACCTAGTATCTGTACCTGCTGGAGAGCAGGCACCCAACTGGCAGAATGCAAACGTGGGTGCTGGTACAGTTTGCTTCTACAAACTTATGTGTATGAGCATTTTATTTAAACAGGTAAAAGCTATTTGAATGATCACCTCACAGGAATGTGGAACATCTTTAAAGCATAGCACATGCACTAGAATCAACATTCCGTGTAGGATTGCACTGGTGCTGCAGGAGGTAGTGTTTGGCTAGATTCCTCAAACTGCAACAATGGGTTAACAAAGGAAGCATTACCTAAAGAAAGGAACATTATATGAACACTATATGAAAGGCACTATTGCTAAATGCTTTAAGAGAAAATGGCACGACTAGTTAGTCGTTTAGTTGTTCTGTCAAATTCCCTTGCAGCTCTCTTACCTTTATATGCTTTGCAAATAACTTGAGAACTCTGCAGTCTCCTTTAAATGCTGTCATTGACCTAGCAATAAAAAAAAATTGGAAAAGAAAATGCAAGCATCAGGGCTGGGATTAAGAACACACAGGAGAAAAACAAAACTAACTGGCACTTCTCAGTATGCTTGATACACACAGCCCCTCAATGAACCCTGCTTGTACTTTGAACACTATGTACATTCTTGTTTGCTACTTGATCAACAGTGCTCAACAACTGTGCAAACACAATAGCAGATATCAGTAGGGGGCAATATTGTTTAGATAGCTTTTCAGATAATATTTAATAATTATGGCCTGTGCTTTCACAGCTAATTTCATTCAAAGCTGAAGAATCATAAAATTCTAACTCAAAACTGGCTCAGTTACTGAGATACCGGCATGAACAAGCATGCGTGTACATGCACAAAAAGAAAGAACTGTGTATGGACAGATCTATATTCTACAGAGCTAGAAAAACCTAAGTTGCCACAGCCTTTACCGCAGAGATTGTAGTAAACCCATTTGCTGCAAAACCTGACTTGTTTTTCTGACTGTGCTGCCCCACAGTAATAACTCTATGTTGTGTATTAACAAAGCAGGAGACAACATACTCAGTATTTACTGAATGTTATTTAAGACCGCTTTCTCTGAACATTTTTTGTAGTTAGCCAGATTTTCAACTTTCTTTTGTGCAAAGCTAAAGGTTTATGTACAAGTATACATATAAACCACCTAAGTCACAGAAGGTAATACCTGCATGCAGGGGCTAAGGATTACAAGCACACCTGTCGTATCTATGCTTCTATCTGTGGCATGGAGTCAAACTTCCCAACTCTCCATCACTGTTGTACTGACAGATAATCACAACAAACAGGGTCAAGGTGCAAAAGACAACCATGGAATTTATGAAGCATACATTAATTCATCAAAGTCATGAAGACTTCTGGAATGAGAAGGGGGAGGATAAGTAAGGGAAAAAAGAGAGGACACTGAAAATCACCTCTGCACAGCAGTTCTGCCAGTCTGAGCCTGCTGAGAACACAGACAGGAGTCACTCAGGCCAGATGCACCTGTTGGCACTCGAGACACCAGAATACCATTGTCCTTGTGCCTCTGGTGCAAAGTCACAATTCCTAGTCGTTGATCATGATGGCTTTACTCTGTTCTGAGGTATAACAGGTTGCATGTTTTCCCCAAATTGGTTACATTGTTATTTCTGGTTTTTTTTAACAAAAATAACATTTTCATGCAACTGAAGTACTAAGTGTTACTTCAGTGTAAAACCAAACACCACACTCCCAGGGCTCAAAGAAGCAAGGGATATTGCATCAGTTTGAGTCAGTGAATTTGTTGGCTAGCAGAGGACAGTGTCCCAGTTTTGCCTTTATGGTTGTGGTTCCAAGACAAAACCTCTGACTAACTGCCAACCCCAACATAACATTTGCTATCGACATACTTGATGAGTTCCAAGGAACGAAGGGCAGAACTGCAGATAACCAGCATCACCACTGACTTCTTCTCCTTGTGGTTTTTACGGAGTTTGGCCCACTTAGGACAGACTGCAATGAAAAAGCCTGTGTACACACACTGAGAAAGTACTACATGACACAACTTCAAACTACAAGAGTACAGGATGAATGGTAGCCAGCAGTGAGAACACACATGCTGACTCCTATGAGGTCTGGATCTTTGGCAACACTTTTACTGAGAAAATAGAAAATAAAATGCCCAAAAATAAATAAAATACAGAAATATCACATAACTGAACAAATTAGATAATTATTAAAAATCAGCAGTTTGTAAGGTGGCATTGCCTTCACTTGCAACTTACAGTAATATGTATCAGAGAAAGGCAATTGAAGAGCTACATTTACCAGACCAAAAGTTCTATATAGAAACTTACAAAGGAATAAAATTTCTTCTGGTTCATGTCAGCAGACAGCTGCAGGATTTTTAGTGTGAGATAATACATACAACTACTTATGAAGCCACAATAAATTACTGGCAAATAACCCCTACCAATTAAAAGAAAGTCAAAACATTTTGATACAAAAGATGTGGTAGAGTAAAAAAAGAGCCAGAAAAACAAGACCTGTCATGAAACAAAAATAAACACCCTTAAAGTTTCAATATTTCATTAATTTAAAAAATGGAGGTACAGGTAAAAATGGCAATAATATTGCATTAACAGTGTTTATCACGCAACTTTCATCTCATCCAACATTTTAACTCACTTTCCTTCAGGTAGGAAGAAAAACTGTGGGTGAGATCATTGGCTGGCAAAAAACAGGAATCTGCAAACGTCAAAGGAAAAAATATTCTTGTTGATGTATTTTTAATAGCAAAAGGAGCATGTATGTTTGCAGCATAACCACCAGTTATACTGATGAAATCACAACTGTGTTAAAATCCATCATCAATAACTTACCATTTGTGAAACAAAGATTAATGTGCACCTCGTGCAAGAAGCTTTATATTGGATACATCAATTAAAGTAACATCTCTCAACTCGACTGCAGTTCCTTTTTTTTCTCCACTATAAAAAACCCTGAATACAGGGCTGCACAGGTGTGATCACATACTTAAAAAAAATGTTTCATGTGTCTTTGCTATAAGTAATGTAAGGTCTTAGCCAAAAGCCTCAAAGTCAACCTGCTGTTCAATCTACCTACCCTGGAATACATTCGTACATCACCCAAACAATTCATACCATGTAAATACAAGAACCTATCAATAATCTACCTGTCAGTAAGTTTGTTCCTCTTTCTGGTCTTTCATATTGTGGTAATCTACCTAATTATATTGACACCAATGGTAACACCTACACTGCATTTCAATGCCTTCCTTTTCCTTCATTTCCCACTGCCTATCTTTTATCTGATCACTGCATTAACTAATGAGTCTTAAAAGTACTCTGTGGCAGACATGCCATTTAACTTCAAGCTTCATATAGTCAGTGAAGAAAGATTTGGTCCTAACAGGTTCTTTGGACAGCCTTTCATTTTTCCAGTTTCTATATGGAAGTTCTAAATTCTCAAAACAGTGATTAATATTAGATGGTCTGAAAACTTGCCATTTTTAAGAGTCATTTGCCTGACAGAACAACATGCTCCCACAGAGCACTAACAACTGTCTTCAGGGACCCACAAATTTGTTATCACTCTGCATGAAGCACAGCATGTCAGGGTGCCTGTCTATGGAAGATGTTTGCTGATATATTTTAGCTAAATTAAGGAAGTTTCCATACAGACATACTTCATGTTCATATGAATGGTGGATTGTGGTAATGCTGGTAGTTGTCAATCTTATTTCCACTGGAACAGATAGTATGACAAACTTGGTTTGTAGCTGATACCTGGCTAATGTCCTGTCTGTGTAGTTTCTTGATTCTCTACGTCACTGTCTTCTATTTAATGGGTTTTGTCTTTTGTTTTGCTCTGATCCCTCTTATAAAATACAGAGACTGACATTTATTGTGACCTGAGCTCCAAAGGGAATGAATGTGTTCAAGGCTGAGCAGTTGACTTACTTCTAATATTATTTTTAAAAAATGCACTTGAGGTCAGTGGGGAAGGGCAAGGGCCAACTTTCCATAAGCAGTTGGTGGTAAGAGGAGAGTTCTATATCACCATGGTACTTTTCACCCACTGGCAAAATATCTCTGCTGTTGCTTTGATCTTCTGAATATGTTAAGTATCATTACTGACTGAACAATTCAAAAGATGGTTCTGAAGGACACAAGCATCAATCACTGACTTTTCACCAACACTCCAGCAACACTGGAGTATTAACAACAATTTTAAAAGAAACTTTCAGAAAGGGCAAGAAAACACATTGCTCCAGACTGGAGCAAGAGACCATGCTGACTACAAATCTGACCTTCTGCACTGTGTCGGTTAACAAGAACACACAACTCCATGTTTTGTTATTTGCTCAGTTCTTTGACATGAATGGCAGCTGTAGACGTCTGTACATTCCTTGGCACTCTAAGCCTTCAACTCCCAGCACAAAAAGAAAGAAATAAATATCTCCACCCAATCCAAGAGTCAATCCATATAGAAATGGGTCACTGCACTAGCCCAAAGGGTTCTTTTAATAGGAAAAAAACCCCCGCAGTTTATTATTTGCTAAAATCCCTAAAGACGTAAAAATATTTCACATAAGCCTTCCAAAGTAACCTATATGGGACTTCTCCATGTTTTCTTGGTTCAACCAGAAAGCTGAACCTGCCCCACAGAAATAAAGAAGGATCAGCCTAGACTTGTGGGTGCTAAGGAGGAGTACATTTATGTTGAAAGACAGGCTTAAACATTAAAAGACAGAAACCAGTGCTGGGTTCAAAGGCGCTTATATTGCGCACAGGTCACTAAGATTTCAAGAAGTACCAAAGCTGTATGCAGGTCAGTTACCAGTTCACACATTCTTCAAGAGCATTACCAATAAATAATGGACAGTGCCTATAAAATGTCAGTGCCTCTTCATCTGCAGAGTAAGAGGCAGAGAAGTTCAATTTTGCCTTCATCTCTAATACAACCTCCAACTGACAGAAGTTAAACATCACTCTGTCCTGCTTTGTCTCTTCTACTTGTTTTTTAACTGGAGACAGAACACAGGAAAACAACAGGGTCCTCATTATGGTTAAAACTTGGTCACTTTTCACTTGGACCAAAACTACTATCTCATTTCATGCCACTCCCTGAAAAAAACATTGCATTCAACATTTCATAATCACATCAGAATGACATCTCATTATTTCTTTCTCTGCTCCTGTCAGTCCTCCTATTACGCACCCAGATCAACTCAGACAATCACAGAAAGAAAACATTTCACTTTCTCAGTCAGCATCTTGGAAGCTATTATTAAGAATTGTATCATTTATACTGGAAAAGTGAGGTCCTGAAATTAATACTTTACAATTAAAGGTCACATTTAAACAATGCTTCACTTCTGTAACTCCAAGAAACCTCACATTTATTTCAAAGAAATTAACATCTCTACTTAAACATTAAAAATTACTAAGTGGTGTAAGAAAACTATTTCCATAAAAAGTACTATTGAAGAACCATCCCCAAAATCCTCTTTCTTCAGCAGATAAAGAACTCAACAGTACCAAGAGAAAAAAAATTCTTTATCTATTAAACATAGGATAAGTTACCTGACAGCTTCAGTTCCTCTAACTCAATCACTGAACGGCTTTCACCAAAATGTTGGCTGAGCAGATTTAGTAGATCTGCAGGGACACCAGGTTTTGGAGCGGATTTTTCCAGTATATCAGAAATTTTCTTCTAAAAACCCAAGTAAAATGGTTAAGCATGGCATTTCTATAATTTCCCCTCTTTGATTAGTTAACAGCACCGTAAATAAACGTTCTTCCATAGCTTTATACAGTTATATTGGCTTGTGCACTCACCTGAAATGCTGCCACAACAAAACCATAACTAAAAGCTGGTTTTGGGAGTTTTGCTGCTTAGTTTGAAAATTTGGGGTTTTTTTCATAATTTCTTTTAATTTATTATTTTTAAAGCGTATCAATAGGAATCAAGTGTTATGTAAGTCTTGGTTATATTTTGATCACAACAAGGTAAATATATATTTTGGAAGGAAAGATAGCCACAAAATGCCATAGAAGTGTGAAGAAAAATAGTTAAAAGTTCACAAACCCAGACGTCAATCAGAAAGAGTTAAGCAGATGCTTCATTATTGCAACATGTATTATTTTTTAAATGAAACTACTAATTTTAGAGCCTGGATGTGAGTTCATAATGTTTTTTACACTTTAGGAATGTAAGCAAATAACAGGTCTGAATTTTCTCTGAAATGAAAGTATTGCTTATTTTTCTCCCATAATTAATTGGGGTAGAATAGCCCAGGGTTGACATTATCTGAATGATCTGCCCACATTTAAGAAAGCAGCGCATTTTCAAAGAGGGAGGCAGCCTGGAGAGAACAGTAAGAACGTGAAACCTCTTGTTCTCAATGAGAAGTGTTTCACTTGCGAAACGCCAGCTCAAGGCTCCTCAGCCTGCCGCCATGAGGAAACATGGCAGCATAAGCCTAGAGTGAAAAGGAGGCAAAGCGAGACTTCACAGAGACACGAGGTGGGCCCTGGAAGCATTTCCGGCAGCCTTGGAAGGGTGGTGGCAGTAAAGACCAAAGGAAATTTTGAAAAGCTATAGTGCGAATTTTCAAGTAGGGGACATACCTCTTTCCCTTACTCCGTCCCAACACCTGCTCCCTCCTCCTCTTCCATTGCTCACCCCTCTGTCTCTCCCTCTTGCCCAGTACACCCCAAACACTCCTACAATAGCAGCACAAAGGATACAAGGCTGAACAGGGAAGAGCCATTTGGAGGCTGCTGAAGCCACTCTATCCTAGAGCAAAGGCAAAGCAGGAAGTTGCCTCTCCCAGCCGTCTTCCACTTGGGCTACTGCCTTTTCTACCTCTGCTAAAAGCCAGCTGTGTGTTTGCAAGACCCCAACTGAATCTTTGACAGTGGTATAGTTGAGGTGAAGTGCTTATGCCTTCTTGGTCAACATTTGGCCTGGCTTAAAGCTCTCTGCACTTCCTGGAAGACTTCCCAGTGGATGCCTGGTTGTTTGGAAGGCTTTTGCAGTGCTTGCATCTGTAGCGTTCCTTCCTAAAATTCACCCTCATTTGACAGAGTTGTGTTTTTCTGCTAACAACTGAGTTTCCAGGGAATGATGAGGTCATCTGCAGCACACACAGCCTTTGCGTGAAGCTCACAACTGGATCGCTTTGTTATTATTCCTATCAACTACAAATATTCTTCTCCAGCAACCTGTCTCTCAGGTGACCCACATTTGGGAACCTCTGATTTGGCAGATGGCAAGACAGAACTATCAGGCTCATTTTATGTAGTAATTCAGCATAAAGCACCGTTTCACAGGACCATTACATCATTCATTGGGCCACTCAGTTCCTTCAGGAAAATTATGGCACTCTGGAGGGGATAAGTCTGATACTAATGAGAAATTCCATAAGAGTAAAAGCAAGGACACCTGAGCAAACTCTCTTCCTTCAAGGAGGGCTGTGAGGAAACATTCCTCATACAGGAAGTTATATTATTTTTCTTCCAATTCATTCCAGATGCTTAAAAACAAAGGTTTTTTTCCCCCTTTTCCTTCTTTTTGGAGAGAGAACTTTGTTTGGAATTCATAGATCAACCTGATAAATATTTCCTGATGGATTTTTTGACAGGCTGTATATGTCAACTTAGTGGCCTAGCCCCACTGAAACCAAAGGTGTAACTAAGCACCTATTGTTTGCTGGAGAACTGAGGTCTTTTTGTTAAGTCTGGTTCACCAGTCTCTGTCATGGGATGCTTTTGCTCTGGTAGTAGTGGAACGAGTACGCCGGTCACTTCTGCCAGAGCTGCATTTAAAGCTAAATCCCACTCTTCCCTCTTTCCATTCCCTAGATGATTAAGAGGCCTGACATAATATAAAAAGGCCACCTCTCAGCCTCGTGTGGGAGCCGACTATTTACAGGCTGTTCTGGAAGACAATTAACTTGCCTGATGCCATATAATTTCCATCTAGACTGCAGAGTGTGTTTGTTGTTGAGGGTTAGTATGGAACATGGCCAGAGGGACAACACAGAGAATTTATTTATATACTTACGCTAACAGGAGAACAGTGAACAAGGACAAATCTTGGCTCAAAAGAAATTACATCAGCTGGAGCCTTACTACACTGCTGAAATGGGGCAGATTCTGCAGCAACTGAAATTACACTTTTCTTTGATGCAGTTACGTTTTCCTGAAGTGCAACACTTGCAGGTGGGGTGTAGACATACACAGCCCTTCAGCAGAGTACAGACACAATGACACAGTTTGGGTTCTTATCATCACAGGGCTGGCCCAATTCTGGGTCTTGTAATAGCACATACACCCACTGGCCATACCTTCTTTCTCCTCTTCGTCTTTACAGTGGTCTCTTGTTTTCCTTCTGGCTGACTTAGAAAACACTCCGTAGGCTGCAAAGCACACATAAAAAAGAGGAGTAAGGAAAAAAGATTCAACATCAGATATCTGATCACCTGGGAGGAAAAAAAAAAAGAGTTACCAAAAGGAGGTAAGAAGGGATACAGAAACTGTAATTCTGGGGAAGAGGAAAAAAAAATCCAAAAACAACAAACCAATCTTCCTCATGCGTAGAAGGGATCGAATTCTTAAAATTACATATATCTGGAGTAATTTGGGATCGAGATCTATGTTGTTGTAACTAAGAGAGGAATAAAAGAATGCAAAGTTGAAACATACTGGTTGTATTCACACTTCCATGAAAGGGTGAAAAACAGGTTTTAAAAAATTAAAAAGATATCATGGAAAACACAAACAAAAACATTCCAAAACTTCGTATTTTTTATCTGTGTTACTGTGTGTGGTTGTTTTTCTAAACTTCACCAACGGTGCTCTAAAATAACTCGGGCTAAGGTGAGCATCCAGACGGTGAAAGATGCCATGAAACTGGGGGAGAATAATTGGAAACAATCATGCTCTGGATTTCCTTTGACATTTGTAATGTAAAATTTAGGAAAACATGTTTCAAATTTGTTCTGCCCCATTCTTGCTTTGTCTCCTTATAGCAGACAGGGTCAAATACACAGAAGAAAAACACATGGTGCATTTCAGAACAATCTTTATCCAATGCGTGTTGCTATTATTAACCCTCTTTTGTGCCTGAGTGAGCAGGCTGAACTGGTCCATTTATAACAGAGTCCCTGTTCACATATGCCAGCGTTAGGATTTATCCTTAGCCACCTAAAATTACCAAAGTAGAGTAAGCAAGGCACAGTTTTCCTTGTTTTGAGCACAGTACTTCTTTTTTCTCTTGCCTTCTTAGGGAATTCTGCTTCACAGAATTGCAAATTGATCTACAGAGACACAATTTAGTGCTTAGTGAGCGACTTCATGAAGAGCAATGGCTGAGCTGAAGGAGCTCCTTGATAGTAGGATGCATTTGGCTTGGAAAATTGGCTCCTGTGAGAAAACATGGAGAAGTCTCATCACATGGAACATTAAAAGCTCAGGAAGAGCAAAGCCAGCACTGCTCCCTGGGGAAAGCCTGGAAGAAAAGACAGCCCAGATGGAAGCCAGAGAAACTGCTCTTTTGTTCCCTTGTGAAGGCAGTGTCAGCAGGACCAAGACGGTCAAAGAAAAGCTAACAAATTTAGAGTATTTGAGCCTTTCTGAGCCCTCCTTGCACTACCTTACCCTTAACAGGAGGACACTTCATGGCAACTGGTACAATATGACCCTGCCCAGCAGATTTGTGCCTTTCCAAGCCCACTCTCTTTATCAGAAGCACTTTTTGGAGTTTAATTGTTTATATTATGCCTATATTTCCTTTTTTCTCTACACTCTCCTAATTTAGCTAAAAAAAAAGCAGCATACCACCATACGACCTGTTGCTTGCTCCTGCTCTCTGTGCTAGGATGAGACCACAGTCACTGCACTTACAAAGGCAGTAGCCCTGAATCTGGTTGAGGTTTGAAGTGATACTTGGGAACTACCAGAGAAAGCTAAGGACTGGCAACAGCCAGCAAAGCACTCCATAATGAGGGCTGGAATAGAATGCAGCCTATATCAATATCCACCCATGAGAAGCTGTGGTAGGGATTGTATCTTGCCTCAATAGAGACCTGTTCCTGTGATTTTTTCATGTATAAACAGATATTATCTTCCCTAGAAATCAAGGGAATGACCGCAAGTAGAAATACACTGCAGCTAACAAAACTGTTCCAGGGTTAACATAAGCTTTTGGTTTTATTTTTTTGTTTATTTTTAAAAATCTGTCCTGACTCTGATTCAAATGCTTTTAAGACAACACCATACACTTCTTCATTCTTATCCCTACCATTAGCGTTCCCAGACACTGAGACTGAAACAGCACTACTCTCTGCCTACAGTCCCTCCTATACCCTTACACATCCCACCTGTCCATACAGACTCAAAGACCACTTGCCAGGTGCTTAAATCATAAACTGCATCATATCATCATATTTTTATGCAGGTAAGAAGACTTTTGATTGATTCACTAAAGGGATATTACCAACCAATCAAAAAGCCAGAAGGCAGCCAAGCTGAATCTCTTTCCTGAAGTAGAATATGATGGTTCCCTATCCTAGAAAGCATTACCACTCTTTCAGCATACTGAAAAATGACATATTAATTTCAGGCTCATTTCTCACTTCATAGATATAGTGAACTGTTTTACATAAATCTGCAAAACACTCCCAACTGGTATCTGCATGAGAAAAGAATAAAACTGTGCCACAGAGTGGAAAAAATGTCTGTAAGAGAAAAAAAAAATTCTCACTGATAAACATTCAGATGTTTAAAAGTACCATCAAATGTCATGGCTTCTTTATGGAAGGCGGTATGCAAAACTTTCTTTCAACAGCAACAGAAGTACACAGCAGGCTTGTAGTAAAAGCCTTGCTTCCTCAGATGGTTAAGACTCAAAATTACCTCCTTCACAACAGCATTATATATATTTAGGCATAGTATACTATTAGCCCAGCAATAATAAGCCCACCTTATTTAGACATTAAAAATAATGGCACAAGAAAATGCAAAACTTCATGGCAGTGAATGGCTGCAAACTTACATGTCTTTGATGATCTACCTGTCTAAAATATTTAGGTATCTGATCTAGACTGAATGTCTGACCCTTACCCAAACCTTAGCTGCCTACCTACTCAAGGCTCTTTGCATGGTACCCTTAAGAAAAGGTTATTTCCTTTTTTTTTTATGCAAGACACAGAGCAGACAACTTACCATTTTTTGACAAGGCTCCTGTGTATTCCATGTTTTTAAGCTATTTTTACATGGAAGTCCTTAAAAAGCAGAAAAGGGGAAATTTGTGCTGAGATGACTGACTTATGCACTTTTAAAATTTATGAACATATGAATTATAGAATGTCATCAATTCCTTGTTAATCACAGACAGAACATAAAATATTTCCTGTATTATAAATCTAACATTTTTTTTTTTCTTTACATGTTGACTAATTACTGGAAATTCAGATATAGAGTGAAAACATTCTTTCGTGTGTGTGAAAATTTACCTTCTAGGTCAGCCATATGCTCTGACTTTTCGAGTTTGTGTAAACACATCAATGCACCATTCAGACTGGAAGCAAATCATTCACTTCATTTTAAATCTGAGGACAGTCTGCAGACTAGAAACATAAATGTTCAATTCTACTTGGTTGCCTCTTGACTGGCCTCAAGGTGCCAAGACCACTACGGAATAGTTTCCAGCCGGTGAATAAGGCAGGGATCAGTACAATAGGTTGTGTTACATGCACCAGAACTACAAAACTATTAGCTTTCTGTAAATACATCTGATTTTGCAAATGTTTTGCTCTAAAAGACATGCAATAATACACCCATGACTTTCAGCTCCCATAAAGCATTGCATCCAGAAGTTTCATGACTAAACCTCAAATTACCCCGATTCCAAAATGCAGACTGATATTCTTCACGTGACAGGAAGAACTGTGGCTGATATTCTGCTAAAGTAGAGCAGTCCCAGTCTACCTTGGCAGGATAAATTGTGTTAGTTAGTATTTCTACAGTTCTCAGAGAAAGAGCAAAGAAAATCCTCCAAACAAACTGTCTTAAGTTAGTTCTAAACTCTCAGCTGAAGAGAATGTTGATAAAAAGTCACTCTGCAAACATCCCCACCAAGCTGAAGTCCTTAGCATCTGACCTCCTCGTAGAACATGTACAAAGGCAATGCAATTTTCTCCTGTATTGATAGGCTCTCTTTTTCCCAATCAAAATGTGCACCTAGGTCAGATATTTGGCTCACTTCATCTTTCACCTCCTTGGAAAGACACCCAAAAGTGTAGTAATTGCTACCGTGTTGGTTATACTTCTCTGTTACTAAAAAAGAACATACCTGCAAATGGATTTCACTTGGGCAAGTGCCTAAGAACCACACATTAAATTTACTATTGACCTAGGGGTCAAAATCAATACCCATACCCTCAAGGAAAAAAACCTTCCAATGTCATTTTAGCTCTTATACAGTGATTCAGTCAATTCTCCTGCATAGTATCAGGAAAGCAGAAGAAATTTACTTTCAAACAAGAGACTTCTTAAAATCAGCTGACCTCTAGAGGACTCTCTTTTGCTCCAGTTGGAGTGATGCTGTCAAACACACTGCTGCTTTTTCCTCCAGAATACTCCATGTAATGCTGCACAACACACTTTGTACTGGTTTTAAAGGAAGCTTTTAGTAATAAAAGGTTGTGAAAATAGAAATCCATATATACCTAAGTTTTTCTTCACTTGAACGTTCTACTGGGGACATGCTCGCATTGAGGTGCTGTACAATATTTAAATATATCTTTCAAGAGTTTATATGTGGGAAAGGCAAAAGACTCTAAGGAATAACACTTAGTAGAACCATCCAGGCTTTTATCACTAGACAGTTACTTTTGAGGAGACAGGCCTGGCCATCTCAACTCACACATAAGAAGAGTAAAGTTGTTATTGAAATGTACTGCAATGCAATCACTTCCAAATAAGGCAAAATAATTCAATAAAAGAATTATATTTCAAGAACAGATCAGATAAAGTGCTTAGAAAGCTCTCTCTTTACTGAATGAAAGAGGAACAATGTTTCCCTATGTATTATGTCTGTGCTCTACACAACTGGTACATTCACAAACCTGCTTTCTTTTCTTCGTCACAGGAGGTTTGAAATCTGAATCTTGATGTGTTGCTGTCTTATTATCACTTGCTTTCTCAATAGCTTCATCATCTGAAGGATCTAATGAGAAAAAAAGGAGGTTTTGTTACTGTTTTTCAAATCCCTCACCTATCTTTGCATTCAAAAACAGTTGTTACAACAATACAAACTCAAGATTGGCAATAAATACAGCTGTTACAGATTTTTTTCACAATTTTAGAACACTGATATGCGAAATTTATTCTAAGAAAAGCCCCGGGCTTTCCCTCTTCTTCACAATATTACATCTGGCAGGCAATGTATTTCTTCTTCTTTCTGGAATGCTGCACAGTGGGTGCCAAGTGCAGCATCACAGGGAGAAATACCTAACCTTTCCAAAACCTCCCTAGAATTAAGATAAGCAGTGAAAAATGAAAGATGATTTTGATAAACTACATCTCAAGTCATACGACATCTCTCTGTACTATTTAAGAACAAGTAAAACAATCTCTGATCCATAGCAGTGCATAGATAATTAAAAATCTGTCTCGTTAGACCTCAAAACAAGCACTAGCACTGCTACTGAAACCTACTGGCATTGCGGTCCATACGATCACTGTAAAAATACATTTTTTTTGCTAAGTTTGCTGACACTTCTTTCAGAATGAGTCATCTCACCTACTAAAACAAGTCTTGCAGATAAAGAAAGGAAAAAATACACCAAACCAAACAAACACAAATGCACACAAACTCCACCCCAGCCTCCATGTAAAAGTCCAAAATGCCTTACTGACACTAAGCACCTAGAGGAAGAAAAACTACCAGATTGTTATAATGTCCTACTGTACAAAACCATATGTAGACTTTTTCTGCAAGTACATTTTAAATACGTGCCTCTGACTTCAGTAATAATTAGGAAAAGGTACGATTCCCAACGTTTAAGCACAATGTCCACAAGACTGAGAAAGACTAATGTTTTGAAAGAAAAAATATTAAAGATGTTTCTACTCATTCTTTTCTTCATCTCTTATCTACAGAGAGATTTTAGGGAAAAAAAATGTTCACAACAATGGTTTCCCCTAATAGTGCTATATTAGTGCTTAAGATGTTGTATTCAAACACAGGAGTTGCTTCTGGGGACTGAATTACTTCCCTGATCATTGCCAGAAGCATTATCGTTCATCAAACTGAAAAGTTTCTGTGTCTGGAAAATTTTTGCTCAACAGATACTTGGTTACTGTTGCAATCTCCTGTATTCTGAAGTTGTAAATAGACAGTTTCAAATTAAGTTATTTATTTTGAATAAAGAGGAAAAGTATGATTTCTTAAGCATCACCCCAATGGATGGATAATAAAAGTACATCTATGCAATCACTAGCTGTGAGCAGAATAAACTTATCGCCAGAGAACATGAGACAGAGACAGAAAATCAACTACATCTGATATTTAATAATTCCATGTTGAAATAGGTACCTATTGAAAAAAGGTAAGTGAAAGGATAATCTGAAAAACAGGGAAAAGAATTCAAGTGAGATGCATGTAAAAGGATATGAATTGGGAAAAGGAACCTTTATTCTACCACAGACACAACATAATATATTGCATGGCAATAAGGCAGTGGCTACGAAAATCCTAATGTGATAGAATGGGTAACAAAATAGGGACATATTTATGCCTGGAAAGATATCATCTTGTAACTACCACTCCTTTTCTCACTTTGAAATCCTTGTGTAACAGTCAGCATCCTGAAATTGGGTTGCGACAGCTGTTAAGAGTTCCAAAAAATTTGGAAAGCTGAACGCTAGCAAGTGAAGAAAACTAGTGAATGTTTTAGCAAGCTGGACGCCATTTGTCAGGAAATCTTACTTGAGATATAGATTACATTCTTGGCAAACCACAAGGGCTTTAGAAACAGCAGCAACTGAGAATTTGTTTTCTGTCTAGTCCACCTAAGAGATTCCTAAGAGAAGGGGTTACACAAACAAGTTAATGAAATTAATTCAAGCCAAAACATAAACCATGGAAGAACTGGTGGCTCTTGTTTGCATCTCAATGCAGCGTGAAGATCTTAAATTTTGAAATCTTAAATGGGAATCCACCAAGAAAAGCTCCCACTTTCCAGATCTAGAATATATGCACAAATGAGTGCACCAAATGAACGCTGGAGTTTAGCTGGCCTATTGGCTTCCTTCTTTTTGCAGGCACAGTCATCAAAGCAGCAGCTGAACAGACTGTGGCCACAAGAGTACTAGATCCCAAATGGAGTGAGGGGCTGGTGGCAGTGGAAGAGCAGGGATGTCATTCCTGGCAGCTCTTTACCACAGGCTAGCTGTAACATTAAGCTGCCCCTTAAGCTGGTGCTAAGTCTACCTCAGAGGACATCAGGTGGCCAGCCATTCTGGGATCTCTTCTCAAGGGACATGAGCAAGGGAGGTGACAAGTCTAAATCTCAGGCTTAGTTGTATACTAGGAAATACATCACAGTGATCTCCATAAGCTATTTTCCTCTCTGTTCTAAGGGACAAACTAAGGTCAACTGACTCTTCTTTTGAGCTGCCATTTGGATCATGAACAAGAAGAATGAGCAGCTGTGACCCCAGCATCACCACCACTTTTGCTAGAACATCACAGTTACTGTCCCAGGAGCGTTTATAGACACTGGCTGAAGGTGAAAAGTTTATTATCTGGGAGTTTGTTGGCCACCAGAAGCTAAAAGGAGAGAGTATTCTAAAGTCCGTTGTTTTTGTGTTTTTTTTTTTTTTTAAATTAACATAATCAATGGTGTTATGGGGTTATTTAATTACAAATTTACTATTAATGCACAAAATCCCTTATCTAGCTCTGTACAGCCTAACAAATGGCAGCAGATGAACTGGGAAAGAGAGAAAGTTGAAGGTTTGGGAGACCAACAAATTTCTGCTTTATATTACAGCTCAAATACCTGTGCCAATCTATTTAGTTCTTCCTTTCTGTTCTCCTGAGAATGCCTTGAGTGCTCCTGCACATATGCCTGCCACCACACACCAACAGCTGCTTCCCTGGTCTATTCCTCTCCAAAGTCATGGAACACGTATGTCCTCCAGCCACTCTGGAATCTCAAACATGATACTTCATTAGAATATGCTGAAAAATTACATCATCCAGCATACACCAAAAAGTTTAAAACGTGTCTTGGCAACTCAGTGTTACCAACGTGCAATACTATGGGCTTATTTCCCTCCATCATCACCTTTTCGTTGGTAAATTTCTTGTGCTGCAGTTTGGTACAGCAGCTTCTGGGTTTGAGAATCCATCATGGACTTGTCTCTTCTGCCCTGGTTCCAGAAATACAAAAGGAGTGACCAGCTTTTGCACACACCCACTCTCCAGACCCAGGGTCCTGGATGAAGTCCTGGAGCGATAATACGAATAAAGTACATCAAAGAAATCAGAACTAACTACTGTTTTGTCCTTCCTGCTGACAGTACTTCAGCCCTAAACACCCATTCCAGAGTATATCTGTGCATGCCTCACTGAACTGAATCGCTAAGCCACCTCTTTCACAGCATATTTACCTCGTATTGGAAATAAATGAGAATTGCGTAAAACACATTCAGGGGAAGCTGTCTGTGATCTCTAAGCATTCCTTCTTAAACCCTACTTGGCATGCGCTGAAAGGCCAACAGGAGTTGTCTAAGTTATAAATAACCTCTTCTCTTTCTCATAACTGAAAGACACACTGCCAGCAATAGCAATCTAAAACTGGAGAAATGGTTTCCATGATCTGAAATAGCTGGACAATGTAGCACCTGTTCACTGCCCATCTGAGTTTCGGACTGCACTTCAGGATGCAATGCCCTTCTCTGCTTTCAGCAAGAAGCAAGAGAAGAGGGAACCAATATCCAGCTTTGGACCCAACAAACATCTGTGAAAACAGTTCAATTGAGCATCTTTCTGCAGTACCTGAGTACCTTTATTTCATACAACAGAAGGACTTTCCACCTGTTCCAGAAACAGTCACTCATGTCCCAGTTGAGACAGTAGCTAGTTTTGAGCTGTGATTGTTTGCAGCACCATGTCAGCTCCAGTCATGACATAAGCGTTTTGTTGTGGGCAAAGTACCACAGGCCAGATTCTGCCAACTATGCTCACACTAAACAGTGCACCTTCATCTCCAAATAGTTACCTTGATGTCAGTGGGGTTATTCACAAAATAAATCACAACTCAATCCAAATAAATGTAGAACCATCTAGCTCACAGATGCCAAACACATCTGTATCAGAGCAGCACTGCATGCCCTGCTTTGAGGTGACAAGCTGCACAGGAGACTCCTCTCTGCCAGAGCAGGAGAGAGCACAAATCCTTCCTTAATATAATAATAATGTTGGCACAAATGCAGAACCTAATTGATTAATACAATGTTGACTTTCACCTTCCTTGTGGCAAAAATGAGCAGGTGGGCAGGCACTGACACAATACGCTGCTGAAGGGCTGATGTTGCTCAGTGCAGCAAATCTCTGCATCTGCTTTCCTGTGATGCACGGACCTTACACAACCACAAGGTCATCAAAGACATGTGAATGAACACGTAATGCTCTCTATACAGGAAAATAAATGTGAATTCCACAGCTCTTCATATTGTTTTTTAACTTTCGTATTATAACAGCAGCATGGTGCATACTGACAAGCTTCCCAGTTGTTAATTATACTTGATTTTCTACCAAGCTGAAATGGAAAAAGCCATTTATGCTTAATATACCACACATATGCATGAATAAGGTTTTCTCATTTGTATGAATAAGACTTTCTCATTTGTACTATTGATCACTATTTAAAACCATGTAGTGCAATGGTTTCTAACTTCTTTCAAATCTAATATTGATATATACACACATGCCTAAGTACATCAATATGTATATACTAAATATATACATATACAGTCCTATATTAATGCATAGGCATGTCTGCATGTTTATATACATGCACATAAATAAATAAGCACACATATATTAAGATAATTTAACAGGTTCCCTTTAATAATCACCTTCACAAAGAATGCACATTTGCTTGGTTATTTATACTAGTATTTTTTAAAGCAGGCAAGAAACTTAGTATCAGAGGTAATGACATGTGCTTTGATGTGAAAGTAATTTTGTTCATGTAAAATAGCTAGTACATACAAAATTCGTGTTTGCTAAGCTGACTCGTCATTACTGAGACTTCTGACCTTCACATGCCGCTTTTCTGCTCTAAAGTGATCAATGAAGAATTATAGTGACCACAACATAAATAATTAATTCTTATGAGGACTATGGCTGACAGAAAAAGTGAAACTGTTTTAGGCAGCACATCTCCAAATGCCTCAAAATAAAGAAAAAGTTACAACTGAAAAGGAACTGAAAGTAATCTTAAAATTCCTTGGAAAACGCAATTTGTGATTTGAGCCAGCCTACAACTGAAATAAAGATAAAGGGAGCTCACAGAAATGATGGCAGGTATGGGAAGTTCCTCATGGGAAAAGAGGATGAAGAGAACATAAGACGGTTGTTTTTCAGAAAGAAAGGTGGCACGGTGCTTATAACACTTCACAACATAGAAACAAGAAACATGTAATTAAAAAGAAAGCTCAGAATAGACAAATATTCTTTTGTGTACATATCCAAATTTAATAGGGGGAATAATTACCTAGGTTGTTTGTTTTTTTTTTTTTCAAGGGGGGGTGTTTTTTTTGTTTTGTTTTGTTTTAATCTGGAAGCTAAGTGAGATCAGACATGTACTTGGTATTCAGAAGACCCCCGGTGACACAGGCCAGTACTGGACAAGTTCATCTCTTACCAATAAACTAATCTCTATGATGGAATTTGGAGAAAACTTGGCTTATGTGCCCTCCAGGGAGACTCCTTGAACTTGTATTTGGCATGACTGACACTCTGGGTCAGAAGAGTCTCTGGGTCTGAACAGAAATTCTTGTTTTCTTCCTTATGCTCCTATCAGGGCTACATATCAATAGAATTACTAAACTAGAATTACTTACATGAAAACAAACTTTGCATGTCATTTATTATTGCACTCCCATCCTTGCTTTCCCCTCTCTCACTTCCATCCTCCTCTGACTCTTCTGAAATTGCCCAATATCCGAAAACAGACTTTAAATAAGGCCTGTATTTCTGATTTTTAACAAAATCCCTTGTACTTTGTGGAAATCCGTTTTATATTTGTTATCTTCTCTTTCTTCTTCTCAGTTTCGGATATGTTACAGGAAAGCATGGACTTGTCATTACTCTGTAGGTGGGCATAGCTCATTCAATTTGGGCATGCTATGATGGATTAAATTCAGGCCGCTTTGTAGTTGTCTTTATTTATTGCTTAATTAAGCAGTACTGATTTCTGTTCATTAATCTGAGGGAAAAATAATTCCCAGGGCTCCCAGCTTTAAATTCAGCAGATTGAAAAATACTTGACACTGAGTAAAGTGCCAAATGTGTTGGGCACATCTTGAGTTTTTTCTTAATCTTCATTTTAGATTCCTTTTCTTTGGGAAGAAGGGAAGAGAGGGGTAGAGAGGAGGTCAGGGAAAAGAATAAAATTTAAGTCAGACTTCCTTATTATTCTCATAGTATTGCCATTAAAAACTGGCATAAGTCTCCAGTGAATCAGACTAAGTAATATCAATGTCAATGCACTACTATGAATGTTTCTCATTGCCTCTTTCCTGAATGTCCCATCAAGTACACACAGTGCAAGATCAATTAATCTTCTGTACAATTGAACAGCTGTCAGCAAAATTGCCTCCCAGGTCCCTGTCCAACCTTGCTCAGCTGAGAAGCCTCCTCTTGCCACCACAGTTGTGCTTATCACAGTAAGTGGGCTAAAAGTGGTGATGACAGAATTTTAACACACCACTATGGCATCTCTCCTCAAGGTAGCAGGAAATGCAAAGCTCACACAGGTCCTGCCCTGCTGCCCAACAGTATTCGAAGGAACCGATCAAGTGTTTTATATGTAACAGGCCTGGTTGATTAACCAAGAAAAAAGGATTAACATTTTAAGTGTTTCAGGGCATTCCAAGCTCAGATACTTCCCTGATAAAAGGGAAAGGTTCTGCGCAACAGTGGGAGAAGCAGGTAAGGAAGCCAGTTGTGCACAGTGACAACAGGCAAGCAGCAGCTCAAACTGCATCCTGGACAGATCCCAAGTTACTCAGCTCTGTGTCACCGGCACTGCTAATCCTGAAAGGAGGACCTCTTTGATGTTTACCAGGACAATTCATCTGTGTATGTAATGGACAGCTTTGAATTTTCCTATTGAGAAGCCTAACAATAGCTCAGATACCCTGGAGCCCATGGTGTAAAGCCAACTGGCCAAGCAATAGCTATGAAGCTCTTTTCGGAATCTGCAGGTCAGCCACACGGAATAGTTAAGAATGCAGATTTTATTAATATGGTTCTTTAGACCAGCTGTTGGCTATTTACCATGACAATGCTTTAGAAGTTGCTAGTAAATGAGATAAAATATTGGTTACAGAAGTAAGCTGTCCTTGAAGAAGGTCACCACGTAACCATTGCATCAAAAATAGCTATAACAGTGTAAGTACCCTCTTCATTTCTCAAATTGCTCTGACTAAATTCTGACTCTAAATTAGAATGGATCTGCTGCCACTCTCAGAAAGATAGTAATTATCCCCATCACAGTCATGCATTATCTGCAGTGGTATGACTGAGAAATCCAGATGATAGATTACAGAAAAAAAAATAATCCCCTTAACTCATCAAATAAGGATTAGCTAAAGCATTTTAATTTTAAACAGCATAGTAACCCACGATTCAGTCTTAGAAATCAGTAAGACAGCACACATACTGACAGGAAATGAAAATAAATATTTAATCGCATCAAAAGACATAATATTACAGCTATGTGAAATTCTTTGATATAAGGGAGGATAAGAATATGGCTTAGCAGAGTGCTGTTTCAAAAATGAATGAAGATATATATATATGTACACACACCCTCCCCCAGCTGTTGCAACTCCAGTTTTAAAACACTGATTAAGTTTTCATGCTTTTCTTACCAGGGTCATGACTCAAATGAATGCCTTGAACTATTTGGGTATTTTAACCATTTGGAACTAAAGATGGAAAAACTGTGAATGAAGTGGTAGTTAAGAAATTGCACATGAAGTTCTGCTGTAGATGACTACTGGGTTCATTACCGTCCCTTTGTCAACTTTCCCTGTCAGCCTGTTGCATCAGAGAACAGAGCTGCCTTCTTGCCTCAGCTGAGATAATCTCCATGGTAATTACATGCGATGTGGGTGCTCCATCATCCAAAACCAACCACGGTTCCCCAAGGTCTGGGCACTGTTTTTCCTTCCCATCTCTACAAACTAAGGACTCTTCCAAAACAGGCCTATTTACAGCACAACACTAAGTTTTCCTATCTGTGAGGATGCCTTGAATTGCAGACTTAACCTGTCAAGGTACCTTAAAAAAGACATTTAAAAGTGTACTTGTGAAGCATACCTGAAGAGCATACAACATGCAGCTGAGCAGAAACAGACACAATCCTATCAAAGCATCAAAAGCGCTTCAATTTTATCACATTAGGTAACATTCAGATGGCATAAGCTCCTTCCCCATCCACCCAGCCTAAGCCTGTGCCAAGCCAGAGTTCCTTGCAAACAGTCTGCAGGAATGTCCTGTAACAGTTTCTAAGGATTTGCAATAGTTTGTACTACAAATACAAAAATAACATTCAGCCCCCCTCCCGGGGTAGTTCAGAAGGCACATTGACCCACAAATAATTTTTTTTTGCGCAATAAATCCAAAGCCAGGATATTCAGGTTAGGTTCATCTTTCTTATGCTGAGTGACAATTTTAATTAAAATCACTGCTCACTCCAGCAAAAAGAAAAGGTCTTCATGGAGTAATATTAAATCAATTTTGACTATGCTCTGATATAATAGAAAATTTTCTAACATACAAACGTATCTGCCATGCAAAGGATCTCACACAGAACATTCCTAACAACTACCTCTCCTTGCTCCCTTATTTTTAACGCTTTTCCTTAAATATTTAAAATGGGTACTTACAGACTAATTTTTGACACACTTTGACTTGCTGACTAGGAGCGAACCAAAAGACAGGTCATACTGGAGAATAAGATCAGAGAAAATCCTCTGTTTTACACAAGTAAACATAGAAGAATAAATTTCACATGATCAAGGTTAGCTCCAGCTTATAGTACAGCTACAACCCTAAGACTACTCATAATTCGAATTTTCATTTTTATATATTGCTTTATAAGACAGAAACATGTTAGAAAAAAAATCACAGAATGTGACTGATTAGATGTAAAAGTAGATGACATCTCTCCTTCTAATGATAAAAAACTTTCTTTTTTTTACAAGACAAGGATTAAACTTGACACCCTATTGCTGCCTTGAACAAGGAATAAAAGCATCACCAAGGTAAGAACAGAGAACTCAATATTCATTTAGTCACTTTAGATTTAAACCCATAGTACACAAAGGACAAACACAAAAATCTGACACGTTCGGAATATGACAGGTCCTTTTACTGCTTGCCATCCAACTTAATTTCTTCATGATGGGCCTGCCAAACAAGAGCAACCAGAGCCTTAAGATATAATAATAAATCAACAGAGTGCAAGTCAGTTCTGTTGTTTGCTCTCGCACCTTTTGCCAACGACACCATGAGTGAAGGCTCAGAGGACATCCACAAGTCACTGCAGTCTCCTCTTTACTCTTATTTTTTTAAGAGAACAAGATTCTTTTATGCTGAAATGTTCAATAATTTCCTTAAATCTCCAAATTCAGTTTAAAAGCATATTTCTAGAAAGATAGGGAAGTGGGAGACAGTATTGTTTGTCTGTCAGTAGCATCCGTTTGGGCTGTTTAGAGATCTACTGCATGAACATTACAAAATTAACTAGTTGTAAAAAGAGTTTCTCCTCTTGACAGATGCCAGGCATTATATACCCTAGAGTCACTTAGAAATCACTCAAAAGGATGCCAGAAATACTGTGCAACAGTTTATGACAGCAAAAGGACAAATTCCAACTCTGAAAAGCACGGGAGTGGGGCAAGCCAGAATGCAGCTGACCAAGTTAGAAATCGGCCAAGAGATCATGGTTCACATATCTCACCTTATAAAATGATTCACGTGATCTTTAAACAACTAAAAGTGCCTATGATTTTGGGTTTAATTAAAAAAAAAATCAGTTCACAAACACTGATTATAGAACGCATGACCATATGAGGGGGAATCTTACAAGGCTGGCTTGAAATAGCTATCAATTCCAACAGAGGCATCTGAGAGAGGAAACAGCCTGGGTCCTGGAAACCCAAATCATTCCAGGGAAAATGCTACCGAAGAAGGCTGGGTAGTAAAAAGAAAAAAACAACAAAGAAGCAGAAAGACCATCCAGCATCATAAACATGAGGACAAGTTAGGAACAAAACCAGGGCCTGACTCCTTATGCATTTCCAACTTCGTGGTGTCGAGACTCATGCAAAAGCCATGCTAAAGAAAGCTTAAGTACACACAGCTGTCAAACAAAACAGTTCTATCCATCTTGAAGAACTAACACAATGACTCTTAAAGCCTTCTCCCCTCCATTCAGGAAGTTCACATTACTGAGGTTAGTTAAGCAACATTTACAATTTACAGACTTTTATGCACAAATAGCACCACCCTATAAAAGCCCCCCAAAATTAACATTCCCTCCTCTGTCACGATTTATGTCAGAGCAAGGGATCATGGGAATTTTACCAGTCTGCCTGAACCATGTTGACAGTTATGCATGGACAAAGTACTGTGATTTGTCCAGCCTGCCAGGCCTGTATAGACAGCATGCTGACCAGTCTGCCTGGGCCATACCAGCAGCATCACAAGGGCAAATTAATCTGTCCAGCCTGCTACGCCAGAACAGGTAGCGCCTTTAGCAAACATGGGGGGCTTTTGGAGAAACTTGGGGTTTTCATTCCCCCCTGCATTTCATTATTCTTCCACTTCTCAAAGTCACCCAGCACATTATGTGTATAAGCAAGAAATCACCCCTTCTCCAAAATCTTCATACAGAAGAAGTGATCCTGGCAAAATCTGACTATTCCTATGCTTTACGACACATTGAGCACTGTGATTCCTTCTAAGATCTATCTACGTATTGTGTAAGGAAACTGCTCCAGCTGTTTGCTGCAGAGGGTGAAGAGTACCAACTCATGTTGAATGTATTACTTCCCTTGTCCTCATCTGTGTCACACTCTGGATGAAGTGATCTATGGCAATTTCAACATCCCAGCACTGGCAAGATGGGTAAAAGCACGAGTGGCACTGTGGAGCTGGAATTGTTTGGGTTGGTCTGGATTGCATCAGGTTATCACTTTGGAGCGAAGATAACACAAAGCTTTCGGAGTTTAATGATGTTGGTATCACATACACTTAGAATTTCTCTACTCACACAGTGCTAGTATGTCATGCAACACTATCTGGAGGCAAGCTCACTCCTTTCTCAGGTCCTCTCTCCAGAGTCACGCATCTGCATAATTCATTTGTTATAATATTCACTCCTGACAAATATTTATTCTTATTAATGGGGAAGGAAGAGCTAAATTGTGAAGAAAGAGGAACTTGGATAAATCCATAAAACTACTTAGCGTGTGGGCTTTAACCTATGTCTGACTATGAGCACTCTTTGCCCAGGAATGTAGCACGGTCCCAGATGTGATGCCTCCATTAATGCTAAAGGAGATTCATATTTTCCTACTGTTCTCTCACAATTTTGGGAAGCAGCTGCAGCTCACAGCTGTGGTTCTTGTTGCGAAGGTAACACACGGAATCTGGCTGACCCTGTGGACTTAAAGCCGATAGATCATGATAAAATTACACAGTGGAACTTGCCAAAAATAGTAGGCTTCAATTAAAAAAAATAGCACACTTTGCAAAAATTTGACATCCCAAATAATTGTTATACACACTCTTACTTTATCATTCACGCCTTTTTGGCTCATGTATACTTTGTAGACATACACATCTATAGCATAAGGTTATCACAGTCCTGATGTCTTCTCAGGTCTTCTCTGAATACTGAAAATTGTATGCATGCATATAATACAGCATACACTTAGATGCATGTCCCCAACAAATATTTACCACTGAAGAACAAAACTCGAAACAAGCTCTTATCCCAACTCTCCTACATCTTCACATAGAACATGACAGAAGACATTTTAAGTAGCTCAGATTTCTGTGTTTTTCTATTCACAATTCCTCATAAGTCATAGTATCAGGTCCCTATTTTGACAGAATATCACAATGACTCGTATCAAATTAAACTCTCCTTCAGGTTAAGAACAAAATACACTGACATGATGCCACATACAGTGGTGAATTCCCCAGGTTATAAACTGTTGAAAAGCAGTTCCCTATCTAAGGCCCGAGGGTTATGTTTCTATGCCTCTTATTCCCTTGCTTCCTCCTCTGCATATACTACACATTTGTCTGCAGTTTAGTCTCTGATATTGCAGGTTGCCCTTTCAAGCTACTCTAGCATCTCAAATTTGTATGGGACCAGAATATACATTTGTGGATTTAACCCACTTTGCCAAAAAAAATCTTACTATAAGAGCAAATAAAATGAAGATTAATCTCTTACAGACAGAAGCTTTTAAGGAAATAACTACGCACTCTGCTGCATTAAGAGAGGAGGAAAGGTGACAGGCTTTACATTAATGTCAGTGCTCTATATTTAAGACTAGCAATGACAATGCAATCTTTCATCTGTACAGGTCTTTTGTGAACTGGTGTGGCTCATTTGTCTAAATGATCAAATAAAACACATTATGACTTGTTCAGTTGCAACTATATAAAAATAGAGCACATACCTACACTCACTTGCTGCAAGCAGATGGTTGATTGCTTTTCTGTCCTTTTATGTTGCAGTCCTGTTCCCTTAGATCCTCTCTTTGTAGAGAGTGACATGCTGGGAGGTCAGTTTTCTGACAAGGTCATCTGCCTTCAGAGTATGAAGAGAATTGCACGGAAAGTGGGTTGGGCTATATTTAGAGTTTGGTCCAACTCTGTGCCAAGGTCCCCCCACTGTCTCTCTCTCTTGCAGCACCATCTCAGGCTTATTCTTGCAGATTCTCAGCCCACAGAACACACGAGGAGAGAAAAGTCGCTCTGAGCTACTACTGGATAGAGGTTTTTGCAATTTGCTAAAAACAAGTGGAACAGGAGCTCAGACGAGAACTCTTTAAATCCCTCACTCTTGTAGTATTTATTTTTCCTTATTCAAGCGGATCTTTGTTTTTCAAGCAACTAAGGAGAGAACACTGCCTAGGATACAGCAAAAAATAATCTCCTGTGCCAAGGTAAGCTGCATTTTTGTACTGTCATCATAATTAGAGAGCAATTGATGATGACTTGGATCAGATATGCTTTTTTTTTCCTGCTAGATTACCTCTGCATGTCAGTATTAAGGGTTTTTTTTGAATAATGAAATTCTCAATTTCAAAACATCAGTTTTCATTATCACTGTCTAAAGGAAATGGGAATATAAAAGGATATCAGCCTGTGCAATAGAACATATATTGTCCCATTTTACTTGTTTAAATTAATGTGAAAAACACCCAGCTATACCAATAGATTGATCATTCTGAAAGCAAGAAAAAAACAGAAGTGTGACTATATGCATAATGATTCCACATATAGATGTGCATTTAGATATGCTTTTATTTTATAGAGTATGTGAACTTATGGCTTCAGGGTTGCAATATAGTGCTTGCTGCAAACAGCACAGATATAAAAAGGAAAATTAATAGATGAGCACATATTCTAACCCCTTTACAGTTCCAAAGAAGCTGCTCAGCTTCAACCAGAGTACAGGCAGCATTAAAGATCATATTGAATTTGGTCTCCTTTCCACTGAACACACTGGTCCTGCATTGCTTCTCCTTTTAAATTACGCATGGCTGAACTGTTTTTCTCAGCACCATTTTAAACTGTTGTGATTCTTAAGAGAGAAAAAGACTGGACAGAGTACAGCATGGCATGCCCATCTGTAAAGAGATCCTAACACACTTCAGGTCACACAAACACATGATTCTGTGGTGTGGACTCCAACAGGAGGAGATTGTTATCATTCAAAGACTCCCTGGAGCCATGGATTTAGCACTGGCACACATACACAAGCTTCCTGCAGGGCAAACACACAGGAATGGTAACCTGAAGAAACAGGGTAGAAAGGACCACTTGACCCAAAATTCTAAACACCAATGCAACAGCACCAAAAAGTTTTTCATAACAGAATCACCACAAAAGTCTCAGCAGAAATATCTGAAAAAAGGCAGATGGGTTCTAGGTTAACAGTAAGCAAAGGGCAAAAGAGCCCTTTTAAGCCACTGGGAGATCATCACAAGAACTGGGTGAATTCTTATACTTAGTTCAGGTCATCTTAACATATCTGCTGATTAAACAACACCATAAATTGGGCTGAAAAAGTACAAGATTACAAGATGGCAAAAGTCATACCTGCTGAATATACTTCTCATTTTGGTAACTCTCAACTCTACACAAGGTAAGATGATCTTCCTTTCTTTCTGATTTTTGTTTGGTAATTTATGCTCAAGTCATGAGTGTTAAATTTATTTAGAGGATGTAATAAACACCATCCATTTCACAGAACATACCTGTCCAGTAGTCCTAAGGCTCTTTAACAAATAATTAATAAAGGCAACATGCTGTGGTGACAACTTGAGCTGTAACATATGATAATTCATATTCAACCAGAAGGTTTCTATTGGAAGAATTCAAAGAAGCAGCTGTTATTCGTAACAACCTTTTATAAAAAATTGTTATACACGGATAGGAAAGAGCAGAAACAAATACACATTTATAAATTGTTAAGTGGTCAGGTTATGCCTAAAGTTATTGCTATATCAATCAACTTAGGTTTTGTGACATGGTGGCACCTATTCTCCACGTGCGTGTAGGGAAAATATTGATAAGGAAATAACAACAGACACCAGGAGGGTAGGAGGTGACTTAAAATAAAGCAGCATGAGTGCAACTGTAGTCTACAAATACAACATTCACAAAGATCCTCTTGCAGAGGGGCAGGAGTGCTGCTGCATCCCAGTGGCAGCTATGGACTGGCTTGTTTTGAAAGGAGGGTAATCACGACTGCCCCACAGAAGCTGAGACAAAAAAGGCCTCAGTCACCCAAATCAGTAGGAGGTTTGTGGGCATACAGATGACAGGACGGTAGCACTGGAATATGGCAGTTCCAGTGTGATGATAAATACAAGCACGGCATTGGTGGTAGAAGTTAGGGAGAAACACATTTGAGTGAAGAGGTTTTATGTCTTAAGTGTAGAGAACCTTAAGTCTACTTCTAACCTCTTTTGAGTTGGGGTTGATCCTGCCTGGCAGCATTCTGCTCCTCCTATTCTCTACCCTTCATTACAAAATTCTATCACTAGCATAAGCTGACATCATCCTGCTAAGGTGCCACCTTCAATGTTCACGATGTGCCCATCCTAGTGGAGACTACCACAGAAGGGAAAGAAGTGGGGAAAAAATTAAGAGAAGGAAAAGACCTTTATTTCCTCCCCTTGTGAGAAAAATATAGACTGAAAACCTTTGTTACTATCAGAGGGTTCAGATGGGGCTGAAATTCACACTGGCACTGGTAAAGGCATTGACTAACTTCCTGCCTCAGGTTGTGGATGAAGAGGAAGACGAGGTTTGGTTGATGATACAGGCTGCCAGTTGACCAGGCAAAGCTCCAAGGGGACCTTCACAAACTCCTTCCATTGGCACTGTCACAGTCAGCTGACAGGTGTAAGAAAGGCAAGAGTCAGATGGCTAAATCCAAACAGCGCCAGGGGAAGGAATAGGTCCCATGAGCGGTCAGATCCCTACTACTGCTCACTGTATTTATGTTCCTGCCTGGGGGATTTCTCCAAACAACAAATGGTGCTGGGATTTTCCTCCCTCCCTGCTATCCTTCAGATAAACTAGACTGATGGAAACAAGCTGGAGTTTTGACGGGAATCAAAGTCTACTTCAACTACTCTTGAAACAAGTACCCTTAGCAAGAGATCCTGTTAGATGCTACAGCACTATTGGCACACGGCCCTGTAGACAGCCAGTGGCACCTAAGACTCACCACCACGCACTACCAGCATCATTACGTAGCTGGTATGGGAGCCATCATCCAGGCAAGGGGTATTACACAGTATTACAGTATTTGCAGATGATACCAAGCTGGGAGGAAGGGTTGATCTGTTAGAGGGTAGGATGGCCCTACAGAGGGACCTGGACAGATTGGAGAGATGGGCCAATTCTAATGGGATGATGTTTAATAAGTCCAAATGTCGGGTACTTCATTTTGGACACAACAATCCCATGCAGAGCTACAGACTGGGGACAGAGTGGCTAGAGAGTAGTCAGGCAGAAAAGGACCTGGGAGTGCTGGTGGACAGGAAGCTCAACATGAGCCAGCAGTGTGCCCAGGTGGCCAAGAAGGCCAATGGCATCCTGGCCTGCATCAGGAATAGTGTAGTAAGTAGGACCAGAGAAGTTATCGTCCCCCTGTACTCGGCACTGGTCAGGCCTCATCTTGAATACTGTGTCCAGTTCTGGGCCCCCCAATTTGGGAAAGATGTTAGGATACTGGAATGTGTTCAGAGGAGGGCAACGAAGATGGTGAGGGGGCTGGAGCACAAGCCCTATGAGGAGCAACTGAGGGAATTGGGGCTGTTTAGTCTGGAGAAGAGGAGGCTCAGGGGAGACCTCATTGCTCTCTATAACTACCTAAAAGGAGGTTGTAGTCGGGCAGGGGTTGGTCTCTTCTCTCAGGTGACCAGTGGCAGAACTAGAGGGCATGGACTTAAGCTTCGTCAGGGAAAGTTTAGACTTGATATGAGGAAGAAATTCTTCACTGAAAGGGTGATTGGCCATTGGAATGGGCTGCCCAGGGAGGTGGTGGAGTCACCGACCCTGGAGGTGTTTAAAGGGAGACTGGATGAGGCACTGAGTGCCATGGTTTAGATGATGGTTGGTGTTAGTGTTGGGTTATAGGTTGGACTTGATGATCTCAGAGGTCCTTTCCAACCTTATGATATCACAGTATCACAGTATCACAAGGTTGGAAAGGACCTCTGAGATCATCAAGTCCAACCTATAACCTAACACTAACACCAACACCAACCCGTCATCTAAACCATGGCACTCAGTGCCTCATCCAGTCTCCCCTTAAACACCTCCAGGGTCGGCGACTGCAGGGTAGAGAAGACGGCGAGCAGGGCACCTAGTGAGTCAATCCAAGAGTATTCGGGTACGGTTCTCTGTGCATATGCCTGCATGAGGAGGTAACGACATTTGATATGAAAATATCATAGAAATCTCTGCATGGAAATGCTCTTTCAAAACCTTTAGTGATTATTGCCATCAATATACTTTTCAGAAAGTAAGTGACAGAGCATGATGTCTCAATATGTGCTGTACAGGAAAGAGATACCTATGGGCACAGAAAAATTACAAAGCTACACTTAAGCAAACAGTTAATTAAATACTTGTAGTCGTTCTGCTAAAGATTATTTTCCCTTGAGACTTACTAGTAACAGGGAAGGAAAAGATCATATTCGCAGCAAGCCACATAGCCCCAAGATCTGTCTGACCTGCTTTCACAAATACATCTCCCAAAAAGAGGAGGAAAAAAATCAACAGAAATTTTCCTTAGGATCCCCTGCTGCATTTTGCTCTGTGTACAGGAGGTACAGTGATATCTCGTTGAAGAAATTAGTCTGCGCTGAGGTGAGGAATACCTTCAGTAGTCTGCATTTTCTTCCAGTCTGGCAGAGTTTCAGGACTAATGGAAAGATCTCCAATACTTGTTTTCACATTTTGCATTAGAAAATATTGCTTCTAACTGTGACAAATTCATTCTTGTCTATCCAAAGTGCAATACTAACATCTAAGTAGAATAAAGCACAGAGAAAAAAAAAATCCACTTGAAGATCTATGTATTCTACATGCCTGTGGTACCACGTTGCCTCGCAGCTGCAATTGCCAGTTCCAAACTGCTGAAACTGCAGGAGAACCGCCTTACTTCAGTAATTATTCAGGATTAGTACACAACGCATTCATGTGAGACAAGGTCTGCATGTGCAGTCTCTGCATAAAAGCAGGAATCTGGGGTTTTCTCAGTGCAGAGGACAGGGAGGCAGAAGGAGCAGCCCCACCTGATCTCAGACGTTGACCACCAGTGTAACTGAGGACACAGGGGATGCAGCCTGCTCTCCCTCAGTCACATCTGCATCTCCCTCTTGCAGTCACACAAATGTACACACATATCTACACAGTTGCATACAGACAAATGACAAAGTTGCAGCGGGCAGAGATCCACTCTCTAGCCATTAACAGTAAAACACAGTATTTTAGGCTAAGATGAAACATCTCCTTTGAAAAGCGCATTTATTTTATACAGACTTTCAGTTCAGTTAGATGAAATGAAGAGCAACTATGACAGCTTTGCCTAAAAATGATGACGAGAATGAAAATAAACCGCTGAAAGCAGTTTACCTGGAATGTTACAAACATTGTGCAGGGGTAGGCGATAGCATGCCTATATCCAGAGCATGTTTATCTACTCTTGGAAATATGCTTTTTAAAGTGTTTAAAAATTAGAGGGGACACAGCTATCCACCTGAATGAATTGTCTTCTCATTCTCATAGAGCTGTTCCCAACTTCAAGTTTAGTGACAGCTACAGAAGCAAGCTAAACCAGAGTGCTTCAGCAGGCTACACATTTCTTATGGCAGTAATGGAGATACATAGCTCAAAGAGAGACCTTTGCTTTCTCAGGGGAGCTCAGCAGGAGATGGGCTGTGAAAGAACCAGCACAGCAATTGCTGTGCTTTGCTAAAGCAGTTTCTCTATGAATGGTGTGTGGATGGATTTCTGCTGTTCTGTAACATCTGCCAAGGAAAAGGATGATATGCAAGGCTAGTTTGTATGGGTACATTTCTTTGAAGATGAAGGCAGTTAACTTTAAAATAATCCCCAGTGAAACCCCCATCTATACAATGTGGCATAGTCAATAGTTCAAACTGGGATTATACAAAACTAACAGGAATTTCTTACCTTCCATTACATAAGCCTAAATTCTTACAATCACAGCAAATTCACGCTGATCACTACTGGGGCTAAAATGCCACAGAAAGTAATCCAATAACACTGAATTCTTTTGTCTCAAACGTCAGAAAGCAGAGGTGCATATGCACAGCTGCAAAACTGTAAATTAAAATTTTACACAAAATGAAACTTGGGCTAAACGTAGACCTGTGAATATAAATCCTTGGAGGTGAACTCTTCTATTTTTCACTCATAACCAATTTTTTTTTTCTCAGGCACTCACTTGAATAGGAGAACAATGTCCAATCTCTAGCACGCGAATAACATTAAAAAAAAATCAGTATTTATAACACAGTACTCATCCAGTTTTCTTAATCACTAATAATATTGCATAAAAGAGCAAAGGATGAAAGGAACGTAAAATAAACCCCAAACAAATGACAAATGTTTTAGCTACTCTCCCTAAAGAAACAATTTAAAAGCCATGT
The DNA here is from genome assembly GCA_033556795.1 of Tapera naevia. Lineage (NCBI taxonomy): Eukaryota > Metazoa > Chordata > Aves > Cuculiformes > Neomorphidae > Tapera > Tapera naevia. Next base: position 2,410,626 of record JAUMJJ010000300.1, on the reverse strand, counting down.
GCAAAATATTGTGTAAAACAGACATTTTGCATCATGGCATGCCTGTCTTTAAAAACTCTCAATTTAAATAGAAAACAAACGGCAGCCATGCTTCTGGTTACTATGTTTTACTCTGCTAACACAATGGCTAAAGATGTCATCCAATACAACTTGTTGTGCACCATCGTATGTTCACTCACACAATACCTGAATAAGACAAGGAATTCCCACTTGGAAAAGAATTGAGGTGGTACCAGATGAGCACGTCCATATACAAGAAAAAGGTAGGGTTTAGAAATGACATATCAGGACTTGCGCGCTTGAACACCAGCTGTTCCTGTGCTGTTTGTCTCACACAGCCAAGCCAACTGGCTACACGTTCCCTGCTGTAGATTCACCCACTGACCAGCACTGGTCCACTTAGAAGCCAAAACAGCTCTAAGTTACTCAACACAGATAAGCAGACATAGAGTTTCAAACAATACAGCCCCTCAGTTCTTTTGCAGAGGAAAACTTGAGAGTCTTGAAGAAGAAAAACCAGAAGGTTTGTTCTCCTTCACACATCAACTTTCAGCCGACCTCCAGCTATCTGATGTGGACAATGTAGTCTAATTATAAGTTTCTTGAGTCTTCCTAGAGACTGGGCATTTAAGTGGGCAAAGAATCTCACGAATGTCTTTTGGAACACTGCTCCATTTTAGACCCTTCTGCCCTATCACAAATGTGCACGGTGGGTTTCCCATCAACTTTGTTCCTCACCAGCGAAACAAAAGGAAGAAATGCCAGGTTTCATCAATAAATGCAGAGTACGGAGTGACCACTGGAGAACACATGGCTAGCTTCCCTACTATCCTTTCCCATTACATGTCACTTAAAAAGAGCTGCTAGCACTGAAGACCTTTTTTATTATTAAAAATGCAAAGCTATGGTACGTACTGAGCAGTTTCAGGCTTTACAATTGTTCAGGATGTACTACATGAGTGGATACATTGTGTTTTCTTTGCAGCCTGTGCACATACCAACTACACATGGTCAGAGGAGTGAATCCTAGATTATTTATTTGGATGGAAGTCAGGTACGTGTGCGGACTCTGTGATATTAAAGAGCTTGGGAGTACGCCATTTCTACACCTGACAGGGATTGCTTAGCCCTTAGCAAATCACAAGCACTTCCTTTGTCTCAGTCTGTCTTACTGCCAGAAACAAGATGCAAAAATACCCCTTAATGGCACCTATGTAACATAGGCAAAGCACTGTGGTATTCTTGGAGAAAGTTGTATAGTGGAATAAAATAATAGCTCTTTATTCTACTTCAGACAGAAAAGACATAAAGTCACTTTTCTTCAATCTGTTAAAAAGCATTAGTGTTGTTAAAAATATCTTACAGAATCCAAATCAGCTGCTTTTAGATTATTAAGATGAAAAGCAAATTTGAGACTTACTCTGTCAGAGAGACAAAGTTCAGTGCGATTCCTTTTAATTTGGAGTTACAGTTCTCTAGTCTCAGTATTGACAGCCACATTCAAAGGCTTCTTTGTCACAGCTTTGCTATTCAGTAGCTTCTGGGAGAGTGTCATGGCATGAAACAAGAATGATAAGGGTTAGCCCTATCCAAAGAGTTTCACTACGGCATACAGCTCAAGAACAAACTGATGACAGACTATGCAAAGCTGGGGTCACAATACAAATGGTACAGAGGAGACAGAAACAGTGCTTTATCTAGGCCCCAAGATCTCAGCTCTGGAGACAGACTCGTAAGACAGATGTCTTCCGGTATCCTATATAACTTCACACGCTGTGAATTTTTCATTTGAGACCCTGTTGGGAAATGTAGTCTCCTCCTGCTTGATTTACTGCAGAATTACTGATAAGGAAATCCCATTGTAGCAGAAGACTACCCGCAGTACAAGAGGGGTGAGATAGGCAGCACATCTGCGGAGGGGATATCAGTGTCTCAGCCAAAGTTACAGAAAACAGTAATTGTAAAATAATCCAAGTCTTACGGTACGGAAAACAGCATAGCCCTCAAGTCAGAGATACTTTGTCTCTCACTGCTTGTCTCTGGCAGCAGAAAGAATGGTCGTATACTATTAATACTATCAAACAGTGCCTGACATGGCAAGAAGAAAAATAAATCCTATGTACTGTCACAGTAATTTTATCCTTTTCTTTATTTTTTTAAACTACGCTAATTACTTACTTCAGCAGTGGTCAGGACTGGAAGGCTGCACTAGGACCGTAATGAAGGTAAAACCCTAGGGAACAATTTTTATTACAGTAGAGGTTTCAGCTGATTACATTTTAATTAATCAAGAGTAGTACAGCACTCTGAATTCCCAAGTATCCCATTTCAACCTGCAGACTAAAATGACTTGTTTTGGGGCATATTTTAACATTGTCCTAATAAATTTTTCAACTGTTCTTTCAAGTCCCAGAGGTAATCTAATTTCATTTTTATTTTTATTATTGAGGCCTTCAATAGACATTTCAACTATAAATCACTAAAATTGCGTGGCTGCAGAAGGCCAAAAATAAACTCAGAAACCATATACCTCTTCAATACTTGTATTAATTAAAAGCACAGTAAATTTTCTAATTACAAAAGAAGGTTTTTCATACTGATAAGGCAATTTCATTTAAAGCAGATCTCTGTTATAATAAAGAAAATCCACAGTAGCATTTGGATAAAAAGTTCAGTAAACTAGCATAGTAATATTAGCTACCAGCTGCTACAGAATAAACACAGAAGTTGTCAATGACAAGAGAAAAGCAGGATGTTCAGGATTCAACACATAGTGTAGCGTTTACATTATCTATATCATCCAGGTTTAAGTGAGCCATACTTAAGGACTGACAAAATATGTGGCAAACAAAGAACCAGATCCCAAAATGTGCAAGTTTTGAGCTAAGGCACTGTAAGCACCCAGCAGAGATGTTTTTATACCTTTAAATTCACAAAGCCCACACATTTTCCTTTGCATTCTGATCTACAGAGGTGGCTGTACACTGCCTCTACCCAGCAGTGGCAGTACATATGAAATCTTCCTTCAAAAGGCATGTAAAAAACAGGAAAGGGCTCATATATTACGAAAGAAAATCCCGAAGACAGTTACCAAGCAGAAAGTGCCAAGAGAAGGGCAAAGAACACTTGCTCCTAGTAGTACCTACCCCTACTAAGGGATACTGAGCCTCTAACTGCTACATCAGTAGCAGAGGTGCAGCCCACCTCTGCCAGCTGCCCACTTTTGTTACCTATATCTTTTGAGAAAGCAACATAATTGTGACTCTCTCCTTACATAAGAACAGGTTGAGGGCAAGAAAGATTAAATTGCTTCACATGGTGCTTTACCCCAGTGTATCTATACATAAAGCTGCCAAAACCCAATCCAAAATAAAATAAAATAACAATTAGATTAGTTTTCCAAGATGAAACTGTTCCGTGCAGGGAGGAAAGGGTGGCTTTTTTCTGTGAGAGGTATCTATAGTTCAGCCATCACTACTTTCCTACAGTAAAACAGTAACTGCAAACAGTACTGCAGATAATCTATTTTACAGTTTTAATTACTAAAAATCATACAGGAACAATTTTCTGTAGTAAATAATCTCAAGAACACATGAAATTATTCCAGGCTGGAAACAAACTGTTCATCTCTAGTAGTAATTGGATGCGAAACCAGCGCTTAGATACTTTGGATTGAAAACTTCAAAGAGGGAAAACCATCAAATTATTGCCACAGATCAAGACACAAAACCTGACTTTCTGATTTGGAGAGGCAGTTTTCAAACCTGAAGTAATTTTTAAGTTCTTCTTTTCTATCACCCCCCACCCCTCCCCCCACACTAAGTTGCTAACTGATCACTTAGTTCAGGTTTCAGAGGAGCTCAAGTGATGTATTTAACACCGGCTGGGTACACCATACACTTCCATCATGTTCAAAGCAAAGGGAAAGGAACAGCTGCTGTTGCTCTCCCTGCCTCAGGTTAAGCACCAGGAGTGGGAAGCCCCCGCCCAGAAGCATGTGAAAACACCAGCACTCACATGCTACAGCCTCCAGTGATCTAGAATTCCCCTACTAATTTTCTGTTCTTCACTCATGTCTTGTCTTTTAACTGCATCCAAGGATGAGCAAAGGTAAATAACGCAGCATGCTTTACCTAGGGCTGACCCTAAAAGCCACTTCAAAACAGCAAGCTTGGGCAGATCCTAGTCCGGATCTCTGAAGGGAGCCCAAAAGAGCTTGAGCTTACAAAGCCTTATCAGTCCATGGCTCTGAACAATACCCTGGCTACTAACCAAGCTCCTCTGCAATTTCAAGAGTCACTAGTGTCCCAGGATTTTTCTAAATGGCAGTCATTAAGCAAGTGAATATAAATTAAAGGAGGGTGGGAAGCTGAAGCATGCTGTCCTCTGGTCCAAGTGATCCTGACAGAAGTTTTTTAGAATCATAGAATGCTTCAGGTTGGAAGCGATCTCAAAGCCCATCCAGTTCCAACACCCCTGCCATGGGCAGGGACATCTCCCACTGGATCAGAGTGCTCAAAGCCCCATCCAACCTGGCCTTGAACACCTCCAGGGATGGGGCAGCCACGACTTCCCTGGGCAACCTGTGCCAGTGTCTCACCACCCTTATTATGAAGAATTTCTTCCTAACGTCTAATCTAAATCTTCCCCCATTCAATTTAAAGCCATTCCCCCTCCTCCTATAACTACTTGCCCTTGTAAAAAGTCCCTTCCCAGCCTTCCTGTAGCTCCTTCAGGTACTGGAAGGCTGCTCTGAGGTCTCCCCAGAGCCTTCTCCTCTCCAGGCTAAACAACCCCTACTCTCTCAGCCTGTCCTCACAGCAGAGGTGCTTCAGCCCTCCAATCATCCTCCTAACCCTCCTCTGGACCTGTTCCAACAGTTCCATATCCTTTTTATGTTGGGGATTCCAGAACTGGACACAGTACTCCATGTGGGGTCTCATGAGAGGGAAAGAATCACCCTGCTGGCCAGGACATGTTTCATCTTCTGGGCTGCAAGTGTACCCTGCCTGCTCATGTTGAGCTTCTCATCGATCAGCACCCCCAAGCCCTTCTCCACAGGGCTGCTCTCAGTCACATTGTCCCCCATCCTAAAGCCCTGACCCAGGTGTAGGACCTTGCATTTGGCCTTGTTGAACCTCATGAGGCTCACATAGGTCCACTTCTCCAGATCCTTTTAAGCTTAGAGCCCCAGGAAACAAACCCTGGGAGGAGGTCTGCCCTAAAAAAGCATGCTGCAGCTAAACCTACAAATGTGTTAAATCATCCACCTGTAGCTACTAGCCCTGAGCTGCTGAACGCAAGAAAGGAGGAAGCATTATTTCTGAAAAGGGAGAGGAAGAGCTTCTTCTAGGCAGAGAATTGTTCTCTCTTTCTTCTTGCATCAGTACACAGCACCAGTGATTTACGAACATGTGCATCAGCAACAAAGATGTTCATGACTTCAAACTGTATCTATCATCTATTTAGTGGCGGATTCAGCAGTGTTAGGTTTATGGTTCAACTCTGTGATATTAAAGTCTTTTCCAACCTAAACGGTTCTATGATTCTATAATCATGAGAATTCTTGTCCCAGAGAGGAAGGGGGGCAGATAAAATGCTGCCTTAGTGCAGACATTGGTTTTACTGGGTTTGTATTGTTTTTTGAAATCTAGATAAGTTGCACATCTCCTCCTTAAATTGCTCATGCAAGTGTTGGAGACTTTTGAGAACGCATTTGAAATGATCGAATGACAAGTATGCCTACCAAGTAAACCGTGCAGGGATGAGGGGGAAACTACAAGCACAAGAGTCTTCAAATTGCCTACACAGGCAGCAGCTTCCTGCCACAAGGTCACCAGAAAAATCCATTCAGCCATTCTGATCACTTTGAAAAGCGAAGAAAACAGACAAAAATACAGTCACTGGGGGCGGAAGACATCTCAGACATAGCATTTTTGGGTAGGCTCGGGAAATTTCTTATGCATTTTAAATCCATATAAGATTAGCAAAAAATTTGTGGAGGAGAAAAAATTTCTTCTCCACCAGTAGAGGCAGATTAAGTTCATAACTTAATTGCATGGACCAGCCTCAGTACAACAGTAACACACAGGGTGTAAGAGAGGCAGGTCAAAAGTCTCCACTGTTGCTTAACACAGAAAGTAATTAAGAGCTCAAACAATTCTGTTTCTAACCTCCAAATTCAAAATGGGACGCCGAAGTGACTGCAGAGGATTTTCAGTAAAAAAGCCAGTCACTATTCTAGCCATCAGTCAAGACTTCTGCTAGTGTGTCCTTCAGGAAGCTCAAAGTACCCTTGCACGCTATTATACAAGTAGGAAAAAAAGTTCCTTCTGCTGCATTTCTGTGTTGAATCATGGGGTCATTTTTCAAAGACAGTTTTGAAGGGTAGAGAGCTACAAGTTGGATGCAATCAGAAGTCCATAGATCTGTCTGCTGCTTTCAACACAGTGAACTACAAAGTGCGAGCAATTTGCCTGCAGAACCAAACAGGAGTCACTCTGAATCTGTCTCAGATGGTTCATTCATTCCCCTCGGGAAGTCCAAAAGAGGCAGCTGCTCCTCCTCTCTACCAGTGCTTGCCATGGCATCCCAACAGTTTAGGCTCTATTCCCTATTATTCCATACATTATTAAACTTATCTGAAGCAGAAGGTGCTGACGCTCAGCTTCCTCAGTGTCTGGAAAAATACCAGCTGTCTCCAGCTCAGCCCAAGTAAAGGGAGAGAACGTGTGCACATATCAAGAGAAAACATTTCTTCGAACTTTGCAGGATTCAGAATCCTTCCTCTCTTCCCAATACACTACCACAGCAGCTGCCTGGGATTCATATTCTACTCCATCTCTCTGTACGCCCAGGTGCAATCGACTCCTTTTCCTATCCTCTGCTTACAAGATAACTACGACACCTCTGGTCAGTCAAGGACCTTGCTCCAATAGCCCATTCTTTTGTTTTTTTTTCGAATGCGCAAGACTTTATCAGACCAACAGAAGGAAATTTCCAGATTATGTAGCCAGTGGAAGGTATGGTTACACAGCTCCCAAAGCGCTATTTTTAAATAAAAGCCTTTCACTCTGGGGTAAACCAATTTCAAAAGAGTTTTTGATCCCCTAAATCAGGGACTAAGACTTTGCTACCAACTGGGAAAGTGTTCAACAATTTGAGATGTTACAGCCAAACTGTTGTGTGATCATTCAAGCAAACTGAGTGGCTCACATGAAGTCATTTTTACCATAGAGATCGCACACCATGTTCAGGTCTAATAAAACCACATAATTTTATTATTATAGAAAATGCACTAATTCTATCACTGTTTCCTACATGTTTACAGCATTAGTAAACCCAAATTTGTCATTAATCTCTAGAATTAATGACTGTAATGACCAGTAAGAGCACAGTAGTTGGTGATTAAAGCAATACAAATGCTCCACAATACAGATGTTATTGCCTTTGTGGAGGGAGGCACCATGTGGTAAGTGAATATTAACTTCAAAGATCCAGTTCATTTTAGACAGTTGGGATTTCCAAAGAAAGCTGAATTTTAAGCATATTAGTATGCTCCCGAGATTTTTTTTTTATAGCAATAATTATAATGAAACACTGTGGTTGAATAGTATCACACTCACCCACACACATCATCAAAGCAAGGTGACATTACTGTTTTATTTTCTAAAGCTTGTTTTTCACACAGCAAGTCACCTGTTCTCTCAGGTACTGTTTGGAAAGCAAGATTAGTAGATTAAGTCATTTACCTCCTCAAGTATTGTGCTTTTTATATAGCCATATTTACCACATAGCTTTCAACACGGCAAATAAAAACTGTCTTAAAGCTGTTACTGCCTCAGAGCTGTTTGACAGAACTCTTTCATGCCTCTTGGAGTAGGCTGATAGTTTTGGAGCATGAAGCCCCAGGTTTAATCCTGAGTATAAAGCACCTGAAAAAATAAAGACTTCCAAGTATAAGGCTGAAACATATTACACACTTATACCTAAATTCCACAAGCAACCGAATGATATATGTTTACCTGGCAAGCAGGTATGAAGGTGTTTGACTGGATCTGAAGTAATCCTCTTTATCAACGTAGCAAAGGAAGACTCTATAAGCATACATATATATGTCATCAAATGAGCTACAGCCTATAGCTTTCCCCACAATCATGTCTGGGCTTGACACTTAAGAGTCATCTGTGTCTATCTATTAAGATATGTTAACCTTCATCACAATGTAGTAACAATTAAGTTTCCTCCATTACATGATTTCCATTTAACCAGTGGTCTTAAGAGTTTGATGTCTCACATACTATTGTAGACTGATGGAGCCAGGATCTGCCTGTTTATAGCAGACAAAGTAATTTAACTATACGCTAATAGAGAGAGTTTGATTTTAATTACACTAGACACAGTATTTGTCCAAGCAAAAGCAGAAGGGGAGTATATTACAAATCAAAACAAAATAAAACCCCGAAACTTGGCTGTTGAAAGAAAACTATGGTCACATCTCTCATGTTAAAAATGTTGATAAGAGTTCAGAGTTGCTGCCAAGGACCTTGTCATCCTGAATATATACTGGCTGTTCAGACACCAGTCACAAGATTTAAAGAATAAAACCACTTAGTTTTGTATAGATCTGCTACTTCATGTGGAAATAAACAAAAGTTGTTTGCTTTTTTTGTTGTTTTGTTTTGCTAAAGTAATCACCATTCAGCATGTGTTTAGAAGCACACATATGTTTCAGGAGCCTTTTAATCAATAATAGTAATTTGTAAACTCATTTCAAAAATAAATATTTAGAAGTCATGTAAGCAATGAACTCAAAGAATGGCTTAGATCCAGGCATTGTGTAGACTGAATGATGTGATCCTCCAGATATTTCTCTACCCATGTGGTGTCATCAAAGAATTTTAGTTTTTTTTTTTTAAGAAATGTGAAAAGAAAGAAAAGAAAGAAACATGAGAAACTGAGAAAATTGAAATGAGACAGGGTAACGCAAGAGGGGTCATACCGCCACCACTCAAACATGAGCCAACAGGAGAGAATGAATGAGATAATACGAAAGGTCAGAGCAGTAACAGCAGCCAGGTCTTTTCTTGGAAAGAGCTTAAGAATGAAATTAAAACAAAAAACAACCCTCACACTTCTCAGACATTAGCTACACTTTGAACTCTCTCCTTGCTAGTTTGGATAAGACTTTTAGTTGACAAGCTTTTTTTTTAATCGCCTACTTAGACCCTGAGGTGCTTGGCGAAAGTGCTGAGGGCTCAGCTGTCACACCAGCATCAAGTGCAGTTGGCAAAATACGCTACTCCACTGTAATTATCTTTCCGTGATCAAAGAACTTCCTGGTGGTCAAGGAAAAGGGGAAACCGAAACAATACCTGACTGTTGAGAAATGATCTCCCATCTCAGACCATCAGAAAAGTGCTGCCTTGGTTTCAGTCAGCAAGAGCATAAGAGACTGAGATACCTCCCTTCTGACTCTGATGCCATGCGAAAGATAATCTTCCCTGGCCTTGCCACCAACCATGCCAGGTCTCTGTACCAATTCGCAGCAATATACTTCATCGGGCTACTCTGCTAAATGAGTTGCAGATGCCTCTGTAGCAAATCTTTCCTTAGCTGTGTGCTTCATAAAAAATGAACTGGAAAAGTCTGTTTCATAGGCTCCGTATCAGCCACAAAAACAATGCTTAAAACCATCAAGTCAAGCGCAAAGACCCTCTAGAGAATTCTGGAGCACTACTGTCACATCCCAATTTTCCAACTTCATCCGCTCAGTTGAAAGGATATTTAAAGCCAAAATTTCTGGGGACAAAGAAAATCTCATTTCATTTTTCTCTTATTATTGAAGTGTAGTTGAAATCATCTATTCTCAGAACAGCCAAAAATAAATAAGTGCTGGTAGATGTAGGGAAAAGTGGAATTTCTCACAAGAACTTTGGAGCAGCTGAAGATGTGGGAAGGGACACAATTACTTGCTCTCAACTACAGCAGTTGCTAACACTATTATATGGGCCCCCTTTCATGCCCAATTCCAGAAAAATGAGGTGAGTCTGTCAGTAAATAGCAGCATGATTTATCACCCCACCCATAAACTTCTTTTCCTAGAACTGCCACACACCTGAATATCACCCATGAAAGGAGACCCCATGCTCAAGGCAAATGCCATCTAAGGCCTTTGTTTCAGACCCCAACATGCAGCTTCTTAACAGGGTGACACAGGCCATCATGCTGGAAGACAGTATTATTCCGGGAAATACCATTACACTTCCACTCCTGACTCAGAATAGTAAGACGATTTTTCTCACATCACACACCAAAGTTAACAGCAAAGCCAGAAACACTATGCAAACCTCACTGAAGTGGTAAAACATCAATAGGCCCATGTGTGGCTTTTCTGCTTATTTATTGTTCATGTCTCTCCATCTACTTATTTTTCACATGCTGATTATGCAAGACTGAATAATGCTTTTCCAGCACTTGGGAAGTCTTACACGTGACTGCTTGTTACTATCACAAGAGTGAATTAATCACCAGAGTGGGAACCACATCGTTGAACAGTCTTAGTTCAATTAAAACCCCAAGCCCTTATGCTTGCCATTACCATATTTCTCTCATGGTTACTAGAAATATTGCCATATTCCTCTTATTTCTGAAAACTTCTTGTGGTTAAATAGGACAACTCCTTCCCTACCCTTACCACTCAAAAGCTAGCCTCTCCAAGTGCCCACTGTGCTGTACTCCACAAAGTTAGGTTCGAAGCTGGTGAAGGGGCTGGAGAACAAGTGTTATGAAGAGCGGCTGAGGGAACTGGGATTGTTGAGTCTGGAGAAAAGGAGACCGAGGGGAGACCTTATCGCTGCCTACAGCTGCCTGAGAGGAGGCTATAGCAAAGTGGGTGCTGGCCTCTCCTCCCAAGTAACAAGTGACAGGACAAGAGGAAATGGCCTCAAGTTGCACCAGGGTTTAGATTGGATATTCGAAAAAAATTCTTTACTGAAAGAGTGGTGAAGCACTGGAACAGGCTGCCCAGCGAAATGGTTGGGTCACCATCCCTGGAGGTGTTCAAAGAGCATGTAGATATGGCACTTTGGGACATGGTTTAGAAGGTGTGCTGGTGTTGGTCTGATGGTTGGACTGCATAATCTTAAGAGGTTTTTTCCAACTTCAATTATTCTGTGATCCTAAGTTAACTGCCAGACTGACAAAGTAAGAAAAAGAAAGCCATTGGGCATCCCCTACCATGTTAGTGGCACAGAGGCAGGGAAGCTCAAACAGGCAGGGAAAGAGAATTGATTACTACTGCTCTCTTCCCTGAACGTGCAAGATTCCTGTTTCGCAGGACATTGTCAGTGACTCCCTTGTCCAATCCACACAGTCTACAACGCAGTTACCACGGCCCACCCCTTTTGCTTTGCTTCTTAGGGAAACAGGGCTTATACATGACCACAGTATTTGTGTGTACGTGTCTATGTCTGTGTGCTGATCCCAGAGCTTTTGTCTCTGTCCACAGTCATTACACCAAAGTTTGACAAAGGGTCAGAGAAAGCAAATGCTTGCAAATTCTTACAAGTTTTCAGAAGACAGACAGGGAAGCGATTCTATAATTATCCTCACAGAAGGACAGTCTGGCATCTGTGATCCCAGAGAAAGGGAAGCATCCCAGCAAATTCCTCAACCATGGGAAAAGTTTCAGTTGAGACTCACAGGCAACCACTGGACATAAATTTATAGGAAAGTAAGCATGTTCAACGGCAGTGCCCAGAAAACTACTCGTCTGGCTAAGGCAGGCATTGTAAAACATAGTAATTTGAATGATTTATTCCATTTTTTTTCTTCTAATAAATCTTACCCAGCACTGGAACCGGAGGGACCAAACTAGTGGGTGACAAACATTTGCTAGCACAGCAAGGATCTTCATAAAACATATATTTTGCATTTTCCAAATTAAGAAGAAAAAAAGGCAGTGACAGGGTTTAGCAAGGGATTTTGTTTCTTAACCTGTATTTTCAAACACTTCGCAAGCACATACTTTCAATACATAAAAGAATCCATTCTGAAATAAACACCAGGACAGAGCCAACATCCATGTTTTTAGATAGTTGATTTTATTTTCTCAAATTCTGTGTATGAGATGAGTATCTTAATCCTCACCTAGTGCTGGCTGTGGCTGCTTAAGTAATGAGGGAAAGGGGAAGACTGACCATTATTATCACCCCTGTTCACGTCCTGCCCCTTAGTTTTCCATGCCTAGTTCAGCTCAACAAACCAACTTGGCAATGACCCATTACTTGCGCTGTTTATGCTCGTGATGATCCATGGCAGTCAGAGAGCAAACACAAGCCACTCACCAGGCAGATCTGCAGGCGGTTGTGGGAAGCAGCCAGTGACCTTTTCAGCCAGAGAACACTACAGCCGGAAGTTACTGCTTTGAACAAACCTTATCACCGGCACAACAATGCAAGGAGAGATTATTTCCCACTGGTTGTTTACTATATGAGGATGTAGCCTCAGCACAAAAGGAGGCACGAACTTTTAGGCTAAAACAGTTGTGACAGATGACAGCATGCACTCTCTTCTGTCCCTCGAGGAGTTCAGACCAGGCCAGGGATATAGCACATCGCCTGCCACAGCAGCACTCCTCTGAGAACCAGGTTTTTAACAACGTAGACATTCTTTGGGATACAGACAGCACACTGCAGAGGACAGCAGCCTCAAACACATGGCTGCACTGCTCAGTGAGAACTGAGCTTTGCCACAACTTTTCACAACCTTCACCCCCCCAGCAACTGAACTGACAGCATGGCAGAAACAGCTGTGGATTCCCTACAACTCTGTCCACCTACCTCATCTGCATCATGTCTTGATATCTAACACCACCACCCTCTCTCCAATCTGCAGAGAGCTTCCTTCCTTCCCCCTCCCAAGGAAAAATTACCATTGATATAATTCTTACATAACTTTTTTTAAATTTTAAAAAAGCACTTTCTGATTGTACTAAATACATATCTACTCCAACCCTCCATGACTTAATATCTATCTATCTATAAATATTATAATGGGATTTATTCAATTTATTTTCTAGTTTCCCAGGTGATGACATGCCAGACCTTCAGCCTGGTCTTCAGCAATCGGCATAGGAGAGGTCAGTGAGCTGGCAAAATTGGTATTTGAGAACCAGTAACAGGGAGAAGGAGTTCAGACACTTGATGCTAATACACTAACACAAATGCATACTTCCCTCTTCGAAGACTCCAGCGTAACAGAAAGCTTTAGGATCAGATTCTTCACACAATAATCTCTCACATTGTTTTGATATGGTTACTTAAGCACAGTCTGAATTGCTTGAATTCATCTGCAGCTAACCTGCAGCAAGGACAAAGATCCAGTGTTTGAAGTCTAGAGAAAAGATCAAAATACAAGTTGCTATACCTCTGTGAAACCTGTAATACATAATCAGGCAAAGACCTCAGTTCAACCTTTTTACCCTGGTTTTCACTTGCCCATAGCACTCCCTCAGCTGATAGACACTTCTTACTTCAGGAGTTTGGGAGGAACATGCATTTCCTGTTGTGCCAGGCTTCAGGCATGCCTGCTGCCCCCAAAACGGCAACGAACACCTCTTCCATGGCATGCAATGAGAAACCGTTGCCAGCAAAGCCCTTCTGCCAGGGCTCAGTCATGATACTGGTGGTGAGCGTGGGCTACAGGGGAGTCCAGAGTGAGCCAGATCCCTGATGTGAGAAGAAGTGGGCCTGAAAGAAACTCGTGAGGCAAGGGGATGGGAGAAAGCTTCTCCCAAGTAACACAGTACTTGAAAAGACTGGAGTTTGGCATAGAGAAACGCATGGGCTGCAAGATTTTTTTTTTCCCCTATAAAATCCTCCTCTGTTCGTGCACTCCTGCATAGCAATGTGAGACTCCCCAGTGGGAAGCTCAACAACACACTTAAACTTCTCTTTGCCTAGAAGAGTTTGTTTAGCTTACCAGAACACGTGAAGCTATGCGGAAGAAAAAACGTAGCAAAAAGTTGTTAAAACATCAATTTCAATCCAGACCAGTTCTCCCTTTTTTGTAAGGCCCTGCTTACCTGCCCAGTTAGTGAGGCACTGTAAAGGGTGATATTTCAGGTCTGTTCTTCAGCAATGCTCTATAATTTCTAGCTATGCAGCAGGCCTGCCAATCAGTCACCTTCCTCTGCTTGTACTCAAACCCAAGTTGAGTAACCTGAGGAGATATTAGCAACTCAACACTCTCTGCAATTTCATGTTGTGGTCTTTCCAAGCGGTAGGAGCACTTAATCACAGCTTTTAAAAACAGCACACTGCACATGCTAATCCCTCCTTGATATTTCATGGCAGCTCCCACTGTGAATCAGGAGAGACAACAATAGATTTTGGCGTAACAAGCCGACTCAATTGTGCTTGCATTTTTTGGTGAGAGGAAGATTATCATTCCTACCTAAATTACAACATGATCCTGACTGCAGTCTGCCAACCTCCTCCAAATCATGCCTTCCTGGAGATAATGTGCAGCCAGCAGTGTTGCAGCTGGGACTGCCTGAAATGCTTGGCCATTCCCTTCAGGGGAAAGCATCAAAGGAGTTGATGTCATTTACACGTTACCTGACTCTGATGAGCAAACTTGCTGGCAGCCAAACACAACACAACAGTGACATTTTAAAAGAAGTGTTCAGGACATGTTTTTCATCACCCCAGTCAATGCAAACGCCCCATCGCTGCCTCCACCTTATCCCACTCTACAACAGACATTAACAAGCTGAAGTGATAGCAACAAGTGGATGATGAAAACATTCCACCAGCAGGCTGGGCTAAGCTAAACACTGTGTGGGAACATCAAGTTAGATATTTTCTGTGCCCTGAAGTGGTTTTGCATGGTACATTAGATTTTCTGATTTTTTTTTATTTAACTATTGTGCTCAAGATCCCTGGGGCTTCTTTTTATGCAACAAGGAAGAACTTCACAAGTATAAAAATCAGTTCAAATAAAGTAAAAAAAAAAAAAGGAAAGAAAGGAAAAAGCCAACAGCCTCCCAAAAGAACGCCTTTTTTCCCCTATGACATCTGACTCCCTCCACATCTTCTTTGCTTTAAAATATGACAGTAGAAATGGATAGTCCAACAAATCAAAACTTCAATAATGTCACAAAGCATACACAGCATTAGGCATTGACACTGTAGGTTGATAACACTAGCTCTGCTCAGAACTGCTCTGTTCTTTCCTGGTCAAAATCTAACAGCATCAAATTTCTCAGATCTTCAGTGAGTGAGAGGAATGAAAGAAGTTCAAAGGCCTCAGGTCCAGAGTGAGGTGATGTCCCGAGGCATTGCAGAATAGCTACTGTGCAGGCAACAGGGCACAATAAAATGATTAATTTGATTTCATCCAGGAAGGCCAGGCACTTTGAGAGACACCCATGGCACTTACAGCTGGCTGGACAGAAAGAGCTGTGGATGACATTTGTTCAGAGCAAGGCTTCTACTTACTCATCTAGATTACGAGCAAGTCTCTTAAGCCACACCATTTAAAAGCAAAGCTTTTGGAGGGATGACAGCTTTTGATGGGTATGCCAACAAAGTAATATCTCTGCCAGCACTGAAAGACTATTATCTTAAGACAAGACATTGCACAGCATCACTTCTAAAACAAAGTCAGTTGTTCCTTTCCAACTGGGATGTGAAAGTTGCCAATATCAATAATGAAAGTATTCAAGAGAAAAATATGGGAGCACAAATATGGGGATTAACTGGAATGTCAGACAGTTTTTTTTTTATTACTGTTACTATTTTTAATCGCAGATGGAGTCAGAACATATTCTCCTAGTGACAACGTAATTTAAGAAATCTATTATTCACTATCATGTTGAATCAACATTCTGCAAAACCTTAACCTCTGTCTCAGGTTCATCTCCTTATTCAACCTCAGTATACTCATTCCAAAACTCCACTCTACTTAATCCCTGAGTTTATAAAGCAGATAACAAACACTATTGCATCCAACTCTGCGAAATTACTAGCACAGTACTCTTGAAATCTCCAAGGAAACTCCTGCTGGGATAATATTTAAGATCTGGGTCCCCAAAGCAACATTTCTTAAAAGATCTCAAGCCTAAAGTTACCTAAGTTGCATCAAAGCTGCTCAGACTCGTTGTTGCTGGTATCAGCTCAAATTCTTTTAAAATATAGTTGAGACATACAATAAATAGAGAAGGATGAAGTCAGCATCTGAGAAAATTTTTTTTAAAGTTACCTATAAGAATAAGCAAGGCAGTCTTTTCATATAAACATGAGCAATCATTTTAAATGGTGGCTGAGTGCCCTCTTCACTTGCAGCTTACTCAGCCATTATGCTAAGTACTGCATGTCTTACCCTTCAACTGTGTTAAGATGGTATTGATGAAGGACCAAGATACATGTTAATATGCAATCTGTTGGAGGTGTTTGAAATTCCATCTGATCTTCACCAAAGGATAAAATTCTTCACCTTTATTACAGAATGTAAAAAATTAACAAATGCCTCCAAGAGGAAGATGGCTGCCTGTAACAACTTCCTCACACTGCAACACCATCAGCTCGAGGTGAACCATACGGGTTCTCCATGCCACCTCCATCTTTCAATAGTGGCTTTGAACCAAGAATGTCAGAAGTGAAGAACAAGGGCGGAAGGGCTGAACCTCAAGATAAGTAAGCAGCAGGGTTGACCTCATAAACTGTTCCCTAGAGCACACTGCTGGGATCGCATGAGGTTCCTGGAAACAGCATATGAAAAACAGACACTGAGGTTTTACCATTCATAGGCAGGAAGTAAACAATGTTTAGCAGGAATTAAACACGCTTATTATTAAAAGAAATTGAAAACACAAGCCCCACATACAAATCAGACTGGGGTTAAAGCAGCACTTTAGTCCACTGAAGAAACACAGCAGGAATAGGTCATGGCAAAATCCACACTTGCAGCATACGCACATGTGCACACTTCTGCAGGTACAGAGAGAACTACAGATGTAGCCTTCCCATGCTCTTCAAGAAACATGGCCACTATATTAGAAAAACAAGAATTACAGAAACACTTAGTTTGGTTCGAATCCACTCCCAAAGAAGTGAGCAAAAAAAAAACAACAAAGCCCTCTAAAACAAACAACCCACTTAAGTGGGAAGAAAATCAAGCTACTGAGAAGTATTTCTGAAAATCTTCCCTATTCTACTAACATGTTCTGCTGAAAGCAAGCTGCTTCAGCTATCAAGCATTTTTGCTTTTGTCCACTTTCAGGTCCATTCCGCGCAGACCAGCCTCACTCCTGAGTTTCTTCCTTTACACAGAGAGGAAATTGACTCTATAGATGTTTAAAATACACACTTTAAACATCCTCTGATACTGAAGACTGTAATTTTGTTCTCACACAGCACAGACTTTCAGAGGCAACTCAGTGGAAAATGAAAGGTTTGAGAAACACCACCAATACAGAAAAAACCAGAAGATACATATGGGCCAAAAATTTGATGCCTATTGCTGCAGGAAGCCATGATTCTGTAGTCAAATTTCTTCACTTTTTTCCTATTGAGATGATATCAAGGATAACTATCTGTAGACCCTAAAACACAGGCATTTCATCTGCTTAAGTTGCAGCATTTGGACCCAAAGATGGAGACATCTAGCATCATTCTTATTTTTTATACTCCATATCAAGCTTATGTGGTCCACAGTGACAATTCATAACAGAAACAATACAAGTCCTGTATTGGTCTGCTGTAATACCAGCTGCCGGAAAAACCACCAACTTCACCCTAACTAACACATAGTTTTGGCTCCCCTAACAATTGCTCTTAAGATGAAGTAAAACCAGAATAATGATATTTAAATATGATAGAGTGACCATTTCAGGGAGAACACTTTGGTGGGCTTTTAAAATTTTGCTTAGGTTAAACAAGTTTAGAGTGATACCCCCCCCCCAAACCTTTTATTATTTTCAGGAAAACTGAAAACTCAGTGAGTACTCTGAGCTCAATGTTTTGTGTTTTCTTCCCTTAGAGGTAAACTGCTAAGGAAGAAATACTTTTAAAAGTACAATACTCAGTGCTTATACACTGTCTTCTACCAGTAGAACTCAAAGAGCAGCAAATACTTTTTAACGCAGTCAATCAATACCAAATCCAGAAAACTGGACTTACAACAGATACCAGTTTTTTTTTCAAAAAAACTTTTTTTTCAGCACTAAAAATTCATAGTTTTAGGACTATAGGAAGATAAACAGCTTTTGATCAGTTTCATTTAATGCAGACAAAGTCTTGTGCCCAACTAAGAAAAAAAAAAATTCTTGATGTAGTAAAGCTGCACTACACTGAGATCTGGGTATTCTTCCAGTGCCTGGACACCTTGATCCATAAAAATTCAGAATTCTATAAAAAAGTCTGCTAGGACACAAAATCTCAAGTGGTAGGTACACCGTCAGAGCACTGAGAACCTGCACTGAGAACCTCTCAGCTCCAATTTCACAGATTACAAAACATAAGTGTCCACATTTTGCTCTACAAGAGAACAGACACGAAGCCCGGTGCACCCCAAGGCCAACCTGCTGCTCTCTTCCCCGGCTTTATAATTCTACATAGAACTGAAACAAACCCAGCTCCAAGCAGTGTTCTGAAAAGTCAGTGTACTAAAAAACCGATCCACATCCTAAGAGACAGGCATAAAACATGACAAAAATATTAGCAATTTGTTTTTAGAGTCTGTGATCTCATAGATGAGAACTGAACAAATTCAACTTACGTGAACAGAATTATATCCACTGACATGAGATCACAACACGGCACTCAAAAATACCTTAAATCTTAAAATCCCTACATGCAATGTCTGTGGCCAATGTCTAATTTATAATAGCTACATGTGCATTATCCTCAAAGGAGGTTTCAATTATTTATATAGTGAGATAATGTTCCCTTGACTATCTTAAAGTCTTAGTAGCATATAACAATTAAACTTCATTCTTCAGAAGACAATAGCTAACATCTGGAACTTTGAATCTACACCAGAATTAGCAATTTTACTACTTTCTTCATTAGATCACTGACTTTCCCACAATACCATAGAGCTACTGACAAGCTGCATACAGGAATCTGAGGGTAAAGCAGGCAGAAGCCTTCTCCATAGCCAAACTCAAACTGGAAGTCTAATGCTTTGCCAGGCCAGTTGCAAGAAAAACGGGAAACAAAACACTTCATTTTGTAATAAAGCATCAGCTAAAATACTTTGCAGAAGGAAACCCATTCTTTACCAGCCAAATCTAACTTTCATCCAGTGAACTAAAAATATATATGCAGAGGTTTGTTAATGTGGTTGACCTCAAAATTTGGAACTTTCTTCTTTCTTCCTTCCAGATGCAAAACAGCTCAAAATTATGCATTTTCAGAGAAGGATCCAAAAGCCCCTCTACCGTCTGTTCCCCACAGAAGTTAATCACTAAGCGTTAGTGAACACAGTCAGTCCTAGAGATTAAGGAAAACCTGTTATTCTCACTTTTAGATAGAAAAATCGAGCAATTACTCTCTTCAGTGTTTTCTATGATACACTTTACAGCATTGCTATGCAAGTTTTAGCACACTGCATCATGCCACCACTGACCTTTCCTGGTGCTGCTCTCCTATGTTTGGTTTTAAACTAATTACAAGAAAGAACATAGCACAGTCACCAGGGCTTTGAGCAAATGTAGGTTTTCCTTTTCTCCTCCCCTCTCCATTTTTCTTAAGATGAGGTTAAAAAAAAAAAAGAGACTACACATACTTAGGAAAAGCACAGAAAAGGTAACTTGAAAGTGGCTGTAAGAAAAAGCTACTTAAAGCCTATTTGCCAGAGGAAAAAACAAGGAGCTGACACATCTTAATCATTGCTACAGGTCAAGCAAATTGTTCAGCTCAGACAGTTAATCCAAACTACAATTTGATTTATCTGTGCTACAAATCAACGAAAAGATAGTTCACCTCTTTTTTTTAAGTTCAAAAAAGAATGGCTTCTGTCTCATAACTAGACTCTCTGTAACGCTTCTCACGCCATGGCTGCGTGTGGGAATGGTCAGTCAGGCCCAGTTTCTGTCAAGTCTGGCAGCACCAGCACCTTCAGGCCGTCTTTTATACTATGGGAATGTGATTAAATGAACTAGTAGATCTCAATTGTTTCTCTAAACTGTCCCACAATTTTCCTACCATGGTCCTGGAGCAAAAAGACAGGAAGGATAGTTGCATTCTTGCCTAAAGAAAACAAACTCCAGTCACTGAAGAAAAATGCTGCTTTTTTTCCTCTAAATGACCATTCAGCTACATAGTAATTCTGTGAGAGTCCTCATCAGTATGTCCTTCCCTGCCCAGCTCACTCAAAATAGGGTATCCCATTCTGTAGCAGCACAGTGGCTGCAGAGCCATTCTTCAGCAAGAACCAAATCCTACCTGGTATCCTTTTCAACACTGCTTAGCAGAGATGTGGAACTCGGCAGATGTTGGGACCAAGAATATTCATTTAGAGATGCTACTGGAGGATACCTGCATTCATGTAAGGAATGAATCCCAACCCCCACCAGCAGCTCTACCCCAGCACACCAATAACACTGCAAAAATGACAACCTGTCACCCATTGTGACCACTTCTGAGTTCAGCCAGTGCTATATGGCCCTTTTTATGCATAATAATGCATTCTCCTACAGCTTAAACCCTTTGGGAGTGAGTGGAAAAAAACCCAACATTCCACCAGCAGTGTGAAAGTTCTTCAGGCAAGGATGGAAGTCTTGAGAGGAAGGAAGCAAAAGACAGCATCTTCACTTCCTGACCTGACATGGAATTAACACATTTAAAGGAAGTTAGTCCAGAAGAAATTCTGCGCCTGGGAGAACGTCTGTGTATCAGGGACATGACACTGAGAGAGCTGGTCAGTAATTAGCCTCGCGCTCTTCAGGTTTACTTTTTAGCAGAAAGTATAGCTCATCAAAAACCTAATCTTCTGCAAATCATTAGGGAGGTACCTTCAAGACCAAATAAAGGTGACACAGAATTATCCCATTTCTCTCAGAAAGTGTCACCAGATCATTCAGAAACATAACTATAAGTCATAGTTCTACATGCAAAGAGCTCACTTTATAATGTATTTCTGCATGTGCATTAGCACAGAAACACACAATATAACATCAATTCAGAAAAATAAATACCCTTCTAGATATGGGGCTGAAGTGACCTCAAAATGAACCTCTCCCACACTAAACAGGCACCCTTCTAAAGTTCCAGATTCCCTGGGTGACACAGATCTACTTCTGAGATGCACAGAAAACAAATTAGCTTGGCTCTATAACCATGCCTTATGGGGGCTCCAGGAACAAGTGTTTTCCATTCCCACAAGCTGTCTGACATCCCCACAGGACACTGTATGAGATTGGCCAATAACAGGAATTTAAAACAGGCTGCAAGACAGTGGTTTACCAAGAATAGGGTGTCTTTGGGATTGCAAGCAGTCCAGCCTGTGTGCAGGGCACAGGCGCTCTGGCCAGTGGAGTCACAGAGAAAGGGGCCAAGCTGAATGGGCTCCTGCCTGAAGCAAGGAAAGGCTCCAAGCACTAGTGCAACCCTCTTCAAAGACTTCAAAATGGTCACATTGAACACAAGCCCTCACTGATTTGTGCCAACTGAGCGTAAGACTGACCCTAAAAAGATCAAGGTACAAGGGATTAGGAATGCAGGCAGTTGCAGATACATGGGATGGTCTATAGGGAACACAAAGTCTGCAAGACCCACTCTAGTCATTTCCAGTAAGTCAATAAGGTGCAAAATACAGCTTTTGCTCTGCTTCTTCTGATGAGGGAGTCACTGCAAGGCTCTAACTGGCCTCAGTGGGGATCCCGTCATTAGTCATCATGGTTCACTATTAACCAGAGATACTTTCTGTAAATGGCCAAACCACAGTGATGAAACAGATTTCTTTGTGTGAAGCAATGCTCTGCCACAACATAGATACTATTAGCTAGTGTCATCATCCTACATTTTCTTTTGTGAGTGAAGATGCTCAATTTGAACGCTTGTGTGTCAGACAGAAAAGGCCTGCTGAGAAGGAAGCTTCAGACAGTTTCTTGGGCTCTAAACTCTAATATACCACATGTAAGTGGGTTATGGTTTTCACCCAGCAAAAAAAAACGAGGTACATCTCCTCAGCAAAGAATGAAGTTCTTGTAGTTTATACCCAACTTCAACTCTCCAAAACTCAAAAAAATACCAAAAAAAACCCCAACTCCTAAAATTCACAGAAGAAGTGACATAAATTAGAAAGGCTGGAATAACCCTAAGCAAAGATCAACAAATCCCAGAGGAGTTTTCGCTTGCCAAGTCAAGAGGAGCAGCTGAGCACGGGAGGTCAAGCACCATCCACTCTGGGTGCTTATGTACAGAACAGAAAGGGGAAAGAGGTGGTGCACAGGACCCCCTTTTGTAACTATCCCTAGCTCTAAAGTTTCTCCACTTCCAATGGTAGCTCCAACACACACCAAGGGAGAACATACAGACGTAAACCCATACTGGAGAGTACATTTTTCCCTACCAGATGCAGCTTAGAGTTGCAGCTGTTTGATTCTTACCAAATTTAGAAGACTAGTCAGCCTACTAGGAACTATTTCTGTGATGAGTTGATCTCACGTTGCTGATGATGTGGTGATCTTATATTGCCAAGGATCAAGAGTATCAGCAGGATTCTCCACACATAGGGATACTAAAGGATAGAACTCCCACAGCTTTTCTTCTGAAGTGACCCTTAATATTATTCCAACATAATGTGTTTACAGTTACAAAACTCCTAAATATAATAATCTGGCAGATTATACTCTGCTATATTGTTCATTTTGCTCCAAAGAATTTGCACGTTTGGATATTTTTTAATAATTTCAGCATAGCTAATGAGCCATTCAATAGCTCTCCCCCGAGTTTTGGACTGATTGTGCAGTCCACTAAAGGAAGCTGCAATAAAGTGCGCCCACATTTTCTAATTAAAAAGAAGTTCATGAGGTCCTACCCTTGATTCTCTGAAGAATTCCTCCAGTCGTTTGGATAATTGGGGATTAGGAAGCAACAGTTTCATCCCAGACCAGAAATGACACTTTCATTGCTGTAGGGGTGAGGAATGGGGAGAATGACAAACCATGCAGTCATTAGGAATATGAAACATCTCAAAGACAAAATAAAAATAGATGGACTAAACTTTTCTATAGCCGTTGACAAAGGAAGTGAGTAAGGTTACGTAGAAACGAGGCATCAATATAGTTATTTCTCAGTGCATCAGCACTAAGTGACTCAGTTTCATTACACTATACTTAATTCAGAGGAGTAAGGCTACCTGAAAAATTTAATCTAGTACAAATCAAAATCCATAGCAAGTAAATGTAGTAAGCAGTTTAAAAGACATCTAAATAAACCCTCCCCCAAAATGGATGTCTGTCTAATGTGACCAAGGATGTATAGTTTGATAGGTTTTGCTTAATTCTGAGGCCAGAATGCACATTTGTTTCATTCAAACTAAAAATAATGAAAAATTATTCAGGCTACAGCAATCTTGACTATAGATAACTTATTTTTGTTACAAGGTTGTTTCTGTCTACTTTTAACTTTCATTTGAACTCTAGTTGTTCAGTTTGCAGTAAAAAAGGATTTTCAGGTTTGTAGACTTGATTTGATTTCTACTTCAGATGTACACACGAGCTCTTCATAGCTGGTTCACAGTAACGCCTTCGAATCACTCCTTGGCAACAGCTGCAGAGATCCACTACCACACTTAGCCACGAAGAAACAACAGTTGGGGGAAAGAGCCTACAGGCTAACTGTTTTTTTTTTTTATCTTGCATTTAGAGATGACAAAGAGACATAGCTCTTTATGCAAAGGACAGTACACAGCTCTGACCTGTTTAGTTATAGCCAAAGTTCGTGTTGCATTATATCGACAAGGCTGCCGAAAAAGTAAGCACAAAAGCAATGAATTACATTCTTTAAGGAAGCAGCAGCTACCTAAAGTAATGAACTAGTAGGCTGGCAACTTATTGCATTATCATGCCACAAGTTTTAGATCATGAAGACAGGCAAGTGGATACATAGTTGAGTAAGCAAACATGTTCTTTGCAGTTCAAAAGCTCAAATTATGTGATACTTCACAAACTTTTTCCTAGTGTGACATTTTAACTGGTTCATCTAGTTAAATGGCTCCAGGATGAAACAGGGATACAGTAAAGGAACTACACTGCCATCTGTTAGGAAGGAAGCTAAATACATGGCAGGAACACCCATAAAAGTAGTAAAGGAAGAACTGCCCTCATAAGCCTATAATTGTACCACTCTGTATCACTATGTAATGTTTTAAAACTGATTGGGTTCTTGTTTTCTCCTGAGTCTCTCACCCCATGTGAATGTGTCAACTTTTCCCATTCTTTAGCTGATCCTGATCACTCACATCTCTCTCACACCTCAACCCTATTAGCTTAGCTAAGCCTACTGGGGGTCTTTACTGTGCCTTTGACTTTGTACAGGAATTTTTCTGTCAGTGCCAAGAAATCCTAACCAAAGTCTTCAAATAAGGCCAAAACATATGCTTATAGCTAAATACAATAAATTTGAAAGTTGAACCAATACAACAGTTAGATCAATTACATTTTCTTACAGTGATTAATAACTTATTTTGTATTTTAAAAGCAAGGACTTACAATCAACTGAAGCATGGGAAAATATTTAATGTGATTTTCCAAAGCACAGCATTTCTGAAGCTCTGTCAGTCGTGTAACAGACTGAACACGGCATTACAAAGCATTCTGACGTGTAACCACAGTGACTCTGCATTACAGGTTATTTAAAATTTGCAAGATTTACTTATCATTTTCAGTAAAGTACATTTCTTTAAGTAATTTACTGTCCAAAGCTGTGTTCCAAAAACTGTACAAAATTCACAGCCTCTAGCCCTGGCAATTTGCATCCTATAAAATAAGCAGAAACACTTATCTTTTTGCAGAATAGCTGCAAATCCCATGTCCTTGCAGACAGTTTTTATATTTTGTTCCCTAAACAATAAAAATATCATAAGAGTTGCTAGTAGGTTGGAAGGAGGTCAACAAAACCACTGTCAGGGGCTTTTTATTTCCTTTCTTTTAAACTCCTTGGGGAGTCTAGCAATCAAAACTTAGCAAAGTGCATAAGTATGTTGTGTAACAGGATTGTCAGATTTGTTGGCCTCAAACTAAGAAGACTATAAAACCAAAATTCCTATTATGGATATTTCTTGATGTTTGGTGGTCTGTCATGCATTCCCACTACAGATAGTCATTTCCATCCTCTTGCTATTAAGACCTCTGATTAAAGAGCATTGTCGCAATACTTCTACGAAATTACTGTAATTTGGGAATTTTACTTTTGGAAAAAATGTAGCAGAATAATTAACCTTTCTATCAACTCTGCTCTCTTAATTAACACCAAAAGTGGAAAGGTTGAATTATTAACCACTTGCTTGCTTTGCCTAATTACATTGACAGAATGTCTGACCCATTTCCTAGCATTTCTGCAATGGCAAGCCAGAATCTTACTCTAATTTTGCCCACAAAGACCTGTTTGAATGTGCAATGCAGAGTCACAAGAAACATCCAAGATGAAGATGTGTCCTTTTTAGAAGCATCTGAACTAATGTTTCACTGCTGATCCAGACACAGGAAGGCAGACAAATTTGAAGCGTATTTTGTATTTACTCTTAAGCAATTCTTGGGTGAAGCTTAATATGCTGATTTTGATCATTCTCTGCATCTCTCTCCTAACTACATTTGGAATGCATCACATTTCTTCTTCTGATGGGATGGCCTGAGACTTGCCATCAGTAGAGACCATCTTTCCAAAGCTTTCCTTATCAAATACTAAATATCTTTGGAGAACTTTTATACACACAGTAACACACCACTGTGGATTACAGCCAGCGACTGGTAGACAGCTTTGAAACTTTACCAGTGTGACTGAGACAAGAATCCAGCCCAAGCATTATAAATTTCTTAAGCCAAAGCTTAGTCACATGGAATTTAATGGCAATCTTCCTACTGATTTTGCGGAATCCAGTTTAGTTTCTAGCTACAGAAACTTATTCATTAAAAAACACAAAAGGAATCTGACATTAGACTTCCTCAATATATGTACTGATGTAAAGCATTCTACTACATTTTCACAAGCACCTAATGCTGAAAATATCCAAGATTAAAATTTCACATCCTTCAGTATTTCTATTTCAGTTTCCCACTCCCCTGGCACTTTACAAGAAGATTTTAACATCAGAAAACAATACATCCGTATGAAATTCATCACATCCAGCAAACTTCTCTCAAAGAAGGTGAAATCACAAATTCTCTAGGCAGTTTACTAGTTTTTCCTCTAAACAGCTAAGCCAGTCTTTCCCACAAAAAATGTAAAGCAGCACTTTAGATCTACATGTATAATTTGAATACTATTTCTTAATTCCTCAGAGAATGTACTGATACCTAACAAGCTTTACCGAAAAACATAAAAAAATCTCTCCAAACAAGAACTGTATTTGCTTTTGCATGGAAAAAGAGGGAAAAATACTCTCAAAAAAAAAAGCTACAACTGAAAGAAAACTTAAATGCTTACACATCTGCTGGCATTATGAGCCTCTTACTCACCAAACTGGACCATGTCCAGCTTATCTGACACGCTCCATGAATATATCTCTCTGCCTCTAGGAGGAACAGTTAGAGATATTTTAAAAGTCTATGAGGACAGTTTAAAATGAATTAAAAAAATAGAACCATGAAGCAAAAAAAATCCCCAAATAAAGTCTCTGATACGCATGGAAATATCCGAGTTTAATCTCACAAAAGACTGATTTTTAAGCATAGAGGGTAACTTACTAACTCTGAAAATGTTTGACTGGTCTAGACATCACCAAGGACCTCTTAACTCCTGAATAACATATTTTATAAAATGTTCTGTTTAAAAGAAAAAAAAACAAAAAAAATCCCGTGTAAACACTCAATGTGTATTCCACCAAGGAGAAAGCAGCAGAAAAGCATCCATTTTCAAGATTGATGGTAAACATACTCCATGTCATCAGTGTAGGACACATTTTCAGATAACACTTAAGAAAAGCAGCAGCTCTTGTGTGCCAGAAGCCGAAGTACTGCACATGGGGGTAAATTGCAATCTGCATTCACCAAGGATAGGGATAACGAAACAGAATTACTCATTTCTTAGAAAGGCTTCAGTTCTCCCTTTCAAGCTCAAAAACTGCTCAGTCAACACAGCTCAGTAATTGCTACTGTAGACCTGCATTCTTCAGGTACATAAGTGGCCACATCCACACCCGTGCTGTAACATCCCAGCTAATAAAACCTAACCAGCAACAATTTCGCCCCAGTCACAAAGAAACTTTATGGTCAGTGGAGACTCTGGAGAAATGCTGTCCACAGTGAAAAACCAATGGTATCAGAGACAGTAACCAGTGCTTCTGGCGACAGCTGTTTCCTGCTCACCGTGTGAGCTTCACTCTGAGTTTCAGTCCCCAGATTTTTCAAGTCAAGCACTGAACAGACTGGGACTGAATAAAGACATGTGAATTGCAAGTGTTTCTTTAATACCCATGAAAAGAGCGAATCCTGACAGATATGAAAGAAACTTGCTGGGTAGAACCACAATGCACTTTCAGGATGCAGACAGGAGATGCAGCACCTTTCCATAGCTCACAACCACAGTAGATGCCTGCAGCAGTCCCAAGCTAAGAGCCAACCACCAGCCACCAATCCAGTCTACATTCATTCCCAGTGTGGGTGTCCCACTGGTAAACATCTCCTTACCAAGTTACTGGTCTCAATAAACTCCAAAAGCAACAGAGATCACCGAAGTTAGTTGTAACTGAACCTCCCTAAAAAGACTCAATTTGACTTCTAAGTGACTTATCTATTCTGTGAGAAGCTCACAGTGTATTTTCCTCTTCTACAGCCTAGCCTCAAATAAAATCAGCAACAGAAATCTCTACTGCAATCATTAGCCTCAATAAAACTGTATACAACATGTTTGTCTGTAATTGCTGGACACAGAACTGTTAACAAATGATGCTTCATCCTAAAGTCCTACTGATCTAAACAGCGGCAAGCAGTTCATGTCTCTTCTGGCCAGTAACTGCAAACATGTCTCAGAGTAGGCTAGAAGATAGTCAGGTGATGCCCATGTGCTTTCTGCTAAACCTAGTCAGCTCTGCTATTTTTTCATTTGACAAAAGTAAAAAGGGAGGGAAAAAGGTGTAAGATATGGAAGGCAATAAACCAGACACTCTCAAATAACTAGGCGAAAAACTAGCTGACAGGAGAAGGAGTAGGACTTCTACAAAATAGTGAAAACACTGTGTCAGCTAGGAGATGTATGTTTTCTTGCTTTCTGTGATTACTTGTGAGATGTTCTCAGTCTGCACATTAGGTATGAACTCAAAGGAATTAATACAGGCACATCTCATTATTGTTTTTCCTCATTACCTCCACAATCCTATAACCTTCAAATGAGTGCAGAAACATGAGCTGTCCCTCACATCCAAATCTGACCCCTGTTAATGAACATCCTTCACGTTGCACTGATAGCTTAGTAAAATATCCTCACCCAAACGCTGCAGTGTTAGTGGTAATAAAACGCAAGTCATCCACAAAATAGGGAATTAATAAAATGTAGCAATATAAAGTAAAATGCTGCGGTGTTGCCCATTTCTTTTCAGACTACAACCAGATTCTTATTTATTTTTTTTAAGTTTTCAAGGACTAACCATTCTAGCATTCTTCTTTAGAGGAAATGCAACCTCACTACTTTCCATGCAGCACTCCCAAAATCAAAATGAGTGGTTAGTTCCCCTGACTTTGACTAAGATAAAGCACATTTGATAAGAAAGCCTATGGACTACAAATCTGTTTTCAATCACTAACTGGTGACCACCTTGCTAAGCAGGTAACCTCCTTATATTGAAAGACTCAAAGCTTGCAGATGAAACTAAATGAATTCCTAAATTCCTGCATGAGGCTGTAATTGCCTCAAAGGACCTCCTACCAATCTCCAAAATGCAAATGAAATTTAAATAATCCTATAACTATAGTTACAGAATATATGATACGATTTTACTACATATTTTGAACAGTTATATGCTTCCAAAAGAGGTAACTATCTAATTTGGTGTTTCTTTCTACACGTTTTCCAGTAAAAATAAGAACATACAATTATTGGCCTTGAAAACTGAGTTCTTCTAGTTCAGCATTGAGCTGTCTCTCTTTTGTACAGAGACAATTAACATTAAATGTACACTAAAAACAAACAAACCACTAGCAGCTTTATAATTTCTCAGGTTTCAACACACCAAAGGCAGAACAGTTCAGGTAGAACATGAAGAAAATAAAAGTTCGGGATTTGGCGCAATTAGATGTACTGCATGGTTTAATTTTTATACTAGTCTGCCTTCACAAAAGTCTAGATCTGTCTCAAGTCAACTCCTAATTATGAAGGCAAACTGGGAAAAGATGACCAGAAAAGACTAAAACATAAATCAAACTCAACTGTAACTCAGCCGGTAAAATTAGGCTAAAGCACATGTACATTCTTCAAAAAAAAACCCTAGTGGCTGGATTTCCATAAAAGCTGACGCAGGTTTAAGGAGCAGTGGGCACTGTAATTAGAACAGCTGTTACACTGCACTCACACTTTTCACAACTGTTTGATGCACCAGAAAGTGCTAGGAGAAGCCAAGATCTTGCTAATCCAAAATCCAGATAGCCCTCAGAGTTAAATGAGCGCGAAAAACACAACAAGGATTTAACTCCTTAAATAAGCTATTGTAGGGCTCAATCTCAAGGGATTTCTCAATTGCTATGAACACAATGTTGCAAATCCAGCTTCCATTGCTAGAATGAAAACAAATGCTACAAAGAGTACGACAAGATGGAGGTCTTCGATGGGATCTCGCATGCTGATTCAGTTATGAAATTTAATAATTTTAGTATGCCTATAAAAACAGGCTTCAAACTGACACTATTCCAGAGGTCACGGCTCATAGATTCCAGGCAATCCATCATCATTCAAAAGTAGCAGCTAAATTTGACAGCAGCACATTATGGCATATTATTAAACAGCCAGACCTACACTAAACCATTCTCAGATAGAACCTTACACAAAGCCCTAAAAAAAAGTGCCTTATCATAAAATATACTTAGTCACCTCATCTGACCTCAGGAAGCAAGCACAAATGAATTCACCCAGTGTGATATCAAAATCAATGTTGAAGATTCAGTGCTTGACAAATAATGTTTCTTTCTCCTAAAGTAAGATGAAAGCTCTCCTTATTACATATTCCCTTCTCCATAGAGTTCTTCAAGGTGTCATCTTCTGCTAAACTCATAAAACTTAAGTCTTGGCCGCTTACGCTCACTAGAAGATATGAACTCGTCCACCTCCACTTGCCCAAATCTTAACCTAAATTGTTTCTGTATCTTCAGATTTCCCCTTTTGTGACACCCAAATAAGTGTCTGTGTTTTCTCCACACAACTATTTCTTCTGGTTTTGGTTTTTTTTTTCTTTATAATTTAACTGTGACAAGTTTTTTTAAATGGAGAAAAAGTAAAGTGAGAAACTTGTTTTGGGATAATGGAGCTGCTTTGGGTTTTAACTTTTAAAAAATGTGTGGCACATGAGTCATCCAAACTAGCGAGACTTTAAAATTCAAAGGGAAGTAACCACAACTAACAGACATTTTTACAAGAGCGGTGGTGAGTAAAAACTAGCCACCAGGCAAATTCTAACAAGCCAAACTGGCTAACAATCAGGGAAAGAGCAGGTTGCATCCAGCTCCAAAATAAGCACCATTTTTAAAAGGTTTTTTTTTTTTAAAACAATCTTTGGAATTCATAGACAAATTTTATTTGCATATTCTGCAATAAATTGCTCTAATCACATCCATCAAGAGTTGCAAGTTATGTTTTAACATTACTATTTAAAGTCTTTTAGACACTCATTGCAGCACTATGAGGAACAGCTAAAATGTGGAAGGCATGGAGGAATGAAAAGTATGCCAAAGGGTATCCTTTCATAGGCAGAATGAAAAGGTTAAAAGGAAGCACAATGAACATATGCACTTAATCGTCAATGCTCAAAAAGTCAGTCTGGGCATATCACTTCCTTCACTGTCTTTGTATCAGTACTACTAGCTCAAGTTCCTGCTGCTCACCTGGTACTGTACAAAATCTAAAAACATATACGGTTACCAGCTTCTAACACCTTTCAATTTGTATGTTCATGATTTATATGATTTCAGGTGGATCTTGTTAGGTGAATTGGGAGAACAGGCCCAATTTGACAGCCCAAAAGAGGTGAACATGCTGCAGCTGCACGCTCCCAGGAGCAACTATTAGTGAGGCTAGAAATGTAAGCACTGACACTCTCAGAGCAGGTGTACACACTGCACATAAACAGCTACATACAGCCAGCCACACAGATTACACACAGCCTCTCTCTGGCTGAACAGGAAGAGGTCTGCTAGTGAGAACATACATTTTATATGTATACACATGTTCCTATATACAGGTACATGCCCACGCACATAGACAACACAGATCCCTTCAGCAGGCGGGCTCAGATGCTCAGCCTGCCCAGCAGCTAACTTTGTAATCCAGTCCTCCCAGTTGCTGTCACCAAGTGTGCCCTCATGGGCACTGCCCCATCCAGCTCCTGGCACAGACCATCACACACATATCCAGAGCTGCCTGGGACACCTTTGCTCTTGTATCTGGCTTCCAAATCACTTAATGTACTCGTTGGCACGATCTTTGCTACTGCTTCCACAGTCAGCTGCACATCCACACTCCCTCCTAGTGCTGCATTGGGGACACAGAGGTCTGTCGCTTGCCTCCGGTCCCAAACAGTGTCTGGCACTCAGTTTCACTCCCTTGGGTGTCCCCAGGTGCAGGCACACAGGCCCTGCAGCCCACAGTCCCAGCCCGACTGCTGTCAGCCAGACCCTTGCTTGTTCCAGCTGCTGCACTACGCTTGTTGCATTCAGACCCCCATTTAGACAAACAGAATAGAGAGTCCGTCACTCGGGAAAGAGGTAGAAAGGAACATAATAAGACAACAGCACAGTCTGTTTCATCCAGCACAGGGCATAGCCAGGCAAGCATACCAGAAAAGTATTTAGACACAATCATCCTTTTTTACATCTATTCCAACCCAGATCACTTAATTGTTTCCCTTTCCTGCCTCTGGTTCTTCCCTTAAACAACCCATAAGTCCTATGCATCCCAAAATGCTCTTTCCCTGCATCCCATCATGTGTGCTGTACACCCCAGCAGCATAACCCCCCCGCAGTCCAAAATGTTGTTGACTTATCTTGATGGGTTTCAGGTCTGGAATCTGGGACTGATGGGACAGCCCTGGGAAGGGCCCAGACCAGGCATCCCTTTCTCCCAGTCATTAATTTGGTTTCCCACCTACCATTGTGCCCCTGTGCTCCTCTGTGCTTGTGGAGGTGGGCCTTTGGTAGTGTAATGGCCCCTGTGAAGAACCTAGGAAGGTTACTAGTTAGGACCCGTCTGCCACCTAACCTAGCAGATCTCCCCATGCAACAGTGAACAGGCAACTGAAATGTCCTGCCTCACCAACTTTCTATCCTTATCAATTTATTTATTTATTATAATAGGTGAACACCCGTTCTTCCTATTCTTTCGTATAATTTAGAGAAAGAAAGGCATCTATATTAGAAACACAAACAGAACCACTGAGATGAGAACAAATGATCCTTACAGAAAGCATGAAAATAAATTCCAGCTAAGGTGAATTTTCCAAATTCCACTACCCTTCTTTTCAGAAGGCGATGCATTTGTCTGTGTTAATTTTAAACTTTTAGTTTCTTACCAGGTAAAGAACTCCATCATTTTGATTTAACGTTCACTGACCACGGGTACCCTTGGTCTGGCCTAACATCGAGATTCTGAGCTGGGTTTGTCACACGGGATTCTTTCAAATGGTCTAGCAGTTCACCTTGGGAGAAGAGGAGCAGCAGCAGCTGGGGCAGCAGACAGGCCTCCTTGGCCAACCCAAGCTGGCCAACTCCACTCCTGCCGAAAGTTATTTTTGCTTTCTGACTGAGCACTGCATGCAGCTGCCCAGTGCGCTTGTGGGGAATAGTAGAGCATTTCGAACAACTCCTTCCAAGTGTGGTGAAAATTACTGCTGCTTATGTAATCTGCCTTTTGCCAAGTGTTAATCTGGGAGCTCAGCTGAGTTGATGTTAGTGTTTCTTTGAAGTTCAAGAGCAAAAACATCTTTCAGTCTGATGCTCTTCTGGCTTCCACCACTGACTATAAAGTTACATCACAGTCCTAAACACCATCTATACCATTAGGATCAAGCAAGATTTTAGGTTTAAGGTGCAGTTCAGAAGTCAAGATTTGGGAATGTGGGGGACACAAAGTTGTACATAAGCAAACAAGAAACAGCAGCTTTATACTGCATTAGCCCTCCAGGTCCCAGGAAACTATGTGATACCTGGTTACCCATATGACTGTAAGCTACCTTGCTGACCTGCAGGTTCACGGAAAGAAGCAGACCCAAGCGTCTTCAGACAGTTTGCAACCTTCTGACCTTATTTTTTAAATTGGAAACTTATTTAGCCTTTTAACTGATAGCACATAATTGTATTGTTTTATACAGAGAGTTTGTCCATCCCTTGAGGTCAATTGAGTTCTTGTTTTTTTATACCACTTCATATAATTATGTATCACTTAAAAAGAACATCAGAAGATATACAAGCCAAGGAAAGACAACAGAGGCAAATAAGAAGCATCCCTCTCTTAACAAAAACAACACAGTGATTAGTTGAAAGCCAGTTTCATAAATTGTCAGGAAATGGCAGCGATGTTCCATTTTCCAAACAATAAACATTAAATAAATGAGGAAAATCAACTGAAGGAAGGCTTTTATGAAAGTATTTCACAGCAACAATAAACCTCAAATTATGAAAGATTTAAAATGGTCTAGACCACATGTTCTTACCAAGTATAAGACCTGGCTTATAAACTGCAGGTAAATTAAGAACCAAACAGTGGTAATAGTCTTCAGATTACATCTGCAATGAGAAGTGGTTCATCCGAGAAAAAGACAACAATCCACCCATCTCCGCTGTGACTGAATTTCGGGCAACCTTACTCTCAATCAAGTCAAGTTTCTACTAACTTGAATGACAGCTTATAATACTGATGCTCAGAAAACCAGTGTCTCAAGTTCAGAAACTTAAAATGTTGAATATGTATCTAGGGAAAAGTAGCCTCCTCTATTCATCTCACAATATGTTAAAAGAAAACAACCCATTAGGGCATACCAACCTGAACAGGCATGACAGAAAAAACATCTCTCTCTTCTTTAAATAACTTTGGTTGTCAAAGCATAAAGGGGTTATTGCAGACTTCTCTGCCCACATGAATAACTGAGGATGACTTCAGGTCAGCAAGGTTAAAGAAACAGCTGAAACCAGCAGTTATATTTTTAACTATTTTTAATTCAGAGGTCCTTAAACACTATCCATCAAGAAGCAAACTTAAACTAAACAAAACGGTGTGGGTTTTATATGCCACTCTCCCCTGATTAAATTTTAGTGAACCTGTGAGGAGGACAGTCAATTGGTGCCACCTCTAATCCAGCCTCTGGGTCTGTCACTGCTGTAAGTGAAAGGGGCAACTGATATTTTGCTGTTCTTATAACAAGCACTCTGCAGTAGCAGATAATTCTCTTGCTTTTTTCTTACATCCACTGCTGATAAACTGATGAACCAGCCTACAACCCTCTGCTGACTAAGCATCAGCTAAGTCTGTTTCCATAACTATGGGCTTCTTCCCTTGTTACAGGGTCCTCCAAAGCTGATCTATATATCCAGTGTTGCAAGTCAATTTCACGAAAGCCACTGGCAACTCTTAGGGATGATACTTTAACAACAACAACAAGAAAAACAAAACCAAAAACAAAGGCAAAGCAAACACATGCAAAGGCAAACTTGTTTGCTTTACTTGTCTGGCTAAGCATAAAACAGTAACTACTTTAAAAAATGGCTACAACATTCTCATTTCCTTCAATACCATATTCCACTTGAATTCTGCATGTAGAAGCAATTCTAAGACAGCCTTAAGACACTAAACATAAGACCTCTCACTAAAGGGAAAGAAGAGAGAGGGAAAAGAGAAAAATGGTTGATTTTGGCTATGGTTGTTCTTGTTTTGCTGCACGTTGTTTGAAATAAAGCTATACTTTTTAACTGTGGCAGAGCTCAGTAACAACTAATTAGGTGTGACTTGTATAGTCAAACTTTGTTACACTCTCCATCAACTGAAGCCTTTAAATCAACACTGGACACCTCCTTAGAAGATAAGCTACACCTGAGCCAACTTTATTGAGCTGTATAAAAACCTCCTAGATTAGGCTCTATGGTTTATGTTTACATAAGATTGCAACCATGACCTAATGTCTCTAACCTACCCATTGATCTATAAAATATCCAAAACACAAAGGTCCTAGGAGCTACTAACTGTAACGGACACAATAGTGGACATGTAAAACAGACTGCTATATGAAAGATGGAAAATAATTCAGTGTAGCAACTCCAACAGGCGCAACTTTAGTGAGGTATGGAAAAATACTGCAAGTGCTATTATGCTGCAATTACATTGCTGAAAATAAAGTTTCACATATTATAAGAGGACAAACACAACTACAGAACATATCTGTCTTACCAGTGCCATGGCAACCGTAAGAGAAAACACATACAATGATCTGAAATAGTAGCAACTTTGTCAAATTAAGAACATTGCTTAAAACGGAATAAGCAAGAGCCAGCTGACCATGTAGCTGGGAATGGTTTGTGTTTCTAGACAGTATTTCAAAGCTGTTACTACTTTGACAAGCCGCACCCCACCCCCTCAAAAAAAAAAAAAAAAAATCAACAAAATCCCCACTGGGTTTGTCCCTGATTTTTCAGTCCTTGAGTGAATGAAATTAACAAGCTGAACAGAGGCACACTTCAGGGACTTCTAATCCAAACTGTCATGTTTCTACCCACCTTGGAACCTCCTGATAAATACAAACTCCCTTAACTAGACCCTGATCTCACAGGCTGATCTAACCCTTACACAAGCATCCCACTCCTCTACCTCACCAAAGAGAGGATGACCTGCTCACACAAAGCAGCTGACAAACTCAAAATGAAACAGCTGAATTTGCTCAGTCAGGAATTAAGTGGCATTTCAGTCCTGTCCATCCACAGAACAGACTTCACACTACTAAGATTCACCAGTCTAATGCCATCAACCACAGTGAATTTTTAAGAAATGCTACATACAATTGGAGAGACCTTTAAGAATGGTTTTTACAAGGTTGATTCAAGACTCCTTCCCAAATAAAGTTTTGTCTGATATGTTTTCTAACTGTCTATAAGACACTGTCGTATATCACTGTTGGCCAATTTAAAAAGAGACGTCCTAGAGATACTAAAATCTGGTGAGAAATCAGTGCAATGAAAGGAGATTATAATCACAGCATGTGTGGAAAAAAAAATAAACAGGTGAACTCTGCTATCATAAGCCTTACTTGGTGTTACAGCACCACCATTACTTCTGATTGGACATAGCAGACACTGGCTACTGCATAGCGGAGGTTTCAATGGGGAGCACAGCGTGAAAATAAGGCTACTGTAGAGTTGGAGAAAAGCAGAAAAGGACACATGTCTAGTCATTAATTCACCTTCAGGCCACAAATCATTTGGATTTGCTTGTTTAATCATAATTTTTTCTATTATGTAGAAATGAGAATGTATGTTCCCAAGTTGTCCACATCTGAGCAGAAACCCAAACCACAAAAACCTGCCTAGCATGACGTATTATTTACCATCTCCTACAATAAATCTAACTGTAACAGAAGTAAGCTTACTCACATACTGCACTGGACATGTAAATATTATCTAGCAGACAAAAATAAGCGCTAAATAGATTTTTTTTCCTTTTAAGAGAGTCATACAAGCGTGAAACTTCGAAAAGCTGACGCATGCATATATCCCTCATGTCTTTACTGTGACTAATACAGACAACAGTCTGATTTACAAGTACTTCTGGATTGTGTGAAAAAAAAATAATATGGAAACTGCTCTGCATCTTAACAAAGAGGAAGGAAAAGAAGGCAAAACAACAGGGTTTTTTTTGCATTTAATAACTAGCAATAATTGAGACTGCTATTCTCTACCCTGCCTACTAACTTCTTAAAAGCTGTCATTTAAATGTAGCCTCATGCAGTTCTCATGACTACTTGATCCACTTCTGCAATCTGAAAGCACTAACAACTGCTGCTGTTTGAAGCAAAGACTGTTACTTGCACATAATTTATAAAAATGGCATTTGCTAGTAGAAGCAAAGCTTTTAATGTTTGGGGAAAAGAGTCGGGGTTTTCCCCTTCTGAGAACTTCAAGTTTTATGAGTGAACCTTAAGGACTCTCAGACTTCTAAAGTAACAACACATTACGGAAAAATTTCCTATGTGTTTTGCACATTTGAAGTCAGCCACATTTCACAAGTGAAATCAGGGTTTTTAATATCAGCTTTAATGAAATATAATTCTCCAATGACATAGTTGTGAAGTGCAGCATTTTCATTTCACTAGCTGGCAGAAAGGTTTTGGCCTTATTATTCTTTCTCACGTAGAGCCACGTTAAGCCCTGCACGGACATGTCTGAAGACAAGGTCTTTTCCTTGTTTCTGCCGCAAATATCGAGATCACAGGGTAGGTATTAAGCTTGGTCAAAATAGAATAGGTCAGATGTATTTTCACAGGACTGCTACAGCCAAGTTGTATGTTATAACATAAGAATAATAATACCAGTGTAAGGAATAGCTTGCCTTCATGTTATCTACAGTTTTAATTTCACTACATCTATTTGTGTGGGATTGTTTAGTTTCTGTTTGGGAGAGTTACACTGCTTTTTAAAAAAACCCTACAGTCAATGAAGGGATTCCAGCTATCTTCAAAACCCTGAGAGGAACAAGGGGCAAGCTGAAGATTAAAAATCATAGCGTTGTTTCTAAATCTGGTTCTTGTTGAGGTCATATTTCTTCTGCTGAATAAGACAGTGGTATATTTATCTTAGAAGTACAGGTAAACACGCAGCTCACAGTTTAAACATGCATCAATAAAAGTCAGAAAGCTCCCATTTGCAAATGACTAAACATAAGTACATACCTGAGAAGAGCTCTTCCTTCCCCAAACACTGACAATCCAAGGAGCAGGGATGAAATAAAACGTCAAAGGTCTCCTTGCCTGAGGCCTGTCCCCCATGACTGAGAGGAAATCAGAGCATGGCAGCAGTCAGAAGGGGAGCCCTGCCTACACAGCAGCCCCCAAGGAGTGGTTGATAGGAGCACTTCACATGGGCACAATTGTTGTGGGGATGAGCAACACGAGCTTCCACTCTGCCAGGGAAGGTTTAGGCTGGATATCAGGAAAAAGTTCTTCACAGAATGAGTAATCAGGCATTGGAATGGCCTGCCCAGAGAGGTGGTGGATTCACCATCCCTGGAGGTTTTTAAAATAAGACTGGATGTGGCACTTAGTGCCATGATCTAGTAATCATGAGGACGTTGGACAAAGGGTTGGACTTGATGATCTTGGAGGTCTCTTCCAACCCAGACGATTCTATAATCTCTGAGGAGCTGTTTGAAGTTTGCAGGAGAAATAATGACATGCATGTCTACTCTCCATCATAAATGCTGGCATTTATAACAGAACAGAGTGTCACTGGATGACTGTTACAGACACTTATCATTTGCTTTTCACGAAGTCATATAATAATGCTTTGTACTGAGATTTCATAGAGCAGTTTCTTAATTTAAGTAGTGATTGTATTTTTTGCTAGTGGGAAACAGTCTGCACTGACCATACCAAATAAGCTATTGTCCCACCAATTCTATTTCCATAATCATTTACCAACATTAATTTTAAGGCATTGCCCTTTCTTAAGAGGCTCTTGCCTCCATCAGAGGACAATGTAACCCTGAAAACAAAATATATTCTTCTCCAAAGACAACATCCCTCTCATCAGGCACCGAAGCAATAAATGGTTTAGGCAGGGGAAAAACTAGTTAAGTAGTTGCTAAAACTTATCTAGAGCTTCTGTCTGTGAACTCAAAAAATGCTATTTCTCACGTAGTTCTAGAGTCTTAATATGCAAAGTTATACTAAAACGGTATTAAAACTTTTGTGTCTTCAACCAAACAAACGGAGCAGTCCCCTCCTACCCCTCCACAGCTTCCAGCCTCAAATATCCTGGCATAAAATGATCAGACAAAATAGGTGACTTATATTTTTATTGGTTCCTCCAGACTATGACAACATTTCTGAAAACACTGAGCCAGGAAACTATTAAAGTCTCTGAAAAAGTGGAAAGGGTCAGGCTATTTCAAAGGGCATGTGTTTGCTAAGAAGCCTTTGTTATAGATATATAGGCCACTTAAGATTAGACCAATAACAACAAAGGTATTTAGCTTTCACATAATATTTCTAGATTTAAGGTATATTATTAACGTATTTTTAACGCCTCTCTGTTAAGAAAGCATTACACCTCTTCACCTTTTTGAGAATTAAAATAAGGTTAATCAGGTTGCCTAAGATTTTGTAAATTAGTATATCCACTCCAAGATCAGAATTCCCCACAGATCTGTACGTGCTCCCAGTCTCAGGCTGTTACTGGAGGGAGAAATGGAAATGGTCTCAACTTATCAACATCAAAAAAAAAAAGGAAGACCAGAAGACTTTCTAGATTTATCTCAGTTGCATTGGCCTGCACCTGGCAGCACAAATCAGGTTAGGCATTTGCAAGTGAGCTCAGAGATTCCTTTCAAAAGCTCTGAGTTTTAAACACAAGCACTAAACCAAGACAAAGGGTACTCTTAACAGGAGTACAGCACACTGCTTGAAGGCAAGAAAGAAGCATCCTACTGAGGCTCCACAAAATCATCTACTTTTCTAGTACACAGTCCTTATGTATCTACCTCTGTTTTGGATCCTTTGTCAGTAGGTCTGGGAATTATCAAGGAGGACACAAAGGACTTGCACAAAATCCTTAAAAATAAAGGTGTACCAAAGAAATCACCACTTTATTAATTTCACCCACAATCCTACTTCTGATCCTGACTGCACTAGAGTATCCATGAAGGTCAGTTCGTAACACAGGGGTGCAAAGCAGATTTAAACTCAACCTGCCTAGAGCACATACACTATGATTACACAGAAGAGAAGGCTGAGACATCCTAAAAGAAGTACAAGTTACTCTGCTGTTACTGACTCAAGAACCTCACTCATCTGTCATGTCTCAACCAACCATCAGCCAGCCACACCACAAGCGCTGCAGGTGCAAGTCCGACTATTGCACAGTGCCATCTCCTGGGCAAGCAAGATTGGAAAAAAACTCAAGCCTTCCTTCTCTCTTGCAGTATCCAAGATTCTAATGTCTGCCACGCACTGGCAGGCCATGCGTCCCCTCTGTTCTCAGAAGGCAGGCTATGAATTCACAGAAAGAAGAGCAGATCATTTACAATGGAACATGAGACTCAGCACCTCTTGAGAGGCAGCATCTGCATAGGCAAGCACCACGAAAACCTGAAGGATTAAGTTCACTCTGGGTTGCTGGCAAATCACAAATTAGCAATCACGGCTTCCGTTCAACATCCAAACAGGAAATGGGAGTGGAGGAAGCGAAAGCTTAATAATGTCTTGCATGTTAACAGGTTTCATGATCCACTGTAATAAAAGTGTTTTGCAAAGTGAACTTAAACCTAGCACATTGTCTGCCCTGATGGCCAGGACTTATCTTTAAAACCAAGCTGTGCATCTTGGAAAAAGACAGCTTCATTTTCAGCGTAAGAGGACACCAAGCTAATGAATAAATTTGAGGATCCTACCTAACTGTAATCACAAATCTTGTGATTACCATCCCCAAACCAAACCAGAGATGTCAAATCTGGTAGCTCCCTTCCAACACTCGGGATGAAAAACAGGTTTAGAAGGGTAACTTTTTACTTATGACTAACGCTAAATCCGTAAGGGCCCCTGACAAAGGAGTAAGAAAATCAGCATAATGGCTTAGCTTATTTCTGCTCACTATCTTTTAGGCCTATTGTTCACATCGGTCCTGTATATCTCACAATATCTGCTTCTCGACACAGCAGAGGGTCAGAAAAGCAGGGAAAGAAAGCACTTGTGGGACAATGAGAACTCTACAAGGCCCAAAAGACTCTCAGGGCTCAATACCAAATGCAGCAAGGAACATCTCTCTCTTGTCTTCAGGCCACCACATCACAGTGGCAAAAGTGAAAAGCCTGGCCCATTATGCACTCCTAAATTGCTGCTATCTTTACTGCAAGATGAATTAAAAAAGGTTTGTGCAACTGTTGAGTAACTCTGAAGAATTCAAAACAGATCAAAGGCCAGCCTCCTGGTTGCCTGGAGATATTACGATAGATAAGAGACAAAAATAAGATGATTTACATGGGTGTTTTGAGGGAAGAAAACTGCCCCAGGACTACAAAGTAGAACTCCTTGATTTTTATAGACGTGCCACAAAAAGAAAAATCTCTTCAAGAAGTTGTAAGACTCTACAGCTCTACAGAATAGAAAAAAAATGATGTAAGTGGGCTGCATGGAGAACAGAACAAAGGCAAAGGAATTTAGAGAAAAAAAAAACCCCAAACCCGCTATCAATATATCCACTGCACAATCTCATTATCTCCCAGGGATTCAAACAAGAACAGAATATAACATAAATGGTTACTATGGCCCATGATAAACTGGCTGGAATAAATAAGGAGCTAAAACTGTGTGGGTGCAGGCTCTGCATTAAGGAGTGTGAAAGTACCTTTTTTCCCCGTTTAGCAGTTCAGACACATGCAATCCTAGTTCCAACATAGCATTTCCCATAAAGTGCCATCTGCCATAAGCCACCTCAATGTACTTGTCACACTATGCACATGCCTAGAAATACAGACTTTACTGTGGACTCTCGTATTACTGCTCTGAGCAACAAAAATAAAGGGGAAAAAGTCTGTTTTACACTTGAACTGGAAACACCAAAATTCTTTCAAAAGGACTTGTATTGCTACCTTGCACTCTGAGACTCACATTATCAAGTGTATCCAAGTATTTACCCCTGTGGTGTGACTGACTACCTCATCCATTTCTGTCTTAGGATGCTTGTATCCAGGGCTGAAATGCCACCTCCTACTACATGAGAAAGACCATGACGACTTTGCAGGACTGCCACCTGCTCCATTCCCAAAATGACAGCATCTACCAGATCATTCAGGTTTCCTACCTGTGATGCTCCACCAGGTGAGCTGATCTTCACTCAACTTCTATAGAACCAAATGTTTTCCTTAAGCCAGAGGTTTCAAATTTTAATTCCCTCTCCTCCCAGTCAGCAAAGTGAGAGCTTCCAAACAATGTTACTTTGGTAAGAGTGCTGAAGAGCTCATATCTGTTTGGCAGTTATGAGTGTATCAACAATTCACTGCCAAAAAATGAAGGAGGAAATTGCTTGAGAATTCTTAGTGAGAGACAAACTATCATCCATGTCCTCGCTGCCCTACATTCACACAACATCCAAGCTGAAATGTTCACTCACTTCAGTGTCTAAAGGAAGATGTAGTTGTGAACACTTTCTCTGGACTAGACACTAGGTAGCTCTTAAATAATACTAAGAATAATTTTGCCATGAGATGCTTGTCCTGGATCTCACTCAAAGCCTTTTCATATATTGCTGTTTTGCTGAAAATGCTGTCTCAAAACAAAGCAAGAACTTTCACAAATACATGCATGAGATCATCCAGATGAGGAGATTGTATATTTGCAGTGGTGTGGTAATTCTTGACAAAATACATTACCTTTTTCAGCCTGTCTTCCAAAATGAAGATTTTCTAGGA
Source organism: Tapera naevia (assembly GCA_033556795.1). Taxonomy (NCBI): domain Eukaryota; kingdom Metazoa; phylum Chordata; class Aves; order Cuculiformes; family Neomorphidae; genus Tapera; species Tapera naevia. The sequence goes on along the minus strand of JAUMJJ010000300.1, from coordinate 2,367,595 downwards.
TGATGAACTCGGGGGTTCCCAGAGTTTTGTCCACGGAGGGCAACTTAATGGGTGGGAAATCAGGCTAGAGGATGCATAACAAAGACCAATGTGCATGACAGTGCAGAACAGCCACTATTTGAAAATCTCACTGAGGGTCTTAGCAGCTTTCCAGGTCAGTCTCTGGGAATTCCCGACTCAGATGCTGAATTCTTGTGAAGAATATAATTGATCCTTGTGGGCTTTTTTTCCTCCTCAAAGACACATTTCTGAAGGTCGTCTTTTTAGTGAGGGCTACTGAGCTCTGTGTTACATAAGCAGAAGACTGACAAGGCAAGAGCAGACATGCTCATGTTTCAATTTATAACAACGTACTTGTAAAGGCTTGTAAGCTCAAGACAAGTGATAGTCTTCATAGAGAAAGCCTTCATCTCTAAAAGCAGCTCACGCTGTATTTGGGTGGTGGTGGAGGGGAAAGGGGTCTTACTGCTTAAATCTTCAGTAGACTTTTAAAGTTTATATTCGTAGTCTGAAGGCTTGTGAAGGTAATAATAGCTTTCAGTATTCTCAATATCACTCTCACTGTGGTTTTGTTGAGTTATTTGCATGACATAGTTCTCTGTGCCACAAACATACACAAAGAGAAAATATTTCTGCTTTGCATTATTTCTGTAAGTAAGAGATAGCCAGAGGGAAGAGTAACAGCTGTGGACACATACTGCCCTAAAGGGTATCAGCCTACACTTATATCTCTTCAAGTGGAGGTGACATCTACAAACTGCACTAAGACTTGAACACACAACCAGTTAGATCACAAATCCATCATGGAAAAGTAGGATACAGAACATTCTAGGATTACAGGCACTCTCTTGTCCATATTTTCAATGGCCTCTCATTCCCAGTTGTGCACAGATTCACAAAACAAGAGATGCTAGCAACTTGTTCTCCAGTTTGCAGGGGTGGCAGGAAGGTTCACTCAGCTGGTATGCCTGTGTTCTGCTATTAACAAGACTGCAGCTTACTTAATTTCAGTCAAATTAATGGACAACATCTACCTTAACCCTTAGGTACAAGTAGTTGTTCCACTGAATTACCTTCCACCAACAGAAACTACCTGTGGAACAAACTATAAGTCTTCCTCAGCAAACTTTCTTACATTTAGTTCAGATGTTTCGAGGAGAAAAGCCACCAGTAAAATAAAGAAGCAAACAGGACCTAGGAAAGAAAAGCAAAGAAGCCTCCAGAGCACGTTCATTGCTCAGAAGAGCTCTGCTAAAGCAGGGACACCTGGCATCAGCTGCACACTCCTCCAATATGCAAGAGACTCCATTGGGGTGAGCAAAAAATATCTTTTGTCTCTCTTAGTCTGGCAGGCCTGCCAGTGAACATCTCAAGTTTTGGGCAAGAAAGTGCATGTTGACTCAGACACTCCTGTCACGCTAGGTCACAGGGTAGCGTCTGTGGCTAGGGGACTGCATGACAAAAGGAACAGTGCTCTGTTATAGTTGGAGCACCCTTGTTACAAAGTCTAGTATCAGTAGCAGGCCTGACCGGCTGACACACATGTGGCTTAAACAGAGCAACCTCTGTTTTGCTCCCCATTCCACATGACAGGTGTGGCTGTTCAAGAAATCAAGGCTCACAGAGCTCAGTATCTGCCCTGTCTCTTTCCTGAAGATAAGAAAAGCAGCTGCCTTGTGCTGAAAAATGGGCGCAATCCAGGTTAAGTAGCAGGGGAAAGCAAGGTCAAAGCCTCGCGTGATGATCTCACATTCTCTGCGTGCATTCTGCCAGGTCTGGTCACTGAGTCAGAAAACTCTCAGAAAGGTACCTGGTCACATGAAACAGAAAAGCCCAAGAAATATCTTTTGCTTTTAGCTGAAGATCAGAGAGTGAGGATGTACCACACAGTTGCACAGCTGCAGCAAAGGGTATGTCATGCAGTAGGTTTTCTACGGACAGGCTGCATCTGATGTGGTGTCCATTTAAGAAATAGAATCCTCACCGTTTTCCATGTTTTATCTCATTCTGATCAGAGTTTAACAAGCCAGTCAGCCTATTGTTCTTACCACATGGTAAGTAACTAGCTACATGTAAACAAAACAATTAAGCTCCATAAGGAACTGCTTGCCATTCAAAGCTGAAGTCATTGTTGCATTTTGTTTTGGGAATCCAAATACAGTAAAATACTGATGGTTAAGACTATGCAATTATTTGCTACACAGAAAGAGTAAGTAGAACAGGGAACACAAACTGAAAAATCAACTTTCTTCCTCTTTACCTTGCCATTAACCATCTCCAGACCCTTCTGGACTCACTGCTAGCTGCTTCTTGCTGAGTATCAGCATAACAAGTTCACAATAACAAAGAGATAAACTTTGCATGTTGGCACAGCTGGCTCAAAACTACTTGCTCTTCAGTTCAAAACCACCAGGCTCCATCACCATCTCTCCAAGAGAATACCTCGAAGCTTAATGTACTTGATATTCAGACAATTCATTAGGGGATCCCACTGCACACAAGCACACCAATTCATTACTTCCTTATTAGCTATATTCCTGTTTCATCTAAAAGCCATAATCAAAATCAGACCATCAACTTGCTGGACAGAATATGCATGGAGGAGGGAAGAACTCCTTCACAAATGTCTACAAGACCAGAAGCCTGGATACTGCAAAATCAACACACACTCACTAAAAAAAAAACCAACCAAAAACCCCTGTGAATTTGTACACATGTTTAGCATTGCAGGTTATTATTAATATTAATATTTAAAATATTCATATTAATTTAAATTTAATTAATTAATTAAATTAATTAATTGAAATAATTTTAAATATTAATATTTTAAATATTCATAGAAATCTTGAATAGGGTAGGAAATAAAAACCAAAACCAGAACGAAGACACTATTAAAGCCATTGGGGGGGGGGGGGGGGGGGGGGGGGTGCAAAATGGGCAAAAATAAAGGCATGTTCTGTTATAGAACCCACTGGAATGTCCACTTTTATATTTTAAAAGTGCATACCTTGGCCCTTTGCCATCCCAAGTTACAGATCTGTACCACCACTTGCTGCTGTGTCTGCCACTGTGGGGCAGAAGTAAACTGAGCTGAAGCAGGCACAACAGCTGAGGGAGAGAAACCAAGAGTACAGCTGGGACAGGACACAGAAAGGTGGGTGCTGAGCCCTAAGGCAGAGAGGTCCCAGCACACCAAGAAGAAGGAAAGAGACTGGAAGGTGATGGCAGTTTCCACGAGAAGTTCATAAGTTTTATATTGGAAATCTGGCAGTTAAAATCACAGTCATGGTGGATGTTCCCATTCCCATTAGTCACTCTCCCAACCAACCCTGTAACGTGCTTTCTATGGCTTGTGCTGGCTAGAAACATCCTAGCCTCCTGACGAAGTTACTAGATAAACTCTAAGTTTTGAAATAACAGCCAGACAAAGGTTAAGAAAACAAACTACGGTCTATTTACGGTAGTACCACAGCATGTATCTCCATCTCTGATGAAGGGTGAAAGATGCCATTTTGTGCAACAGACCGGCAAGGACAACCATTGGGAGGCTGAAATGGTCTGTTACGGTGCTATCATCCAAATGACATATAGGTATGGGAGAACAGGATATAAGTTGTTCACACACTCTCCAGTATATTAACAGAAGCAGCACAACTTGCAAAAAAAAAACAAAAAAAAACAAAAACAAAACCAGAAGCCAAAGCCAAATTTGGTTCATTCTCTAAATCCCAGGTGCCAAAATGGGAGTAAAAATTCACCAGGAAAAAATGGATAGACAGTCTTAAATTTCTTCTTGAGCTTCACCTACCATCAGAAATATTGCTGGCCATCAGATTATTGCCATTTACCTTCCACATTCCTTGCAAAAACTTATGGGCACACCTGCAGAGCTGCCCATGTACAACGAAGGATCCTTGCGCATCCTATACAGGAAGCAACAGAGGCAGGAACACACAGAGAAACAGTCAACCGGTTTGAATTAGGACAAGTCCACATCAAGTGCTGCTTCTCTGTCCCTCAGCTTTCTTACTCTTTGCCCACTGAAGTAAGTCCTTCATCCAGCAGAGACAAAAAGATTCAGAGCCCTGTCTCAGGACATATCTCAGGGTGAGGTATGGTGGGAAGGGATTCAGGCCTGGACTAGGGTTTCTTTGGAGGCATTTAGATACCTGGAGAGTTTGGGATTCACACTGTGAGAAGATCAAATTAATGCAGGTGTGGTCTGCAGCTTTCTTGTAACAGTGTGATCACAGTTTTAGGAATTCTAAGTAGGAAGCATTTGAGACCAGGAAGGAAAACAGAAGTTCCTTCCAGATCCATGCAAAGACTAGAGAGATGCTGAAGCTCCAGCTTTCACCAATTGGGCACAACTGCTTTCAGCTGGTTCTACTTCTCTTTTGGACAGTTTAGCATCATTCCTTCCCAACCTGACATTTCAGAGAAAGCTATTGTAGTAGTGCAGTTGTATGGCATTCAGGATACACTCTCCAAAATGTGCCAATGTAGTGGCAGGTTTACCCTTACACCTTTCTTAAATGTTATATTTCTCTGCCTCTGCATCCTCTTTCACTACCTTAATCTCAGCTCTCTTAACCACATGCTCTGCCCTTTTCTGCTTTGTCTTCACTGTGGTGTTCCTTCTCTTCACTAAAACACCTTCTCACGTTCTCTTTCCTTACTAACACAACAAAAATCGTAACGCTAATCAGATTACACAGGTGTAGCACAGTTGATTTCATTTTCTCATTCCCCTGCACTGACAGTCCACAAGTCCTCTGCGACAAGGCTTGCTCAAAATTGAACTATGCTCAGCAAAACAGCACCCAGAAGATTTTGTTTGGCTGCTCAGCATGCCCAGGACAATGGCACTAAACATTAGTTGGGTAACTTTCTTCTTATACAGTCACCACCCTATTCCTCTTTACAACGTGCAGTTTTAGGTCAACATATTAATACTGCATCTTCCCACAGTACAACACCTGATCCAATTTTTGTCTAGGTCACTTTGCCATCAACTTTAAAGGCACTTGAGGAGTTCCACGTCCAACCTCAGGCAAGAGGCAACATTGTTGTATCAGGATAAACTCTACCAAGGTACAGAACAAGAGGCCTCCGAACCCCATCCATAAAAAAAAAAAAGCTGACTGCCTACCCAGCCCTTGCCTCTGCAGCTCAGCAGGCTCAGTAAGCACTTGCATACCGTGGTGTTAAACATGGCAGTAAAACCTAGACAGATTGTTTAAACAAGCCAGGACCTGGGCATCCTGTTTCTCACGCACCATCCTCATAACATATGACTGCTGCCAAACATTACAGTATAAATTTCCCACTAAACCTAAGATGTAGTTGACAAATATCCAAAAAAAGAATAAAAATATTTATACTCTAAAACATGTTGACTGGGTAAACAAGATTGTAGCTGGGTCTCTTATGTCCTGCTTACCCATGTGCAGGCTGAAGTAGATGTACATGTTTACAGCCATCACTATTGTGCATGCATACATGCCCCGTGGGCTTTCTTCCCCACCACTTAGCCTGGCAGGAGCTGCGGCTGCCTGCTTATGCTCAGAAGATGGTGAGGTACTCAGCAGATGCTGAGCTTCTCAGCCAGCTGAAGCAAATCATTCCCACACAGTATGCAAATGCCATGCACAGCTACAGGTACAACTTTCAACTCTGCTTCATGTCCTGAATGCCAGATGGACCTTTACTGTTGCTACAGTATAATGCTTCTCTTCACCCTTCATAACTGATTTTAGGGAGTGAATTTACTCTCTTATATAATTATCTAAAATTTAAATAAAGTAATCATGATCAAAAATAGTCAGTCAGTGGTTATACTTCTGACTTTTACGTATCCAGCCTCAGTTCTACTCCTCTCTACCACTCACTGCAGGCATTTAAGAAGTCCACGTGTCCATGTCAGTGTCACCAGTCATATTCCCCTTCATAATGCCTGTCTGCTAGAATTTACTGTGTCATTAATGTGAAAACCTAATCAGCCATCATATTAGTACTCTGTGTCACGTTTGGCCCAAACTGGCATTCATATTTAAAGGCATGTCCCTTTAATAACTCAACATTTTAATAATATATTAAGCTTGTTAAATGTACTTTTAAAACTGAAGATCTGTGACTAAAGGTCTCTAAGCCCACATATATCCCACCTACCTGTATCTGTTACGATATTCTTCAAAACTCTTCAAAATGACAAGTGAAAATCTGTAACCTGTAGAAAGCTCAGAATATTGAAATCCCACACAGAAACTAACTTCTATGCTTTAACTTTGGTATGCAAACATGGAAAAGAACCATTCAAATAAAGACACCTAATAAGAGATTTTTCTTTCAGTTAGCACCTTAAAGAACGCAATGTTCTTAGGGGAATTAAAATATTTAATATTAATTTAATATTAAAATATTTAAGAATAATTCTATGGTAGAAGTTGAGCACAAGAGCCTTGTTTCAGGTAAGCACCTGAACGACTTGTCTTAGACTGAAGGTCTGACACATCAAGGCAGCAGTCTGATCTCCAATGCAGTCTTTGTATTTCCAGCCCAACTATATACTGATATATCACTCTACAGTAAGGGAGAAGATCTGTTTCCAAGCTCCTAACATATGAAGTCTTTCTGAAATAAGCATTTGCCCTCCTAGTGGAAGTACCTCAGATGCATTTATTCTGTAAACTCCTTCTTACAAACGAGCACTATTAACGGGAGACAACTTGCAACCTATTGAACTGTTATAAAGAAACCCAGTAAGAAAACTCAACTAAATGCTATTGTCTACCTAGTTCTAGTTAATTCTTGTGGTTTTATCATTGCCATGTTTTCCTTTTTCTTTTAATGGGTTTGCTCCCTTTTCCTTACTGCCTAAAAGACAGAAACACACACACAATTTGCCTATCTAGCCACATGAACACTAGAACCGCAGAGGATATGCTAGAAGAATGCCTGAACTACCATTTAAAGAGAAAAAAAAGGATTCTGTTTCCCTTGAGTAGTCACAGTCATTACCTGTAACAGGGATATGCAAAAAACATTAAGGCACATGTATGAACTTTAAGTTGACGATATGCTGTAGTCCATTACATCTGAGGAAGTGTTGTAACAGGGAATGCTAGTGAGAGCGTTTTGATATGGGCCACAGGACTGGCTAACACAAATTTCACTGCTCAATGTGGCATATTTTTCCTATTATGTAATACTTACTGTAGGTATTGTAATGATACATAGCTGAAAGACATCAGCAAAGGGTCTCACAAGAGACTGCAAAGAAAGCTGATACAATGATAAAGAGACAGTGCTTGATTGTTTTTCCTTATACGCTTTTGGTGGCTGTTAAGTCGGTATGTTCTGATCAAATCTCTTAATCTCACCTACCACCTTAATGATACCATTTGTCAGATGAATTAAGAAACCAGCTGCTGGGAGCAGGGCTGCAGTCTCATCACTGGTGGAAGGTCATTAAGTAAGGAGGTGGTAGTCAGGGGAGGAGGTCTCTACCAGGTCTCTTCACATCATTACATGATGTAAAAGCACCATCTTTTGCAGGATGATTTCTTCCAGCACACGCAGATTCCAAAATGGTTAGAAAACAGACTAACTAGCTGGGACAATTATGGGGAAGACTCTCAAAATATGAAACCAGATTAGGTGGCCTTTTAGTGACTATGCCTAATTTAAAGTTTATATCTCATCAGGGCAGACTTGCAGAAATCCGCATGAATGCAGTGTAATCAAGGTTTTATTAAACCTAGCCAGACATTTTCTCCACCAAAGCCAAGATTTCATTAGGAACCCTTCTCTGGTTACTCTGCTTAACCTTCTACATTTACAGAACTCTGTCAAAATTACCTCTTAAACATTTGAGACTGAATTAACCAATACCTTCCTGGGGGCTATTTGTCACCAAGAAAAAGTGCACTAATTTGGATAGTTTAAGTTATTCAGATCTTATTTCTTTTCTTTTGAGAAACTTTAACTGTGTTGACGATGAGAACCAGATGAAAAAGCCCTGCTTCCAATGCCAACCTCAGATATTATAATTGTATTAAATGATTGTTTAATTACTAAAAGGAGCAGAGTGCAATGCAAATGAAAGTTCAGAAAGTAAGCAGTTCAATGTCTAAAAATTCCTTCTGTTACTGAAAGACCTCAGAGGTCTAAGAACCCATATAAAGTGGAATTTTAATGCAGTAAACAAGTTTGATTTATTATTAAAAATCAGTCTGAAATTAAATGACTGAGCACTACTTCAAAGCAGCTGGTTATACAGTTATTCCACTAGTTTATTCATAAGCCTACTTCCTGGCCAAATACTCTAAATTCAATACAATATCATTATGAACTGATGAACTGTGTGTAGAAGTCTGTCTTTAACTTCTTTATAATACCACAATGAAGGCGTGCTTATTCTAACCTCACTGGGCAAAACAGTATTTTGGAACCCCCTACAACTGCATGATGGAACCACCACAATTGGTCTGAAAATGTATTATTTTAAAATTTAATACCTAATATTTTGGGGAACAAAATATTTGCATCTTGCAAAGGGAGAGAAAGGCAGTTAAGTCTGTTTGACCTTAAACCCAAGTTTGTCATATAACGGGAAGAAAAAAATCCACCAGCTGCTCATACCAAACTAAACATTTGTCCATTTTGGTACCTGGTACTTGTTACAGCACACACACAAACACAGTGTGCAAGTGGTAGGCTGAAGACATGAAAAGTTGCACATTGTCCCATACGGTGAAAAAAGGGATAAGCAAAACTATTTTGTCAAAGCATGCCTGTATATTCATTGGTTCCAGATGACTCCTCTCCTCGGTCCGCCTATTCAGTGCCCTCTGGGCCACTAGAAAGGCAAGTTACTTCAAGCAGAGATCCCAGTAAGGTCATCCCAAACATCAAAGGCAGCAACAAGATGACACACAGACAAATACGAAAGTAGGACACAAAAGAAGATGAGTCTGAAGCAGCTGTCAGAATAAAGGAAGCAAGACTGAGGCTGGGCAAACAATAAGAGAGTAGAAAAAGAAATGCCAGCAGATTAGCATCAAGCTGAGCAGTGAACACAAAAAAGGAAATCTGGCTATTGCTCTCCCCTGGAACAGAAAAGCAGTCAAGCTAAGAGAAAGAACTTGGTGAAAGAATGTAACTGTCATTATAATATCAATCTCGCCAAAGTTTGAAGTCCCTTAGAAAAGGCAAAATCAGTGTCTAAGACAAGAAATGAACAGGAAACATAACCTATATTTATCTGGCAGTCGATACTGAAAGAACACACAGGATAAAATGACAGTATTCCATCCTCGTATGAATGTAATCAGAAAAATCGTAAAGGAATAAAAAGCTGAAATATTGCAAGCATAAAGGAGGATAAAAGAGCTCCCATTGCACGTAGGCAATGAACACTGGTACAAGGACATGTTTAAACTAGAGACACTGCAATAGCTTTGTCAAGGTCAGGTATGGGAACAGTCCAGCTGTGACTACAAGAACACAGTGCGATTTATTAACTCATATCCCATCAACTCTGCTAGTAATCCTCATCTGGCAACAGTGACTCTGTCACAGCACCAAAAACTATTGTAAAAGTATGCAGAACTTAATGCTGTGGCAGATAACAACACTCCTCCATCCCTATGAGAGTTTTTTCGAACGCAGAAACAGCTCCCAGTTGGCAGAATCAGAAAACTGCATCTCTTGATTCAGTACATGAAGTCTGTCAACAAACATCAAGAATAAGCTTTAAACAGGAGTTTACAAATGTGAACTCTACATAGACAAGGACCACAGAAAGGGTTTGGCTGCAAAGGATTATGAAGTTGCTGAAAACATGGGATACAGCAACCCTGAGCTACAAAACCATTCACTGATTTTCTCATCTGTCAGTCAGAAACAAATTAGAACTCAGGTCTACAACCTAAAATACTTGTCATAGTTTCTGCAACCTCTATATTTTCTAGGGTAAAAATTACATCCACCCTGGCATTAACAAGATTAAAACATCAAGTTAGTAGCATAAATTCTGGATAAATCTAGTTCAGCCTCCAAGTCCTCTGTTCTTTCTGAGCACTCAGTCCTCCCCCAAGAACTCTGTGATGCCTAACACAGTGGGAACTTGTCTCATAACAACCAGCTTCAGCTGAAGAACCAGATTAAATCTTTACACAACAGTAAATACTTCAACAAATTCTAGAGTGCAGTCAACTCCAACAAGGATATGAAATATCCATATTTATATATGAAGGCCCCGATCAATGTCTTGCCACGTTTAAGTGCTTTAATGAAGTCAGGAACTTCAGTTAATGAAGTCAGGCGTCTGGGTAAATGATGCCTGTGTATAAAATTCAGCTAGCATCAAATCTATACTACATACTAAAACAATGTGGTCAGTCAGTACTGACTTTTGCTGTGCCTGTAGTTCAGGTAAATCCAATCTCTAGTTGCCTATTTCATGACTGAGAAAAGATCAAATCCAGTTGCAAATTTTAAAAGTAAAGAGAATCAGATGTAGACGGGAGAGCTAAAGACCTCCACATGATATAGATATAATTTGTGCAATTTGCGCCACAGAAGCCCAGAGAGAATTGATTGGTCAAGGCTTGCCTGTGGCTCTGCACAGGCTTTTGTGCATGAGTGACATTTCAATAAACACCGTGCCCATGCCCTAAGCGATTACAGAGACATCCCCAGAGCTACTGAAAGACATGACTGACAGAAGGACAAACTATGACCCCAAACGCACAGTGTTACAGAGCCGGTAGAAGGCTGAACCATGACCTCAGTTTAAACCCCAGTTGGACAGTGTAATGCAACTCCTGCCCAGCCTATGCAGCTTAACAAAAAAAAAAAAAAAAAAGCAAAAACCTATACCAGAATGCAAGCAATACTTCAACAGATGCTGCATTAAACCAGACTATGCTCTGAGACACATGTTTTCTGCCAGGGAGAGAGGCAATGAAATAATCAGCCTGAGGGTACATTCCAGTATTTCTTCAGTGACTTTTGTATGTGAAGTCTAGCATCTTTTCATTGTCTTAATACTTCTGCGCAGTTTCCATCAACTAAAAGAGGAAAAAAACAGCAGTTCACAAAGAGAATTATTTGAGCCTGTAGCTGTGTTTTAACATATAATTAAAATGTTGAACTGAAATAAATTTAAATATAGGTAATTTATACTGCGGATGATGTGGTGCATGCTCAAATATGAAGCATATTGGTGAGTCTTGTTTTCTGATATAAAAGTTTGGTCTGCATAGGAATTCAGACACCGAGCCTAAATATTTTAGAGATCTATTCAATTACATAAGAAAAACATTCTGCTCTTTACTTTTATGGGTGCTGAAGAAGTCCCAGAGAACTTCTGCGTTGTTCTGCCTTGTGAGAGACACACATTGCAGTTGTGTTAGAAATGTGGCAACTGAATTTAGGAGCAGTCCTTGCAGTTTAACACCCTAATGAATTAGACTGAAAGAATATGTTTTTAACTCCTGCCATTCGTAGCAGTTTTAAGAGATGAAAACGTCCTGATAGCTTGCTCCTGAGCTATCGTGATGTAGCTCAAGCGTAAAGTCTTTGAAATTTGGTGTTGAGAAGTGGACTTAGTGCAATTTTAATTGTTTCTTAATTAGAGAAGAGACTATAATGCATATGGGGTCTATAATATTACATAATACAAATAGCATTCATTTCGACAACTGTCTAAATGCGTATGTAAACATTTAGCCAATATATCGCCTCAAATAGCATGTCCAATAAAAAAAAAAATCTTTAAAAAGTACTCAAAGGAAGCTATATTAGGAAAACCTATTTAAGTGATGCAAGAAGTCTAATCTGAACCAGGTGGATGGAACATCAATCCTAGAATGTTTTGATTCTGTGAGTTTATATTGAAAGCTGGCAGAGGGATTAAAAAAAAAAAAAGGAGATGAGACCAAATATTCACCTAAATTCAACAAAATAGGTTTTTTCAGAGAAACACAAAGAAAGAGTTCATGGTAGCAAAGATGATGAAGACAATAAGCACAGATCAACTGACTTTGTCTCAATGTATTGCTCTAAATTAAGCTTTTGGGAACCATGTCCACCACTGTCCTCTTTCTCCCTCCCTTTTTTGCCAAACACTGATAGTGTGAGGGGCAGGACAGCGAGAGATGAGAAAGCGCCTAGAGAAGAGAGCTTCCAATCATGTGCTTTTTCTTTTCTACTACTACTAGCAGACTTTAACTTTTAAACTTTATATAATGTACATCATACTATCATATATCATATGCATTATTACTATGCATTTATCACCACGTAAATTTCCCCTGCTTGCCTCAAAATCTCTCAGTCAATGTAAGTTCCCTCACACATTCCATGCTTCCATGCCCAATTTCAATGAGTTGTGTAACGTAAATTAGAAGTATTCTTTCCCTCATGCCCAGGTACTCTTCTATTTCTCCTCTGTGTTCATGCACTTTTTCCTACTTTTCCTTAAAAATAAAAAATTGCAATAGACTTCCCTCTTCTCTCCATATACTAAAAAAGTACCTTCCCCTATTATGTGAAGGGCAAATGACGCAGTATTAAAGTACTCGGTTTCCTCCTTCTGGTATAAATGACAGCAACTATTGCAACCTTTGCTTGTTCTTGTTGAAGGAAGTTATAGATGCCTTAGTCCATATTTAAATCGTCTTTTTTTAAGAGAGAGAGAGAAATCTGTAGTTCACTAGAAGTCACAGGGAAGTCAGCTCACTCCTAACTTAGAGGGTAAGAAGAGCCATAGGGCAAACAACAGCTACCAGTGACAACTCATCACCAAACAATGAAAGTACAAATAAGAGTAAAGACTGGCAAAGACTGGAGTTTGGAGCAGTGAGAAAAGTGAAACAGGAAAAAAACCCCAACAACTCTGGGACAGAGGACCACAGCTGAAGGAGGACAGAGACACATGGCAATGCTGAGCTGTACAGCCCATGGGAGATCACCAACTCTGGGATTAAATCCCAGAAAAAACTTTCAAAACACACTCAGGTGTATTCTGAAAACTTGACAGGTATACAGGAATTACGAATGTGAACAAATAAGTTATTAAAGCTTATTTAAATAAAAGATCAGGAAGGATAAGATCAAATGCCTGCTTACAAAAATTTAAGGCTTTTCCAGCAGAGAACACTGCAACCTTAAAAACATGCCTAGGGCTGAAGTGATCAATTTTGTTCTAAACATATGAAGGAGGCAAAAAAAAAATAAGATAGGCAGACAGGGCTGTTGCTGCAGTTGGGACTGGACAGCAAAGCAGAGCTATCATAGTTTTACTCTAATTTTAGACGCGCAATACATAGAACTGACTGAAAATAGCTAGGCAGTGATGCCTGTTGCATTCTGGAGATTAGGATCAGGCAAAGGCTTTATGCTGGCTGCCAGCATTTGAATAGTTTTGAGACATTTCAGAAGATAATATGATTCCAGCAGACCTTTCTTTAAAAAAACCCAACAACCCACCCCCACCCCCCCGAAATGCCAATCTAAGCGGGTGCCTTTAATAGATGTTGAGTACAGTCAGGCTTTGTTTGAGAAAACACTGCCCGTTCTGAAATAACCAAGATCCAGACAAAATGCTTCAACAGTTAACTGCCTCCTAACAAGATCTTTACTTTGGAGCTCTAGGCTCTGACTACCCATTGTTCTGAGAAAATCCAACTTGAAGAGAAGTCAGAAGAACATAACTGGGAGCAAAATTTGCTAGCTAAATAGGTAGGACATGGGTGATACAAAACGGAAAGTCACTTCAGGACAAAGTAGTGTCTCAAAATCTTGTACCTGGATTCTGAGCTGTGGATATTGTTTGTCCTCAGTGTGACTGAAGCCTCGAACAAAAGTGATGAAGGAACTACTGGCTGCTGTCACTCACCTGACCAGGATCCTTACCATGTACTAGAGGACAGTCGCAAGGGTTAAGGGAGGTGCATTCATGTTTTTCTGGCTAAGAGGAAATGATATGAACAAGAGATGACAATCTGTGTGATTAAGAAAACTTGCACAACCCCTGCATTCCCTCCATGAGTAGTGACAACTGGATGACTTCAGAATTCTAAGTTGAACAAAAAAACCTGCAAAACTGATGTGACACCACAGCACTTATTCCACTGAAGACATGCAGTAGTCACCAGCCACAGAAATCACAGTTTGTGCCTTTTTCCTTTCCTTTTCGTGTTTTTCTTTTCTTTTTTTTTTTTTTTGGTAAAAAAATGGAAATAGTGACTCACTAGCTCTGTATCCTACAAATCCTACCCCCTGCAAGGAAGTTTAATCATTCATAGCCACTCCCATCACATTGCAGTCAGTTGAAAAGGCTTCAGTTTTTAAAGGGAACTTGTGATTTTCATAACATTTTCTTCTCATACTGAAGTAAGCCATGTAAATCTCTCTACTTCATTACATGCTTCAGTACACCAAGCAGTCTGAACGCAGGGAAATGGATTAGATAAATAGAAATTTTTTTATTATGACCTAATTTAAGGATCTTAAAAATAATACGACTACTTCAAAAACTACAAGGCATCAAAAGGCTTAAAAATATCGCAGAGACATGAGAGTGCAAGATATCTGGCAAGTACTGATAGAGTAACATCTAACTTGAATGAGAAACAGGAGGCATTCGGACACATGGTTACCATTCACATAGATTTATGACCAGAGCATTCCTGTTACTGTAATACTTTTTGTACCAGGAGCCACATGCAATGACTTGTTCTTTTAAGTGTGATGTCCGCTTATGTCATATTGGCAAAAATTAAAGAAAGGTTTGAATCTGGAATTCGCTGGCAGCCAGTACAACGTAAGAGATGAAGGTAGTACAGCTTCTGCTCTTTGTAAAAGAGATCAACAGCTCCAGCAGAAGGAATGACGTAACTTCTACAAACTTCACAGTAAGTGACAGAGGAGATAGACAGGATTCAAAAGTATACCTACCCCATCCTACACGCAGTTAACATCAGTCTAGCACAGATCAAACCACACCTTTAAGAAAGCTGCCTAAAGTCTCTATCAAACTAATGAATGCACTGTTCTCTTGATAACCTTGAAAGTTCATTTGTGCATTTGCACTAGCACTGAAGCTTCATTAGCATTATGGCCTGTTCCAGAGGACACCTTTAGTAAGTCAATTCCTACCATGCAGTCCACCAATTTTCTGGTTCCTTGAACAGAAATTTAAAATGAACAGTGCAAAATACAGCCTGCAAAGCAGACACACAAGACCATATGTATTGCAATTCCCTCATTAGTTTTACAGTTTATATTATCTTCCATACTACATTCCATCTTACAGAAGCACTCAGACATCACAGCAGTCTGAGTAATAAAACCTCAAATTAGAAATAGTAACAACTTCTCCTTATCAGGCAATAAGTGTTCAGGATCCCAAAAACGGCGAAACAATTTGTAAACGGGAGAAACAATGAGTTGTAGAAAAAAATATTTCAATTCTTATCACAAATTGTTTTTCCAGAGGGTGTCTGCCTCTACCTGTATACCAAATTCATATCATTAAGATGTCATGGGAAAAACTCCTCATCCACACTCTGTTCCGCTCACTCCTTTGATTCTTGGCTATACTGCCTGACCTCCTCAAATCATTCTTTACTCCCTGGTTTGTGAGGTGCATGGCTCCTCCTAAAAGCATTTACGTCAAGAGAAGAAAATTCTTACGTCTAAATTTGTAGGAGGTACCACTACCATAACTCTAACCCGGGCTTGTTTTACCTCTTGCTGCATCTTTCTGCCATCTCTTGTACTCCACTGTCCTCTTGGAGGGTATTTGGACAGCCCAAAACAGCACTGTAAAACCCTGAATTGAGCATCAGGTTTGTAGCACATCTACACAAATGCAATACACTAGTACACTTAGGTTTCCAGTGCCTAAGTGTGCTCACTCAAAGCTAGGTACAGTATTTCTACACATCTTTGCACTGCACCATGGCATCAGGCTTTCTAAAGAAGAAATAATCTTTCCGTTGTTTGCATAAAGCACCTTGTTTAACATCAAGGCTGCACAAATAAAAATAATAAACCAAAGTTCTCTTGTAAATTCCTAGAAACCACAAGCACACTTTGTTGGCTACTGAGACAAATGTTTTCCTTTTTCCTATGATAAAACAACACGCCAGCGTGGTTCTCTAGAACAAAATATGGACAAAGGAGTCATAACACAACCCCAGATCATGAAGGTATGCATGGAGTATACAGGCCAGCCCAACACCTATTAAACCAACCTGAGACAAGGAAAGACCATGTCTGAATCACTCATTTCTTTACCACACTGCAGTCAGATCCAAAAGCAGCAAGGCCACAGCTGAGGTTAAACCTAGATAAAGGTTTTCTCCTATGTAAAGTTTCTTCAGAGGGATTAAGTCAGAAACATTTTATCCTGAGTCAGTGAAACCTTAAAAGCATAAGCGCATCTTTCTTCAAAAGGAAAGCTAAACATTTTCATGAAATATACCTCTTCCTCCAGCTCCCCTGGCCATTGCTACATCAAGCACGTCCCTCTTCCTACATCTTTCTACTCAAAAGGCTACTTTGGAAAATAATAGTGCATTTTCCAGATAGAACATCTTGTTCTGCTTGTTTGTTTGTTTGCTAAGAAAAAAAGAAAACAAACCCCAAGCAAACGCAACAACTACCCCAGAACGACAAAAATATTCTTGGAAGGAAAGAAAAATTAAGTACATCACACACACAGTAGAAAGATTGTTGGTTGCTTTACTCTGCTGGAATGCTTTACAAAATCACTTACATCCATATGGAATAGAATGTCACAGCAGCTCTCGACACTTCACCTATATTCTACAAATATCTCATTTAAAAGGTCATGTAAATTTTGCTCTCAGTCCTTCAGTGTGCTTTGATCTTTCCACAGTATTATTAGGGCAATTTTCAGATTATAGAGATGATGGATTCCATTTAATGGATATGAATTATCATGTGAAGAGTAAAAAGGAAAGGAGAGAAGCACGGTTATGTATCATGGATAATGTCTTCAGAATTTCCCATGAGGTACACATCTAATCCCATGATGTTTTTTTACTGTGAGGGTAGCGAGGCACTGGAATAGGTTATCCAGAAAAGCCCCATCCCTGGAGATGTTCAAGGCCAGATTGGATGAGGCTTTGAGCAATCTGATCTAGTGGGCTGTGTCCCTGCCCGTGGCAGGAGGGTTTGGAACTGGATGATCTTTAAGGTCCCTTTGAATCCAAACCATTCTATGACTCTAAATTCCAATTGGATTGAGAAGCCCAATATTACCTAGATTTTCTCCCCATTCTACTTGGAAACTTGCTCATCATGTTAGCTACATAATTCCAAACAAGGCTCTACTTTATTTAAAGAAAATACTGGCCACAGACACTCACCCTCACAATATGTGTAAAGCATAAGGAGACACTGTGTTATTTACATCACTGGGGGTTACAGACATCACTAATACACATCATGGTCTGTCTTACCTGTTTGCTTGGGGGTTTTCATAACCATAGTTCAATTCCTGTTCAAGGCCACAAAATGGGAAACAAACTTCTTGGGAGGTCAAGGCATTTGAAGACTTTTAAAGGCCTATTCCTTCAATAACTACAATCATCTGAAATTATTAAAGTGAAACATTAAAAAAGAAATTTTCTGTTTGGCTTCCAACATTTGTGGAAATGTCTGCTTTTTTTCCATCAGCACCTGAGTAGCTGATAAATGAAAACTTCAGGAAGCTTGTAATGTTGCCCCGTAAGACATTATCACCTCAAACCTTTCACAGTAGCTTAAGCACACTGTAAACTGACCGCAGCACACCAAAATTGGACAGAGAGTCAGTAGGCATTATTTGGGTAGAGCAACATAACACTTTCACACCATTTGTAACCAATCTCTCGCTGCTTGTGTTACACAATTAACGCCATTCCCACTTTAGAAAAGGAAAAAAAAGGCAACAATCTAAGGCTTCACTGTCATTCCTAAATGTGACTACTTCCTTGGCTCTGTTATTGTAAAGACATTCCTGTTGGTATGGATGACTGATAGAGCATTTACAAATTAATACTTCCCAAAAGCTGCTTTAAAGCTACATTTAACAGTGGTTTTTTAAGTTCAATATTAGAGAAAATGATTAGTGTCACTGTTACAGAGATTACTGCACATTAGTATAAAGACTTACAGAATTTTGAGCCTGTGCCACTGAAGCAGAGCACTGTGCAGTATGGGAAACACCGTTATTGCATTTATAATAGCTCAAAATACATTCAGAAAATGAACAAATCAGAAAAAATCTCATATCTAATTCCTTATATTCACATATTTAAAATAATGCATGCAGTGCTTTACAATTGTTTACTCTTCCATAAACATGACTGTATTTTGACACTTAAGCAAAAAGTCTGCTCTGATTTATTTGCAGATTAAATTGTATTTTTGTGCTAAATGCTCAGCCAGTCTGCTCCACAGACCAAATCATGACATTTGTTCATATATGGTTATTCTCAGATGCATGGAAAGAAAAAAAAACAACCCCAAACTAAGGAGTCACCCAGTTAAAAGCTCTCTCCATCTGCCCGGAGTTTTATTAATAACTCATCACCATGGTATCACAGCATCTTAAGGAAAATAAAACAGACAGATAGTTGCTAGGTTCTCCAGCCTCTAAGCATAAAAGGGAATACTTCTTGTGGAAGACTGGGAGAAACTGTTTTGGTCTTGTTTACTTACCACCCTTGAGGGCAAGGCTAAGCCAAGAGATGGGTCTCATTGTGTTCTGAAAGCTTCAAATCTTGTGGCCGTCACTCAAATCTGTCATCCATAACCCAATTCTCTGCACTAGTACTTACATAAAAAAATCTCAGAAATCCAAGCTGTGAAGGGACAAAATCTAAGCAAAAGAAGATGAATTGCTTTCTTCAGCACTCCTATTTAACTCTCAAAAAGGGCTCAACCACACACTGCTGTTGCCCCCACTCATCTTAACCTAAAATGAGCTGTTTGCTGACATGCACTGAACTCCGCTCTGCAAAAGGGGCTCCAGGATCAGCACGTGCCACAGAATTGCCCTCACTGAGCCCCACAGTGTTGTGCCGTAAATGCATCTGATATCAGTGCAGCGAATCAGGGAACACTTCAATGACAGATCCTCTACCCAGATGAGTCTCAACTGTTTCTCACAAGTATTTTCAAAATTACTGAGTTTAAGTGCAGATCTTTACCTGTAGCACTCTCCCCATCAATACTGAGAGAGATGATGGCTCCATCTCTGCCAGGTTCAGGCTTCAGTAGGAACAGGCAGCCTGCACACATGAGTAAGCTTTATCTGCTTCAGTGAGCGAGCTCAAAATACGTCATAACGTCTTCAGAATTCTAATACAGAGAAGCATCAAGTTCAAATGCAGTAAAACACATGGCAGACAGGGTTTGTTTGCAGTCCCTGTCCCCTTTCAAAAAGCAGGTACTGCAAGTCTCCTAGTGTCCCACTGTTGTCACACCATTAGTCCAGGAAAGAATGGGACAGCAAAGAGAAATCAATAGAAACAACATACAGACTGGATGATACCAGAATAGGCTTCCTACTTACAAGTATTTACAATGTCAACTAAATTCAAAGGCCAAAAGAAATGCTGTCAGAAGTCACATCTGTACTTAGTATGCTATTCTGATCAAGTGTTCTCATGAGCAGGAAAGTTTTACAGAACCACTATGTGCCAGGGAGAAACATCCAGACATGCAGACTATCCAGTCTACCATCTGCGAGCGGTACAGTGAGTGGTTACATCATTTCTTTCCCTTCCTCCTCTTAAGATGAGAAAGCAAACAGGGTTACAAAAAAAAAAACCCAACCATGGCACCTGGCAGATTCATCTCCAGTGCCATCTACTTAAAGTCCCAGCACTCAATTTTTCCACATGTAATGTTAACACAGCAGAAGGATTGGGCAGCTCAAAGGGGAGAGAAGAAAAGAAGTATCAGAGAAGCGCTTTCCCCACTGAAAGGCTGGCACAACACAAAAATCTTTTACTTTTTGCTAGATAGCTGAAGCTCCAAGAAGGCAATGATGCCTGAAACTTGAATCTATGTGCTACTTAGGGTTTTCCTGTCAGGGTGAAAAAAAATCAAGATAAAAAATCTCTAGAAACAAACAAACAAAAACACACCTCCCTCTGAGGTCAGGTGCATTTTATCTCTCTCTGTACCCAGAACATATACAACTAATTCTATTTTCTAGAACTGCAGTTCTTGATTGATGAGTCATCTTTCCTGTAAATTTATTTTTTTAAGTGATTTTGGCATAGTTCCTTAAAATTCCTCTCTGGCTATGTAACGGAAATTCTGACCTCACACTCTGGTTTCTTTAACAACACAGATAGCAAGATTATGAGTTTAGGAAGACCAAACAGTTGAATGAAGAATGCAATGAAGAAACCTGTAGCTTAGAAAGAAAGCAAGCTGTACTAAATAAACTCTCAAGTAAATATTTAGCTCTATGGCCATTAGGTTATGTTCCCAACAACGCAGCAACTCATTTATCATAAGTCAGAACTCATGGAGTGAAGAGGCTGCTTCCCTCTCCCAAAATTGGTCATGTGGCCAAAGTTGTTGGTAAGTGAAACTTGGCATACTGAAAGTTCATTATTTTCTTTTAATTAGCTAGTCCCCATGTAACACTTTAAAAACATACTGCAATTAGTAGTCAGAAAACAAATAGTAGAGAAAAGTAAACCAGAAGAAAGCAGAAAGAAATCAAAAGCAAAAAATAATTCATCCATGAGACAGAATTATTGCCTAGGGTAGCGTAACATTTTTCAGACTGTAACCAGCAAGATGAAGCACTTCTGAGCTCTCTGTTTTTCCTCCATTTGGGGCAACGCGGAAAGTACATTGTATTTCGAATTTCTCAGATATGCTAAGTTCAAAATGTGTGATGAAGACCTTGCAATTTCCCACTGCCTTAGTCCCAGAAGAAAAACTGGATGGATCAAAAGAAGAAGAATCAAAACTGAGGACACTTGTGAACAACTCTGATTTATCTAACACAGGGATGTCAAACTCAGGGCTCCTGCTCCTGCAGCGTAACGCGCGTCACACTGGACACGTGACCAGCGCTGGCAGGAGCGCAGGGACAAGGAGCTCAGCGCTGCCGCTGGGGAGAAACAAGGTGCTGGGCTGGATTCGGCCTGCAGGCCGCAAGTTTGACACTCCTGCTATAAAACATCACTTAATGAAACAGAAGACAAACTCCTTGATCTGCTCACTCAGTCTACATTCAGCTGGCAGGAAAACCCCACAGCACTGAAACAGCTGGATGCTGCTAGCACCTGCTGGAGCCTCTACTAGTAATTACAATCAGTGCACTACAATTATCATGGTGAGCTAAACCTAAGAAGTTGCACATTCATGACTTCACAAAGGCTGATGCTATTTAAAATGAATTGACATTCATACCTATCTTCCAAATGATAAGTGGGACCAAGGGAAAAGACAACATGAGCTTCAAATTATGCCTTCTTGGAAAAACTCTAAATAAGATTTCTCAAATGAGAACAACATTAAGGTCTCTGTTAATTCTTCACTGTCATGCCAGAGGGCATCCCAGTCTATCCAATCCACGGTCAGCTTGCATCACCAACTAGCTTTGATTCAGGCCAGCCTAAGGAGACGATATTTGGAAATTAACTCCACTGATGCTCTAAGCACAAGCCAGTGCAGAGTAGTCTTCATTAGACACTGACCAGCTTAAACACCAATTTACATGAAAAACAGAGCAAGTTAGAAATTTGAAGAGAGTCACTGCTCTTCCCCATCAATGTAGCACTCTGAATGGAAACTGCACCCCACAGTAAAGTAGCTCTGACCCCACAGGGTGGGACATGTGACTGTGTTGCTGGCACCCCAGACAGCCTTGCAGCTGCTTCAAAACTCAAAGGAATGCCTGTCCACAGTCTGTTGCAATGACAGAATGAGTTCATGTGACTTGTACAAGTGTGACGACTGACTGACAAGGTTTAAAAAAATACTTGTGATAAGATGCTACTTAAAAAAAAAAAAAATCAACGTCCAATCACATTCCCAGCTCTTGTCATAACTTTAATCTCCTCAATCTCCTCTCAGTTGAGGGAAAATCCAGCAAATATTGCAACAGCCTCAATTTTACATACTAGTAGTATTTTGCAACTGATTGTGTGAGGCAACATTTTAACACCTCCATCCACCTCATATATAATGTTGCATGTCTAGGGGAATATCCTATTAGCAATACAATCAGTAAAATTACTGAAGTTTGTTATTAGACAGAAAAGGAGAAAAGTAGCTGGGCCAGATGCTTCTGACACTGAAAATTAGTAGGGTTTTGGCACAGGGAAGAAAAGATATAGAAATGTGTTCCTCTTCCCAGTGATAGGATTATGCTCCATATAAATGTAGCTGTCCTAGCTGGTGTAATAATCCATTAAAGCATGACAGCTGAAACTATCAGAAACCAACAGCAGAAACATGACAGAAAGCACCCTAATTTCTGTAAAATACATTTATGGTGACTGCCTTTTCATCCTCATCAAAGCCCCTAACAACAGAGGTTCATGGACTGAGGGGAGAGGAAGGATATCTCTCTCCCTGTGAGGAAAGGGGAACATAGCCCAAGATCCTGAGTGGGATCTGGACAGAAGAGCACTGGGGTCAGAGGATGGCCTGACACTGACAAGGAGAAAGGTTAGGGCAACACAGGAAAGAGGAGTGTTTCTACTAACACACTCCTAGTATTATTAAGAAAGAAAAATAAATAGGGAAGGGGTGAGTTGTCAAACTGTATCTTAACTCAAAAGTAAACAGCTTCAACTTGCACAGAGCACTGAGGAGAGGCCATGGTCTACACTGACTGCACATTCCAAACGCAGGTTTTACCTGTTTTGAGAAATCAGCTTCAAATGCCTATAGCTTTAAACAAGCTCCAAACCCTAAAGTTTGTAATAATTTCTGTCTGAAAACTTGTTTCCTCTCATGCAAGAAATTGCTTCTGATATAATGTTTCATTTAACTAATCTTTGCAAAACATTCTCTACAGCCTAGAAGAACTCCTTTCTAAGGAGTTATGCTACCCATAAAAAGTAATGTGAAAAACTCCTGTAATTACATGATTAAATGACCTGAAATTCTCAAATGACCTGAAATTCTCATATATAGGGAATAGAATCATCTAGCCAAAAGTATTATTGGAATTGAAGATATTTTTCAGAAACACAAGGACTGAAAATAGTAACAGGAGTAATAGCCCACGTAAATTACCAGAATTAAAGAGAGAAAAGTGAAGAAAAAAAAATCATCATTAAATGTACCTTTTTATCAGGAAGACTAAAAACCTTCCATAAGGGCTTCCTTATAAACTTAGTATTGAAATGATCTTCTGTTGTTAGGTTACTGAAAATCCCCTCTGCCTTTCACCAGTGTTGTATGCAGGATTTGAGTACACTTAGCAACAGCGAAAGTATTGCACTTGTATCCATCAAAAAAAAAAAAGAGAAACCATACAAATCAGAACTTCTTAATCTCATGTTTTTTAGAAATGATTCTAAGCTTGTTTACACATCAGTAATATACAGATTATGTGTCTGATATAAGAAAGTCCAGAAGGAAGTATCTTTGTAAGACTGCTAGTATAGTCCAGTTCATCTATTATTCTCAACAATATTTTTAAAAATACATAAGGATGTAAAAATAAATTATTCCAAACTCTCTCAAGTTATTCTGCAGAATTTTTTACTTTCAGCCCAAAGAATTTTTCTAGTTATTTTCTAGGTACGTTGCACTACACTGTTCTACGTAATGCAGAGAAAAACACGATTGAGACACCAAAAGAATACAAAAAGCAGATCTATGTTACCACTATGCTCTGGCTGATACACTGGGTGACCCTAAGGAAATTGCCTAGCCACGTTCCCACCAAAAATGGAAAAAGGATCCAGACTCTGCAAAATGACTGTCAGACCAAAAATGTTTACAGAGCAGCTTGCAGTCATCAAATAGAGGACTCTGCAAATGGAAAGTATTACAGCATATGCTATGTTCTAGCATGACTTTAAAATAAAAAAGAAAAATAGAAAAAAACCCTTTGCTATCATGACTAGGCACATACATTCCAAACATAAATAAAACTCCTGTTTCTTGGGTATAGCTCTTTGATTTTTTTCATTACTTATACGTGATAAAGACTAGGCTGAGAAATAAGAAAATTCAGAAGTTGGTACATACAGGATCATATGAAAGCCTCTGAGATACTTCACAAACTGCAGACACAACAAGATTCTTGGAAAGAGGCAATAGCTATTACTGGATTTAATTCCCATAGCTGTAACTGAAATGTTAGGTATCAAAATCCTTCTTCAGGTTTCATTCACCTTTTTAAAGTAAGGAATAAAAGGAAAAGAAGCACCTTTCATATCAAGGCAAGATGCGGAAAGGACAAAAAATACCTGTGCCCAGGCCAGGATGCAACGAAGTGCACACAAACCCTTGATCTGACAGAAGGAATGAGAAGACCTTGTGTTTAATTTGCACATGAAAAATCAGGATATGTTGGTGTTTATTTGCAGAAAGAGTGGGTGTCACCATATGAAAGTAACCAAGCAGATACTGTTTTCTCCTGCTTGGTCTCATTGGTAGGATTTGAATGAAGGCGCAAAGAAACCAAACGCCACTCCATTTCCTAGCAAAATGCGTGTTCCATCCAAACAACTGCTCCTCCTGGAGAAGGCAGTGGCAGAGTTTGCATTAGCTTATTTCACAACATAGCAGTTTCAAGCGTAAAGACACAGCAGGAGGAACAAGAACTTTCATGCAGATGGAGGACCAAGCTGTAGGTGTATGAAAATTTATTGATAAAAGTAAATCCTGCTTTATAGCTACACTGGCCAGTGTTAGTGCCAGCAATTAATTACGACTAGAAACAATGTTAGCTAGAATAAGCATACAGTGGACAAAAATGACAATATGATTAGTCACTGTGCAGGAACTAAGAGCCAAAGATACAAGCCACAGTTTTGTCTTCAACATCTACATAGAGTAGGGGGAATCAGATTTGCAAGAGTCTGTTCTAAAGGAACTAACTTACATTATATTTTTACAGAATCACTTTTCCTTTTGATTCTTATGCTTTAAACCATGCAAACAAACAATAAAAACTAAGAAAATGAGATTATGAAGTGTAAAAGAAGGGTATATACACTTTGTTATCCTTGTTTTATACTCCTCACCTGCTTCCGCATGAAAGAATCACACAAATCAAAGAAACACGTTCATTGATTACAAAAATATTGCTTAAAACCAAATTAACACACATTGTTTCCAAATACATAGCATAAGGAAAGCAAAATCCCATTATTATTTCCCATAATTATCTTTCAAAAAAATTTTAAGAAAAAAACATTCCCTCCATTCAGTGTGTAAATCTAAATGGACAGAGAACGGAAATAAGCATTTTCCCACCACACGTCAAATCCATGATTAGTGTAAACAATGAAAAGCATCAGAGTGCCTGACACCCATTGGTTTCTCCAAGCAATCATCCATACTGCATGTCTGGCAGTGGTTTCAAAGAAAATCTGGATTAAATAATATGATTCAGATGTGAAAAGAATGACAATAAACAGCATTTTAGTACCGCTCAGTCATAAACCAGCAAGCTTTAGTACTGCATGTCCACATTAGGAAAAATGAAATTATTTCTTACGAGAACAACATGCGGGAATTTTGACCCATGCGCCTTGCAATGAAAACCAAGAAATTCCTTTTTCTGATTTCCCTTGTTCAACCAATATTTGAAAGCAGCCATACGTAAAGTATAACTACTAAAAAATCCCAACTTTTCTTTTAAAATCTTAAAAGAACATTCTTTTTTAATTCATTACCCACTTTTGTGATTTTTAAGAGATTCACTTTTTTATGTTCTTTTTCTTAAAAAACAATGCTCACAGAAGAACTGCAAAAAAAGATTTAAAAGGCTTTTCTCAAAAGACCACAAAGTGAATCTGATGGCCTCTGATCAAAAATGAATGGCAAAAGCCATTCACTACAAGCATATCAAGAAGCAAACATAAATGATTGGCCTGCCCACAGCAAGCCACAGCTACAGAGCTGGGGAAAAAAAGTATGAGGCACAAAAATCTCTTCCACGTTTTATAAGGACCTTCCAAGTCTCCCTTCAAATCCCTGCAGGAAAGAGTCTTTTGGTAGCTCCCATAAACACAAATTCTTCAATACAATGAATAAAAGAACACTGTAATTGGACTCACCACATTTCTGGAGTTTTCTAGGCTAAGGTGGACAGATTAACTTCTCCTGCTGTAAAAGAAACTTCTCAAATGCAAGCATATATTGCAACATGCCACTAGCAGATGGTGATTATAAAACGTGTCTGAGGGTGGCTTGGGTGTGCATTTCTGTGGATACAGTGACATAATGATGCATAATTTCCAAAACTCAAACCTGAAAATAGATTTCAATGTAGAATTTGAGCAGAATTAACAAATCCAGCAAGATGTGGGGGCGGGGGGGGAAAAAAATATTGTTATTATATGCTTGCATTGCTACTCTGATCTTTCTGTGGCCAACAGCTATGGCCAGAGACGAGATATAGAGTTAGATGGACACTGGTCTGATATAATTCATCTGTTCCTCAGTGCTCAAAAGTCAGATATAAAAAAGTGATAGCATTTCTTAGACAGTTTAATCATGTTACTGATGCTGTGATATTTTCATTACTTAATTATTTAATGGTAGTTTCTTTATTATTAATGGATGTGGTTTATGCAAATATTTTCCATCACAGATACAGATTTACAAATTACTCTAAATTACAGTACTGTAATTGGACAGCGTTGACATGAAACTTGAGTCATTTAGGAACTTCCAGAGGCACGATGCCTGGAGCCAAAGTTTAATCTTAGCTCTGAAGCAGATTCCTTTTGTACCTTTAGGCTACCTCAACTCCATTTCCTCCTCTCTAAGCTTGCCTCCCAAGATGGTGCCAGAGGTTCAATTAATCAATGTGAATCATCTTAGCACTACCTTCTGAATTGCAGATACAACCAACAACGAACCATAGTTTTACTCAGGTAAAACTGTATCTGCATTTGAAGAAAAGCACACCTTCCACTATGTCAGTCACAAGTGGTCTTAGAAAACACCAAAACCAAAGCTGTGTTACTTTCAGTCTCTGCCAACAAGAGCAGTGGTCTGCTTTTAAATGTGACACCACTTAAACTGTTTAACCTTTCACACAGCCTGCACTCCGACACGTGACATTGCGGCTTCTCTACTAATCACGCTCAAATTAGGAAATTAAAATACAGCAGTCAGATGATAACCTAGGTGTGCCTGCCTTCTCAAATCCCCAGATGCAGAGCAGACACCCTCACTGGTTGGGAGCATGTGTACTCTGCCAATAGTCACCTCTCGTCAGAGGATACATTGCCCCTTTCCCACCCACCACAACAGAGCACGTCAAGACTCTCAGGTGACCACTGACAGAACTAGAGGGCATGGACTCAAACTTCATCAGGGAAAGTTTAGACTTGATGTTAGGAAAATGTTCTTCACTGAAAGGCTGATTGGCCATTGGAATGCGCTGCCCAGGGAGGTGGTGGAGTCGCCGACCCTGGAGGTGTTTAAGGGGAGACTGGATGAGGCACTGAGTGCCATGGTTTAGATGATGGTTGGTGTTAGTGTTGGTGTTAGTGTTGGGTTATAGGTTGGACTCAATGATCTCGGAGGTCCTTTCCAACCTTGTGATACTGTGATACTGTGTGACTCCTCAAGCTAGCCATGATGACTCCACAACCATTTCCACCCAAGATAGGTTTAGCCCAAGTGAGAATCTCCAACTTATTCCATTGGGTCTGCCCATTCTGACTGAAACAGGTCAGAGAGCAAAATTTCAGCTACGAAAGTGGGAACGAGGGGGCAGAGAAATACCACAAGAGATGTGTGATAAGTTCTTGTTTGTGACCACCACACCATCGATCAATGCCAAGGGACTTGTTCAACTTACGCAGCTACCAGATGTGTTTTTCCCTGTGCCATCACGTCATTCACATGACATTCATGAAACTGTGCACGATATTTGATCACCCCCATCTCTCTGTTCAAGTACTTTGATAACTGTGATCCCAGTGTTGTTTTGGCATCAGTAGTGAGAAAATAATTTCAGGCACATGTTATTGAAGAGATGCGGGGTTTTTTATGTGACAATGAACAGCTTTACATTATAGAGCAAAAGGAAGCTACTGGAACTACTGTAACTGGGAAGTGCGATTACTTTCCATCTGGTGGCCTCCTGGCAATTCCAGAGGTATCACAGCAGGCATGCTCTGGGTCCCACCTCCCTGTTTTGTTTCTCACAACAATTACCATCATCCTCTTATCTGGCCATCAGGACAATTTTATCATACACTGCAGGCTACAATCCTCTGTATACTTCAGAGTCATGAGACAGGTTGTGGTTGAATGTCCAGTTTTAATGACAAGATGCAAAGTGATGGAGAAGCTGTTACATCTCTCAGAGGCAAACTGTTCCTGTAAATCCCAAGACCGCCTTCAACTACTAAATGTAAGAAAAAGAGTTGCCAAAAAAAATTAAATCTACATCAGTCATTTATTACACAGAAAAGAATTAAACTGCTGTCGGCCATAGGTTCCCCAAGGTCTGACTGTTCCTGTTTCAGTACTACGTTTGCTGAAGAAAATGAGGACAAAACCAATGCATATGCATGCATGTGTTCACACACAGTAGATGACCCACACTGTGGATCTCATGGCAAGATCCATTTCAACTACCTGCTAATTACTTCACCATGTCAAAATAAGTAAATGAATACGTAACTTTTAAATTGATCTCAGACATCAAGTCTTTCCACTACATATAACCATTTGTTAGAAAACATATATACACTTTCCATCCATTTCCATTTACTGGCACCGAAGCACAGAGAAATTATGAACTCCTCTCCCCTTCCTCCCAAGCAGCATTCTCTCCAACCTTCATTAGAACTGAAATTAGTTATAAGACAACTAGAAGCAGTTACATATCTAAAAACATGTTAGTCAACTACTGACTATATTAAAATGTGATACTCATTGGAGAATACCCTTATAAAAACCCCTAAGAAATTCCATGGGTTTTATGAGTCTTTTAAGTTATAATCTAGTTTATATACACAGTTTATAGCACAGAAATTGAGTCAGCTGCTATGTAATCAAGGTTCCTCATGAGAAGTATAGCTTTGCAATGACTCAACGTGCATCGTTCTCAACCTACACAAGCCTGAAACACTGCAATCATTACCAAGGGCAGCTTACCCAGGAAGACATTTTCACTGTCCCCTCCCACTTACAAATTCTCCTTATTGCTCTACTCGAAAATGGAGACTGCCTTTCTCTGCCACAGCTATCACCTCCCAAACACATCTCTCACCTTTTTATATCTACGAGACATTAAATGCCTCCAGTATAAGTGCAACATCTCCATGCCTCTGTTCTTGTTCCCTTCCCAGTATGTTGTAAGGCTCTATCCTAGCCTAAAGTAGTCTTGACATCTCCATGGAAAGATTCCTCCTGTCCTGAAACGCCTGGTCTCTTTTTAACATGCTGGAAGAAGTTGGCAGGAGAGACTATCCTTTAACTCAACTTTCAGTCTTCCCTTTCTCCACACTGTTCTGTATTGTCCCTTTGCCTCTAAGTCCAGATGAGGGATGCTGGCAAAAAGAGATGTTTTTCACTTCTGCAGAAGTGAGACCTCCTTCACGTGGAAATGCAGAAACCCTCCTCCTTCTTCCCTTTGCATTTGGAACAGACCTGAGTTTAACTAAAGGTAAACTTTCCTATTCAAATGGGAAACAAGCAGAAAATGCAGCACATATGAGTAAAAACTCATGTGCCTGCTTCTAGTAAATAATTATTACTTGCAGTAACAAGCAGTGAAGAACCTGCCTCCTTCCCTCTTTCTTTTTTTATTAGCTATTTCTTTTTCCCTTTTTTCTTCAATTACATCATCAAAAGAAAACTAAAACCTTTTAGAGACTTAAACGAAGTACTCATACTCTTTACAGCATCAGCATCTAGACACTCAGCAAAATGTAGTTCAATACCTTCTATACCTATTTTTCAACCTCCCTGACAGCAAGTATGAATATTCTTGCCTTTCTTTTTATTTACAAACAACATCTAAAGCCAAGAGTGTTCACAAGTCCATTTCAATGTGTTTTGTTCTTGTTACATTACTGCAAATTGCTTTGATCTGGGGGAGGGAGGAGGAGTGGAACAGAGAACATCTTAAGTTCACAAAGCCAAAAGCCAAGATGCACAAAACTGAAACATTCCAAAGTTAAAAATAATCATCTTTAAACTGCAAGAGCAGAGCTGTAATTTTAAGAAGTACAGCATGACATCATGGTTTATATGGGGCCAGCTCAATAAATCAAACCATGCCTAATTAGAGATCCTACTGCAAATCTACATTATTTGGAAGAATAATTAAAATAGGACAGTCTGTAACACAAGCCAGATATGTTTACTAAATTAGGTTCTTTTCAAACTTTTAGGCTCACTGCTGCTTACAAAGCTTTCACATTTAGTAAATTATAGACCTCAAGCTTTTATTTTAGGCTGACTTCATTTTCAAGGAATTCTTCAATTAACTTTACATTGCTTTAAGCTCTTCATCCAACGAGAAAACAATCTGTGGTTTCTTACTTCTTCCAGTGCCAATGGCTGCCCTCCACGTTTGACTTGCAGACTTACTATCTTTTTAGAGCCAAGGTTTGTTTGTCTAAACCCAGTCTAGTCGTCATAGCATTTTGACAGGTTCTCTGTAAAAGGAGAACAAAACTTTGTCATGGGTAAAACTGCTAAGAAAAATAGAGGTTGTTGTCACAATCTCAACAGACGAGTGAGGAAAAGTCAGTAACAAGCCAAAGCTGAAAGCCATGACTACCTGAGCTGCCCTTGTTTCCTACCTACTCCAATTTTTAATTTTCCAATTTCCGCTTTTCTCAGTTGTTTTGGTAAAACGTGTTCTTTCTCTCAAATCTAACAGCTATGACATGTTCATTTAACACAGAGCGTTTTTAAGCTTTATCAAACATTACTATCTGTAGATGGTCAGGATGCCTCTGGAATTGTAAATGCTGTGGAGAACAACTAAAAGTTCCTGTGCAAATAATGTTAAATGAAAAGCCAAAGAGTTTAATAAAAAGCATGAACTGAACAGAAAGGCCAGGATTTATTCCTACATTCAACATTTATCCTCCCAAAGTTTGAAATCTGCATGTATTTTTTTAAGCTCAGACTAAAACCAAGGGTAAAGTGGGCAGCTATCCTTCCTTTTCCCTTCTGACATGTATTGTGCTAAATGGACCAACACACTGATGATTCGAAGCACTGTAAAGACAATGACTGAGGAGAAAGATGTTTGATACTGTTAACAAAGAAGGACTACCCAAAAATGAGAGATACGTATCTCAGTGCAGTATGATGTCCAAATAATTTTCTTCTATAGAACATTAACCAAGCACAGACACGGAGAAAGTATCCTTCACTTCTTAAACACAGATTTTTAGATAAAATAATCCAGAGGGGCTTCAAGGAATCAAAGCACATTAAATACTATCTGAACTGCATAACAATATTTATAAAGACATGGCAAATGTACCTCCCTCAACCACAGCCAGAATGATCAGCATCCCCTTAAACAGGACTGCACATTTCAGACCTCCATTTGAATTCTTTGTTAAAATAAAAATGCATCAAACCTATAAATTAAGATATTTTTTACTTATTTATTTTTTTAAAGACTCTCTTTGTGGACAGAACTATTATGACTGACCTCTGCTGAGTACAAGCATTTGGAGCCATAGCCATTCCAATTCCCTTACATTCTCAGTGTGCAGCAACGGATT
This sequence comes from Tapera naevia, assembly GCA_033556795.1. NCBI lineage: Eukaryota > Metazoa > Chordata > Aves > Cuculiformes > Neomorphidae > Tapera > Tapera naevia. The sequence continues at coordinate 2,335,631 of JAUMJJ010000300.1, read as the reverse complement.
TCTTAGGAAGAAGAAACCTGTAACTTGTTGGACATATTTCTGAAAGCAACAGTGAGAATTAAGAAGGCAGTCTTTTCAAAGTTTCTATTTTTGCAATGTGTGCTTTTAAAGCACAATGCTCACAGAATGAAATACTTCAGTTCTCTTGTGTAAACTTATACAGATTTTTTGCTATTGATATTTGAGTCATATTTTGGCAGTAAACTGGTATCCTCGTAGAAAATATAAGTACTACAGACCAAGTGATGTAATCTATAACTATATTTAACTCATTTTTACTTTTTTTGAAGAGGAAATAATACAAAAATCAAAGACAGGTGAAACAAAAAAGCCCAAGCCAGAATATATGTAGTTAAATTTATTTTTCAAAAGAAATAATCTGGACTCCATACTTCATTTATTTCCCAATTATAAATCTTGTGATAAAGAAAACCTTCACAAAAGATAGACAGATAGATTGATTGTAGAAACATGGCTCTTTCAGTCACAGGACAGAACTCGGATGAAAGAAAGTAGTGGTTCTACCCGTACTGAAGACGCTGGACTATAAACTACTTGAAGTGAATGATATGAAGTAACTCTATAAAACAAGGGCAAAAACTGATCTCAAAGAAGTGAAATCTACAGTGTTTGGGGTTTTTTTTCACAGTGATTTCTTCTTTCCTCCCTGCCCCCAAGCTAGTGTCTATTCAGAAACAGAAAAAAAAAAAGAAAATTGCACAATAGCAAGGAGATTCACATGGCCCAGCCTTGTGCTGTGTGTACATGTACATGTACTTGCACTGCATGCTGATGCAACATTCCTCTCTGCTTTGTTGTGGCCACAGCAGATGCCACAATGTTCAGCCTTCTGGTCCTTTGTGGAGTATATGACTGCATGGCAGTTTGGACAGAAGCAGGAAGAGCCCATGGAGAAGGGTAGCTGACAGATAGAAACTAATGCAATACTCCTGACTGGTAATTAAAGCTCAGCCTTAAATTCTCAAATGTGTTAAGTCTTTAACCAACTAAAGAGAATGTCAGGGAAGGACAACAGTGAGTAAAAGAAAAGAGAACACCAGCAAGAGTGCAAGCTTGTGCATGAGATAGAACATCCATGCTTCCCTCTTTCCTCCTCTGGGTTTCTCAGTTGATGGGTTTCTCCCACCAACTGAGAAACACAACCTAAGGGCCTGAACCTCTTCATAGTCTGGTTACCCTAAACATAAGAACATGGTTAAGGCAAACACGTAGATCACCACTGGAAGAATCCTACCCTTTAAATCCTAGGTCAATGTTCTCTTACCTCTCTAAAGCAGGGACTTACTGATGCCAACATTTTGTACCTTTTCCTTACTCCTTCTGATGACACCAGTGTCATTGCCTCTCTACTCTCTCTTCCTTGTCACACTGCCTCCCATCTCTTCCTCATTGCCACCTGGGAAACAGTTGTGTTGGTAGCGATCAAGATGAGGACAAACACCACGTACCCACTTCTGAATAACTACAAGCTTTGTATCTTGGAATAAAGCATCTTGAACTCCAGAGTTCATTCCAGAACATCACTAATTGCCTTTTAGATGGAATGGCAAGGAAGAAACATATTTAAGAATTGAGAAAATAAAATTCACACAACTTGCATTGACTTTATTAGAGGCTGAAATCCCCGTAAAACCTGTTTGAATAATAAGCAAGAGATTGTTGCATTACATTACACAGAAGACCAGACTAGGTGTCTACAGAGGGTCCTACTGACTAAGCTGTGACAATACAGATGCCAGAGAATTTTAAAGTTCAGGATCATCTCTCATTATGAACTACACTATTTCTTGTTCTAGTTTTTGTCTTCTATAAACAGATGAACTCCAAAGGAATATTAGGCACACAGTAGCCTAGAGCCTGCCTTTAAATACTGTCCAAACGACATACTACTTTGAGCAAGTAGATAGCGATACCTCTGTCTCCATTTTCCATTAGTTCTGTATTCAGAATCACAGGATTCAGATTGTTGATTTCCAGCATTACCTCATGCCCAGGCCTCTCACTGATTAATTAAAACTGTATACGCATAGGAAAAAGAACAAAAAAAAAGAACTGCAATACTATGAACCAAGAGTGTCCTTGATAAAAGAAATGGACTGCTATTCTCAATTTCTTTCCATAGGTTAATTGTCAATTGCAACCAGACAAGATCTCTTTTTCCAAGCTTCCAACAACTGGCAAACATGTCTAATGCAGAGGAAGTCATATTTATAGTTGCATTACTCTCCAAAATATACCAATTCTCTTGCAATCAGAAGTTGTCTCTAGGCTTGCTAAATTAAAGATCTTTTTCCTTGGGATTACAGCCTTCTAACAGCAAGCTTCCAGTTAGTAAGAGGGGGAAAACACAGCACAGTAAGGCCCCCACATCATTATTAGACAATAAAACCCCCCAACAGTTCTAGAATACTGATATTGTAATTTGTATTAATTACTATGCTGAATCATGATTTCAGTTACATTATGTTTTCAACTTATCTACTTTTTGCTATCTACCTTTAAATTCTTTTTGGGTACATGAGGTCTGACACAAAAAAAAACGAAGATTGAGACTTTTTATTTAATAAATTAAGAAAATCAACTATGATCACCTTCAAAATGGCACCCTTCTGAGTTGACACGAAGCTGCATATCACGCTGCCAATGTTCAAAGCAATTCTACAGATCATTTGCAGAAAAAGGTGTTGAGGATCCCTGTTGGTTTTGCTTCCACACCTTCTACCGACAAAAGAATCGCTTCCTTTGTGCACCAATTTGATCTTTGGGAAGAGGCAGTTCTTAGCTAAAAACTGCTTCAAAAACAAAGCATTGCGGACTGCTGCATTGTCTTGATGTTAACCCACTGTTCACTCTTGCATACTTACATTTTCCAACCACGGGTAAGAAAATGTCTGTATTTCAACATGTAGCCACTCATACTGAGTGAAGCCATCGAGATGAGCCTTGACTTGCTGACAGGTTAGAACATGTTCTGTAACTATCTCTTTGTCTCTCTCCTTGCACTCTTCGTTCCCAAGCTATAACGTTAGTCTCCTTTTGTGTCAGACCTCGTAGACAGATAAATAAATTACTACTACATAAGCTTCAGTAGGTACTTGGGCTGGGCCTTTGAGCATGCAGATGTTCCACAGGAAATCTGACGCAGTGCGCTCTGCTTCATTAAAGGAAAATCTTTTTCAAACTTCTTCAGTTTACTGCAGGTGACAGTCAATAGCCTGCTGGGGTGTTTGTACTGTCATCCTGCATATAGAATACTGCTAAGAAAAACCCCAAATGCCTACTTGGAATTTTCAAATTCTCTTCCAGTAACCACGTCAGAGCAGTTAAAAGGGCACAGCACTGGGCCTTGGCTGAGGATGCACACCCCCACCCCTCACCCCAATACAGAGAAAAAGAACACAATTTTTTTAAGGAAGACACAAAGAGACTAATACTTTACCAAAGAAGAAATTCTTCAAAAGAAAATAACTGCGAAAGTAATTCTTACCTGAAATTGAAAGAAAAGAGAGAAATTAAATAAGACTAAGAATCTTCCCTTGGAGCACTGCACCTTCAAAACACAAAGAATTCCCTAACAATATTTTACAGACATCATGACAGTGCGGAACAAATCTAAAGAAAACAAGCTACACCAGAACAGGAAATTGCAATTTCTTTGAAACAATAATTAAGCTTAAGAAAGAAACCACTACTAATATAAACAAACAAGTAATAAAGGAAACAGTATTACCACAGGGAAACCTGTCTTAAAACAGCGGAACAAGGCAATATAAAAAGAATTTGCCAGAAGTGATAGGTCTCTAAAGAAAATCAAAGCAATGTTGAAGTAAGGATCATGCACACGCAGACTTAAAATAGGTCTTCTTCTAGATTTCAAAGAGGAGGCCGGACCACCAGAAATTCAGTAACTTTTAAATAGAGGACTCAAAGTTAAACTAAATGTAATCTTACACTGCTGGCACTTACACACAATCAGGAGGATTTGAAGGATATACAGAAGGCTAGATTGCTTTTACAATCACAGCTTCTGATGCCCAATCCTCATCATTCAGAAATAACTACAGTTATAGTAAGGATCTTGGTGATAATTTCATTATCTTAAATGTGACTCATAAATAGAAAAAGAGGAAAAATCAGAAACCTGACGTTTTTCACCAGAAGATGACAATTTCATAATTTTTCATGACAAACATGCATATAAATTCAAGACAGACCTAATTTTTAGAATTTAAAATCATTACTTTTTATATAAAACTCATTCTCATATCTGAAGAATTAATTTTTGCTCCCTTTTACAGCTTGCAACTCTTTTAAAAATAGTTGCAAATCAGCAGTAGTTCCCTTGTATTTACTGATATTCCAGTGGGAGAAAAGAAGTTCACAGGGCTGTAAGAAAGCTGTAACTAAAATAAATATTAATAACAGAACAATTTTGATTTCAGATGTTTAAGTCAACTATCTGCAAGTAACAGCCTTTCAGATTTCCCTTATTTGTTCTTGTTTATTACACTGGTGCCCTTTGTGGTTTCTAGTATTTTGGCAACTGTAACACAGACAGTAAAGCTAGCAACACAACAAAAATTTAGCAAAGGCAACCATAATTTGATTTAAGAAACCAAAACAGAATAGAGCAAACAGCTGTACGAACAGTGGAACCAATGTGGTTTGGCCTCCCATGAATTTGTGTCCTGGTAGAATTCAAATAGCATTCAGTTGGTCAACAAGCTCACTCTAAGATCGCTCTCTACCTGGGTAGCCATTCTCATGAAAATTATTGAAACTTATCATCAAAATCTGATTCTCAACTGATCCATCTTCAACACTGGGAATGAAAGTGAGAAAGATGAAAGTCCTTTTTCCCTAGAAGAACAAGCCAATGGGAGAAATACCAGATCCAGTACTTTTACATGTATTAATTCATTTTTCATGAAGTGGCATTTAACCAAGGAAAAGAGCTTTCCTGTTCTCCAAACCAGCTTCTTAACACTATAGCAGTGATAAGTTTTGTGAATTCTTGTATCTTTTACGTGCACTTAGGAGGATCACTACAGGAGAAAAACCTTTATACGATGCCAGAGCAGATCCATAGTCAGTAAATTCCAATATTTACCTACAAGGAGATTTTAGTAAAGTCTAAAATGGAAAACATTTGTTATGGAAACCCAAAACACAAATATACCACCTATGCCTCACAACCCTCACAAACTGAGGTTTTTCCTATCTCTCCTAAAGGGATTTGGGAAATGGAAACTTCCAAAGCTAGACAAATGACAGAAAATAACATGTACAAATTAAGAGTGTCACACTCAGGAAGCTTAAGAGATTATCTCTGGAAACACCCTCCCAAATGGAAAAATGGTGGCAGCAGGAATCACGGGAGATGAGAGAAAGTCATGCCTACCTAAAAACAAGACAACCTCCCAATTCCCTGCAGTAAATGCAGGGAAGAATGAAGGAAGACAGCTGATGGTTAAATTATGCACTTTTCTCATGCTATTAAACCAAAGAGCAACAGTGCATTCATAAACTCTCTGCACTACCCTGTAGCTTTCTACCTATGTTGAGTTCACCAAGGGCTTCCAGGTAGCTAAGCACCAAGCCAGAAAGCTCAAATGGTCACTGACAGCCCAGTAAGGGAGTGGGGATGTTACGATACCAACAAACCACGCTTTTTCTTCTGCAAGAGATGGTGGCAGAGGTAGAGTCTCAAAAGAACTGCAAAGAAATCCCAAGGCAAAAGACGGTGCCTGGGCCCTTCTAAAAAGCCAGAGGGAGCCAGAAGAAATGTTCCGGGCACGGGCCTTTGCACAGCTGTCCCACTGCATCACAAGCACGAACAACATTTCTTTGACACATGAGCCTTCACAGCACAACCTTTGAGCATCGTGCCTACCCCTACGATCATAATATTCTTTAATTCTACTTGTTCTATCCTTTTTTTTTTTCTTTTAAACCCTGGGACTCCCCATATCCTTCTGGTATCTTATAATGAGAGACTGTTGAACTGATGAACGGATACAAACAACATGCAAAATCTGTAAGCAGATTCCAAGAAGTATTTCTGTGCACTCTCCATGGAAGATAAGGTGCCAAGACACAACTTAAAGAGTGTGCTGTAAGCTTCCTATGATCCTGGTATGACTAGTACACCCAGGTATCTTTTATACAAGAAAGGGTCACAGAAAGAAAGGCAGACACAGAAAAATAAAACACTGAATCATCACTATTTTGGAAACTTCGCATAGCTTTTTCTGAATATGTACAACTAATGTTGGCCTTTTGCATTCCCCTATCCACATTGATCTTTGGCCAAATACAAGACAAAATCTACTGAAATACAAAAAAAAGACCCTACAAAGCATCTGGAGATAGCTACCTAGCTGCACATAGAAATAAACAACAAACTGCAGTGCTATCAGACACACCACAAAAGCCAGCCAAAGAAAAGCATGTGCAGAAGTCCCATTAATCCTTAGATAAACCTAGATTGAAGTAGTCCAATAAATAAGTCTATGAACTATAGTTCTGGCCATTTAACCCATTCAGTTATTTCGGCTTGGTACACTTGTTACAGGGCCACTTGAGACAGGACACTGCTGCTAACATCTGTTTCCTGTATTTGGGCCCTTCCTCAATCAGAGCTTCCACTAGACTCAGGAGTTTGAGCCAAGGAGCTGGATGGAGCTCTCTCTCTCCCTCTCCACAAACAATTTGCTTCTTTGAGCAGCCAGAGACAAGTACAACTTGACATGAACTAGAAGGTGGGCAATGTCCTGCCTCATAAACCTAGAAGAACTGTAGGCACAGGTTTTACAGAAGTTGTTTAAAGACCATTTCTTTTTTCACTTGTACTATATTCAGTGCCTTTCAGTTTTGAAAAAGGAACTTTTAAGCTTTGTTTGATTCATATTCTAGTTGAAAGTGCAAAAGAAGAAGGGTTTAGACAATAAGCAAAAAATTTAAGGTACTGGCTAATTAGGCAGAAGAAAACAAAAGCCAGAAATACTTTTCACTGCTCAAGCTGAAAGACAAGATTCTAGACATACAGCATACGTAAAGGCACATGTCAAACAGTATGCCTGATTTCTGCTTAAACACTGACTCACTGAATAAAGCGCATGTTACTTGTTTATGTAAACAGTTCCTTTAAAAAGCAACAAAATGAAATACAGACAATAAGCTGGATATGAACTTCTGTCACTCCCATTCAGGCATCTGTGTAATTATAACAATTAACACAGCAAAAGGTGCTGCACATTGCATTAGAGAACTTTTTTCTCAAAAAATAAGACTTTTTTTTAATGATATTTTTCCATTAAGAATTGACTCATGTGGCACACCTTTTGAGAGTAGCAGATCATAGGATGAGTTTGTTTTCCTTTAAGATATGTCTGCAAAACGTAACCAGGAAGTGCATATAAAATTTTATCTCAGGCATCAGTATGGCCTTAATTAGAAGTAATGAAGACATATGCCTTATAGAAATAAGTCCGAGGTTTTTTCTGTCTCATTATTCACTTTCACCATTCCTTTCTCCTAAGGGAATGTTATTTCCAAGTAATGTCACTTATCTAAGTATCGAGGTTGTTTACATTCTACACAAATGTTATGCTCTCAAGCTTTCATTTTTGAAAATGTCAGAAAGTAAGGGGGATGATGCTGTGCTTGTAAAAACATTCTTTATTAACAGAATGAGTCTCACAGCATTTTAGGTTTCCCACAGACATTTTTCTGTCTATCATTTTAGAACTTTTTCCCACACATGGTGTTCCTGATACAGGCTTAGGCAGGTTGCAAGATATGAGCTGGCTGGAAAATGATGGCTTGTTTTCAGCATAACCTTCTACTGTTAAACATTAAGCATTTTTTTCACAAGATAATTCAGACTGAGAAGCACACACACAAAAAGGAAGACAGTTTTAGTTGAGGAAAGCTGAAGTCCTGAAGGATGCCAAGGATTTCATGACACTTCCGCAGTGAGAACAGAGGAATCTTGAAAAATTAATCAGCGTTTCTGGCAAATTCTACAGTGCATTCATTTTGGTCTCCTAAGAGAGACCTGAGAGCACTTGACAGCACACATTCTATCAAGTTTAGTAGAACATCAATACAAGGAACCTGTAGTTAAAGGACGCACATACACACAAGGAGCAGAACAAATGCTTATCTCAAGGTAGAAAAGAGGTCCAGTCAGCCAGCCCTCAGTAAGGGAATGAGTAGAATTTCAAGGCATATCAGAGTATGCGATCACATGTTTTCTTAATCAGTAAAATCAGTTTCCCAGCTACTCCATTAAGGCATAAATAGGTGGACCGAATTTGATTGTAACAGTTGTACCTACAGCCCAAGGAAGTTTCACAAATTGGAGGCAGCATGAAAAACTCATCATTTTTTTTTGTAAGCTTGTATCTGTGCAAACACACAAGAAATAGGAGGCTTTACTGACAGACAGTAACTGACTCATGGTCCTGTTGCAAAGCTTAGTAATGTCATAATACTATCATTGCTAAACCCATGAACATGAAAAAGACTGATAAAAATCAGAATGCACATAAGGACAGTCAAAGTTTCTAAAGCTGCCTGGACCACAGACACGTAAAGGTGCTTTACATTTAGCATTATGGTCAGCTATCTGGAAAAACCATATTTAGTGCTTTGTAAACATAAGAGTTTAAAACAAAAGTGCTTCTAATCAGATCTGGCAGGAAAGGAAGAAATGCATACATAGAATGAGGTAAGTGTGATCTTGCCCAGCTGAAGAACAGGGAATGGCAGGGCTTCAGGCCATGACTCACACAGACACTAAACAGTAGAAAGCTACAGATAATTCTCAGGTAAACTTTGCATGAGCCACTACGTCATCCTTCTCTACCCTTCCTGCATTAATCATGTCATTAGTAACCTGATGCAGCCCAAGAAGAATGTCTGACTTACAGGGAGCAGAGCAATCCTAACAGAACAAACACTTTGGCAGGTCAAAAAAGGAAAGGCAAACCTGAATTTCATTCTAGTTTGAATCACACCCTAGAAGAACAAGGAAACTGGGAAAATGAAAAACTAAAACCAAAATAGATATCTTCCCACCATGAGATTGCGTACTTTGTTAAAAGATCCTGATGAACCAGTTACTGAGAGTACAAATAAAAAGGACACGCAAGAGAACACAGATAAAGAACGAGCCCAAACATGTACCTAAATAAAGCAAAGAGGAAAAGTTTCTTTTGAAGTTTTCATCACAGTTATGTAATTTCCACATTAGTCTAGCTGTTTTTAAACGTGTTTTATAGCGCACAGTTGTGAATCAACTGTACATTGAGTACAAAGTGTAAAGGAAAGATTCATGTAAGGAAAGATTCATGTCCCAGCCAGGTATCTTGGTTACTCCTCCAAATTCTTAATTTGTCTTTCTTAAGGACAAGGGGAAATACCAGAGTAAGAGAAAAATGAAAGTTTCAGAACTTATTTTTAAAATTATTACTCACTCTGGATTGACAGCCATCACTTTAATAAATGTGACTACCCTGCCTGAAATATCAGATACGGCTATTTCACCTCAAACTTCTCAAAAAGTCATGGTCATTTGAAGGAAGAGCAGATCACTTCCATTCACTCTGAGCCCTGATGATTATTTTAAAAGCAAAACTAAATTATCCTGAAGTTTCTTAAAGCAAAGAAAATGATTATACAAATCATGCAAGAGGTGCAGGCAGCAGCAGAGGCTGAGTTAAAAAAGCCCACAAGAGCCATTTCGCAGAAGTGATTGTCAGAAGAGCAGCCACAGCAAACATCTGCTGAAGTCTCTTTAAGTGTACGGAAATATCAGTGCTTATGAGATGTTGTTCAGGTTCTCATGACTTTATCTGCTTCAAAGTCTCCTGAAGAAGGCTGCCTATTTCCTTAATGTTTCCTTCCAATAGAACACTCCCTTCTCCCTCACCTTCTTTTCATTTTGTCTTAGCATCAATCCTGTGAACTGCCAAATTGATTTCTTAGCTTCATGACTTTAAACCACAGAACTGCAGGTCTATTTTCAATCATAAAGTAAAACTCTAGAAATTGAAAAGCAAAGTCAGAAAAAATTACTTTATCTCCTCCTTTTCTCTTTTATCTTTGATCCATCACAATGGCTGCATGTGACCTACTGATACCTAAATGTGTCGCCTCAGGTAAAACCAGCTAATCGTTTTGTTCTTACTGACTATTCATGGTAGCCCTTTCTCAATATTAAAAGTAATGTAGAAAATATTACCAATATTATAGCTAGAATATTAATACATGAAAATACTAGAGGAATGAAAAATAACAAAGAAAACACAACATTCATCTTCTGACACCAGTTTGGAAAGCTTCTCTGTTGAGCCGTGACAGCAGGCCAAAATCTCTGATTAAAATCTAAATCAAGACGTTTTGAAGGTTTTCTCAATTTATGTAAATGGCCATGCCCCTCTTCTGGCTTCTTGCTTTAAAGTCAACATGGATTTGAGAGAATCAAAAAACTGTTTTGTCTCTGATAGTTTTTCAATGTTATTTACAAAGAAAACTAGTAAACTCAAATCTGAAGAGGTAGACATCTGCCTTACCAATACTCCCTTTCTCATCAGTTCTTTGAAGGTCAGCTAAAGACTACGTGGGCAACAGTGAAAAATCTCTCAGAAGAGTCCCTAAAATAAATCAGGTTTGCCAGAAATCAGTAGGTTGGCAAGTGACCTGTTTGTGCTTCATTCAGCAAAAGTGTTAAGGACAGTTTCACAACTTTGGGTTATTTTGGGAGGAGTAGGGATGTCTGGTTTATTCTTTTTTAGTTTTAAACCTTTTCTTTGACTTCAGAAGGTCTTCAGATATAATGCCAACAGCTTAATGCATATTCTATAGCATATACGAGCACCCTACTGCCACTATTAGGAAGCAGAATATACCCTTTATACTTCCAGCATTACAGCTTACATATATAGGTCATATTCCAAGCATGCAGAAGATAGCAGTGCATTGTGACTTTGAGCATTTTTACATTCACACATTACTGCTCACAAAATTGACACCTTCAACTCATCCATACCACACCTTCTCTCAGTTATCCACCTTAAATAAGCTCAGTAACACAAGGGTTACAACACGAATATAACAAAAATCTGAATTCCTTAGTTATGCTTGACAAAAGAAATCAATTAAGAAGTTCTACTTTTTTCACCAACAAATAGATTTTCAAACAGTAATACACTGTCTAAGCAGTAATACACTGTCTTCCTTGATGTTCCATGTGCACCATGGAACAGCCTTTGAAGGGGACAGTCATAGCAGGTAAATTTTAGTTTCTTTCAGCTTAGGCATCAAATTCTTCAATATATTTGATGGAGAGGTAATAGCTTACATGAATGCTTTAGCTGGGTGCCTAAAGATGAGGGAGAAAGATCAGAATACACTGAGATAAAAAAAAGTACAGTCACAGACCTGCCAGGAATTATGAGCTGAACAGAAAAGAAATCCACCACGTTTTTGACAGGGGTGAGACATGGAACAGACTTCTCGACAGTTGCCAGAGAAGCAACAGAAAGCCAAAAATTAAAATTTGCTGCAAACAATTACTCAAAGAGTGACTCAAAATAGCAAAGAGCTATTTGTTTCTAAAAATACTATGACAAAAGTGTTATACATTATCATAGTACAACTTAAGTATACCTGAAAGCTATGTAAAAAGTTTGCTTTCTCCCTGCTTGGAGGGCTGAATTTAACAAGATATCCCCAAGATCCTGCAATCATTTCCTTGGAGATTTAGCATACTGGACATGTCATTGGTCTTAGCAAGTGCACCAATTCAGATCTAGTATTGTTTTAATACCCCCTTACTGATTAAAGACAAAAAAGTACATAAAGCACCTAATTGTGCTACATTGAAAATCAGGAAGTTTTTTTTCCTCTCTTCTCTGAAGCAGAAGCACAGAATTTCCCTACATACATCTTGTTATTAGTCAAAATTAACACAATATACTTCGAAGAAAAAAACAAAAAACTTAAATAACACATTTAACTTCATTGTTACAAAAAAACACCAAGTTAATTAAATACTTTGTGATAAATTGCCTTGAAAAATGAAGAAGAGACTGATGGATTAACATCTCTTCCTATACTTTGCATCACTAGATGATTACTTTGTAAGGTGAATATTTACACAGCACTTCACATAAAATTTCCTAATAGAGTCAAATTGTTTTCACCAACAATTAGTAGAACAGGACTGTGGTATAACCTCTCTCCTGTGATTTCATCAGTAACTGTTCAGTAGTTACAGAAGGCTTCTCAAAAGGGCAATCCTTTTTGACTTTAGAGACCAAATTCCATGTTTCACCACCAAAAATGAAGACCTTAAACAGAAAGCTACTACAAACCCAAAATCTAGCACCTGTAATGTTAAAAATCAAAACTAGATAAAATGTAAATGAGAACACAAGTCATGTATAGCTTTATTACTCAAAAATGCTTCATTAGTTAATAGGTGTTATGGCTGCCATTGTGGTATTTCTTATTTTATTATAATAGCTAATAGAAAAATGATCAAATGATATGTAACCTGATAAAGCATGAAGAAGACTATTATAGCATTACTCAAAATTACTCAACATGGACATGGGAGAGGAGACCATTCATCACGCCCAAAAGCAGAGGAAAATCAACACAACCTGGTAGAAGTTAAGCAACCTAAGAGTTCAAGAAAAAGTTATCCAGAACACATGAGCTAACCCAGACTAACTGGTGCCTTCTCCCTCTACTCTGTCATTATCTATCAGTAATAGATGGTTCAATGGTAGGAATATATTATGTGGTTTTCAATCTTGGCAATGACTTCCAGAAACAGCAGGCAAATATAAAATATAATTCAGGTTGAAACAACTGTATATATATATTAAATCAGTTGCTACCAGCAAACAAAAAAAAAAAGCCTTCCTGTGTCCTAATAATCCATTTTTCTTCTCTTTTCCCTTCTGTTACATCCTTGATCATCTTCTAAAAACATAGATCATAACCAATTCATTCCTCAGCACGTGGGAAGGCTGAGTTCAGTTTCACTCAGGTCTTTCTCCCAGTAGCCTGCCTTCATGTTCTCTTGCACCTCACCTGAGCTCCTTGGTCACATCTCCATAAAAAGGACAAACCATTGCTAGCACACCAATCAAAATCAATACCATGGCATTCTTTCCCCTGCTGTAGCTGCCTGGCTGTGGGTTACACTTCTCAAAGGGTCCTTTGAGATTGTTGACTTGGCTTCACAAACCAGTGTATTCCTAATTATTAAAATCTCTGGGTAAGTTCCAGCAGCTAGAATTTGCTCACTGATTACAAATGCCAAAGAATATTTCTGAAACTAGAGGGGAATAGAGAAAAAATTACAGGTGCAACAAGTCTTTAAATGAAATAAATATTAGAGATTAAATAGTGGGGCTTTATTTTAATATTCTTACAGGCACCTGCTAGACTTCATAGCAGTTAATCAGAAGAATTTATTATTCATGTGCAACCTTCTGAATAGCAGAATCTTTACATCTAGTCTAATCTTTACAAATTATTTTATACAAATTGTAGTATGTTAATGTAGAAAAAAACCACCTCTGAAGTAAAAAGAAATCTCCCAAGCAATATTTACTTATGTTTGTTAAAAAAAAGGAAATAGTAACATCCTTTTGAATTTTATTGCAGATTCGTACTACGAGAGAGATATTTCTGGACACAAATAAGAGGAAACTTAGGGAAAACATCCCTAACTCTCAGCAGAAAAGCTCTGAACTGGTAGGAATTACTTTTATTTTTATGTTTTTAAGTGTGTGCTACTGAAAAATACAAATAACAAAAACTCATTTCCCATATGTGAATTTATCAATAATATTAAAATAATATGGATCTGTTCACATAGAACACCTTTTGCAGACAAAATTATAGACTGACTACTGAAATAATTACATCCTTTAAAAAACAAACAATTCCTACCTTCTTGGCAAAAATTTAGAAGACTTTGTCACACGTGCTACACATAGTGGGCACTGCTTTACCCAATTCTTTTAATTTTTAAGGCATAGAATGCATGAGGAGAAAAGGAGGATTTTATTCTGCTTACTAAAGAACTCTTAGCTGATTAAATTAATTAAAAGTGTGTTAGGTAGCAAATCAGTCTTTGCATGTAAAGTGAATGTTAAAATGTATTGTAAGTAGATTTGTATTTCTCCTGTACCACTTATACAAGTCAAAGGTCCCCCTTAAAAATTTTAAAAACTATCAAAATGTATGCGAATACTCCAGATGTTTAAAAGTAGGTTCATATTGCCAGCAATGTCATTATGTTAAACATGTACAGTGTTTAACTCATCTGCTTTTGTCATTTGCACACTAGAACAACAAGCAGTGGGTTTTTTTGGACTGGAATAATGTTTCTGTGAACACATTCTGGAATTTCACCATTCCATTTAAATTAATATGGATCTTAGGGTAAATGGCCCTGGGAGAGAGCACATTTCTGATGTCTTTGCATGAAACACATACTTTGCTGAAACACTTCCTGTCTTGCACACTTTTTTGGATATTATCACTGTTGTCTGACAAGAGCGAGGTCAGCTAGGATTGTAGGGGTACTTTACAGCAGCTGTTGGGCATTTCTTTGAAACTGCACAAGCTTTTAACTCCTTAATGGCCTCACCTAAACAGACATTGTAGTCTTGCAGGAACACTGAAAAAAATACTCACTTTTCATGAAGCACAGGGTGCCATCCACTTAGTTCTTCCAAAGTGCTTAACTGAGGGAAATAAAAGACTAAGCTTGTCAGGTGAGCAAAAACGTTAAGTATCACAAATGGGCCACATGATGAGAAGCTGAAACGTGTCATCACCCTTGCAGCCAGGCCCAAACAGAGCTGGGTAAGCAAAACAACATCATTTATTCAGAAGAAAGAGACACATTGTCCTTGAAAAGTAACAAAGACAGCCAGCCAGGTTTAAAACAGTAAAGTTTATCAGCATTCTCCCACAGAGACACACTTGGCTGACAGCAAATAAAATTGTCCAGTAACTCAGTAGGACCAATAAAACTGAATTAAACCTGTACAAGCAGCAAAGAGTATTTTGAATTTGCAGGGAACCTAGATACAGTGCAAAACAACACCACCCATCCCCAAAACCATCACAAAACTTCCTGATGTTTTAAAACAGGTCAGTTGGACTGTCAAACATTATTAATTCATTTATGAAACTGTATTCCCACAATCACTAGCAGGAACCACGTGTATGATTTCATCTTTCAGTAGCAAAAATTTGATCTGTATCAATCATGCCCATATTTCTGCTACATGAGCGAAAACTTGCACTCACATTATACTGGCTGTGGAAGGACAGACAGAGCCGTAGTGATGCAGACTGACTATATTTGCGAATACAAGTTTTCCTTCTGTAAAAGTTAATGTGCTAATTGTTTTTTAATAGAGTAGAAAGCTCCACTCAGAGTGCAAATTTACTCCCAATCAATCCACTGAACTGCATGGCCACTATTTCCATTTGAGAAGCTTTAAGATGATAGACTTACTGCATCACCACACCAAAGCCTCTTTGTTGCTTTTTGACACACTGTGGAAGAGCTGTTGATGGGACAAGTTGAACAGCTCTGTGCTATACCACAGTCTCTCCAACTTGGGCACCAGAAGAGGCTGTGAGAGACCAGCCACTGGGAGTGCAAAGTATGCTTTAAAAAGGTTAAGTCATGATACTGTTGAGAGATAGATTCTGATCATGCAGCACAAATGTCCTGATGAGTTATGTGATTTGCATGGCTTCTCACTTTCTTTTTTCACTACATGTTGACAGGTGTCATGGACATCCTCCCCCTTTTTATGTAGTGAATCTAGTTTACATTTTGTTTCAAGGATACTGTGCTGATTTTGTGATTTAAACCATCATTTAGTTATAATATTAAGATTGACATAATTTTAGAAGAGCAGCATTCCTCCTTAGGTCATACTTTGCAGGGTTTTGGCAGCAAGCAACTTAGCTCATCTGTTATCATATTGTAACACTTCAGAGTGCATACCAGGTCTAAGAAAGCATTTACAAACTCAACTTGAAAAAAAAAAAGAAAAAATCTTTCACAAAACTGATTGTCTTGCAAAAAATCTCTGTATGCCTTTAGCTGCTTCTGTTCCCACCTGAGGTAGGGTGTACCCACATGTAATACCTTATACACATGCGTGCAGGTCTGTGGGGGCAAACCTCCTGCTTCCTTCCAAATGGCAACTTTTCCAAAACCAGCTGCACCTGTGTACCTTATTGTGCACAGTAACTCCAGCTAAGGGCTGAGAAGCTAGTCAACACACAAGAAATCAGTTTCATTTTGCCCTACAGTGAAGTCCCAATAAAACACAAACGCAAAAGTAAGTTATTTCCAGCCACTTCACCGGGCTTGAGAATCAAATTATAGTGTCATAATACTGTATCAGGACGTGCTGCAATAAATATTATGCTGCTTTAAATTAAGTAAATTGTACCTGGCAAAGGACAGTCTGGCTTTTTGGACGAGTTAAAGTCTGATAATCAGCAACACGAAACAAGCAGTTCCTTTATAAAATTTCCTGATTCTGTAGTTATGGACAACAAATGGGAAAGGCCTAAAAGCTGAACTTGGTGTAAGAGAGGTGAGATGAAAAGAAGTTAGTGCGTTTTTTTCCCACCAAGCCATGAACAAAAGCATCAGATGCATGCAGCATGTTAGGAGACTTTATTTGAAGGCCTAAGGGGCTACAGTGAACTACCAAGATAGCTAGGGTATGCTTCCTTTAAGCTGATATAATTACCCAGTATCACAATATGAGTGAGGTTTTGTTTGTTTCTGTCTAGATTGTAAAATATGTTACTTAGTGCAGGGAAGAGACATATGAACTTAAGCAAGGAAAAACTGCTGTTACCAATAAAGAATTCTCAAATGAGCTGATCATTACATACATTTTAAGGCAACATTATCCCTAGCTAAATGGGCAAAATAGTCTATTTTCATAGACATTTCTCCTCCCTTCTCTTCTAAGCCAGAGATTTTTGCAAATATGATGATGGAACAACATCTACAGGCAAGTTGGCAGAGCAGACAGGTAACAGGTAATATACAGCACAAGATTCCCAGAGCTTCCACCCAGCATTTATAAGCTGTCAGATGCCTTCTAGATTTAATTTCTGAACAGGTATTGCAAATTCTAGGAAGAAACAGTTTCAGAAACCTTGTGCAATAGTCAAACCTTTCTGCCTTTCCAGCTCCAGTAACCAAAAGAACCAACTTTAGAGAATTATACATTTACCAGTAAATCTGTCTTTGTTGTTTCAGCATAAGGATGCACCCACAAAGTCAGTACCTTGCAGTTTCTAGTAGCATACATTATCCACTTGAGAGGGCAAAAAAGACTTACTAAATCTTAGGAATAAAGTAACTATTTCCCAAAGCCAAACATTAACAATACTTTCATTTGTCCTCAATTTCCTTCTTTTTCCATAGCTATAATGATTATAGTAAACACATATTTAGTTTTACACATATTATTTAAAAAAAAATTAAAATAGAGGGAACTAATTAAATGATAATAGACCAGAAATATGTTGGATTTTGAAACAATTACAAAAGCTACCATATTCCTCCAGGCTCAAACAAGTCAAATTAGTTTGCCTTGTGTTCTGTACACACTGGCACCTACCTGTTGAAATATAAGCAACATGTTCTTTAAAGTAAATTACCGTTGATGAAATGGGAAGAATTGTCCAGTCTTACAAACAGTTTAAATGATTAATTTTAGCTTTTACTTACCAACTAAGCTTTGACTTCATCTCAATCTAGCTTTAAGGGCCTATAATTAGCCTTTTGTCTATTTTAAGGCTTATGAGAATTAACTTAGTGTTTAAGGGGGAAGGGGTCTGGGAGAAGAGTACAAGGGTAACTAGTTAGGAAGATCTAAGACACCAAACTCTGTGCAGAAAACCCAGCCCCAGCAAAACAAAAGAAAACACTATGAGTAGCAGCTTCTTCACCTGACACGTGCAGGTTGAGTTAAAATGCTCACAGCACCCTTTGGCACAGAGTACAACAGTACCCATCTGAACATGAGGCATACAAATGCTCACTGGTTCACTCACTTAAATAAAAGCAGACAGGACCAAGAAGGAAGCCTGAATAGTTTTGCCAAAGCTAACAGGACAGCAACCTCTGACAGTTTGGGTGCAAATTCTGCTCTGGACAGAATCTAAGGACACAGAAATATAAATGACAGTAAAGCTTCACAAAGCCTTATGATGACTGCAAAATAATTTAAAAAAAAAAAATGCAGACCAAGTACCACCCCTTGTGATACTTTAAAGTAGATGGAACAAAACAGTGGAAAACAAACCGGGGAAAAAGTTAGTACTGGCAAGTTGACAGGCTGTATGGAATACGTTTTTTCTTGCATCTCTGACTTCTATTAACATTTTTGTGGTTCTTGAGGCAGCAAGGTAAGAGTTTTGGTTTACACTCCATAAACGTAAGCCAAAAGCCTCCCATGGTTCCATTTGGTAACATCAGCTTAACATGCTCAAATACACACAGACTTCTGACAATGAGTCAAGTTCCTACTCAAACATAAATTATGCCAAAAAACGCCCAAGATTATTTCAACTAATAAACACTTGGTTAAAAAACATGTCCAAGCAACTTGGTCTTTATATCAATTTAATTGCCTCTTACCACAACCATTGCCTAACCCAAAGTGTGCTGTAGGAAGCACCGAAAGATAAAGGCGATTGAAAACATTCTCACAGGGCTCTTCTGACTGTCATCTCTTCTGTGGTTCCACAAAGCTAAGTACTCTAAGTTCTCCAGCATCCAGGCTTATGTTGTGAAAACTCATGTGAAAAATCATGTGAAGATGACAACGTCCTGACTCTTGCAGACTAGAATTTGGAAAAAATACTGCATGAAAAGTAAGTTCTTAAAGAAAAGGTCGAAGTCTTCTATCCTGTCACAGTACACAGTTTCAAAGCCCTCTCAAAATTCTGTCCTTTGATTCAACCTTCATAGTGTCACTATTATAAAAAACATCTCTTCATGAGAAATACAATACTTGAAAATACGCACAATGTCACCCCAAGTTTATACAGATGCTGTTCATTAGCATATTTATTCTCTTTATAAATCTGTGACATTTGGACTTCAGATTTTTCCAAATTCCATTCCAGCTCCCCTATTGGGTTTGTATACTGAACATGAAAAAGAGAACCAAAGCGAAAAATGAAATAAAAAAATTCAACACATGGATACAACTGAAGTGAAAAGTAACTTGTGATATGTTGGATTTATAGATTTTGAAACTGTCTTCTCAACATGATTGTTCCTTACCAAATTTAATATATAGTTACAGTACTGCAGAAGGCAGAGTGCTTAGCTCTTGCCCAAGAGGCATTTCTAATGTAATCAGCATCCCTAACTGACCACTCCCGACAAGCAATTAGAGAAAAGAAAGGCAAATTTCTACCAGACAGATAAAAACAACACAGTAGAAATACACTGTCAGTTAAAACACTGCTTGGAACAGCATCACTAGCAGCAGCTACAGCACGGAGAAAAGACCTGAAATGTCCTAGAGGCTCCTCTATCACACTAAAAGCTGTTTTTCCTGATTGAAAGGCTAAGCTGAGGTACACCTTCTCTGTAAGAGCAAGCCTTCTTCCTCCATACCTACCACACTAAGGCTGGCCACAGACAAATAAACACTAAATTCACTCAAAACATTTTAGAGACTAAAGTTCTTAAAGACAGTCCAGTTCAACTGAAAACACGTGTATCCAAGCACAGTGTCCTCTCTTCATATGTCTCCTCTTACAGAATGGTGACATGAGCTAGAATTTCATTCCCACTGTGAGATCTCTTGACAGCTCATGGAAAGATGAATCACTATTCTCAATGGAAATAATGACTTTTGACAGCTGTAACTTCTGATATATAGCGTCACATGGGCACTGACTGACTCCCTGCTGTAAATAGTGGATTGCAACAAAATGTATTTCACTACCTAGCTTTAAAAGGTACTGAAGAATTAATAGTCTAGAGTCACACCTGTGCTACAGGATAAATGCATGAGGAAAGCCAGAGGCTAAATTAGTTCCAAAAGCTTTCTGACAGGGGCCAAAAGCAGATACTTGTACAAAGATAACAGGAGCATCAACAGAGTGATCCTTCTCCTAGCATGCCCTCAACCACCGTTAAAGGATTTAGGCTGTCTCCAAAACATCCTCCTAAGCTACCACAACCAAGTCGATCCTCTGTG
The DNA here is from genome assembly GCA_033556795.1 of Tapera naevia. NCBI lineage: Eukaryota > Metazoa > Chordata > Aves > Cuculiformes > Neomorphidae > Tapera > Tapera naevia. Next base: position 2,315,304 of record JAUMJJ010000300.1, on the reverse strand, counting down.
AATCTCCCTACTGAACGCACTAACACCTCTGGCCTCAGTGATATTCTGTGGCACTGACCTCTACAGTTTGACGATGTGCTGTGCAGGGAAGTATTTTGTTCAATTTTCTGGCAAACTGATTTACTGAGTATCCCTTGATCATCATGCCTATAAGAAAATAATTATTTCCAGTTATTTCATGTGTGCTGCTCAGAATATCTGAGTCCTAAATCAGATGTCCCTTACACATTTCCTTTCCCATTTGAACAGTCATAGTCTAGTAGTCCAAGGAGATAGAACATGCGTAATCTGGTGCTACCCTATATTTTATGGAAATGTGGAATCAATTGCATTCCAACACCCAAAATATTTTTGCACAAAGGCATAATGATGCCTTCTGGTTTGGCTTTGCAAAGCCCTCTGGTTTCTGACCAGACCTTAAGTATTCCTCCCAGAATAATGAAGATGGATCCCCTATGAGCCTTCTTTGCTGAGTAACAGTTGCTAATAATGACCTCAGGATTTCTTAGAGATATCATGAGACACAAATTAAATAGGCTGATTAGCCATCTATGGTAATAATTTTCCCTTACCACTCAGCTCTGCAGGGCTTCAGCAGAACAAAACCTAGTATGTTCATATGTAGTTACAGTAACACAGAAAGCAGAGCTGGTGTGCAAGTAAGCAGTTCAAAATCTTTGAGAAGCAACACATTTCTTTGGGTAGGAAGAGTACAGAAGATATAAGGAAGGAGTTTTCACACCTCAGTCTTAGGTAATTGACCAACCACTGCATTCAGTCTCTTGCTAGACCTCATGGAGAAATCTGGGCTTCTCCTGAGCACAAATCCAGCCTTAAATTTGTAGAAATGCCCTGTGATGGCCCAATCCCTCTTCATTGCCTACATCCAGCTAGGTTAAGCAGGTATGCACAGGTATGCACAGCTAGTGTGAAAACCTTCCCACACACTCCTCTGCCGATCTAAAAGTAAAGACTTATCTTAAGAAATCTGATTCTGAACAAGAAATCATCCTTTTTTAAAAGGTGTGATAGTCTCAATCCTTAACACTTTCCCTCACAGTGGCTATACTCCCTCATTTCAAGGAGGGCACTGAAGTGCTGCAGTGTGTCCAGAGAAGGACAACAAGGCTGGTGAAGGGGCTGGAGAACAAGTCTTACAAGGAGTGGCTGAGGGAACTGGAGTTGTTTAGCCTAGAGAAAAGGAGGCTGAAGAGAGACCTCATCACACTCTACAACTGCCTGAAACGAGGCTGTGGTTAGGTAGATGTTGGTCTCTTCTCACAAGCGACAGGTGATGAGAGGAAATGGCCTCAAGTTGCACCAGGGGAGGTTCAGATTAGACACTGGAAAAATTTCTTCCCTGAAAGGGCTATTGGGCACTGGAACAGCTGCCCAGGGAAGTGGTTGAGTCCCCATCCCTGGAAGAATTCAAAAGACGGGTAGATGAAGTACTTATGGATATGGTTTAGTAGTGGACAGATATGGTTGTACTCGGTGATCTCACATGTGATTCTATAAGTTTGCATACGTATGCACATGTCAGTACATGAGCCTAATTTGTGTCCCACAATAAGGCAGACACAGCGATATTCGCAGGCTTCCAGATACTCTGTCCAGTTAAAACCTGCATGCATAGCTTCCATAAAACAAAGATGAAACACCAACACTGGCAGCCACTTCCCCAAAACCGTCATACACATGCTTTGCCAAGGGCTTCTATCCTCCCCTCCTGATAGATTCTCCTGTCCCTTCATCCCTCCAGGCTATCCCACTGTCCCCAGGCCAGCTGTCAGCAGGTGCAGAGGTGCTCTGCGCTCCAGTGCAGGGCAGCAAAGTCTGAGCCAGGCAAGGCTGCCCACTCCGGGGCAGGGGGCATGGCAAGGGCCTGTGCTACCCTAGGGGCTGTGTTGGCAAGCACCACCTCTCCAGTGGTTAGACAATGGCCAAAACTGCTGCCTTTGTTGCACCTTCCAAGCTGGGGAGCATATCACCAGGGTTCATGCTTAACAAGGCAGCTGCAAATTCAACAAAGCTATTTCTTACGAGTATTGTACAAGCCCTTTGGGAAGACAGCCTTAAATCTCCAAAGGGTTACGTCTTGCACAGGTGGCCTGTATAACTTCACAGGATCCCATTCTTAACATTTTTTTTCAAAGCTTACTCACTACATTTATTACTGTAGCTCTGACTAAGCCTCCAAACTATTTTTACAGGCCCCAAACAATAGTAATCATTTAGGATCAAGATCAAATTGCTATTATATCTAGTCCAGATCCTTAAAATCCCACACATCTGAAAAATCCTGTTGATCACAGAACATGGATATCAACCTAAGAAGGATATGGAACTGTTGGAAAGGGCCCAGAGGAGGACAACAAAGATGATGAGAGAGCTGGAGCACCTCTGCTATGAGGACAAGCTGAGAGAATTGGGGTTGTTCAGCCTGGAGAAGAGAATGCTCCGTGGAGAGTTCCTGGCAGCCTTCTAGTACCTGAGGGGACTACAGGAGAGCTGGGGAGGGACTTCTTACTAGAGCAAGTAGAGACAGGATGAGGAGGAATGGCTTTAAATTGGAAAGGGGAAAGATTTAGACTAGATATTAAGAAGAAATCATTCATGATGAGGGTGGTAAGACACTGGCACAGGCTGTGCAGAGAAGGTGCTGATGCCCCCTCCCTGGAAGTGTTCAAGGCCAGGTTGCATGAGGCTTTGAGCAGTCTGATCTAGTAGGAGGTGTCCCTGCCCACGGCAGAGGGGCTGGAACTGGATGATTTTTAAGGTCCCTTCCAACCCAAACCATTCCTATGATTCCATGATAATTGGGATAACGGTGGTTTAAAGGATATACGAACACCATAAAAACCAGAATTTGCGATGATGAGTTTTTTTCATCATTCAGACCCTGAAGGAATGCAGTGCATTTTAACACCCTCTTAACAACAATTTTTAAACATTTTAAAACGCACAGTGCAGATGGGATGAGGTAACGTTGATCCGGTTTCCGAATGATCACTGGTTTACTTTTTCAGTGGCATTTAAGAAACCTGTCAAGGACCTAATGTACATTAAGAAGTTGTAAATATCATTCTTCAGATAAAGCAACACTAAAACCAGTTTATATACTTACAAAAGGCTATTTTCAATGACTAAACACTTTACTTAACTCTCTTGATAGGCATAAAATATAAATTCTTTTGAATTATTGGTGGAAAGAAAGCTAAAATTATTTCCGTTTGATTCCGTTTCCTGAAACAATTCCTGATGCTTAAGCCCTACTATTAACTGCTGACGCATTCGCCCAGAACTATACACATTCTAAAGAAATCACTAAATAACCTTAAAGAGATGGCTAAGTTTCAGCTCTGCAGCTTAATTTGCATGCAGCTGAAATTATGAAAAGAAACTAATCTCATTATGAAAATACTCTGAGGATAAACCTATATAGTTTGTTTTAGGCTGGTGCAAGGTAAGAAACAAATGATGAGCATGTATGACAAAATGGTATTGCTGTCATTATTATCAGTATTATGAGACAAAAATACCTCACTGTTACCATGTACATACATTTCTTCCTATTTTTTCTTCGGTACTAACCCTAAAAGTCAAACTGAAGGGTCAGTCACAAATATTATGAAAATACCCTGCCCTCACCTATCCTAGGAAATTTTATGTTTTGTTTTACTTTCCCATTCCCCACTTCTTTCTTAAGGCTATATGGCCAAAAAATAACTAAACCATAAAGTAAGGAGAAAACATCTTACTGTCTCTATATTTGTTTGTTTAATTAATGAATATGCCTGTTTTAATAACAGACCTTTAAAAATATGACATTTTGAGACTGGCAAGACTACACTTAAAGGAAAATGAACGTAGTCAGAGTTTTACTAGCAAAAAAATACATTCTCAAACTCTGTAATCTCACATATACAGCCCTAGAGTTTAACGGGCCTACCTGCATGAGGAAAGTTTGCAGAATTCCACCACATGCACGCTCATATTTACTGGGTATTTGGCACTAAATGATGGACAGATTCTTTACCCTTTAATTTAAAAGCCTTTCCTTTATTTTACCTCCAAAAATTTATTTGAGTGGAAAATTTAACATTTTGGTGTCAGAGAAGTGTTAGGATCTGTGATCGTTCCTCAAATAGGATTGCTTGCACACAGAGGAACAACCAGCTATTCAGGGCTAATATCATATTAATCAAGGTAAACTCACTCTACTGTTAATGGTTTTGAAATACTTATTCACTCACTTAAAACAGAACTGATTGGAACAGAGACCTAAGAAAAATTTTCCTCTTAAAAAAAGAACGTAAATATTAACGCGTGGGAACATATGATCACTACACACACACAGACACCTGCTGTGTGTTAAAATGACTCCTTTACAACCACTCAGAAATTAAACAGGGTGCTGCTCTGGAATTTATTTTTTTTTTAATGCTAAGCAAATGTTCAAAAGCCAACTTATATTTCAGAAGTCTGACCAGGCAGTGTCTTTTTCACCTACGTCTAGGAGAAATATCTGTACTCATATAACCCAGAATTAAAAGGATACGTTCAGATCATGTGTTTCACTGTTACTTTCATAAGCAGCATTATTCTGCTGATTTCACATACAACAACTTAGCACTATTTATGTCTAGAAGAGGTATGGTACCCTAGGAACCTAAATATTAGCTTCAGATAAAGTAAGTTAATCAAGTTTTACTAAGCAGCAGCTCTAAGGAGGCCCTCTGTGCCTACAGGATACGACTCATTGCTTTGCTAGGAAGGACTTGCATGTTAAATCAAAATCTTCATAGTCACCTGTCCATGTCCTCCTTAACAAACCTAAAAAACTGCAGATCGGTCCTGAGCTACCAGGAAAAGACCAGTAGGAACTTACTATAAAAGCAACTCCAACCTGGCAGATCAACCCATTTATGATGGCTACTGCTCAGGGAGGAATTCTTTCCCAGATCTTCCCATAGTAATTGCAGGATTGCAGGGTTAAACATAGGCAGCAGAAGGGCCCCTATTGCATCCCTTGGGTCGCACCTTGCTTCTGTCTAGTTCCACACTGTCACTGGCCATTACAGAGGCCATCCATTTATGACTGCAAAATCCCTTTCATCAACTCCCACTAGCCACTGGGTTAACAACTGGCTAAACCCGTATTTTATTTGAACAAGAAGGGAAAACAAAGAGATGAACAAACAACAGTATGTGCTTTAAGCCAACTCTTGAGCATGCGTTTCTCTCCCTCCCAAAGACTCAGCTACACTATAATCAAAACCAGGGTGAAGTCACAGCTGCAGCCACAAATCAACCACATCTGCCTTTATGTATTAACCTCATGTAGCAAAGTTGTGGGGTCCTTACGTAGCAATGAAAGGAATATATGAGTTTTCTCCATTTGCCCAATGCTAAAGCACAAGTTATGGCCTCAAGACCAAATTTCACACGAGGGCGGAAAACAGCAGACAAAAGCACAGCCAGGACACAGAGGAGGTACATCTATCTGGCTCACCAACCTACATTTCACTTCCTTTCTTTTGTGAGAAGGAAAATTGACTTTTAAGAAACTTCCTATTAGAAAGCTGTGGTTTCCAGTGCATTTTTATTGCATTTTCCAAAGTGGCGTCATCAGAACAGGATATATTCCTTTGGGAGCCGAAGGGCCAAAACTGTAAGCTTTTATAATAAATAAAAGTGAATGTTGTGGCTAGTAAAAGCTATAATCTGAACACATACAAAAATTAATTTCACTGTGTACAGTTACTTTTCAAACTATGTGCTTTTCACATTTTCCTGGCACAGCCAGTCATCAATTAATATGAACAATATAAAAAAAATATGACCCACTACTCAAAGCTGTAATTTTACTTTGGCTTATTTAAAACAATAATGAATCTTAATGGAAATTTCTTCAAAAACTAGAAATGAATTACAAGGCTGAATTGAGAATCTACCTGGAAGTCCGTATTTCCTTTGCGCTCATTTGTGTGGAGGTGAACATACATCAGACAATTAAAAAAATTCCACTACAACAAAATCAACAGGTAGAATCAAGATAAATAAGAACAAAGTAAAAATATAATAAAAGCCAAGAAAAAAAAAAGGCCTCCAAAACAACAAAAAGCAGAAATCCACATTCCTGTTGCAGAAAGTGATTTTGACTCAAAAGTTCAGTGCAAAATTGACCTCTTTCACCAAAGGCTAGAAACTTAAAGTTTTCAAAATTTCTTAGGAACACATTGAGACCCTAGGGCAATCTTGTTCAAATCATGCTACTTATCACCATGAGTCATGGTGAGAGCACACAGGCAGCATTTATAGGGTTGGATGAGGGGGATATAGGGCTCAGAGGCAAAGAGGGAACTCACACCATTTACTCCAATGGCAGCATCCCTTTCCTTCACCAAGTCCCAAACCCTAAAATTTCTTTACCATAGGAAATTAGGACTAATCTGTACAGAAAGGTTACAGAGAGAAGACTTAAGATCTTGAGATCTTGAGAGAGATTTTGTTTCCAATAAACTCCTGTGAAAAAAATTATTTAGGATATTTATCTGATTTATCCAAAATTTTCTCTTGGCTATTACATATAGAGAATGTGGGTGGTGGGAGTGGTATGATGAATCTTCCACAGCTGTCCACATGTTGCAGTTGAATAAGTAAAATGCCAGAGCAGACTTCTTGAACAACTAAAGACTATCACAGTCAGAAAAAAAAACGTTAGCCTGCTGTTACATACGTGGGTATCATCATTAACGAGAAAAGAAAGCAAGGAGAAATTAACACAAAACCAGTATGGTTTTGTGTTACAGAAAACAAAGAATCACTCAGTGTTTCTCCAACTACAGGAACACAAAGTACCAAATCACAGAATGTAATAAAGATCCAAACTTTAGGATATGTAAAGCAAATCCAGTCCACAGCTAGAAGAAAATCCTAAAATCCAGGAAGTACAAACTTCAGTGATTTCATTTCCAATCAGATAAACCAAAGATTACTGTCTGATTTCTAGACAGCAGCAGAATATAGTCATCAATGGAGATGGTATGAAATAGTTTGGTTTAAAACAACAATAAACAAAAAAAAAGGAAAAATCAAAACCAATAAATCAGATATCCTAGGTTTAGATACAAGACTGAAGTCCTACCTAGCATTGTTTACAGGTGGTTCCTGCCAGCATGACAAAACCAGTAAAATCCTTCAAAAGGTAAGTGCCATTCTCAACAGTTTTTATGTGTTAAGTACTCTCCCTGCTACCAGATGGCACATAAAAGAATGTGTCTGAACTATAAACGATGCAGTTCATGGAGGGAAACAGACATTAAGAAAAGCATAAGAAAGAAAATCCACAGCTTAGGAATACCAAAAATTAATCAATTTTCCTGAAAGCTGTCTGAAGGTGGGGAATTCCAGATTAGGGAGAAGTTCAAACTTTCAAGACTTGGCTAATATGTTTTCTGCGTTGCTTAGATGCAAAAATAGATGAAAAGAGAAAGAGATTTTTCGACAAAACTAAACAAAAAATACCAAACTGGATCTATAATTTCTGTGAAGCCCCAAAGCTATGTTTGGACATTTCATGTAACTTCTATAGTCACAAAAGCAAAGAAAATTGCATATTTAAAAATGTCAATCAACTCACACAGAACTCTTAAACATGCTCTGCTAAAGATAATTGTTTCAAGTAGAGCATCTCTCACAATACAGTGGGAAAAAAACAGTAGAGTTAGTTCTAAAAAGTTTTAATTTATGTCTGTCTTAGTAAAATTAGGGGGTATCTGTGGATTCCCCCAACTCCTTCTCCAAACAAGGCACCTCCTCTCAGAGTAGGTTGCAAATGATCAAATCAATGGAATAATGATCTTGATTGTCTTATGCAGCTCTCCGTAGACATGAGTTCACTAGACAAGCAGCTTCCTCAGACATTAATAAAGACTTTTGATCTTTCTTTGAAGAAATTTTTCTCAGGATATTTAAAAGCCTGTGGTTTATTTTCATGTGTGGGGAAAAGCAACACTGAGGCAAACACTCCCACACAAAGAAACGTCTCAACAAAGCTATGCTTGTCAAAAATACCCTTGAAGAAAATTAATATATGCTCACTTTGAATGTGTACATTTTTATTCTGTAGTCCTCATTGTGGTCTCTGCTGCCTATTTCATGACTCATGGATGTATGGAACTCCATGCAAATATCAGGCAGACAAAAAAAATATGAGTAAAATGGAAATGGAGATGGCTGAAAGCATTAAGCAATGTGGATACCCAGACCAATTACTGCAGGGTAACAAATTAACTTATACTAGGTAACACATACTACATAATCCTTGCTTACAACCATTCATTTTTCATTGGAAACAAAAGCAAGGCACATCAACTCTGTGTACTACTGCTCTTTTGCTGAAAGCTTATAAAGGACCACTTTTGTATTTGCTATATGCACCAAACACAAGAGAATTACACAGATACACCATACAACAACACATTTTAAAGAAAGTATTTGTGTGCTAAGTGTGTATGGAGACACACACACACTGAAATAGAAGAAATACCATTGGTTTATTCCTTCTCTTTTGCACACAGCTATTATAGCAATTAATATCACAGGACTGTATTTCTTCAATTAGATTCTTTTTAGAGTTACAATTATAGGCTCCTTTTCAAAATGACCTTATACCACACTACCAGGATGTTTAAGAGCACACAAGGAGACTGCCACAAGCACTTTTTTACCAGATTCAATTTACCTTCCACAAGAAAGGAAGGTCTGTATCACAGTGGACACACTGACAGTGAAGTGGTGCTTGTATGTGCGCATACATATGTATAGGGAAAGTTTATCACTGAAGACAGACATAAAAATTGCACTGGACCATGTGAACTACTTCTATATTTTATTCTCACAGACTTCTCAATTATATGTGTTTTGCTTCTTATTACTTTGAAAAATAGATTTTAGCATGAAGAGATATGTCATGCTACTAAAAACATTGAAAGAAAAATAATGCATTGAGAGCATTTTAATTGTGCTTAGATGAATAAAATAAAACATTAAATGTTGCCATTTTTGGGATGACAGTAAATTTTGAGAAGTAGGTGAGAACACTATAAAAATAGAATTGTTTAAAAAACCTGATAGAAAAAAAAACACCTTTAAATATTTATAAGATTAACACACAATGATGGCATTTTAGCTACACCAGGTCTGCTGAGGACACAAAAAGAAGTGTGAGCAATAACCTATGTTAAGAGATCTTGGCTTATCCTGAAACCCCAAACCTAAAAACTGGAAAAAAAATTTGGGTTGAAGTTTTTTCTTTCTGTTTTCAATCTTGCACATAATTTTCTTACAGAGAGACAGCTAGCCCCTTCTTGAGTCCTCAAATACCTTACTTGAAGGTATCTTCTGGGAGATTTACACAAAAATGTAAAAATTATTTGTTTCACAAATCTGAATATGCCTCCCTTCAGCTCCCTGAATTCCCCCATGACAGATGATTTTGGGACAAGGGTAACATAAGTCCCCAGTGCATTCTTCCTAAAGATTGCTTTAAAGAAAAAAACTCAGGCAATGAGGCTGTACACTTTGTCCATCCAGGGGTCCCATCTTGAACCACTGCCAATTTCAAACAAGCCAGAAAGATAATGGCATTTCCACACATTTCAGGAAAACTGGTGCCTGCAGAAAGAGTTGAGAGGTGGACACAGTGAGGAAAACCCCAAATGTGGGATTCAAATTCAGGCACTGTAGCTGCTGCCTTTGCCTTTTTATAGGCACAGATCTACAGAAAAACACGTTCTCCCTAGACTGCTTCTTTCTTCCCCCGACATGGCCCACAGGAATGGGTAAACACGCTCTGCTGCTGACTCGGGAAACCAGGTAGACAAAGGAAAAACTCTTCGAATGCTCTGGAGGGAACCGTGTGCTGCCCAAGGCTGAGCTAGACAACCACACAGAGGCCCAGAGGACAAGACAAAACCATCTTTATTAACACTCCACAAGGCACAAATGGCAACTGAAAGCCCAACAACCAACCACAGTGATCACCTGCAAGTGACTCAGCAAAGAGACAACCGGCTTAAGAGGTTTGGAAACATGATTTCAAGTGTTAAAGGAGCAGCAGACACAGAGCTTCACTCAAGGCAGGACTGAATCATGGAAAGTAGTGGTAAACAGAAAAGAGAAAGAAAGAAGCAAAAGTAAGGAAAGAGTAGGAAAAGGATAGGAAAGGTCACATTTTTTCACCTCCCTCAGTGCCCATGAAGTCTTCATTCGTAGATGCACACACCCAAGGTCAGTGGGTTGACATCTTGACACATGCTGGGCTTCCCTGGTCCCAACCCCATGCAGTGATTGACAAGGGACCCTGCGCATGCGTTGTGAATCGTTCTGGAAAACGCCCTTTGGCACACATTCTTTTGCTGCTCGGGGCAGGGGAGGCATTGTGAATGGGTCGGTGGCCCCCCACGTGCTCGGTCTCCACATTGTGCCTAACAGAGCTTCACCCCTGCAGGCCTGCACATGTCCCTTGGGTCACTCCAACCCACTGCTTTTCACAGAGTCACTGTAGAGTGATAGTGCCCGGCACCCTCTGCCAACCAGGAGCTGTCAACAGAGACACTGAACAGCAACACTGTTTCAGGCACCTCGTGCCATAAGAAGAGTTTTGCACTACTCCAGTCAGCAACCTCTCAACAATTGTCACCATTGCAAGTGTTTGAGACAGAAGTCCAAGCTGAAGCAGTCTCAGAAGGGGTGACAGAAAATTTTGGGAAGTGGGAGGGAACACTAAAAAAATGGGATTGTTTTAAAAACCTGATAGCATAAATATTTCAATGGGATTTTTTTTTAAGATTATCACACAATGATGGCATCCCGGCTGCACCAGATCTGCTGAGGACAGAAAAAGGAACGTGGGCAACAACTTGACAGGAAGTCAGAAATAGCTGGTTTTGCAGGTTCCCCATTTACCAAAAGCATGTGCAACCTGGGGAAGGAAGAGCACATACCTGTCAGCTGGGAGGCAAGAAAACACATGGAGCGTTTGGACAGCCCCGTACACTGAGAAACTTCCCCTGGACAAACAGTCATGTGTTTGCACAAAATTAATTCCATTATTGAGACAATACCACCATGCAAATTTGCACTGTTTGGCACAAGGAGATATGAATTTTGACCAGGGTCTCATTTCATTTAGTAAGTCTCTACTAGGAAGGGGGAAAGCAAGAGCCAGAACATATGTACTGATCTAAGAAGCGAACAATGCTTATGTGAAATTATGAGACATGAATATACAGACTAGACTCGATCCATTATTTGCAAAACAAAATAAAACCCTGTAAAAACCTTAAGTAAAGATGCAAAAAATCTCAACCCACCATTCAGTAAACAGAAGATGTGAGACTTACCACACAGAAAAAATTTGGCCTACCCTGAAACCCCAAATCTAAAAACTGAGAAATGTGAAGTAAAAAAAGTCCCAGCTGGAGCAGGCTCTGACACACCCCATGCCCCCTTTTAAAAAAAAAAAAAATATATATACTAGGTCGTACATACTAAAGTAGCTACTTTAATTGTAGCTGAATTATCCTGCTACGTAAATGCTGCAGTCCAGTTAATTTCAAGATATTCAGGAAAAAGGATGAGCTTCAATACACAGCTTCTAAGGTAGGAACATTTTCCTTTCAAGTAGGTGCTATTTCCCATTTTTGCTTCGGATAATGCTGTAATTACAGACTAATTATATACTGCAGCAAAAATTACAGCAGTTGCATGAGTATTAAACCACAAGCACTGTATTAAACAATGTTAACTGTTTCTTATGCTCATAAAAAGAGAAAGCTTTCTAATTGGAAAGCAAATTCATATAATTGAAATTGGAGCAGCTTAGTTTTATTTCAGTGTACTTTACCAATAAAAATCTGTCATACAGCCAACTGCAATCTTTTTTTTTTTTATTTTCATAGACTCATAGCATCATCTGGTTGCAAAAGACTTTTGAGATCACAGAATTCAATCATACCTGTCCATCACTAAACCAGACTCCTGAGCACCTCATCCACCTGTCTTAAATACCTCCAGGGATGGTGACTCAACCCCCACCCCCAGGGCAGCTGTGCCAGGGCCTGATAACCCTTTCAGTGAAGAAATTTTTCCTGATATCTAATCCAAACCTCCGCTGGCACAACTTTGGGCCATTCCTCCAGAGAAACAGATAATATGGCATTGCAGAGTTTACCTTTTCAAATGCTTAGATGTACCTGATGTTATAATAACATTTTTTTTCACATGAACCAAAAATCTCTCTGGCTAATCCTAATAATTAATTCACTCTCAGTGACTAATTACAAAATGAGTATCAAACTTCACTTAGAGAGAAAAAAAGCCTAAACCCAAGGAAACAGAGGAAGGAGTTCCCCATATTAATCTCGCAGAAGGAATTCACTGTAATCACGAAAAATTCACCACAAGCCTCAATTCCCAGAAGTGAAAAGTTAAAGAAATTCTAGCTATTTTAATTTTGATTCCTCTTCAACCTTTTGAACCCATGGAAACATGGAATGATAGTAATGTTGTTGTCCTGCAGCAGCACACTGAAACTATAATGCACACACAACTTCACTAAAACTAAAATCTTAGTGGCACATTGTGGCATTGCGGAATGCACAGTACCTCACTGAGAAGACAAATCACTTCAAACAGACCCATTGTGTCTAACCTACTTACAACATAAACTGTACAAATATCATAAAATAAATACACTGTAATTTTCTAAGACTACCATCAACTTAGCAAAACGCTTTACCACAAACTAGGAGAGATGAATTCCTGTGGAGGAGAGAGAAGCGTTTAGCAGGAGGAAAGAGTGATGTTAGTGTCTTGGAGTGGTAGGTACAGTGAGAAGTAGTTCCATGGTATGACCAGAGTCAAGGGGAAATCAGCCCATCTCACAAAACTCTAAAAGTACTGATTTCTGAGGTGGAACCTCTGTGGAATCCAGGTCTTCATTTCAGATTTCAGAACAGCTAACCAGTTTTGCCAAAGAAATGTTATGGATACAACAGGGAGCCCAACCTCTTTGTTTTCTCATGGATCATTACAAAAAGTTCTAGTACCCAGGCTACTTGGTATTATGGAGCACCTGAAGAACCCCCTGCTTCGAACAAGGTTTGACACCTCTGAACAGGAGTACACATTCCTAACCATATTTTCTCAATATGAAAATTTCAAGTCTGTTCCAAGTGGTCAGCTTCTGTTTTCATGCAGAGCTCTGTGAATGTGTGAGCTTTGAACTCAAACACACAGGCAAACACCACTCAAGCCTCAGTACAAGATGGGCTAAGTTAATCTAACCTAACTTGAGCTCAGAGCCACAAATCCAGGAAGTGGCCACATTGTACAGGTTCTTTTCTCTATTCCCAGGCATAAAATTGTGCTGTGTTTATTTATACACCTAGATAGCGATACTACAAAAGTGAAGACCAGATCACAAGTTCACACACCAATACTGAAATGACAGACAACTGACACAGATTTTTCAAAAGGACCTGGTGAAAACCTCCCACACAGATGCAGTCTTCTGTAGACAACTGTAAGACTGTACAGACTCATACAGAAATTGGACTGGAGAAGATCTTACCTAACAACAATCACTGCCTACATGCAAAACCCGTAAGAAAAATGGACTTGTGAAGATCTCACCTAACAACCATCACTCCATATGTGCAAAACACTATACAACTGGAAGGGGGAGGAGAAGACAACAGATGGCGGAAATTTTACAGTACCTTTACCATCAGCAGAGTAAAACGACAACTCTCTAACAGAGTCCAAAAAGCATGTTACTGTCTCCGAAGAGGCTCCCCTCTCCAAGGGACCAGAAATATGACTTGTGGTCAGATGAGCATAAACCACGACTGGCACAAAAATGACATCCAGTTAGCAACCATGCGCTTTTCCGGTCTGGAAGCATTTACACCCTCTGTTGAATCCAGATTTTCTTCCTATTTGAGTAATTGCTCTTTTGAACAGCAACAGAGCTGTTCCTGCAGGATTCCCAAGGGTTTTAAAGATCAAAATTTGACCAGATCCCGCAAGAGGGTAAATGGACTGATAATTTATTTTCTTTGTCCTGCTCAACTCTCTGCAACTCCACACGCCAGCAGACATATCAGGCTACACAGGTAAGCACTTCTTTCATCAGTTTTCCCAGATAAATCTTGCAGCTTCCATGCCAGGTATCCCAGAGTCCCTGGGTGAAGTACCCATTAAAGGGAAGAAGTCTCTTCTCGCTTACTGCCCAGCCTATGCACCAAAACAACACAAGAGTCTACAGTGACTAAGAGAACAGCCCTAATGAGATAAACAGCCATGGTACAACAGAACACTCCTCTGGATAGAAGCCATTGCAAGTAGTTTTAAGGAAAATGGTAAAAAAGTCTACCCAAAATGAAGGGCTGTATCACTGGAAGTGTTGTAAAACTACCACAAAGCAAAGTATTCTCACTCAGGGGAAGGATGAAAATGCCAAGTACATTCCATCAGAAGGTACCAGTTCCAGAAAAAGCTCCATTATGCTGTGAAATGTCCAGATCCTGTGATTCCAACTAATAAGAATATTTTTCATCTTCTCCCATGGTTCAGCATGGCTCAAGTTGCTGGCCCACACTGAAGGAGAACAAGACAAACCTCCTGCTTTCTCTGGAGGAGGACACAATATGGCCTAGACAAAAGCAACTTCCCACACCTGGACACTACCTGCCATACAGCCATGCAAGAAACATAAGAACAGGGACAGGAAATGAATTTCTCCTGAAAGAGAGAAGCTGAACATGATGCCTCAAAGCAGCTTTTGCTGCCCACAAAAGGAAGAAATGCCCTGTAGTAACTAAAGGCGAGATCATATTTTTTTCTTGTCCCAAATCATGTTCATAGTGATGAGCAGAGGGTTCCAGACATCTTTCCAAAAGACATCATGTGCTTTGCGCTCTCGCATTACATTAGCATGCTGAGCAATTGCATCTCAACTCCTTTTAAAAGTCAGTGTGTTGGCAGGAGTCCTATCAATTTCAGCAAATCAAAAGCACTACCATATCCCTTTAAGGGATGTTAAAAAAACACAAACAGAAAGACATAATTCTTTGTTAAGTTATGGGGTTTTGGAAGAAAAAGTAAGTTCAACTATTCAGGATCTTTACCCTGGGATTAAGGGAAGATTTGGTTCTGTGAAGGATTTTCTTAGCTCGTAAGTCAAAGACTGACTAAAGACAAAACACTAAAGGGAAAAGTAGATCAGAAAAAAAAAAGATGTCTCTTAAAACTCTACAGTGTCTGTGATGAAGTCATCTCTGAAGGATATTTCAGTCTTTCCCACATAAGTGTGGAGATTTCTGAACCACCTGCCTGTTCACTGCTGCCAAAGAGACAAATGCAGTTTCTGCTCCTTCAGAATATGATTGAGAGGGTGGAGACCAAGTTAACATCATAGAAACATTTGGTGATTTATTCATCTGGCTGTTCAGGAAAGTATATTTGGATCCCTCAAACTATTTGCTCATCACTAAGGACAGGAAAATTTCTCATTCATATGCAGAAGCACCGCATACATGTTCAGAGACGAGCATGAAAACATAGAACAGACAATGAACTATAAAAAGTACAGGAACCCTAAGAGTAAATTAAATCTTTGCTAGGTATGCTACTTACAATAATTTGTTTTACCAGAATGTTTCAATGTAACACACACTCCGTTTTGAAAGTGGAAGCTGTCTACCAAGCTGCACTGAATCTGGTGAGTCTGAGAACCATCACCTTGGGACTTCAAGTAAGATACCATGCAAAATCTTCAGTAAAACAGACACCTCATAACACGCAGGAAAGCACCATATTGGAGGACACAGGCCTTGTGCTCTTCAATTAGAAGACTTAGAGTAAACAAATCTCTATTAAGTGTACCTGCTGTATGGTATTCTGTGATTTCAGGACACATGACTTCGTTATTTCAATGGTCCCTTTCAATCTTTTTATTTTTGATACAAGCAGATATTGCCTAGATGATATATAAACCATCATATGAGAATGCTGACAAGTATCCTTGTTTCTTCTATTCATGTAGCTACAATTCTTGCTGTATAGTAATTGATCATAAACAGATGAAGGACCAACAGTGCAAGGCACACATGCTTCTTCCTTAGCAGTTGTTGTTTACTGTTTTCCAATGTATCTTATATTGTCGTCATCCTTCTTGGTGGTACAGAGAAACAGGGCTTCAATTAGCTTCTATACAGAAGTTTGCCACAAGACGTAAGTCAGTCCTCCAGAAGAAACCACAGAGACTGTGAACTACAAGAAGGAACACTTCTTCTTTAACTCTTTTTTGTAAGACAGCTTTCTGGTACGCAGACACCATCAATATGTAACTCAAAGTGAAAACCAGCTGAGACGCAGACATGCAAAAAGGCAAATTTTCCCCTCTTTAGTCTAATCTTGAAAGCCAGGGCTCAATAAGGATAAGACACCTTTTTGGGTGCCATGAGAACTGATACCCACAAATTTTGAGCTTACTAACATTTTTACCTTTTGTTAAAAAAAAGTTGTTCTTAATCAACCTTCGACAACACGGAAAGAGTTGTTTAAAGTAGAATATACACCAACACACCAAAGCAGACAGCTGGGAAATTTGAAATGACACTGTTTGTCTTGAATGTTACACTCTAGCCATTCAAGGGTTTAATAACATTGCATGCCCTGGACTAGAACAGTTCACAGGTCATCGTTCTGTCATGGTGCAAGAGCATGACACAGCAGCTGATACTCTCTCCAAAGTGTCAGGTGCACTTTGAGGGTTGGTCATTTAGACGGTGTTGCATCTAGGGGGTCTGACAATTTGAAGTTGGTGAGGAGTTTCATGGTAGGTAGATGGGATGTTTATTTTTTTTGTCCATTTCTAAGGTTCTACTTTGCTTGCTGTGCCGGGAGCTACACGGATGCAGCAATTTGAAGCTTTGAATGGCCATTTGGTTACTCACATCCACAGCACCAACAACATTATGTATACAGGCAACACTACAAATATTGATGGTCAGTGTAAAGGTAATAGGAAGGCTTATAAAACAACAGAGAAACAATATATTAATAAGGTAGCCTACTAATAACAGTGTTTGTGCTGCTCTTGTCAGCTATATTAAACTACCAATAAAGAAGTGTTAAAAGCATATATTTAGTAAGACACTTCAATCTCTAATGTTAATTGCTAAACCTGATAAATGTTTGCATTAGCAGATTCAATATTAGGCACTAGCATTCAGGAATGCCAGAAGAGAATGCAGGTAAAATGCACTTAACTCTGCTCAACAAGAAAAGAAGAAAAATCCACTCTAGGACGATGCAAAGATGCAGCACAGGGTAACCTATCTGGCAGGTCAGCTGGCCTTCTGAGGGACCAAGCGCCTTTTGCTAGTACCTGATTGAGATGTAAGTTTGACAAGCTTAAGTCACAGCTAAACTGGAGAAACTGTGGCCTTGAAGCAAACAGCATGTGTACATTGTGAGAGAAAACATTGCAGAGGGGTGCAGGCAGGAGGGGCAAGTATCCTTTTCAGGATTGCCAAGATGTCTCTCCTTTCAAGTTCAGGGTACTATTACCAGGTACAAACAACTCAAAAAACATGAAAAGGTATAAATCTCTTGCTTATGCACTGGTTCCTCTTCCCTTCTGCAAAGAATGCCATATTGCCAACAATTTTGACAGCAGCTTGATGAGACTGCTGCTGCAGCCGTTGTGCATCAGGGGAGACATGCAAGGACTACTTAAGCATTTCATAGCATCCTGTGTTCAGATCAGTACAAGCTCAGAGTGTGGTCAGGTTACCCTTATTTAACTCATGACTTCTGCATTTAATCTTACAAACACTTGCCATTAACCATACGCAAAAGCCAAGCAGGCATTCACCACTGGTCTTCTTGCAAAGCAGATACTCTGTAAGCAAGATGCAACAGGTGAGTAAATCTAATAAGCAGACCATAGCAAACACAAAACTACACTTAACTGAAAGGACAGGAAGAGCACCAGTTTAAACGAATAATTATCAGGAAACATCACTGCCAGCCTGCCATAAACAACTATCGGTTTCCTACATGCACTGTATCAAAATTCCATCCTAATCTGACACAATGCACAGCTTCACAAAACAGGTTCCAGTGCACAAAGTTTCTGGAGACCTGAAGAAACAAGTTTTTCTTATGAAACACAAGCTATTATGAGTGCTTTAAGTTGGACTACAAGAAACTTCAGCATTACAGAGAGTGTCACTAGCTGGTTGTTATGTTTTTTATAATTCCCCCCTCTAAGCCATCATCCATCGCAAAACAACAGCCTCTTCCACTTCCTCTGTTCTTGCAGAAAAACAACAAAAGGAAGTATTTGTAGCATTCAGTGGAAAATCACCCCATTTAAGGCATCACAGAGTTTAGGATTTGGAGTCAGAACCTACTGGAAGGGGAACCTCTGAAAGAAATCTGTCAGCCAGAATTTGTAAGGCCAAAAGGCTGCAGCACAATCATGTCCTGCCTACCACAGGCTACAACAGTTTTCTGGATAAAGTCACTGCTTCAAGTCAAGCAGCTGCCATTGAGCTAGAGCCTTTATCTTTTCTCTTTTCCAAAGCAATGCTCAATAGGCTTATTTTGGACCTTTCAGCAATTAGTTTTGAGGTTTCTTATTATAAGAAAAATTGTCCTTATTTGAATTTGGAACATGTTTAATTTCATCTTTGAATCACGACCAGGATTTTGGTTGCTAGACAGTATCCATGACCACAGTTTTCCTGTAGAGGTGGACTATAATCAATTCATACCTTAATCTTAGAGGTGATAGGCAAAACAGAGTTCCTGAAGTTAATCAATTTTTATACAGTGTTAATCACTTATCTGAAAAGGCATTTGAGTATGTTTACTTAACAGTGGCACTTCAAAGGAGCCTAGTTAGGACAGGTCTCCTTTTGGCCAGGTACTAACACCTCTAGAATGCTAGAGTCTAGCACTAAAGTAGTAAGGTTCCATACTACACCGATATCAGGGGGACATCACGATCAGTGCAATGGGGCTAGTGAAGGAGAATGGGGTGTTTATGACAAGGCTCAGCTCTTGCAGTGTGGATGTGCTAACCCCTAATAAGCACTTTTATATTCTCTGCTGGAAAGAGAAAGAAAAACAAAACACGCCTATACAGCAAGGACTGGGCCATTATGAAATAGGAACAGAAAGATCTTCCTAGTGAAAACCTTCTAAACTTAAATTTGTCTCATCACATCAGTACCTGCCTGAGAAGTGAGGTAGGCACTGTCTCTCAAATGGGAAATGTGGTCTGTGGTGATGCACACAGCACTGCTGCTAAAGCTGTTGCCTTTGCAAATATTGAGGAAGGAATTGGTCCAACTGCCTAAGATTTGGCAAGACTCACTTCACTATATACATCCAGCAAGTATCACCACCCAGTCCTGTTGGCTAACAAGAGGTTGTTAGCTTTTGTCAAACGACAAACAGCCTTGTGTGAGAGGGGAAACTACCAGTATGGAGGGATTAATACCCACCATAAATTATGGTAATAGTTTTACAGTCTCTGCTAGCTAAAACAATTACTTTCTTCCCCATCTTTCTTCAGTTTCAGAGATATAAACCATGCGTTCCAGAAGTAACAGTACAGAAAGCCCGACCAGATCAAAGCTGAGCCAGCAAAGGCCAAAAGACCACCATAAAGAAGAGGCTGCTTACAGTGGGAGAGAAAATGTGCAAAGAAGGCAGAAGAAGGATGATGTAGTCCAAGCCAGCACCATCCTAAGAAGCCCTAAAGCAGAGAAAAAACAAAGAAGTTCTTCCAAGAAAAGAGAGGACCTCTCTCGGGATGATTTGCTATTTCTTCTTAGTGTCCTCGAGGGTGAATTACAGGTGACTCATTGTCTTATTTTATATTCCAGATTCAAACACTCCTTCCCCATCCGCCATTACCACAAACACATGGTGCTTCCGTGTTAAAGAAACACTCTACTTATTTGCCACAGGAAGACAAATATAAGCTGCAAAGTATCTAAAAATTTTTAGATAAAAATTCAGACATCAGACACACTCCTCCAAAACAGCTTTCTCTTCCTCTCAAAAGTGAGTGTATATATTTATATAATAAACACTTCAACACACTTGTGTAATATAAATATAGAGAAAACACACACACACACCGCAATTCTTAAAATTTAAAACTGGAACTGAGTGAAATGAGAAAAAGGAAACATGAACATTTCAAATTGTAGTGGGTTGGCTTTTGGATTTTTTAGGCCTTCCTTAGCAACAGGGGTCAGAAATGTATGGAAGTATTCCATATCTTCCTTTAACGTAACACAACATATAAATAAGGCGTAGATAAGAGAGTTCGCTCTCTTCTGGCGAGGCATGGGAACAGGAGGTCCCTTGCGTTGGTCTTGTCTGGAGCTGAGGCTTGCAGTGCCTGCTGTTGTCTGCCCACACGTGAGGGGACAGTGCTGGGCCGGGTTTGGGTGTCCTGTTTTTCTCAAGGGAATTGGGGAAATTTTGCTAGTTCTTTATTTTGTTAGTTACCAGGTCTTTTCCATTGTGCATACCTGTTTTGGTTTTGTTCCTTTTTGCCCCTTTTTTCCCATTTTCCCTTCCCTTCTTCCCTTTCCTGGGAGTTTTACATAATATCCTTACTGAATATAACTGTGTATATGTAAAAATACACATATATTTTGGTATAGTTTGGTTGGTTTCGGTTTCTCTAAGCTTCCATAGCTTCCTCCCTTTGCCTAAAGGAGGAACTGGGGAAGGGGCTTTCATTGAGTGTTGGAGATTTTGGTGGCAAGCTAGCTCAAACTTGCTTATAAATCATCTCACAAAGGAAGCCTTATGAATGAAAAAAGTAAGAAGTTATTTTTTCATTCCTAATTTGACCCCTCCTGTAATGCTAAGTCAAATCTCTGACAACTGGCTGTCAAACCTACCATAATTAAGTTTCAAAGTTAGATGTCATTACTACCAGATTCCAGAACATTTAAGATGCACAAAGATCACTCTTCTAGGATTTTTCCATAATTATAAGCATTAGAAGTAGATTATTTTTAAACATAGTCACAAATATGGATACAGAAGTGCTCCAGCCAAGTACAGTCATACTGAAACTGCTCCCCTCTCCTGATAAATCTCTATTTCTTATTTCCATCCTTCCTATTCTACCCTTCCAGGATTAGCATGCACTTTGCTTTGGTTTTAACTGAGATCATTGTAGACAATGAACATTTGAGATAGTTCATGTAGTTAAGTCACTGTAATGGAGGGAGGGGCCAACTTCCACCACCAGATGATGTGAGTGAATCGGGGGCAGGAGGATAAAAATATGGACATAGCTCTGGGGGAGGTTGTGACTTAAACCAGCTTCCACCCAATGGAAACACTCTTGTGAAAGATCATTAGAAGTGGGACTTTGAGACAAATAGCACAATATCTGTACATGTATTCGGTCCCCTCCAACTTAAACTCTAGAAGCTAGTAACTTTATGGAATCCTAGAATGGTTTGGGTTGGAAGGGACCTTCAAGTGCATCCAGCTCCAGTCCCTCCTGCCATGGGCAGGGACACCTTCCACTACACGAGGTTGCTCAAAGCCTCATCTAACCTGACCTTGAACACTCCCAGGCAGAGGGCATCCACAACTTCCCTGGGCAACCTGTGCCAGTGCCTCACCACCCTCACAGTAAAAAATTTCTTCCTAATATCTTTCTTCATAATATCATTAAAAAATGAAAAGTATGATGCACATTTTTAGGCTAAACATTTTGAAACTACATGATTGTTGAAAACCGGATATCACCACCTTCCCTTAATCATCTTTTAAAATGCTTTTTTTTAGCATGCACTTGTCAATTAAGAATAGCATTACAACAATTACTTCCAAAAAAACCTTGATGCTGCAAATTGCTTACAACCCCAAAAGCATGTACACAAGGATGTACACATCAATACATCTTTAAATACAAAAAGCATGGTCTCACACATGCATGCACATGTAGATAAACATGCACAGAGGACCTCACAGCCAGCTCTGAAGGCAATTAATCTTATTTTAAAGAATTGCCATTATTGCATAGCTCTGGAATGCGTATTGTGAAGGGTCACATCCCCTGCACTGCACACCTCACTACATTCACTGCTCAAATACACTCAGTGTAACAACAGCAAATGACCCCAGAAGGGTTTAAAGTGCAGAAGTTTTCTTTGCACCAAGAATATACAAAATATCCAACACTTCCATGATTGCACCAACAATTTAAAACCAGCTTCTAAAACCACTAGCCACACTTAGCCCTGAAGTTTTGTATTGTGAATGCTACACACCAGTCCAGAAACACCAGGATGATCTAATCACTAAGAAAGTACTTAAGCATTGATGAGGGTTCTGAAAATGTTGGATTTTATGCAGAAATAACAAAATTCAAAAACTAATACTTCCCTCATGCTTTTTAACTATCTACAAGTTACTACTTTTTGGCACTTTACACATACAGTATTCTTCAGAAAGTTTTTTAGGTTTTTTAAAAGCAGAACACTAACCTGTAAATACCCATACACAACTAACAAAATATATGCTTTCTTTGTGTTTCTGCAGGCTCAAGATGAAGTTATAAACATACTTAAGGCTGAAAAAATTGACTTGGCTTTGCTTGAAGCACAATATGGCTTTGTTACTCCCAAAAAGGTGTTAGAAGCTCTCCAGCGAGATGCTAT
This sequence comes from Tapera naevia, assembly GCA_033556795.1. Lineage (NCBI taxonomy): Eukaryota > Metazoa > Chordata > Aves > Cuculiformes > Neomorphidae > Tapera > Tapera naevia. The sequence continues at coordinate 2,292,514 of JAUMJJ010000300.1, read as the reverse complement.
TCAAATAAAGGCTGAGCAATGGCAAGAAGATATCTACGAAAAGCCTATGGGAGAGGTATGAACATACAATTGATATTTAACCACTGTTCCCATCAAATTCAACAAAAATATCTCACTGACTACATGGGAAGAAAGTAAATGAGTTCTAAATCTAGAATCTAACACGAGTGTAAGAGAGAGCAGAACAAAATCCAGGGTCCATCGGGGCCCTTAATAAAAACAGCTATCTGATGATCCTCATTTATATAGTTCATTGGGGGCTTTAAAAATGGATGAACACTTTTTAATTTCTAACTCAAACTCTGATAATCAGCCTTCTATTATTGATATCACCTTCTTTTCTTCCCCTCTGTTATCAAATTTACAATTCATACAAACAGATGCTTCCCCATTTGTCTCATTGAGGCCATTTCAGCAACGGCTGGTAAAGGCCCGCTCAGCAGTGGCAGCCGAGTTGTCTACCTTCACTTACCCCACCTCCCCCTTACTCTGGGGGAGTCAGGTATGCCTGGTTTGGCCCAAGTAGTTACTGTAATAAGCTGTCATTAGAAACTCTGCCCAGGCAGAAATCTAATATTCTCACATTATACCTAAGTAATCTTTAGTTTAATCACACTGTAGCAGCAGCCAGGCTTTCTGAACAATGTTCTATGAATTTAATTTCTGCCTTCAAATGCAAAGCTCTAAATATTAAAATCTCTTCATATCAGAATGGGCATTTTTTTTTCCCCAAATAAGAATTCTCATGGTATCTCCTCTTGAATTTACATAAACATTTTTTATATCCTGTTCAGTAGAGACAACCTTTATAAAAATAAAAGCAGAAATTATGAATAAATTTATCCTAACAAGTTTTTCCCAAGCTTTCTGAACAGAAATGTACCTAAAGATACAGAGTTCATTTCAGAGAAAATTATGTCAAACAAGAGGTCAACACATATTTCAGAGGCTCAAAGGTTAAAATCTCTCGCTATAATCTGAAACAGACAAAGTTCAACTGCAAAGGTGAATTTATTTTAGAACATGGTGGCATTATGTCACAGAAACTTTAAGCACAAATGGAAATTATCTGAAAAGAAGTCCAAAGAAGTTTGAAAACATATGTTACTTTACATAAGTTTATACAAGCTTTTTCCTTTTTATACTTAATGGCAGAGAAAGGATTTCTAACACCACTGGCTTTAGCAATTCCAAAAGGGAAAGGTAAACACCCTGAGAGCAACTGAAAGGCTAGAACCACTGGCATTTTGTATACTTTGGTAAACCAAAGTAATGGCGTAATCAGCAGGCATTTCACAAGTGTTCAGTTTCAAAATCCCCTTACATTAAGTCAGAGATTCACTTAGTTTTCATTTGGATTTTAAATGTTTATAAAAAACAAGGGAGAGATGGAAACAGCCACAAAATAAGGGAATGGACCATATAAATTCCCTCTTAGATACCATGACAAAGTACCTTTGTATATGCAAACAAAATAATCTCTATTGATCTAGTTTCCCTAGACCCTGTGTGTCTCATCCCTGACAATTTAGCCTTGTAGCCCTGAACAGAGGATCTTCCCAAAACTCAACTGACAATACAATGGATTTCAGAAGGCATCTGTAAGTTTACGGTTCCTTTGATGTTTCCCCACAACTCACTCATCTATCCTAAACATCATGAAGTTCCTTGGTGAATTTGCTTAAGAATACAGGGGGAAAATTTGATGACTGGTCAGCTTAACTCACTAGGAACAGGACTCATAGGTGAAGAAACATAGCAAAAAAGGAAAACAGTAGTAATATGTCTTCCTTTGCAAAAGCTATGAGGAGTGTGACAGACCAGACTCATGTCTTCCCTATGAGGTTTTTTTTTTTAAATTATAGGGGTTTTTCAGCCAAATCTGTTCAACACCTATTTCTTTCTGCAACCTAACAAATCGCAGATAAGCTTACTTGTATTCCTCACATTTGAGGATACAATAAATTAATGTTTAAAGGGGTATAAAAGAAAATACTTTTATTTTGGCTTTCCTTCTGTCTGACAAAGGCCTGAAAAGGTTTTCCATCCTTGAATGGTTTATAAATTTTGATTGAGTCAGTTACTCATGAAAAAAGCTGGCTTCAGATCAATTGCACTTCTCTTCAATAGAAAATGAATGGTATTCAAACTTCATGCAAATATAGAATAATACCATAAAAACCATTTTCCCAGATTCAAAAATATATAAGCAATTTTTTTTTTAAATAATCAAAAAAAATCAGAGAATGTGATGTAGGAAAATAGTGAGAGAAGATAAAGAAGTTAATACTGCAGAATTTATGGTGTCTTTCTCATGTTTCAAATCTCGATGGAATTGGAAAGCCAATTCTGCTTTTTAACTCCCCGGCTTCCAACAATACAGTCAACAATAAACAAAATCTGGTGCTTCACTGTTTGAAAAGTGATGAACAATACATCCTACCACTTCGAGAACTCCTCTAAAAGCAGCAAAAATAGAGGAAAGCCTATATGCTCTACATCCACCAAGCATAATTCAAAATTTAATGCATTTTTAAAATCCCAGAGAAAAACAACTTGGGGAAAGATGCATCCTCATCAGCCTTTTAACAAAGCATATCTGATTGCATCCTCACAACATCTTACAAGTGCTGGTCACAGCTTTCCAGTGATGACAGTTGTAGGTTACCAATAAATTACAGTCACAGGAAGTGACTGAAAACAATAACACTGACAAAGTGCCGATCAGACAAAGCGGATCAATGTATCTGCATGGGCATTTGGCCCAGCTAGGGCTGAAAAAAACAAGGCAGGAACTGCTCCCATAACCTCCAGCAATCCTAAACTCAGGATTATATACCTATAAACAATGACCATGAGAATATTATTAACAGGAATAATATTTCACTGAATGCTGGATAAAAAAAATGTAACCAACTTGAATTTTATTCTGTCACAGCACCAAACACAAAATAATATAAAAAGAGGAAGACAAAAACTTCAGTTCCAATGTAATGGATATGAGACATATCATCCTATTTTGACTTCAGACTCAATTTGGTGGAAAAGTGTTTTCAAATAATTAAATTCTTGTGAATTTTTAACTTGCTGAACTAGTCACAGTTATGTAAGACCATGCCTCTTATTTTCCACTGTATTGTACATTATGTTCAAGTATTAATTCTAGCGAACAGCCCATATGGTTAGAAAGAACAAAACAACAAATCACTTAAGATTTTATCACTTTAATTTTCAACAGAAGACATTTATACAGCTGCTTATTATTCCTCCACAGTTGTTAGCCAAGAACTGTATATGCTGAATAAACGTGTGTGCGCACATATAAATGGTTATTTCTGCCTGTGCAGATTTAGCATTTGAACAGAGTAACTTCAGGAACCAGGGGCTGCTGGAGCCCGCTCATGTGAGAACATCTCCACTAGCAGGGGTTCACATGGCTTCTGTCTCTCTGCCCTGCCGGATACATGGGAGTCAGTCACAAGACATCACTGCAAAAATGCAGGAGTCAATTCATTTCCCAGAGAAGTGCCCTTATCTTGCAGGGACAAAACACAAACCAGAGCTTCCAAAAAACACCACAGAGAAGTGCAGCAACCCAGTACCAGACTCTGCTCTGCTTGGTCTCGTAGGGAGAAGCACAATAACACACACACACACAAGCGTCACAAGAGCAAAGCTCCCCACCATTATACATGCAGATCCCAAGTGTCTGCAATAATTTTGCTGCCTTTCCAGTTCTCTTCTCTTTCAGCCACGTGTAGCACCTATTCCCTTCTCTCAAGTGGAATCCCAAGCTCTTGCTGTCCACAACCACACACAATACCCACAGGCCTGCTGAGACTGCTGATGGCAGAACTGATTTGATAGCATTCTCAGAAAGAAAACCTAAATGCATCTCCTCATCTGAGCGACAGGAAAATACTGCAACATGAGAACAGCTTTGATGCAGCAGCTTATTTACTTGTCTCTCTCACCCTTTCATATAAGCAGCTCTCCCCAAGACACTACTGCTCTTTTGCCCACTGCCAAATTGCTTGTTCTGCATCCCTCCCTTGAATACACACCTCATCCATTCCAAATACCAGTTTGTAATCCAAATTTCTAATCTCAACACTGACAAAAGCACAATGGCAAAGTGAAAGGCACTGGCATTGCTCACAAAGAACTGCAAACCAAAAACCTGGAGTCATTACACTACTTTTAATCTTGCATACACTCTGTTCAGATTACCACTTAAAAGTAACCTCTCACAGTCGTTCAACAAATACTCTAGAGCAAACAAAATATACCAAACACATAAAAACACTGCTGGCAGGTCCCACATCCTTCACACCCAACAGTGCAGAAGCAGGACTATTTTCTCTTTGGCTGACTAACCCTCATCTCCATCAGGCATTTATATTTGAAAGCAGGAGTAATTTGATTTATGGTCAGCATGAAGCCAGAAATTTCAGTGTTCTCTTACGACAGCAATTTGCACATCCCCTCAGGTTCTTACATATACTTTTGAAGCAGTGGTTCAATCCACACAAGTGCACCACTTGGCTTTCTTAAGCCCATCCATGCAGAGTTCCTGCCAAAAGAAATTAGAAGTTCACATCTTTGCTGCCTCCGCCACCTGACCTCGCACTGAGGGCTGAGACCAGCAAGCACTATCATGCAAGACTGATGCCCAGTTCATATCAATTTAAGTAAGACGGGGTCACAGCTGCAAATAGCAGCACATCAGAATTTTATCAAAAAACAGGAGGCTGGTTGCTTTGTGAAAACAGCACAAATGCACCTGTAAGCATGCCCTTTAAAAAGGTGGTTCATGTATCCATGCAATAGCTGTACCAAAAAAAAAACCTCAACAAAAATCTTAAAGGGACAGAAAGGTTGATAAGGAAATCTCACATTCTGGTAAGCTAGTAGCTAAACAAGATTTCAAATATTGAAATTCCCATTTCTGGTGGAAGAACGGAGAGTGTGGAAAAAGTAAAAATGGCCAGGTTTCTTCAACCTGACCTTTTAAGGTAACTTGGCTTTCAATCTCTGTAAAAGACATAGAAAACAGATCCAAGAGATTACTTCATAAGGTGGCAATTGCTTACTGAGAAAGCTTACATATGCAAGGAGTTAAGTAAAAAAATGGTTTCTGAAGAGAGATCCTACTTCAGGATCATGATTCCCTAAAACATGAACCTCACTGGTGTAAAAGCATGCAAATTATGAGTGAAAAAGATGAAAAAACCTTAACAACTTGCTGTAAGAGTACCACAAAACTGCCAAAAAGAACAGTCATAGGTTTCTTTAAGTTTTTTGATCATGTACGACATGAGCTCAGCTACCTCACAAGAGAAAAGACGCTCAGTAACATCACACGCAGAAAGAATCGGCAATTTTCAAAATGGTTTACATTTCTTTTGGAATGTTGTGGACCCAAACCATTTTCAAAAAGTCTTGTCAGTTATTCCTTATTGATAGCAGTGTCACTAAAAAAAGTTAAAAATTTAGGAGAAATATAAGCGAAAATATAAAGCTTAAAAAGAAGCTTAGGTAAGCAGTGGAGACTCAGAAGCCCATGTAGAAATCAGGGATATTCTCACTTATTTAAAAAACTCATATTTAGGTATGACATCTCTTCCCATCATTGCTTCTACTAGTCAAACTGTGAATAAACAAGAGGAAAAGATAATTAATCATACTCCTTGGAATTAAATTGTCCAAAATAAGCAGTGGCCCTAAGAATCTGAAGCCTCAGTGTTTCTTGTGGCATATAAAATTCCTTGTGGGTGAAATACTGGAGAACCAGAACTAGCCTTGCTTCCCACACTGCCCATTTGTGAATTCTTTCCTATTAATAGAGTGAAGCACTTCAAAGTAGTTTGCCCTGCTAGTATAGACTGTGGTTAAAAGGCAGTACTGGGTTTTGAGCTCAAAATTTCTCTTCTCCAAAGAGGATACAAGGATTCTTGTGTTGACTTGATGAGGAAGGCAATCTCCACAGGTAAAGGAGAATGAGTATGAACAAAGATTCTCACCATTACAGACTTTGCAGGTCTTTAGGTGTCCTATTATTTTTGCCAAACATTATTATTGCCAAACATTATTATTGCCAAACATTATTATTGCCAAACATTATTATTGTCAATGGTTATTACCAAAAAATAAAATAGATTATTTAAATTGGAAAAATCACTACATAATAATATTCAGAAGCTCAGAAGAAATCCTTGGGGAAAGGGAGGGAAATTGAAGTTCCAAGTGTGCTATAAAGGTTCCATCTGCAAGGCAAACCCCTTTACAACGTGTGAAATTTGAGGAACAAAACAGGAAATGCCAGCATTAAATAAATATACTTCTAACCATCTCAAAATTTAGCTCTTACTTATTCCAGAAACCCAGAGCCACGCTCAGAGTAAGCAGAGGAGACAGGATTGTTTTCTGCTCACGGTTCTAGCACGCATTTACCGTGAAACCAGAGGTAAACTGCTTTTTGATCTACCTGGCTACCTTACAAAGACAATTCAATGCTCTCAATTCCTACTCAGCTACAAATGAGGCAGATATTTCTATTCAAACAAAAGTCAGTCTACTTCTGTGTGAAGCAAAGGCTTCTTCTGCCAAGACATCTGGTTCTCTACCACAATGATCAATGAGAAAAGCACAGCCCTGGGAACACTAACTGTTAATTAGTAGCTGTTGAGGATCACCCGTGGCAGGAGGAGGAACAGAAGGTGACTGGAAGTCCTGTAAAACAGTACCTTAACTTATTTTTCTAATTGGTCAGAGACAGAACTAAGTAACCCTTTCCAAACAGACACCAAAGGATCTGGCCATTAGGCTATTAAATGCATTTTATATTATTAAACCTCTCAAAATCTTTCATTAATAAAAGCCTGAGCAAGTAACAGTTTCAAAAGACTTGAGGAGTTTTTGCTTTTTTTATAGCTTGATAAAGTCGTAGAGAAACAGAAAGAAACTCACAGACGAATGTTGGAGCAACTTCTAATGGTAGAAAAATCACACAGACAGACACTGTATGAATTAGAGGAAGAGAAGAGGAAGCACAGCAAATACATGGAAAAAAGTGATGAGTTTACAAACTTACTGGAACAAGAACGTGAAAGGTAAGGTTACCTCTTGACATAGTACTAAGAAATAACTACAATTAACGTTATGTCTAAGGATTTATCTAGTTTCTTAATCTGCATCCACTGAAAATCAGAAATATTTGCAGAGTTGTATTTTGACAGTTCACCTGTGAAAACATGACTAATTACTCCTAAACAACAGCAGTGTCCACATCTCCATCAGCAGGTGAGGTAGATCAAACAGATTCTTCAGTACTTTTGCAAGATGACAGGTATGTTACATTGCAGAGAATACAGGGAAATACTCAAGTACGTTCAAGTTATAAGCAACATACCACAAATGAAATTTTCAGGGTGTTCAAGATGCTCAATGTACACTAGAGTATGTAAGTAACAGCATATGAAGTCAGGCATGCAGCCTTTGGTGGCAGAAAAAGAAATGAGGAAAAGAAGGTGTTTGGACAGACAACAGAAATTCAGACAGAAGAAGCAAAGGCAGAGGATAATTTAAAGACAGCTTTGAAAATAAGCATCCTATAAAGTTGTCATATTGGGATTGGCATAAAAACCATAAATTCAACTTTAAGTGTAAAAAGCACCACATCTTGTTTAAGCACAGTGTGAGGGTTTCAATACCAATTCTCACAAGGAGGATTAAGAGAAATTTCATGTCCTTCACTGTCTTAAAAAAAAAAAACCACTTTAAACTGTGGCTTCTCTACATCTGCAGTAAAGCTGAACTCATCCTAAGGAAAAAAAATAAATAAAATCGAAGAACATTTCCTATTCCCTGGATAGCTACTCCAGAAGATAGGAGAATACTGTCTCCGTTTCCTTTTGCTTAGGAACAAGCTTCCAGATGGAAATGTTTGGGTGTGAGAATGTCAAGCCTATTCTAAACTCACATTATGCATAGATAATTCTTCCTCTGCTTCGCCTGTTTAACATCATGTTCCATGTATTTTGGCAGTGTTCACCCTTTGCACTACACCTCTCTCCTGAAGGTCTATCAAAGATAGCACATATGCTTCCTGCCGAGTACACAGCCACATTTATGGATTACAATTGAAGAGGCTGGGAAAAAAACCCTTTGCTTCTCTGAAAAATGCAGGCAAGCAAAGGCACACACAGAAAAGCACATACAAAGTGCCCCCCCCAAGAACCGACTGCAATAACTGTGTTTGTGTAACATCATCATATTGGGAACCAAAGCCTGAGATGAATGGAAGTTTTCATTTGAGCCGTCTTTTCCTCAAAAGCTATGACACACTCATCTCTTAGAGACAGTTAAACAACTACAGTTGCTAAAAATGGCAAAATGTTATATCAGGCACAAGTGCTCATATAGCGTGAAAAGCTGCGCAGAAGGAAAGGCTAAGCATCGGAGTCCCTGTATTTTTTTCTCTTGTGAAAACAGGACAGATATGGGATTGAAACTCTCTCTCTGCCCCTCATCCATATTCCCTCTAGTAAAGCTATGAAACACTTAACACTTATCGGCAACATTTAGTCTATCTGCCTGGAAAGCGGGGCAGGGGAAGAGGGCGGGAATACTGAGGTGCCTAATGAGACCTTAGAGGATGTAATAATAGATTTCAGATTAAGTCTCATTTTTTTGTATTTTCTTTGGAGGACGTATTTTATGTGGAAAACGTTAAGGGGGTGTGATGTCACATATTGAGCTGATTCCAAAATGTTTGCCAAGAAACATCGCCATCAAGATCTCCATGCAATTGCCAGCCACAAAAGAAAAAACAAAAACCCACAAAACAAAAACTAAACCTCTCACAACCAAAAACTGCTCAGCAAGTTAAGGCACAGCTCTTTCTACATTTGCCTGTCTGACCTGACATTCAGAAGACACACCTATACACAGCAAAGTGACCTTTTCTTCCATTTCAAAAAACTTAGTCCAATTTAAAACTTCTCAGGATGTGAACTGTGCATTGGGATGAAGAACAAACAGAACTCTACAAATAAATTTTGGCTTTCCCAAATTCAATTTAAAAAAGAAATCATTCAGAAAATCAGAAAGGATTCATCAAGCTTTTTTTTTTTCAGCCAGAAGCTGTATTCTATTTTAAGCGTGGAAGGGTATATAATATTCCTAACAGTATTTCAGTTTGAAAGCAAAATCCCGAACTTCCACTCGATTAGTTAAAAGTGTCTTGCTTTTATCAAAGAGCAAGGCTACAGTACATGATAAAGATAGCCTTGAACAGTATAGAATGCATGTAAACCAAACACGTTACATAAATAATACATGATTATGTGATCAAAATGAAAAAGCTTTGATGTTATGGGACAGTTATGCTGAAGCACTTAAAACTACTCTTGATACCAAGCATAAAGTTAAATCCAGTTCTTATATATGACTGAATATATTTTCAAATAAGGCAGAGAGAAAGCATTTCCTCTTTCTTATGTATGTGCTCAAGAAGAATGGATCTGAAGAATTCTTAAATGAAAATTTTAATGATGAACTAATTTATCAGATGATCATGTTCTACAAAAACTACGCAAGCCTCCATCTCCATGGCCCTTCTGATGTCTGAATCCCTCCATGCATGACGTTTCTCATTAAATTAGTTAAATGAACTTGTTTCATGCAAAATATTAGCAGTTTTCCCTGACTCAGTAAAGCCCTTCACTTTTATCATTTGAGAATGTCTCTGAATTCATTGCAAGACAACTAGTTTGACCTCAACAACTGTCCATTATCAGATTTGGGAGTTTAAGCTTGTGACAGGACTAGTGACAGTTTTCTAGATATGAGAATAGATTAGAATTTCATGTTAACCCTTCAGGCATTTTAAGCATTTTTCTTGTTGTCAACCAAAATTAATCCTCTATACTCTTGCTGCAGTTAAAAGACAGATTGGTCTTCCAAACTGAAGAGAGTCTCGCTATTTAGTAACAGAACAATGATAAAAACCACAGTACTATCATTTTATTTATTCACCCTCAGTCAGAAGTACTTCTAAAGCATGGAGCCACTGAAAAAAAACTAAGATAAGGAACAGTTTTGTGGACTAAAGAAGGCCAATAAGCAACGACTGGATAGGTCTTTCCTGCATTTCAACATGAGTTGTATTCTGTACGTGTGCAGATCAGACAGGAACACAAAGATAAATGACATGAACATGGCAGGCTACTAGAGCAGGTCTACTAGAAGGGAAAATGTTGTGGTTCTGCAGAAGCCTGAAGAAATAGCAGCCCCCAAGCTCAAAGGAACATAAAAAAAACCCCTGTGGAAGCTAGATAGTGGAAGCTACTACTAAGTACACCTGAAGAACCATAGCATAAAGGCCCTTAAACATGTCTAGAAGCTCTTGTACTTCATAGGGTTGGGGTATGGAGGGCAGGATTAAGGACTAGTAATAATACTTACTACAGATTCTAATGCAAATTCCACCATGTCTTCACTGAGGATGTACCTACTTGTCCAAACGTATTTATCCACATAGCGTATTTTGTTGTACAGTTAAATAATAAAAGATGCTATTTCATAAAAATTTGCACAGCTAAAATATGAAATCAGAAAGATTTCCAGATATGCACATTCCCAGTTTGAAAACACACCATATGCATTCAAGTATTTACTTGTCTTTTTTCTACAGAGAGGAAAGCCATCATAAATTATATCTGTCTGAAGAGTTAGCATTCACCACACATCAAAAACGAAACCTAACATACGAAGCCCCACAACTGTATTCCATCTCATCTAACAGAATACCACAAAACTCTGTGGCTCTTGCTCCAACTGCTGCCCCCTTCCAGGTCAGTCAGTTAACATGACAACCTGTTGAGTGATACAGGTTAGCAGGGATCTCTGGAGGTCTCCAAGCACAATCTGCTGAGTGCAGGGCTAACTCCACAGTCAGATCAGGTTGCTTAGACCCCCTGTCCAGTTGACTATGGAAGATTTCCAAGGGACAGTGATTCTGATAGCTGCCTGGGCTCCTGTTGTAGTCTTTGCTGTTCTCACCGGGAGGCCCTTTCCCTCAGTTTCACTGTAGGTATCATTCTGGTCTGGCTCCTGCCCCACGTTCAACTGGAGCTGCTCCCGCAACAGGCTAAATAGCTCTCCTTATGGCAAACCTCTGAACCTCACCTGTCTTTTATCTTCCGGCGGCCTTGGACACAAATGAGCTTTCAGCTCCTTGTTGCAATCTTACAAAGAGTTTCTGCAACTCCAGTGGATTCATTTCTATAGGCGATTCCAACCATGTGTTCAGAGTTGTCCACCTCTACTCTGTCCACAGGAACCCACAGGTCTTATTCTTCAGATCTTTTATTTATTCATTCACTCTCTGTGCTCCTCCCTCACAGAAACTCAAAGCCAGCAATCATTTTTATGCCAATTGGTCAAGTCTACTTCAATCACCACCACAAAAACAAATCTCACCATTTGCGAGCAACCTGCCATTATCCCCAACTCCATGAGACCAGAAGGGAACTCAGCCTTTTACCTTTCTGCCCTTGGCTCCATCCTTAGGTTAGATTGTCTTTACTTCAGTTTTTAAAACTAAGGTAAAGAAGTCATACTGCTTGTCACTCAGCCTGTCATACCTAGGCACGTTTTCTATCTGAGTTTTTCTATATTTAAGTCTCACAAATTCTTCTTCTTAGCACCTTCAAGAAAACTAAAAATAAAATTAAAAACAAACAAACAAAAACCATACAACTAAACAAAATATATCTTTCTGTCCATCCAAATAACCAAATTATTTTCCACATCCTCATTTCAAAACTGTTTTTTGTCATTTCCACATTAGCTATTTCACCTCTCTGTGTCTCTTCCCTGAATGCTCCCTCATTACTACATTAAGGCTATATATTTCCTTCTGTGTACCTTTGCAGTATACTTTACCTTCTCATGCAATGTTTATTACATGGACTAAACAGCACACTAAACCTACAGCAAAATTAAATCACATTATGTTATAACACTGCTTATGTATTGAGTAGGTAAGAAACCTGGTATCATAAAAATGAGCACTCGAGAAAAAAAACCTCTTCACCAAAAGTGTTAGATGCAAGTAACTGCTGCACACCACGTCAACTGAGCAACACTTGAAAACTGGGACAAGGCATCAAGGAGAGAAGGTCCCATCTCAGCTAAAAGGTGAAACGTGTTAGCATGTTGTCAGCATAACATTGCTGTACTTCAATTCTGACACATTCACACATTGGAATACCAATATACGGCATGCCCAGGTCTGGAAAATTCAATATTCTGTAACAGTGAGCATAATTAATATTTGCTAGTTTTCTCAGTGAAGCCAATTAAACATTATAAGAAGCAGGATCTTATCACAGCAGAAAGCTACAGTAAAAATAAACACTGTCGACTTATTTATTCTATATGTGTTACCAGCAGTTTTTAATTTCATGCACACTGAACTATTGTAGTAGATCACATTGTACTCAAATGCAATCATTTCCTTTAGCTTTCTGGCAGTGACTTATATATATTACATATGCCTGAGACTATGTCTTGCAAGTTGTGAAATGGATGCCAGATCTCTGTACATTTGACCTTTTTCATGGGTATCTAGTGTTCTATAGGTGAATAAGAAACCTACAGCAAGTAAACCCTTAGCATTCTTATTCTGTATTACACCCCAATGGGATAGTCCCACTAATAACACCACTGAGACACAAAGACAGGCTCAAGGAAGTGATGTACACAGATTAATTGCCTCATGCTCATACATGAACAACTACGTACCATTGCACTACATAACTTTCAACAGATGTTATGAAATCAAACTCTTGTCAGAATTCAAGGATTTCTACAACAGTTTCTATGCATGATGGGAAGTTAAAATACTTTATCTTAAAGCAAACAAATTAATAAATTCCAGGTTAACAAAAGGGATAAAACCCCCAAACCTGTAAAATAAGGTCACATTATGTTTCTTCAAAAGAAAGATTAAGAATAAATGCAAATAGAAAGAGGGCTTTCAACTCAGTATTAACACAACTACGAAATTCTCTAGATCCATGGTACAATTCTACATTATTCAACCTGCTGTAAACACCTAGCAGATGTACAATCTAGGTGATAACCATCTCTCATGCAACTCCACTAATACTGGTGGAATGACAAAGTGAGGCTCATATTTAATCCCTCTGCATTCTGAGCACATGTCTGTTCAGTGCTTCACGCACACAGCTGTGACTGCCAACTGGTGCTATCATTCTATACTTCGAGTCAAATTATGTTCTCCTACACTGCTACCCTCTATCACTGTTATCACGAGTGGGGAAAGTGATGGTCTTTGTCATATGCCCTCCTTGCAGAAGGGAGTAGATGCTCCTGAAAGGGATCATCATGGAAAACCATCCCGGTAGTAGCTCTGGTCAGCACTTCTAACTGTAGTGTCAGAGCTCAAAGGGAAACATGATCTTTCTAAGCTGGCATGTCTCAGAACATTTACGGCTCTTGTAAATCAACCCCAACTCCATACAGACTGTTTGGAACCTAACCAGTGACCAGCACTGAAGATGAAGCACTGACCGAGTATGCTCACGGCGAGGTGCTGCCCTCAGTAATGGGGCACTCGCTTTAGTCATCAATTTACATTTCCAAATAAGACCGAGTGCACCGCTCCCTGTGCAGCACGGCATAACTAGTCTAATCGTAAGCAACAATAGAAGCGGATAACTACACCAACCTGTAACCAAAAAAAGACACGGTGTACTTCTGATTCACTGCAGGGTGGGGCTGTGAGAGGGGAAGAAATTGGCACAGGATTTTGTAACTGGAGTTTGAAAAGAAAATGCCCCACATCAGGCAGAGAGAAATAAAATTTATAAATCATTCCCCAAGACAGAAAGTTTGACACTATCATAATTTTCCAGAACAGACCACTGCTATGGGAAAAGTTATGTTTGAATGTGGAGGAGGAGAAATTTCAATGAAGTTAAGATCTTTCTCGTGGCAGAAAAATTTAAGTGATTTACATGTGCTATAATTAGTTTTATATCTTAAGAACAGGCAAATGAAAAATGGCCATGAGAACAGAGACTGCAGGTCACACATCAGTTACCAAGACCTGTGGTCTAAACTAATAACCAAGTTTCCCATGGCATGCTATGTGCTTCAAAACATTTTATGCTCAGCTACAAGATCTCTGAGCATCACATACAGATATGAAAGGAGCATGCATGGGAGACTGAAGCAGTTTAAGACAAATATCACAGTCTCAGTCTCTTTGCCAGGAATAATTTTAAACAGAGACTAAAAAAGAAAATGAGTAGCATTAAATCTGTTACAGAGAACAGAGATTATTGGAAAAAATGTGAAAAATAAAGATCAGTCTTCTATAGTTTTAATTTTCATGTAAGAAGTTCCTTATTTTTTTTGTTTCTTGAGACCAAAATCCACACCTTTCAGAAAAACAGCTCATGCTTGGACAACACATAACCTATTTAGTGTCTGAAAACCAAAAGTATAAACACATTGAAAAAGTATGTTCAATATTTGAACCTTTCTGCTAAGAATAATGAAAAAAAGCCACAGAATACATATAAATTCAGAAAACTAAAAAGATCTGGAGGGACATATGAACTTCCATTTTTAAAATTCCTGTTTCAGACTCCTGTGAGGGGATGGGAGGGGTGGATGGCTCAGAGTAGGAAACGGGAGTAAGAGGAAGTAGATAGAAAAAAAATCATTAGATCATCCAATCTCATCCCTGACAACAGGGGGTTGTTCTTCAAACACGCTGTCAACAACTTTGCTTCTCATTTCAGATGTCCAAAATAGAAAAAGGGCTAAATCTCTGTAGAACTGTTCTATAGAAGTCGCATTGTGATAAATGCAATAATTCCATCTCTTAACAAATCAATACTGTCCCTGTATGAAAGAAATTTCGCTAAGACTGAAAAAGAACCCTATGGCTCCTGTTTTGGTCACAGACATGGCCTCAACTGCGACTCATAGCAGATAAAACCCTAAGATGAGTGCTTTATGGGGCTGCAGCAAGGTATACTGCTTAAGGATGATTCTGAAGGGTGAAGTGCCCACTCCCCTTCAGCAGTAGGTCTCAACTGTGAACCCCTTGCTATAAAACCCCAACACAACAGCCTCTACAAGGCACAATTAGAATGAACTCTGAAGACTGAGCAAGTGGAGAGACATAACCAGTGTCTTTACCCTCCCATCAAAAAGTCTGTGCTGCGAGACAAGACTGTTAGAAGCTAGTACAGACATACCAATAACAGAAGGCTCCAGCACTAATGGCTCTCAAACTACCACTCGGCCATCGCCAA
Organism: Tapera naevia; assembly: GCA_033556795.1. Classification (NCBI taxonomy): domain Eukaryota; kingdom Metazoa; phylum Chordata; class Aves; order Cuculiformes; family Neomorphidae; genus Tapera; species Tapera naevia. Next base: position 2,277,155 of record JAUMJJ010000300.1, on the reverse strand, counting down.
TGTTAATTTTCAAGCCGAAAAAAAACCCCAAACTCAACAGTTGTGATGGGGTCATTGTGATCAGGCTATTGAAAGTGGAAAGGGGAAGTATTCTGCCATAGGAAAGTTTTATTCCCTGCAAAAACAGGAAATTAAAAGCACCAAAGGGACAATCGCACTGAAAATACCCAGACAGCTAACTGGTTTATATCTGCCAAATTTGGTCTAGCATCAGTTACTACCTCCCAGACTCCACCTTTGCCAAGAGCATTGGAGAACAAGGGAAACTCACTGTATCCAGAAACATGGTTCTTTTCAAATGCACATATGATCTTGACAAGATACACCTTGCACAGGTCAGCTCTCCTAGCAGCTTCAGCAGAGACAGCATCAGATTAAGGCACTGAAAATAAAACTGCTCTTTGGAACAAAGTCTTATTTACTTTCTTGCCAGTATCTTTCCAGTTACGAGTCTTGCCTGAAATTATGAAAGCTGATTAAAACCCGGCAACTTGAACAGAGCTCTTCACTTCTAAAGCCAGAGTTTTGTCTCTTACACACTATTGGGAAATTCCTTAGCCTCAACACTTAGATTCACAGTATCTCCAAGTTCTTGGGGAAAGACACATGCCCCACAGATATTATCAGCATATAGATGACAAAATAGTAGTTTTCTTGAACTATTCTTCCATTTCAGCCCATCGTTGTTAACCATTTCACTTGCACCTCCTTACATGCAATGCTAGCCTCCTTCTTCCCCATAACCTGGAAAAACAACTCAACTAAACCAGAAAATCCTGTGGAATAAGAAATAAAACCTAATAGAAATGGAGACCATGCACCTTCCTCTCCCTTCAATTTCATTAGTTGCTAAGAAATTCAGCATTATCAGCAAATTCTTAGCACTCTAAGCCTTATTCTGACCTACAAATTTATGACTATAAAGATGACTTTTAGGAATGTTCACATCCTATAATTTGTGTTGAAGTCATCAGGAAATTGGGACATCGTTTATTCAGATGTTTAAACAAGATTTCACATGTTTCTCATTTGAAAATTTTAACTTGCATCCAACTGGGGAAGTGAGAAACAAGACACACTCCCTGAAATTCTAAAATTCTCCCTTTTTTCAATACTCTTGCCAGCTAAACTCTGGATGTCTTTGCATTCTGTCAGACAGGAGAATGAGTCAGTCTGTCCCTAACTGGCCTTCTGAAAAGGAAATTGAGAAGTTTGATGACATATTTGGATAAACGCACTCACTGGATAAAGTTACTTAACTTTTCATATTGGTTTAAGTTTGCCATAAACCTTCAATATCCTTATAGATCAAATTCAAGTATAGCCAATAAAAACTATAGATTATAAATATACTTAATGAAAGCCAGAATATTAAAACTCAAAGACCTTGTAAATAAGCTCATCAAAGCTTCACCATTGTAATACAGCACCATATCCATTAACCCACGTTATTAATTGCTAGTCAACCACAACTCCTATTGAACTATCAGCCCTATACAGATCATCTTTGGTTCAGAATCCAGTTTTCTGATGGTGTTTGAATATAACACAACAGCCAACTCTGTAAGAGCAACAAATAAACCACAAGTTTACATAATTCAACTCTCCTGAAAAGACAGTGAAGACTATTCTTATCATCTCTGTGTGCTTTAGGTCTCCTTGAGTGTTCTTAGAGAAAACTGAGTGTAATATTTGGACTAGAAAGAAAAGATGGTGGAAATTTACAGTACTGAACCTATAAAAGGGCACAAATACTGAGCTGATTGAGCTTCCTAAGTCCTCAGTTTACCAAAGGGTACGGAGATTCAACAATACCATTCTGGAAAGCATCATTTCTTGCTATAGTGAACATCCAAAAGCACAGTGTGTAACTCAATAAAGTTATATCAAAAGGAATATACCTTACAGATTAAGATCTTTACCTCTGTGAATTCCCATCTTCTTTAGTTCTGTATTAACTTCAGATGAGAAGAAAGAAAAGAAGGCATTCCAAACAGAGCTTTCACTACTTTCATAAACTAAAACATTTTACATTAATTATATATCAAGCTGCTTTCCATATAAGCTTACAAGCATTATTAAAATTTAAGATTAGTCTGGTCTAAATTTCTTGTTGGTAACCAATCTTAAAATTAAGCTAACTTCACATCACTCCAGATTTCACTGCCAGTATTTCATTAAAGCGTTTAGTTTAACATTTGTGCACGCAAAGATCTGAGTTCCAAACCAGTATTTGCAATCTTGCCCTTGGGTATTCTGATTACTAAATGCAAAGACAGTTCATTTTACGATGCCCAGGAGGCATCCAGAGCATTTCTTAAAGAAAACCGAGAAGGAGCTGTTTATGATAAAAATAACAACACCTAAAGGAATTTGCAAAGCGTTGGGAGACAAAATTAGGTTTTTAGCCACCTGACTACAAGACTGTCTCCATGGCTACATACAGTCCTAGTACCAAAGTGCAGGTTCAGGCAGTAATGTAGCATTTCAGTAAGTAATCAAGAAAACGATGCATGAAGAAAGGGTTCATTTTTATTAGACTGTGGAAAGACTTTTGGATTAGGATGCACAAACTCTACCTAAAATGAAACAAAAATAGGCTTCTGGTATGTAAACTTAAAATGAAAATGAAAACTGTTTAAACTTAGCAGAAAGTTGGCAGTTACAAGGCATGCACAGAGCACGACGACACATCAATCAGGGGTGCAATCATTAAAAGTCTGTATTCTTGGAATAAAGCATGAAAGTAGTTAATGAAGTTTGACAGGAAATAGCAAAGCTCCGTTTAACGAAACAACATTTCAACCAAACACAGTACACCCTATACAAAAGCAAGTCCAAGAAGCCAACACAAAAAATAGATTGCCTAGTTTTAATGTGGACACAGACAGAATGTGCTTCTCGAAGTGTGTAAGGGGAAAAAAAAAAACTTTCAGAGGAATACGATTATACCATTGACAGAGTATTTAAATCAGAATGAGAGAACTGATTAGGTTGATGTAGGAGCTGTACAGCTATAACAAAAAAAAAGCAGAAAAGTGGCAAGAGTGAAGATAAATATATTTAACTCTGTAAAAGCATATCCAGACTTCCTGTGATTTGAAGCTCATATATGAGGAAACAGTCATAAAAATGCTAGACTACTGACTATCAGTCCAAAACAATGACACTTAGCCCATAATGATGGGAAGTAGCAAGGGCAGAAATAAGGGGAATGTGCACTTATTTTTATATGCTAAATACAAGTCACATTACAGTATAACAAGACAGCTATATAAATACTCGGAACTTTCTGTAGAGTATCAAATCATATATTTCCATAGTAGGAGCAAGTTATGGTTTTTATTCCTATTGAACCCATGAACTAGTCCATATTGTAAATACTGAAAACCCAAAGATTAATAAGTCTTCAAAATTTAACCTGTATCATTTAAGAGAGCAGAAAATAAAAAACAACTATCACACCCAGTTTTAAGTGGGATAAATGCATAACACTAATGGAAACTAATTAAACAAAGCATCTAAAAGAGTAAATCCATTGAAGGCACCACAGAAAATTTAACAACACTGGCAAAGCAGATTCTAAGTAAATGTGCATCACCAATTCAAACGGAACTAAAATACTCTCCTGAAAGCCAAATAAGCAATTTAACAACAGATAAAATTAAATTAAGTATAAAGACATGTTAAAATGGAAAATATGGGCAAACAATGGTAGTATTCAATAAATAGAAACGCTGTTAGGTTAAAATTCATGCAACAAAAGCTAAGTCTGCATCCTACTTAAAGCAAAGAACATGGAATTGCTCTGTACATCCTTCTCCTCTGAACACTGAGGCATAAAATTAATTTGGTCAATTTGCCACAACCTTAGTTCTTTCTGATTGGTATTTTTCCCCTGACAGCATTGGTTTCCACTGTGTGGGAAGTCAAGGAGGTTTTCACATTAGAATCTCTATTAAGAAAGAGTCGGTTGGACTTGATGATCTCAGAGGTCTTCTCCCACCTTATGATAATATGAGTCTGTGGAGCCATCTAAAGTTGAACCAATAATAGAAAAAGCTTTAGGTCAAATTTGTACAACACAAAGCAACAAGCTTACTAGCATCTTACCAGAACTAAACAGTATTTAATTGTTCTAAAAGAACTTGCAGGAGAAACTCATGAACTATTAGCCAGTGGGTAAATTCTCCCTTTAAAAAGCCAGAGAAATGGAAGGCAGCACTAGTTTTTAACAAGAGACTCTAGGAATAACTCAAGCAGAACTCAAGACCAATTAATTGGATTCACCAACTAATCATAAGAAACTATAATAGAGAACTGACAGATATCAGGTAAACATGAAATACTCCAGCCAGTTCAGAGGAAAGCAGAATTATCTGCCAAATCAGCTCTGCTTCCTCTTCCATCCTTGAATAGAGTTATGCTTTGCCCTTTTATCCTCCTGTTAACCCTGGTATCTGCACTGAAGCAAGACTAACTGAGCTCACAGCAGTTCATTTACTCCTTTCCCGGCATAAGTATGTTTTTCATGCACTCTGACGTGCATAAAAATAAAACTCAAGGGCCTGACTAGTTACTTACAGTTGTTTGAAATAGATGTTTACAAAGGCCAATTTTTAACTGAGTTTTCTTATGGCTGTGCGCCTACCCATTATCTCATTTTCCTCATCCCTCAGCTAATTTCAAATGAAGCACAGGGAAGAAGCAAAGACCTCTAAATTATGAAATGCCTACAGGGTTCTCGAAAACGGGCATCTCTTAGAGTCCAGGATATTAAGCAAGACTCCAGTTTGACCCCAGTAAAGTACACTGTAGAAAACTTAGTGTTCATCCTAACAGGCAGGAAAGGTTAGCAACTTGCACATGACTGGACACTAAAAAAATTCCAGCCATGAACCAAACTTCCGTAATTAATTTTGTTTCACTATACAAACAGCTTTTTTCCACAGTAAACAATGCTGGTTTTACAAACGTTATGGAAACATCTGCCTACCCTTACTTCTCACAAATGAAGAAGTAAAATCAGAATCTTGATTTGCTATTGCAAAACTTGAACATTTGGATAGCTGCAGAACATCACAGTCTTCACTTTTTCCTTCTTTTCTTTCCAAAATCCAAAGAATGAAGTTATAGCAACCTATGTGTAACTTCCCTGAAAATATCTATAATGAAATACTTAGGCGGAAGTTTCAAAAGAGGTCAGGCATGCAGCCTTCACCGTCTTGGAGAACTGCAACCAGACTTCCCAACGCATTCAAGCATGCAGCAGTTCTGGAGAGAGAAATGAAGATACAGCTGACTGGAACAGTGAAGTTTTTAAAAAAATATTCACAAAAAAAAAGCAGAGCTCTCCAACCTCCAAGAAGAGAGAAAGACGCTGTTTGTTTTTAAAAGACAAATGTCTTCAATTACATTTATCTTTAAAAAAGCTGGAGAGAGCACATCACAAACCCTCTTCGGCTGAATCCACAAAAAAAAAGTGTTAAGGCAAAATGTATATGATGAATATTTCAGACACTGAAATATCTTAACTAATTAGGACGTAGGAGTACTTGGATTCCCAAACAAGACAACACTGAGACCATGGATGAAGAAAATCCCATCCTGAGGCATGTGAATACCATTCCACTTTCTTGTAGTATCTAGGCCCCCACCTTAATTCTTTAAGAAACAACTTCTCTTGTTTATTCAGCTTTTATAATTACAGTAGGAAAGGGAAAAGGTCATGATTTGCTCTAAAACACTGAAGAAATCATTATACTTATTTAACACAAACAACGCTTGCCTTAAGTGTAAAATGGAACAACGACACAACACTAAATCATTACTGGTCCTGTTCACTGTCACTGCATTCAGGACAAGAGAGCACATGCAACTATGCACTACTGTTCATAAAGCATATACTAAGCAGACGTTCCTATGAAAGCACTGCACAGTGTCTTTTTTGGTTTGGGTTTTTTTTCAAATGAGTTCTATTTGATACATCGGTCCTTCGAAACGTCAGTCCTTACTATTAAAATGATTCAATTTCATTTCCTTCTTGGTTCTTGTCATCAGCTCTATAAAGAGTACTTATTTTCGTAGTCATTAATGGCAAAACATGTACTTCTGGTTGTAGCACAAAAAGAATCCTCACCTTCAATGTCTCTTCCTGCTTCTCTATTCTTATACAAAGTATCCAGACTATCTAGGTATATAATGAGTGTATTACCTCACCTTTTCATAGGTTTACTTACAATGGAACAAATTTTGCCCTCCTAACACTTATAAATGATGACATCTAAATTAAGTGACCTTGTTTGGATGCCTCAGTTGTGAGGCAGGCATCTAAGGTCCCAGCACTGACCATGAAAATGTACTCACGACAGCTCTACTCAACTGACTGAAAATAGGTATCTTTCCACCAACTAAGATCTCACTCCAAAAGTGATAACTTGTAGATAACTCAGCTAGGGTCACTACTCCTTTCCTTAAGCTCTTCTTGAATATGTGAATTGAAACATAAATCTTTACTGGACTGTTTACTACACTTATAATACAATCATCTGCAGTACATTAACTTGCACCTTTCCCTTAGGGTCCTATATTCCCTACTGAATCTAACCCAGTTAAACCGTTTCACATCTATAGCATCTCCCCATTCAGATTTTTTACCATTCTATTTCTGTTTACACGATCAGATTTCATGTTTCAGTTCAGTTCTTAAGAACAAATCCTTTTGGAAGAAAATTATTAAAGCAAATGGATTTTTTTTTTAAAAAAAAAAAACACCCAACAAAAAAGCCCCAACCCAAGCCAAACAACCAACACTGAACAAAAATCTCAGAAATACCTGGAAATTACATATTTTACAGAAGACCACTAACTTCCATTCTGCACTCAGAGTTTCGAGCAAGTGGAACACGACGAGCAGATATGCAATGTATGGTGGAAGCTGTGTCAATTCTCACAAGGATACACTTGGCAGTAAAAGATAAAGTGGTTAGGAAATTGCTGTTAAACCCATATGGCACAAAAAAAGAAATGTGAGAAAGAAAAAAGATTACTTAGATTACTGCTGTCTTTTCTCATTACTCAAGTTGGGATATCCCTATTTATCAGTAAAGGAAAGGAGAAATATATGACGACACTTTCATGGGAAGGAAAAAAACTGCAGTCATTTGATTTCTAACTGGCTCAGTTTACAGTTACAAAATGTGTTTACGTTAAGAATCTGAGCTTTGTTTGAATGTTTACTTTACAAAAACTGAGTTGAGAAGCTAGCAGAATAAACTGTGTATTATCATTGTCAATGCAAATTACAGGTTTTGTTTGCCATAGGCCTCTGCAAATGAGAAGCTGGCCAAGAGCCAAACAAAAGTGAATAATTTAAAACACTATCAGTTACATTCTGAGACATTTCGTTTAGTGTTTAATAAGCTCTCCGGGGATGGAGAAATTACTAAAACATATTGTCTTGACATGACCTAAAATAGTCCTCTCTCGTCACCAGATTCCTGGGAATTTGTTATTAATGCATTAGACAAACACAGGTCCATATATATACATACACATGCACATAATCATGCTCATATATTTGCACATATGTATATTGAGATACATTTTATTTGACAGTTTTCAACATCTGATGTTCTGTATTGCATTCCATCTTTGAACTGAACTGTCCTTATTCCGTAATTTTTTTTATACAGATTTATTCATTCACTCATCTATCTACTCTCTCTGCAGTCTTTCTTGTTGTATATATTGAGAGGACACAACCAAATGCATCACACCCAATGCATCAGGCATGGAGAGTGAAGGCTGTTCAGGAACTGTTCTTTAATTTATCTCACACTATGGAGAAAGAGAGCCTCTGTTAAAATAAAAACACGGTAACACAAAACCAGAAAGTATATAAAAAAGTTTGTGTTTCTTTCACTGATAATCAGGTTATGACACTTGCTTGTATTAGAAGCTTCTGAGCCCAAGACTTTAGGAAATTCAGCAACAAACAGATGAAAGAAGGGAAAATTATAATTTTGAGATCAAACGTATCTCCTCTTAGAAATCAAAACGAGACATTATCATAGAACAAATTATTCTGCCCTTCCTAACCGTACAGTTTGGCTACTACATTTGTTTTAGGCATCCTGTGTCAATCATCATCAAGAGTTCTGAAATGTTAGTATAAGAATCCTAACGCAGTAGTACATATGCTCTGATTTCAACACGTATCACTATTTTTAAACTTTACTCGGGAACAAAAGGGAGGTTGGTCTATTTGAGAGTAAACTGTGGCTGTTCACTCCATGCAATTTTTGTAATTGTGCTCTTTAAGAAACTCAAGGCACTACACAAGCTCTAACAAGTAGACAATACTGATGCTTCTCAAAACACAGAATTTCATTGACTGTGTAGAGAAAAGGTGCTTAGGCTGCGGGCTTTGCCAGAAGGTATGATTTCCTACTGCACAGCTGTCCTCATCCTTTGAAACATGCCATTCACACCTGTCCTACTCTAAAGGTGCACGTACCTACGTCACACAGGCAACATCCAGTGCTTTGAAACAGCATCTGCTCAGCTGCAACCCCACCCATACCTCAGCAGCCAGCTCAACACAGGGCATGACAGGCCTCATGACCACCAACTGCAGCTTCTTTTGACGGTCTGGAATAGGAATCAGACGCACCAAAGCTATCCTGTAACATCTAGCCAGACTTTTCACAAACACTATCAATACTCTCTCTCTCTCCTGGGAAGGAAAGGTTTACTTATTGCCTTACCAAAGTTGGGATTGTAACCAGAAGTCTGCATCAGGGCTAAAGTGAGACTGTATCCATACACACACACACACACACACATACACATTCATGCAGCCAGCTTATATTACTGATAGCATCATATCAGCAAGCTGTAAAGAGTATTGAACCCAATTACAATATTTGCTAATACATGAAGAAACTTACGTCCCAGGTATCCAATAACTTCTTCTAAATAACTGTAAATGCCCTTGAACCACACCTAGGTTGTAAAAAAGGAGTCAGGAAGCTTTAAATAGATATTAAAAACAAGCTAAAAACAGAACAGAAGAAATCATGCTACTTAATCAGAGCAAAAATTCTGAGACTTTCTCTCAGATTAGGCCAATAAACTCTACTATGAAGTTGTTCAAGGTCTAAATCACGGTGTCTCCCTAGTACCACATGAAAGGTTATGTGATTACATCACATGAGATGAGACATGTTCACATCACAGAGGACAGCAAAGAAGGGGCTACAGGCCAGCAAATCAAGCCATAAAGCCCACACAGAACTCCTTGCCTTAAGGAATCATAGTAAAACAAAAAGCCTACTGAAGTGTTCTGGCATACCATGCCCAATCCCAATGGTTACAGACCTGCCCTCCTGATTAAAAATGAGGCTTTGGAAAAAGAAATTGGGAAGAGATATTTATCAACCAAAAGCCTCAAGTTATCCTTAAATGCACAAACTTGGGTTGAGGTCTGGCACGGGGGTTCCTTATACAGTGTGCTGTGTGAAACACACACCCTGCAAGCTTGCAGTTTATCGGTTGTTCTTATAAACTGCACCAGCAATACATTGCCTGAGGGGAAGAAACAAGTGAAGCTGCCAAAGACAGCAGGCAAGGAGGACTCTCTTGTCCTGCCACATGCAGTTACAGCACATCTTCTGATGCAGCTTTGGTACCTGCAGCATTCCCTACTCATTGCTCTCATAAAGAACACAAAGTTTGACCTGTTGTTTCCCATCAAAAACCTAATTTAAGAATCAGTTATAGTGATTTTACTATTTTTCCTGTTTCCCAATCAAACAACATTAGAACTGGCTAAGCTTCACGCTTATAGACCGTCTTCTACCTGACAGCGTCAAGAAAAATTGCAAAGGATTACACATAGAAAATGCCATGCTACCCTCCCAACACCTTTCTTTGTGCTGTGACACTCTGAACTGCTTCAGGTTACTGAAGTGAGTAATAAATGGCACAGATTGAAACTGTTACATTTTCACTGCTTGATAAGCAGGAGTTGTTACTGTAAGCACAATAAGCAAAATTAAATTTCATCTCCAAGGATATCCGTCAATTAAGAAATGCTGCAGTTTCTATGAAATGAGTTGCACACAACAATGTGTTGTATTTCTCTCTTAAAAACAGAAGTATATTTCAGAATTCATTTTTAATTTTCTTTAGTAACATTCTGAAAAGGCCAGAAAATCTCCATCTGGAATTAGCTAAAAAACACCAGGAAATATTACAGTGAATTTTACTAAACTTAGTTTAGGTGATCTTATTAGTCTCTACCAAGTCACTATGAAATAGTCATGGCTGTTGTTGGTACCCTAAACACAAATAAATAAATGAAAAAATGAAATCAGGATATTTGAGATTCTTGGAATGAGAAGAGAGCAGAGGGAAAGGAGTTTGCAATGCGTATTTCCAGGCAGGAGTGGGGAGAGGAATCAACCATAAATCCCTGATCTGGTGGCCATAATCTCAAAAGGTGAGTTTAGGTTTCAATTAATTTCATCTATTTACATTGCTGAAATACTTAATTCATTAGTCTACATGTAAGCTATTTTTATACACTCATTTCTTCACACTGCTTAGCTACCTTCCTAGGAGTTTACTTCTTTTAAAAACATACATTCTGCTTAAAAGGAAATGGTATAAAATAGCATGAGAAAACATTCTAGGCTTTAAAAAACTAATATTTACATAGCAGACCACGCTAATCATGATGCATCCTCCTCATAGAATATTACAATCTTCAAATTAACATTCACAATACAGCCCCTAAAGCATTAGATTTGTTGTCTCTTTGGTTTATCCAGAGAGCTCTATCCTTTGAAATTCTTAATCATCTCCAGGCAAAATTTCAACATAGAAAAGAATCTACAATAGCAGCAGCAATCTGGGCAGTATGGGGAAGTAAGCAGGAAAACTAATCTCCAAGACTCAGAGGAGAAACTCATTCCAGTAGAGCAAAACAAACACAGCCTATATTAAATCCTGAAAAAAACAACTCTGATGACATTGGACAAGAGGATTTAAAGAATTCTAAGTTTTGAAGATGATCAAATCTACCCCTATTAGAAGTTTCAGTCAGCATTAGAAAAGGCAGGTTGAACCCAAAGCTGACTGTGATGTCCAAACCAAAGTCAATTTATGATTCTCCTCAGAATAGCTCATACCCACTGCTGCGTAACAGCACAGGTATGACACAGCAGTCAGGTCAGCACTGATTAATCATGCTGCTGTTTTTATAACCAGATAAATTGTTGCTGGTCATCCATCCTTGCAGTATGTTAGATCTTTAGATATCTTCCTGCATCTGTAGAAACAAATGAGCTAAGAAAAAGTTTGTTAAAGAAGGTGAGATGCATGATGCGATTGCTTCACTTCAAATTCTGGGTAGCAAATGTAATCAGATTTCAGATCAACAGCTCTGTTAGGGAAGGAGACAGCTGCACTTCTGATGAACACTCCATTCTAGTGCTGAGAAGTTTAAAAGGTAGACCAAGATCAAAAAGGGTTTCTCCCAATGTCCTGATGTCAAACCAAGTTAAATACAAGGACAAGATACTAATTTTCTCAGAACTGCTCATTGAATCTACAAACAAAGCAGTCTGTCAAAAATCAGATGGATGTTAATTCAGAGCATGGAAAACAACAAGGCCCACCCAATCCCCCACCATCTAAGCTCTTTCAACAGATACCCAAACCAGTTCCTGAATTAGTTCCAAAAAACCCATTTGGCCAAAATTTTCTCCAAAACATGTATTCACAAACTTGAACATGAGCATCACTCCACTGATAATTGAACAGATTATCATCTGAATTCTCCACAAAGTAGGCAGAAACTGGCCACATTTTCAATAGTCAGAGCTACACACCTTCATGAAGCTTTTTCAATGTTCCAAAGTCATGTTTTAAGCAGCCAATGCTTAATAAAAAAAACAAGCATCTGTTTATACGGCAACTAATCGCCAAATTTCCTAGTAAGAACAAGTTCTTAAAGCTCAGCTAGATCTAGAGAAGGATATGTCATTTTATTAGAAAAAGCAAGATTCCTGGTGACACAAAAGCAGAGATTCCAGCCTTCAGTCAGGAAGATGGCAGCAGCTGGCTCTCATTCAGCATTTGCTATGTAAGGGACTGAAGTAACACAGAGCAGCAGGCTTACTGTTCAACATGAAATAAGGAAGGGGAAAAAAGGACAAGCTCACTTGTGCTGAAAGGAAGAAACAACTACTCACACACGTGCGCTCCATGCCCAGCAGGCAGCCCGCACATGGCTGTTAGAAATTTGCTCTTCTGCAGGATGGTTGCCACACAGACATGCTGCAACCCTGCTGCTTGAAGAGGCCGTACAAACTCTTTGTGGAGTTTCTCCCACTGTAAAAATGTCATATCTTGTGACTACAGTTTCATGGTGGAATACAACAGAAGAGCTATGCATTTACGCGCTTCTGCCACCTGACAGTGGATATTAGTTGATGTTTTAGCCAATATACTGAAGCAAAAAGCTCTACCTCAAACAGGACAAGTCCTTGCAGCATTTTATGCTGCTCTGCTGGCCAATTCAAGGAAAAGCTCAAATTGGCTGAAAGGTGTATGATACAAAACGTAGGTATTGCCTTAGCAGTTACTTACTCAGAAACCAAAAATCACACAGAAGGACCAAATTTCTTCAAATCCACTCTATAAAACTGGTTTATAATTAGGAGGCACAGCCTTACAATAACGATACAAGTCCTCATCCCTTCTCACCTGCATCACTCTACTCTACACGTAATTAAGAAAGAATTCTTTGGGCATGGAAGCAATTCCACCAAAGTCAACTTACTATTAAAATACCTATTGGACAAGTAAGTATATTTACACATATTACTGGAGAGGTCCCAGAAGACTGGAAGTTGGCCAATGTGACACACATCCACAAGAAGGGCCGTAAGGATGATCCAGGTACTTACAGACCTGTCAGCCTGACCTCAGTCCCAGGTAAAATCATGGAACAGATAATCCTGAGTGAAATCATGCGGTCAAGAGATCAGGACCAGCCAGCACGGGTTTAGGAGGGATAGGTCCTGCCTGACCAACCTGATTTCCTTTTATGACCATGTGACTCGCCTGGTGGATGAGAGGAAGGCTGTGGATGTGGTATACCTGGACTTTAGCAAGGCCTTTGACACTGTCTCCCACAGTAGACTCCTAGGGAAGCTGGCAGCCCGTGGCTTAGATGGGAGCACTCTGTGCTGGGTTAGGAATTGGCTGGATGGCCGAGCCCAAAGAGTGATGGTGAATGGTGTCTCATCCAGTTGGCGGCCGGTCACCAGTGGTGTCCCCCAGGGATCGGTGTTGGGTCCCGTCCTGTTTAATATCTTTATTGATGATCTGGATGAGGGAATTGAGCCCATCATCAGGAAGTTTGCAGATGATACCAAGCTCGGAGGAAGGGTTGATCTGTTAGAGGGTAGGATGGCCCAACAAAGGGACCTGGACAGATTGGAGAGATGGGCTGATTCTAATGGGATGATGTGTAATAAGTCCAAATGTCGGGTACTTCATTTTGGACACAACAATCCCATGCAGAGCTACAGACTGGGGACAGAGTGGCTGGAGAGTAGTCAGGCAGAAAAGGACCTGGGAGTGCTGGTGGACAAGAAGCTCAACATGAGCCAGCAGTGTGCCCAGGTGGCCAAGAAGGCCAATGGCATTCTGGCCTGCATCAGGAATAGTGTAGTAAGCAGGACCAGAGAAGTTATCGTCCCCCTGTACTCGGCACTGGTCAGGCCTCATCTTGAATATGGTGTCCAGTTCTGGGCCCCCCAGTTTGGGAAAGATGTTAGGATACTGGAATGTGTTCAGAGGAGGGCAACGAAGATGGTGAGGGGGCTGGAGCACAAGCCCTATGAGGAGCGACTGAGGGAGTTGGGGCTGTTTAGTCTAGAGAAGAGGAGGCTCAGGGGAGACCTCATTGCTCTCTACAACTACCTAAAAGGAGGTTGTAGTCGGGCAGGGGTTGGTCTCTTCTCTCAGGTGACCAGTGGCAGAACCAGAGGGCATGGACTTAAGCTTCGTCAGGGAAAGTTTAGGCTTGATGTGAGGAAAAAGTTCTTCACTGAAAGGGTGATTGGCCATTGGAATGGGCTGCCCAGGGAGGTGGTGGAGTCACCGACCCTGGAGGTGTTTAAGGGGAGACTGGATGAGGCACTGAGTGCCATGGTTTAGATGATGGTTGATGTTAGTGTTGATGTTGGTATTAGTGTAGGGTTATAGGTTGGACTTGATGATCTCAGAGGTCCTTTCCAACCTTGTGATACTGTGATACTGTGTGATACACTAAAGTAAAATAAGGCATACTGAAGCTACCAAATACAGTAAATTTACTAATTTTCTGGAAACTTGTTTTAAAGTGTCTCCTCTTGTCTCCAAAACAAGTAGTACATTATTAATTTTTGTTTAAAAACAAAAGGGGAAAAAAAATCAAGTTCTCCCAACATATTTAAAAAAAGGAAAACCCTAACCAAGTCCCCAGATTTCTACAGATTCCTGAGGCATTTTCCTGGGTTTTTGCAAACATAGCTGACAATCAAAATAACGTAATAAGTTTTCTTTCAAAACATTTGTTTTCATTCCTTTTACTGACAGTATTTTTGATGTCATTTACTCTGGTAAAGAAACTAGTTCAGATTTTGCAAGCCTTGAGGGTGTTGTTAGCACAGAATATAATTATGGAGGATTTTTTCAAAAAAAATAATCTAGAGCAGTCTTTTTATCTATTTTTATAGGTTTAACACTGCATACTTTACAAATTTAAGTAAGATTGGTAAAGTATCTGTCCTTCTCTACTAAATAAGTCACATTTCCTGGCATAATGTAACCAATTTATAACCTCACACAGGATCTTCCATCTCAAAAGTCAATCACTAGACCATAAACTCCCAGAGCCAGAAGAGATCAGAGAGAAGACTGAAAAAAATTAAAATGTCATTTGTCAATTTACCTTTTCCATGCAAGGATTAAGATCCCCTCAAGAGTATGGGCTATAACATGACTGACCTATCACTGAGTTACAGTTCTCCAAGGGCTACATCACTCTTCAGAAGAGAGGCCATACTTCTGAAGGTAAAAGTGGTGGGAGACATTCCCCCAGGTTTTGAGCAATCATTTTTCAACAGAAAGAAAACAAGACTGCTTTGCTCCTAAGCATTTTTGAGAATATATTCTCTGAATTGAAGAGTTTTTAGCTGTAAGCCAAAATAAGTTCCTGAAAACAAATTTTACACGTCAACAGAAGCCCTATGGGACCAGGTTTGATTTTGACCTTCCCAACACCACACTCACTTGAAATTGATTATTTAACTCAAGGCACATAATTAACTGAGGAAACAGAATGAACTACCCATGTTTTCTCCACATTACATACAGTTTGAGAGACTGCATTTTGCCTACCCTTGTGCACTGATGTGCACACAGGGCAGAAATGCTTTTTTGACTAAATTTAGCAGGTTACCTCAGCGTGTACTTCACAATGGAAACATCATTCGGATGATGTCTGTTTCCAGGACAGCTCTTCTTTTCACGAAGCAGTAAATCTTAAGTCACATTAACTTAGCAAGAATGTTTATGGCTTGACATGGTAAAAAAAAAAATCCACAAAACTGAATTTGAATACAGGAGGTTTTCAAAGTTTCCTCTTTTAAAATAAGAATATCAACGAAAGCAGTTCTGTGTTTTTGCATCCAGATTTTTCCCTCTGTTCCTTGGCAGAGAGGTTCTGAACCTTGCACATCACCTTCCACTCCCTCAGAGAGCTCTTTGGACAGACATTACTAAGGAATACAAGATATGGGCTACATATAGAAAACCTGAACAAATGGAGCATATATTTTTGTCATTAAATAAATCAGTCCCTCAGAAGTTAAGTGTACCAATTACGTGGCTAATGTTAGGGCAACAAATTTTCCCTTGCCTTCCTATTGCCATATGCCTGTCATTTTTTTTTCCTACAGTTTCCACTCACTGTTTCAAACATATGTTGCCACTTATGTGCCAAGAAAGGAATCTCTGAATTACCCCCTTCATGTATGATGAAATGGCAGACTGAACGGAGCCAGAGAGAGCACTATTAGCATTTATTCACACTTCTGTTTTCTCTTAACTTCCTCTTCTCCAAATAAAGTTTATTCCTCCTATGCAAGGGGATGTAGAACTACAAAGCTATCCATGACTCATGCTGCAAAATATATAAAATATATAGCTGCAGCCATGTACAGGAGAAGCAATTTTTTTTTTTGAAGGCCACCTTAAATAAACTTTTTCTCCTTCCAGTTTCCAGACGCAGGATTTTTTTTGTGAATTGCTTACCCAAGCATCAACACTGATGATCCAACATTCTTTTCCTGTAAACCCACTTCTCAGTTTACCAGTGGTTTGCAGCCTGTGTTCCTGCAACTCCTGCTTCCTGGCATCAGCCTGGGTGCACACTTCACAGCTCCAGAGCACAGGACCTCAAACCCCTCAAAAACATGTCTTCGGCTCTACCTGTGCTCTTTTTCTTCTCCAGAGAAGACCACAAAAAGATAAACTACGCATATGATTCTTCAAAGGGGGAGTGGGCTTGGGTGTGCAAATCAGTAGAAGATGAATGGAGGGAAAAAACAGGATACACAAACTACCAAAAAGCAAGTCAGCTTGACAATTTCAATTCCCACTATGCCAAGGCACCCATGCTCCCAAGTGCAGTTCTTCCAAGCACCCTGAAAAAACAGCTGAGTAACAGTCTATGAGGATACAACAATTTCAGCACCCCAGTAACTCAGTAGAAAGAAAGCTCTACACTAAAATGGATGCCAGCATCTACCTTTCAGCCTTGCTAACATGAAACAGGGATAACAGGATGTTAGTCCATCAAAAACTATTTTTTTAAACAGGTTAAAAATAACCAAGCGCTTCCAGAAGTCGTCACTCTATGACAAACACAGTGCAAAAAGCAATGTGTTGGGACAGTTTCAAGAGAAGTTAACCCCCAAAGATATCTTTCATGAAATAAAAAGCGTTCCTAAACTAAAACCAACATTTTCACTAATATATTCCCTGATACTCAACCAAAATTGCCATGTAGTAATTCTTGATTTGTTTTTTCCTCCTTTATTTTGGTTTGGTATTTTGTTGCTGTTATGCTTGTCTTGGTTTGTTGGTTTTTTTTGCATCTGAGGAGATACTGGCAGAAGTTTTCAAATAAAAAAAAGCAACCATATATTCAATGCCAGGAAATTTTAAATTATATTGCATAATTAGAGGCCAAAGAATTACCTTTTGCCTCCATTTAAATTCTCAAGAGCAAAATGAAACCAAAAGAGATACACAGCTTGAAAACTGATATTTTTTAAATTTTGTAAGGACATTGTTAATTATTAAAGAGTTCATGCTAAGAATGGAAGCTATCCAAAACATCTTACTTTTACACCGTGTTTTGTTGTTGAGTGGTAATTCCTGGACATGCTTGGTTATTTTCACCTGTTTTTTTTAACATAATTGTCATCCTAGGGTTTCAGGTTTGTTACTTCCAAGGTATCCTATGAATCCAACTGCAATTCATGCAGAATAACACTTTTTCCTTAATTCTCAGAGTAGTGGTCCCAAAGTGAAATGGTGTTATATTCTTCTTATTCCTCTTCAGTGTCACAAATTTCTGCCTGTACTCGTATCAACCTCATTTTTTTCCTGGAGCTTAAGAAGTGATTGTCATACTTCTTGACAAACAAACATTGTAAAACATAGATCAAATATGCACATTTATGCTGATTCATCAGTGAAACTTTTAAGAAACCCTCCACCACACACTTCCATCACTAAAATTAACACAAAGGGCCTCACAACACAGTATAAGTTGTTTTTTAATTCTCTCTTCACAAAGAAAAGGAACCGTCAAGCAGGGTAAAGCAGCAAATACTGAGTCTCAGAAAGTTTTTTCACTGTTAAAGAGGGGACACAAAAGTTCCTTGGCTCTTTTGCAGAAAAAAGAATATTCAGGCTTATGTCAGAAATGCAGAAGGCAGTAAAGTTCCCCTGCCAAAAACCAGAAATCCCACAGGCTGATATTTCTCTATCAAAATCTAGGGTTGGGGGCACAGAATCAGTCTTGTTTTCCTAACACGTAAGTAACATATTACATATTTAGCTCTCCAAATTAACTAATAATCCTTTGTCCCAATGTCCACTTGACAATTGGTATAAAGATCACCAGGAGACTGAAACAGAAAGATGCCTACATGAATCAGGGAGAAAACGTCAAACATGCACAGTCTAACCTTTTCTAAGCAAAACTGCTGATACGTGGAAGTAAAACAAGCTGGTAGGATGCTACACACCACCTATTGGATAACAATTTGAACTTGCATTCATTTTATTTCATAAAAATTTAAATATTAACTATATATTAAGCCTACTGATACTCATCCATGCTCTGTCCTGTGGATGTATGACAAAAAAACAGTCTAAAAACTACACGGTCTGCAGCAAACAGATAAAAAAACAGTTTTTAAATAAGTCTTTACAGTGTGTCTTCCTTTCCTCTTACAGATTACAGTACATTACACACACTTACGTCCCAGTTGTCCTTGAGGTATCAAGACAAATATTTTGAGGCCAACACTGTCAAAATCTCTATCTTGTTATAAGATTTTACAGGTCTACTGACCACCTGAAACTGATCTGGAGAACTGGCGGATTCTCTGAAACGATAAAATTTATTATTTCTGAGGATATGCTGAGGCAGGCACATTAACAAAAATGTTGCCAACAAGCTCCCACTCTTCAGCAAATATATCTCAAAAAGAAAGTCAATATAGATGGATGACTCATACTGGTGCCTAATTTAGTCTGGGAACAAAGCAAGAGGGAATAGAGGAGCAAAATCTATGGCCTTGGGTTCAGTCAGTCTTTTCAGAGAAAAACACCTTCCAGTCTAAAAGGTACACATACCCAAAGCCTGACAAGCAGTTTCAATTTGAAAGTCTGGTGCAATTTTACCCCAAAGCCATGCATAAAACCTACATTTTTTTTAAGACAACACACAAAATCTCTTGTAGATCTTCACAATGTAAAGCTCAGACTTAAATGTCTGGGTGATGTTTTGGGGGGGGTTGTGCGGGATCTTTTGTTTATTTGTTTTAAGATGTGATCTTACCTATTTACTTTATTTAAGATGAGGCTTATGAAGTCCAGGTTCACTAAAACTAGACTGAGATCACACAAAATACCACAACAGCCAATAAAAGACCAAACTTTGGTATCACTGCCATATAGCTTGAGAACTACAAACTGCATATCATACCATTCACAAAAAAAAAAAATCTTAGTAAAAACCACATTAGTTCTGAACTGGGCCGATTAAAGTTGCCAGACACATAACAATAACTTTACACATATGGTCCTTAACCAGTGAGTAACTGTAAAGAGTACTTAAACTAGCTTAGAAAGACAAATTTAATATTCTATAACCAAGAAAGTTTCTTTCCAGTATTTTTAGGTGGATCATTTTCCAATAAACTAAAACCACAGATGGAATGGAAAGTAGTCTGCCTCCTTTGAATTCATTAACAACAAGAATTACACCACATGAAATTTCAGCAAATCAGCCTATAAACATATCTGTAAAACTCTTCTGGTTCTTCTAGTTTGTTTCAAAACACGTAAGTGCATTTACAGAAAGAAGGTGACCTCCTAACCAATTTAAAATCTGATTTTCTTCAGTTACATCCTTCGCAAGTGAAAACTATCCCCAGTCTATTATTTCACTTCACTGTTGTTGATAGGATGGTTAAGAAATGGTTAATTCTGCAAGATTATGTCATCCACATGCAACTACCATTCAGCATCCTACCCTAAGGGTACAATCAGCCAATAAAGGCTTTGTTCTTATTATGTAATGCTTACATTTGATATCCCACTTGAGAGCTCTTTTGGATGTTAAGACAACCATAGCATAGTGACTTTGCAAATAAGATGATGTAATGTTAATTTGGAAGTAACAAAATATCTGAGCATGCCCACTGTGAACTACACAATTCAAAAGCCCAAGCACATTTCAGTCTGAAACATTCAATCATTGGAGAGCTGTGTCTCCCTTTCTGGTGATTTTTGGTTTGGTTTGGTTTTTTGGTTTTTCTTTATGTTCTGTAGGTCTTACAAGACAGAATCACAATTTTCTTCAAAAATTGTTACATAAATTCACCCAGAACAACACACCTGTCCGAAGTTAACAGGTTCTCAAAAATGCAATAATAATCCTCTCTCAACTCGTATTTATGAATAAGAACATGAAAAATGTTTTCTAGTAATGCACATGCCCAAAAGCCATGCAGAATTTGTGCAATTCTTAAAAGAGAAGTATATGTGGAAATCCAGCTTGTATCAATACATGTATAGCTTAATAATTTTCAAGGTGTTTAACTTGAGATTTACATTCAAATCATGGAATCACAGATTTGTTGGGGTTGAAAGGGACCTTAAAGATCATCTAGTTACACTATATCAGGTTGTTCAAAGCCTCACCCAGCCTCATTTTGAACACCTCCAGGATGGGACACCCATAACTTCTCTGGGCAACCTGTTCCAGTGCTTCTTCACTCTCACTGTAAAAAAAGTCTTCCTAATAGCTAATCTAAATCTCCCCTCTTTCTACCTAAAACAGTTCCCCATCATCCTATTACTGCACTCCCTGATAAACAGGCCCTCCCCAGCTTTTCTGTAGGAAGGACTTAAATGTTGCACACAAACACATATCAGTACATTCAATGTTTATCAACATACATAGTAATAGCCTACGAACATCGTGATCATACACGCACATACACAGTATTAAAAGGACTGTCATCTCCTGGGGCTTTATATACAGCAGTTTTCTTATTTCAGGTCAATGAAGAAGCATTTTTTAAAAGAGAAAAAAAAGCTTACCAAAAGTAAAACATACAAATATTCACCAAAAGGATCACAAAACAAAAAAAAAAATAGAATTATGCTATCAGCTCTGTAAAATCACATTCTCTGAAGAGCTTACTATAAATAGTGAGAAAGAACAGCGCTAGGGTTAGAAGAATGAAGACAAAAAAACCCAAATCAAGCCCAAAGTTTTACTGAAAAACAAAATGAACATTTTTCTTCATTGTGAAAGAGGGGACCATTTTCACTATCCATGCAACTGACAGCAATAAATGGGCCCTACTTGAAATAAAAGATTTCTAGAATAATCCCATATAGAAATGCAAGAGACAGCCATTTTCCTCTCTAAACTCAGATTAATGCCAAAGAGAAAAGTATGCATTTGAGACTGTGAGGACTACTTCCCGATTCTGGACCACTTCCCTTGCCCATTGACCTCCCTTAAGGAATAAAAGTGCAATCATAAGCCTCCCTTCATTCCAGTACAAATGCTAAAAATGCCTCTTAATCATTCCTTCCAAGTCATTCCATCGGACATCACCATCTTTACATGGTCCTCCCTCCTACCTTTCAATAATCCACTCATGGATTCTCTTCTTTCAATATTGTAAAGGCAAACTGGAACCTCACCTGACAAATCTTATACTCTATTTTTGGTTTGTTTTTGAATCCTGGATGTCCTTAAAAATCAGAGATGAGTACAGCACAAAATAGCACAAGAAGAGAAAAGAAAAGACTTGCTAGTAGCTGATGAAGTAGTTAAAGAAAAAACTTCACAGGGAGATTGGGTCTATCTGCTCTCCTGGAGTTCTGAAAAGAAATAAATTATTATACTTCAGAAGGATCCACAAGCGTGATTTCCTACCTTCCTTTTGTACTACTTAAGATACTAATGCTATTCCTTGAAGCCTATTGGAATACACCATCAAAAATGGGCAGCTTTCCTGCTTTTGAGATATACTTAAAACAAATAAGATGATTCCAAGAAAGCATTTTTCACAACGCTGAAGGAAAAGTAATGAGTTAAAGTTTGGTTAATCAACCAAAATTTTGTTACACAAAATGGAACACAAACTGGTACAGCATTTAAAGCTAAGGTATTACAAACAGCCCTCTGTTGCTTGAGTAATTTGCTGGAGAAATCAACATACTTTGAAACCATCATCCATAAAATCTCAGAAGTATCCACAACTCCTGTGTGTACATTTTCTTATGCAGAACTTTAAAAACAATCCCCAAAAGGCCTGGAGGTATTTCAGAATTCAGTTCCACTCAGACTCTCCTCTCCCCAAGCAAAGCCACCAACACGGGTTTTCACAAGCCTCTTAGGTATGAGTGTTTCTGCATCATGGATACCTATTCCCAAAAGAACTGCCCCAGGAACTCTACTACCCACCACAAAGACCAACTGAGTCAAACATACATAGTAACACCTTCCACACGACTTGCATTGATTTAGATATACATGGATAGCTACAAGTTAAGGCTTCACTTACATTCCCAGACCCCAAGGTCAAAGGTATTTTTTATCTCTCAAATAAAAAGAGTTTATTCTTGTCAAGGTCTGTATCACCTTATGTCACTATGGTCACACCTTAGACTTCCAGACTTCTCTCAGGTGACCAGTGGCAGAACCAGAGGGCATGGACTTAAGCTTCGTCAGGGAAAGTTTAGGCTTGATATGAGGAGAAAATTCTTCACTGAAAGGGTGATTGGCCATTGGAATGGGCTGCCCAGGGAGGTGGTGGAGTCACCGACCCTGGAGGTGTTTAAAGGGAGACTGGATGAGGCACTGAGTGCCATGGTTTAGATGATGGTTGGTGTTAGTGTTGGTGTGTTAGGTTATAGGTTGGACTTGATGATCTCAGAGGTCCTTTCCAACCTTGTGATACTGTGATACTGATACTGTAAAATAGCAACTGCTGTTTCAGTAGAGCTGGATCCATGTATGCTCCACTTTACTCAGCACTCAGCAGCAACATTAAGTAGGACTGGTTTGTTTTATACAAGAATAGCTTTTGCTCATCTGCTAGGGGGATTCTAAAATTAAAACAAATAAAACCAGAAAAATAGGGTAAAACAAAATGCAACAAAGAACAAATAAACTTCACATGTCCCAAATCACAGACATCTTAGAAAAAGAAAATTCAGCTTTAATCCATTTCTAAGAAGTCACGCAGAACTGGGTCTCATTTAACCAATACGGCATACCTTAGGAATTAAAAAAAAACTTAATACCTTTTCAGCTTCTAGTACTAGGCCTTTGTGTATCATACATGGAATCCAGACACTTTATGTATCACTTTAACCTTTAAAAGTAAACAATAAGCATTGTTATTTTCCACAAAAAGGTTCTCTCCTCACTATCATAAGTACCATATTACAGTAAGTCGAATTGCTGTTCTCCCTCTGCCTTTCCTACTGGCTAGAGTTATGCAGAAATATTTACTTACACATATACTTATGTATTGGGTCAACACAACAGGACAGAGCGCAGACACATGCGGAACAACCCAAAGATCAATAAACTTACCATGCTTGAAGTTTTGCTCACCTAAGAGTACCAAGGCCAATGGTATTTTATTGAACCACCCTTGCTAGGAAAACACAGCTATGTTAAGATGTGCAAGAACTTGAAATTAGATTTATGAAATCAGCTTGTTTAATTTTTTCTTGAGTAATAACACAATCCAAGATCAATTACCAAAGGTACCTGAGATTTTCTGGCGTAAGAAGCCACTTCAGATTTCTCATGAAACTCTATCACTACAAGAAAGAATTCAACACATCTGTACATTTACTCAGTTCTATAGAGTTTGTCACGATCACAACACTTAAATTTACACACAACTTTTCATGCACTGTAACTATCTTTCATCTAATTAATATTAACTTTTGCATTATGACCTTCTCGAGTTCACCGACCAGAGCAAGGAGAAGCCAGAAATTACACTCTGTCAGAATGGTTTCAAGTAAGTTACCAAGGGGAAACAATGTTAAAAGAAACAGATACTTCATCCTTAAAACTAAAAATATTTTTAATCTGTTTTGTTCAGTTGCCTGAAGTACTCAACAACTGAAAACAAACCCCACAAAACAAAGTAGATCCTAGAGCACAGGGGAAGGCTGCAGGGAAAAGTGTTTAAGGAGCATAGGATTTAAGGGACTAAAAAGGAATTTTTGTCTTTCTTTTAGGTGCTGGAAGAAAATTTCCTTAAATCACTTCTTTGTGCTCGAGTACAATTTTCAAGCATGAAGCAATCTGTAGGTTATTCAAGCATTTAGTTCACCTCCTGAAAGACTTTCTTAGAAATAATCCCTCCTGTTGACAGAACATCCAGAGACATGAGATCAATAAAAGTGTTTCCAGATAACGACACAATTTTAGAATTGCTGAGTTTAAGGTAACAGTTCTTAATGCTGACAAGTCTCACACAGGCTGCCATAAAAAAGCCAAATTAATACCCTTTTGTATTTACTCCCCTTCTTCACTCAAGGGTTTTGTGAAATTTTTGTTGCGGACTCTGCAGCTATGGAGTGTCTGAGTCTGCTAAATACATTTCCACAAGCCCAAGAGACTCCTTGAACGGTGCCTGCTGTGGGCAATAGGAACACAAAGAACTACATGGGACTACACTCTAGGAGATCAAGAAATTCTGTAAATACTTTTCCAGACTAGAGAATTGCATGACACAATTAAGTCACATTTCTGAACTATGGATTTATCAGATAGCTCAGCAATACTGAATCCCAAAGGGATCAAAGTTTTACGAGTTACATTACATCCCTAGAAACACACAGCCTAAAATAGTCTGTGTGGGATACATTTGTCTCTGCATTATTTCAATACAATTTCCTTGAATAGTTATTGAAATCATCAATAACTTAAAGCACTGTGCTTTAAACAGGGACTAGTGTATAGCTACCGAAATTACAGAGAATAAGTAAAGCCTTTTAAAATGTATTTTTTAGCAGGAACGTAAAGGTGGTGGTGGGAGGGGAATTATTGAGGCAGAAAGTGTGTCTCTTATCATGTAGGTTTCATAACAAATGTCCAAGAGCATGTTTGTATTTTACTTAGCTATTGTAGGTAGCCCAACAAATTTTCTCTCCTTGCAAAGTTTGCCTTCCATGGTCATTCTTTTACAACCTTACGGCTACCTTTCAGACAAGCTTTCTAAAATCAGCTACATTTTAAACTGGGTTAATCTCTAGGAGGAAGGTTAAGTGTACTCAAGAGAATCATAATAATGTAATGGAAGACTCCTGATACATTTTGATCTTGGATTCTCTCAACTTAACTACTAAAAAAGTATGACAGCTTTGTGTTCCTGTACATATAATATCAATGGCTCCAACAAGCCATCTCACGGTTCCTAAGCCATATTCAAGTCCACATTCACCTAAGCATGTGCCTCACAAGGTTGTGCTCTCAAAGTCACTTCCAGCAACTCCTGCAAAACTTGCAACCTTTAAGAAACAAACTGAATATCCAATCTCTCCTACCTGTGCGCTGGGCTGTGCACTGCAAAGGCATTGGCGGAACAGCATCACCCAGCAACATATGAAGAAACAACAGATGTGAAGGGAAAAGCAGAAGGGAAGAAATGGTCAATGTTATGGACAAAATGAAGGAACTTACATCAACTTGATCTACTTCTTCACTTCACCTGTATCAAATTTTGAGAGGAGCATCCTCCACTGAGATGTTTAATTCATGTCTATGCAAAGTTGAGCTGACTTCACTCAAGCCATTTTGTTATTCAAACAAGAAGTAAACTGCTCAGAAAGAGGTTTGATTTCTTTGACCCAAACAACTTAATTCACAGCTTAGGTTAACACATACAAAAGATCTGAGACAGAGATTCATGTGGAGTCAGATTTGAAGTTCAAAACATTTCAGGCACATCATTTCCCTGAAGTTCTACAAGAAGAATCTTGCTTTCACTGTATTTCAAAGGAGATGAATGAAGAAAAGTATTCAATTAATTACACAGTGTCACACATTTTTTCTGAGGTCTAATGACTAAAGACAGACATTTTAAATATGTTCTACTTCCAAGCATCTTCACAGATGTGGAACACAGTGTCTTTCAAGATACCAGACCGAAACAGTCTTCCCATATTAAAACTCACTTGTGCTATTGCGTTAATACTGGAATGGCTGTCATCATTTCAGAAATAGTCCAACTAGACAGACATACTTGCAGGGGGAGTGGAAGAGTAATAAAAACACTCAGTGCAGAACACCACAAACAAAACAAACTTCCAAGCCCAAACTGCTTCTTAAAATACACTATTCTCCAGAGTTTTCATCAACTAAAGAAAGTTATCTCATTTCATTATGGAGAAAAGATTACTTGGCTATATATGGTTTATAAAGACTAGGGGAAGGCATACAAATGAAATGCTATTGATCTTTGGTCATGGTAAGCCCTACCACACAAAAATAAAAGTCTTTCTCCTAAAAACATGATCTTGGTCCTATATACAAAAAAAATAAATTTCACAAGCAGATAAGGAGCATTTGCCAGTTCTCCTTAGGAGAGAAGTCATTAGGAGTTAAGATATGCCGTCATCAACTTCTCAAGGCTGCGCCCAACAAAAGGGAATCTAATTATCCCTAATATTTGGCAAGGAATTTTATTTGCCTCTGCCAAAAAGCAGAGAATAATTGAATCTGCAAACAATAGGAGAGTTTGGGAAAATATTTCTTCCTGCTGCCAAAAAAATTAATATCTTCATTACTGCATGTTTCTAATCTCTTTCCATCCATGGTCCACAGTAATAGACACATGAATCCAAAGAATGTTATATTTAGAACTTTCCCCTGCTTTACCCTCTTGCCTTCCACTTACAATTTATCAGTTGTCAGCGTATTTCAGACTGTCACTCAGCCATAATAGCCTCCATATTTATTTCTAATATTCAGAAATTAATCTTTGCATTAGGATATAAACCACTAAAACAGTCTTTATTGATGAAATCTAAAAAAGCATCAATCACAATGATAGGAGAAGTAACAGAGACAAATTGGATAAGAAAATGTTTCAAGGATGCTATTAATCCAAGAAATAACAAGAGAGTGAGCCTTCTTCCACTGAGTTAACGTCAAAACTCCCACAGATTTCAGAGACAAACTTGAGCATACATACATTGGAGAAAAAAATCCTTCAAGTCACATGAGTTATTAAAGCCTTAAACATCAGATCCCATTTATGCAAATCATAAAAATTCAGCCTGACAATCTTGTACATTTCAGTTCTCCAGTATCACTTGCAAAGCTTAAGCAGACACCTCCAAAAAAGCAAATGATTAAGTAATGAAAAAAGCTAATAAACGGTTTGACAGTATTTGTACTTCTGTAAAATGTCTATTTTTAGAATATGGCACTAACCTGAAGAGAATTTCAAAAGCCTGAGCTTCAACAATTTTTACACTAAGTAAATGTGACCAAGAGCCTGATTCAACCAAGCATTCCGATATATCAGTAAAATCAGGCATATACTGAAGTCCTTTCCTTTTTCAACAGAAAAACACACAGGACTATGTTTTAAGTGCTTTGTTGAACTGAGGCCCAAGTTCTAATTTCCTTTATTTATCTTAGATACAAAATGGTTAAAAGAAGGGGTCAAATGCTGCAATAGATAGGTTAGGGATTTAAGGACACTGGAACTATGAATTGCCATGGGAAGAAAAAGGAAAGAGTAGTAGTTTAAATATGGAAGTAATGGGAAGAATTCAGATAGTTTGAGATAAAATCTAAATAGCTTATTATTCCTGCCTTTTCCTTGTCTGTGACAGTCTTCCATCTTTCCAGCCACTATTGTTTTCAAGTACCATCTTGAGAGAACATAGGCACAAATGAAAATAAGAAACGGTAAGCAGAGAGACTTGATGAAAGCCATTTGCAATTAGGCTGCAGGGAGCAGCCTCACGTTGTCAGGGGATGCACCAAATGATCTAATGGGGTTTTCATTCAGTCTCTTGTTTCTACAAATTCACAGTTTCTTTTGCTGTCACAGTACATGCAAATGCACTAGTTCTGAACAACTATGCCTAGTCACTAAAGAAACCAAATTCATTTTCAGTGAGCAATATAGAAAGAGACAGGCATATCTGCCTGTCCATAGGCTTTCCTCACACACACTTTGGTGAAGTTCACCAGCATCAGGATTCCACCTACTGATACTGGAAGACACTGTAGAAAAACCCCAGTAAAGCAAAGCTTCTCAGCAACTCTATTCTTTCTCTAAGATATAAAGAAGCTTTTCATGTTATAGTAATCCAAAACTTGGAATTTTTAATGACATATTTCCTTACGAAGGCTTGGAATAATACTGTACTCTGTCCTTTATTAAATTGTGACAATACAAGAGAAGGAAGTCAGGTCATCACACACTCAGCTGATGCTCTTTGATAAAGCTGTTACACAGAACGTCAAAGATGTGCACTTCTGTGTCACAGAGAATTAATTATGAAACTACAAGTTCATACTTTGGCCATTCCTGCATGTAAACATCGACTTAAAATAGGAGGATTTGCATTCCCTATTCCCTGCTCTAGCCTGCCCCCAGACTGCCAGCAAACTATCCAAGTTGTGATCCTAGCAACTCCAGAACAGAATTGGACTGTAAGGATTCATTTTTGATCAGCAGCTTTTGAGAAAGTCCTCTTCTTCAAAGCTTTTTCATGTGGGAGGACAAAAAAGCAGGCAATTTTCACATAGAGACAGAAAAGAGAGAGATTGGGGGTGTGCAGGCGAAGGGGAAGATACAGGAAAGACCCCAATTGAGAAGGGAAGGAAAGAAAAAAAATGAATCAAGTAAAAAACAGAAACAAGTTTTCACTCAAAGCATCTGTATGCTTGTGCACACGTACAAATATGTAAAAAAGAATGTATGAACATGTAACTCCTAACATGTTCCCAAAAACATTTCTAAGGCAACCAAACAGTTCGATTTTAGTTAAAGAACAGGTCAGTATTTTGTTTGGATTTGGTAATTAAGTATCTCTAGCATAGGAAATAAAATACTAACCTGGTCTGTCTATTGGTATATTTAATAAGACATTCCATAATCTCCAAAAGCATTCTAGAAGGGTCAGTATACACGTATTGCATTATTAAAAGTATTTGGAAGTTTTCTGATGAAGCACCCAAACCTGGACTTCCTCAGAAACTTAGAAGGGGGACATAGCAGGACCATCCACACACACAAGTAGCACACTTCTGTGTAAGTCTGTACCCAGTCACAGTAGTGCAAAGGGCTAGCTGAAATTTTCCAGCTAAAGAAGTATCTTTTTCAGACAACGTTCAGGGTAAATATATGCAAGGCAGCCAAGACATAGCTACACACACTTCAATCACCATTTGCCTCCATACCTACAGACAACACCCCCAAATAAGTAAATTGTCCTATGTTAGCATTACATTCAAGTATGATAGAACATACAAAAAGCAGTCAGTAGGACAGCTTAAGCTGTACCAAAGCTTAAATGAGGACTAAAATTCAAACGCTGCAAATAAATGAATTGTGGATGAACCAACTTTAAAAGAGCTGCACAAAACTGTATAGAGTTACCCAACAACACAAAAGGAGCCTATTTCACTCACTCCTGTTAACCCTTAGAGGCATTTCAATGAATTCTGTGCCTATTTCAAGTATTACTTCTTTGTGTTCTCAATGTTTATTCAGGGTACACATTGAAGGACAGGGAATACAAGAGATACATTTTAAGCTCTTCAATCTAAATTTCAATTTTTGGCTTCCTGCCTCTTTGCTAAATATGAAAACAAATGACTCATTTCTTTAAGATCTTACTAAAAATAGTTGGTTGGACTACTTAATTGTGTTAGCTGAAACACAAACACACAAAAAGGACAAGCTTTTGTAGGAAAAACATAGAAGAGAAAAAAAAAATCAGATTTCATCTGGCCTTCCCATCATCACTTAGAGAATTGTTTTGTAGTTACATCATCAGGAAATAAAATACTATCCTCTTAGGACCCCGACTCTTTACAGAAGGAAAAAAAAAAAAAGGAAGGCTCGAAGTTCATATCACCCTCTGAGGAGTTCAGCTAAATTCACATTTTTTGTAATATTAAAAAAAGTCAGAAAAAAAAAAGAAAAAGATCTCTTAGAACAACTAATTAAAGAAGATGACCTTGAATTTAATTTCTCCCTTCTCAAATTCTAGGCTGTGCGATTTAGTGGAGAACATTATAATTAATTAGCTAACAACTTTAACGACTTTATTATCAATAATAGAAAGGAACTGCCCTAACCCAAACCTTCCGCACATTCTTCTTGGCCATGAACTAGTAGACAAATGAAATAGTTCACACAGTCCTGAGCGTCAGCTGGAACCAGAACACATTAATAAGCTTTCTAAGTTCTGGCTATCACTGAAATACACCAGTCAGACAGGACGAGTCTGCACAACACGGAGCGCCTTATATGGCAAGGCAATGACGTAATGCTCCATAGGCTTGGGGCATGCAAAGAGCCTATCTCTCATTGTTTAGTGGGACTGGTGGAATGCTCACATCTCTGACGCTACAGCTGAACGCCTCACACCATGGAGCAATAGCTGACCCAGGATTTCTATAGTCCAGGAGTGCAAGGTAAGGGAGAGGGTGGGAAGCAAACTTCTTCTGGCAAGCACTGGCGCTTCTTGCTTTTTTCCTATTAAGATGCTTCTTTTAAAAACTCTTCCAAAAGAAAAAAAAAAACAAAAAAAAAATGGGTGAGGGCTGAGAAACAACGAAATACCCCAAAACAGCACCAGAAGAACCAGATGATGTCTGGTTACTCAGAAGTAGGATGACAATTTCAAGTGTTGAAAACCTTGAAAACCTTATTTTAAACATTTCTTACACAGCCAGAAGGAGGTAGTTATGAATTACAAACGCTTTCCAAATAGTCGGATAAAATCACGACTGCATTTAAAGCTGTGGAAAGAGTCCATCTGTATTGTAATATATTAGGTAAGCTACTGCCTCTCTTTATGCTGCATTTATATGCATATGCTACACATTAGCAGACATGTAAGCACATATGTCTCAAAGCATTTACTATACTTTTGAACAACTTTTATTGTAGTTTACAGAGGGATGTATGAATTGCCACAAACATTACTTTGCAATAAGATTAAACTCTGCCTGAAAGAAACAACCAGCTTAATTACTAACAAACTTCTAACTCCTACACGCTGCTTCCCTCTTCTGTGTCTTGTGTGCAAGTGTCAAATCACAAGAGGACAGAACTGTCAGATTATGAAGAAAAAAAACTTTAAATCCCAGTTATCAAACAAATGATAGGCTTTCAAAATCAGTAAACTTAGTGGTCTCTTCGAGCCTTATTCTGCAAGCTGCTAAACAGTATTGCAGTTATTAACTCCAAGAAATAGAGAATGGAAAGCAGTTCTGATGAAGCACCTTGAATGATTAGACCTTGGTGTGTTTCTAACTCACATCTGCAAAGCTTACGAAAGTACACTGTCCTCTCCCTTGATTAGTCCTATTAAATCTATGTTTATAGGAATAACTGAAATTAAGTCAATGTTACTGTCCTACTTCAAATTCAGACTACTAAGCACTGCCCTCCAGTCTTACGTGTCATCTTAAGTGTTAGAACTGAGTTAGACTCCTTAAAACCTTTAAACTCAAAACTCTTCTTAGAAGTAAAACATGTTTTTGTTTTAGCATTAAATGTTAGGACAGCAGAAAGGACTTCTCTCCTCCTTCACCTGATGCTTTAAACCCTGCAAAAATCTTTGTTCAAGTACATATTTAAGAAAAATCAAAGCTGATACAATCATATGCATTGCTGTACTATCAAGCATACATGGATTTAGAGACGAAGTCACAATATCACATGTGAACATTTTGTGACTTTCTTTTGCTTTAAAAAACAAAAAAAATAATTTACTTTCCACATGCTCCTAGAAACATAAATGTACAGACATAGAGTTAATTTCAAAGATAAGTCAAGTATTTGTGTATTATTAATCTTGGCATTTAGATAAAGGTCACATCCATGTTTCCAAGGTAATCTTTCTTGTAAGAAGCAAAGTTTATCCCTCTGT
Organism: Tapera naevia; assembly: GCA_033556795.1. Classification (NCBI taxonomy): domain Eukaryota; kingdom Metazoa; phylum Chordata; class Aves; order Cuculiformes; family Neomorphidae; genus Tapera; species Tapera naevia. The sequence continues at coordinate 2,245,115 of JAUMJJ010000300.1, read as the reverse complement.
TGATGCCCTCAGTCTGCCTGGCCCTCAGTGAAGAGGGTACTGGATAGTATAAAGAGAATTAAAAGAATCCTAGCAACCAGAACAAATCTAAGTTTATAGTAGAAAAGTAATACCCTGGATCAGTATCCTAAGCACCTTAAAATTTTTTCTGCTTACTATTCTGTCATACCTGCAGACTGGTAACCTATGTCCTAATATTTTTAGATTCCTTTCCCAATAAATGATTATGTGGTTTCCTATTTATCCTATATCCAGAGATTTAAAAGTAATAAATTGTCAAGCTATGAAGTGGAAAAGTTAGCTAAGGTATGAAAAGATATGTTGTGAACCAAAGTTAAGTAACAGACCTCAAAAATGTGTTTGAGTAAAAAGGATAATCTGAAGTCAAAGCAGTACAATATGATGAAGAAAAAATATTCACAGAAATGCTACTCATGGAATAAACATATGTACTTGCCAAAGGCAGCAATTAGAAAAAGAAAGAAGGCCACCCATACTTAAGTGACTATTTCACCTCCTCCAAATCCAAAAGAAGAGGATAAAGTAGTAATTAATGAAAAAATTATCAATATCCAAAGTACCATCTGTATAGTACTGTCAATGTTGCTAGGCTAATATGAATCATAACATCTAACAAAAGCCAGAAGAGCTCTGTTTCCCATAATCTACCTTCTTTAGATCGAAAGGGAAAACATACTTCATTTAATACTTATTTTCCCCCATCAGTACTTTTAAAATCAAGTTATCACTTGTTTTCTTACTGAGTAACAGCACTTTCCTATTATTTACCTAGTATTGTGATGAATGATCACATTTGACACTGTCATGGGATAAAAAAAAAACCTCAGCCTGGTTTTACTCCCAGACAGTTTCTCCTCTTCCGCATTTCTTACAAGGTTGATGCTTTTCTTCAGGAAAAATTCCTTACCAGGTGTAGTCTGGCATTGGCAAATGAGCAACCACTGCTCCTCTGGACCCCTCCTGCAAACAGCTTCTCTCAAATCCTGGGTGTGGTTATTACCCGAATACTGTTCATTAAAGAAGCAATTAAAATATCTCCATCAAAGAAGCAATTAAAATACCTTAGTCAGAATACTAAGGAGCTTATAATGTGGGAAGACATTATCTTCAAAAATCATCCTATCATCCTCTAAAACGGCTCCCCTTAATACTTTAGCCTGTCATCAAGTTGTTTTGAGCTTAAACTATTCCTTACCAATAAAAACAAATTATTTCTAATTGCTTAGGTTTGTTCTTCACATATTGAATGGATTCTGCTATGACATCCTTCAGGTTGATGTTGAGGTATTTTGAAGTGGCTGAAAGCTTGGTTAGTTCAATCACTCACTACACTCTATTATTCAGCTCCAAAAGGGTAAGAGGCGTTGCTGAAAAATTCTAAATATAGTGCCCAGTCTAGTGATTTAAGTGAAGTAATGGACATTTTGAGTCTTAACACCTCTCAGTGTGTTATGCCGATTTTGAAGTTTGCTGTGTTTTCTGTCAACAAGACAAAAATCACTTTGATTGCATGTGCAGGGCACCATGTTTTTTCTGGAAGGTCAGTAACAGCACTCACGCTGATAGACTAGTGGAGCACACTCAGGCATTAACAGCTCACTCTTTATTAAGTGTTCACAAATTCAAGGAAAATATATTTGAAGATTTTCTGTGTCAGTCTGCAGCCTCCAGTTAAGAATAGTACAAAAACAACACCTCCCAAAGCACTGTCTCCTCACCAGACAACAGAAATGAGGTGACAGCAAACAGGTGAATGTTCACGTAATAAGTGACTTATAGCTGAGGAGACACCCAGCAACATCATTTCATAACACTGTATATTTAACAATAAAATGGAAAGCTTGGGGGTGAAAGTTCAAACCAACCTTGCTAGACAACTTCAAGACAACTCAAAGTCCTATAACCTTTGTCATTCAAGTTGACAAATGCACATACTTTTTGCCTGTTGCAGAAGTCACCTTTTCTGCTACAACTCATGGTGTATATCACAGTGATGTGATACAACTGCTTGATTTCAGCCTCAGGCTGGGCAGGGGACTTATGGATGGCCACCAGAGAGCGGCTGCTGAGATAAACAAGCAGAACTTGAGCAACTTTGCTTCACACCGCATGCTTGTAGAACCTCAGCAACCAGAGCTCACAACCACCTAACTGCTCGTGCTCAAGCTTCAACAAACCTTTACAGATGCACTTTTAGGTAGGGTATACAAAGATACAGGGAACACGACTGAAAACATGGTCAAACAAACAAAGCGCTTCTGACAAGAAAAACATTCATCACGCATACATATCAGGGAGGTGAAACAATGCATCAACTAGATTTCATCGTCCTTTACAGGTTTCCAAAGGCTTGGAAAGGAACACAACAACTGCACTTAAAAGAAAGAATAGGTTAGAGCTCCTTAAGAGTTGCCTTCAACCTAATATTCAAAGCAATTTCTTTCAAATTCATTACAGAGAACGGATTTAAAATTTTGACTCTTTTTTAACTGGAAACACAAAGCTTATCTAGTGTTTGCATAGCAGTTACAAAAATAAGAGCATAAGAGAAACCTGAAAACCTGAAAAATTGGAATAAACAGCATGAAAAAAACCGCACAAGAATGGCTGCTTAAAAAATGGGAAGTAATGCACTCATGAAACTCACATCTTAATTATATATTGAATTTCAGCACATGCTCAAAACCATTTTAGATGAAGTATAACCTGACTGAATTCCATTAACTTTTTACAGATTTAATCAATATTCTGGCAAAATTTTCACAGCTTTCAACCATTACGTTAAACCATGAAGAAAATTCAGAAGTTTTATCACCATTAAACTTGACTCACACATAATGTCACCCACCACACTCCCAAACATGATTATACTCAGTTACACAGAGATTTCTCAAAACTACCTAATAAATGCCATGTATGCTTTTGTTTTCAACTTCAAAATGCTCCTCCAAGACTTCTCAACCTCAGCAGAGTCATTCTGGTTCAAATTCCTACCTGGAAAACAGGAAAGTAGATTATATGTGTCTAAGTTATCTTTTTAAGTTTTGGTCACTTGATCCTGGGGATATAAGAACTCCACATTTGGACAGCCAACCCCTAACCCAAGTATTTGAAGTCTAATGCCAAACGTACTCATTTGGATGTAGGAATGTAAAAAAAAATTGCAATTTGTTAATGCTCAAAGTTGAAACATTTTCTTAAACTGCAAAATAGTACCATATACCCTTTCATGTAAAGAGAAAAGCCTTTCACTAGCAGCTCATGCCATTTCCAAATTAAACATTGAATTGGCTCCAGTGAAAAGGCCACCATGAACCTTGGCAGACTTAAAACTTCTCCCAAAACACGTGTTCCTAAAAATGTATCTAATACAGAAATGGGTATGTATGTTTGTTACATACATGCAAGCAGAACCAGGGGACAAAAAAAAAACCTCTGAAGCAAAGTCAGCAAGAACAGCCTCAATATCGGTCAATTCAAGACAGGTAAGACAGGGTGTAGTGGAGACATACGAGGCTTGCGCTAGGAGGTGCATGCACTGATTCTGTTTTGGAAAAGCAGCAGACAAGAGCTGACAAGGATGTTCAGCCTTACACATCTTGCTAAACCCTATAAAGAGGGAGGGAAGAAAATGTAACATGGCATACAAAGGAGCAGCCACTGGAAAGCGTCTGCTTGCCTTACTTTACTCCTGTCCTCTGCTTAAAACTCTAGATGATTACTGCCATCTTTGTAAATAGCAAAATTCTCCTATTTCAATCAGGATTAAGTGGGTGGGGGAAATCAAAATTTAACAAGGGAGCATTTTATAACCTGAAAATGACCGTCATATATCTAGGCCAATGCAGAAAACCAAACAACTAGCAAGTTCTGTCTAGATAAAAAGACCCAATTATATTTTCAGCATTTGAAACCATACTATAAATTAATGATAAAAGCTAAAATGTATTACATCAGAAACACACTGTACATGAAAGCATGCTAGAGCTCCCTCATTTTCATAGTGACATCTGAAAATAGGAAAATACAACCTAAACATCACAGACCATCAGCCAAGAGGGAAGAAGAGAGATTAAATAGAGCATGTGGCCCAATGCCCTTCAGTCACAGAATGATACTGTTACAAATAAATTTGGGGCATAATAATAAGGCAGAGAACGTTCAACTGAATTAACAGTTGTTTGAAGAATAAGGAACACCTAGAGTCTAAAAGGCTCCATATGAAGGGGCATGGGAGGTGTATATGAACATGACCCCTCTCTGAAACGACAGTTTTTGAAAGGCAGAAAAAGAAAAAAAGAAAACTGGGAAACAACTAAAAGTGGAAAAAGTATCACTCTTGGCTTTAGGGAGACTGTACATACCAATTCTCAAAGAGTTTAAAGAACTGGTCATAGATGTACATCCTAACTGTTTAGGGTTTGGTTTTGCTAAGAAATACAGAAAAAATTATTTTCCAACGTAAGCAACAGTTACTCCAGCTGCTGAACACGCATGCAAATAGCTACAAAAAAGAGCCTCAAGCTGATTCTGGATACCAGCTCTTAATTGGCACTTTTACTGAACATATGACTAAACGATCTAATTTTCTCTTACGCTTAAGCAGGGTATTTGATCGTTAATGAAGCAAACTACCAAGGCCGCAGAAGAATGGAAAAATCTCACTTCAACACTTCCTAACAAACAGATCTGATAGTAAAAGATGTTAAACAATTTATCAGCCGTGAAGAGGCTACTTAAATTATTGTTATATAATTTATATAAATACGTGAATTAATTCTATGAAGTAAAACTTGGTTAGAACTACAACCATTAAAAAATCCTCAGACTATCATCTGTTGCTCTACACTGTAGCTTTCCATCTTGTAGTCTGAAGCAAGGTGTCTGTTCGACATAAATATTATTGCTCTTACTACTTCCAATCTTGGCTACTAGAAAAAGTTGCAACTCTATCAGTAAATCTGATTAAAGCCTGTTGCCTCAACTCTGCTTCATGCGTTGATTCATGCAACCTTGCATCAAGGAAAATTTAAATATCTCAAGCTAAATTTGCAGTAACAATTAAGGTTCATATTTTCTGCCAAAAAAAAAAGGAAAGGGGTGCCTCCCAAGCCCAGTCTTCAAGTTAATTATACACAGAGAGCTACTATAGGAAGTAGGTACAGCAAAAAAAGGGCTTACTTTTGTCTTAGGGTATATGTATACAATAAAGATTTTATAGGTATGAATATGACCCTCAAGAAGTCATGGAATTTCATCCTCCTGCACAAGAATGACACCACTTACCTCATTCCTGAGGAATGTTTGTCTAATTGTTTTTAACTAGCCCCATTCCTCCAAATGATGGCAAACTCAGTCCTCCCAGACAGTCCTAGTAAGTAATACAGTACCTTCATTTAACTTACAATCTTTAATCTATACGGTTCTAATCACAATTTCAGCATGTAAATTCTTGTCATATGCACTGGGCATGTGGAGAACATACTAAATTTTCCATCCAGCTTCCACCTGTCTACAAGCAAGTTGCCACTACATGACTGAGCAGCTTATCCAGGACTGGCAGCAATGACAATGTCTTCAGTTTAGAGGAAGCACACGTGGCAATATGGAAAGTTCTAAATTTTACCACTGCTGATGACTGATAACATACAAATAAGGCCATGGTTAGCATAAGCGATAGGCACAGTGCCTATTCGTCATATGGATGAAAATCTGGCCCCAAACATTTATTTCTATACAAAATGTGTGCTAAAATTGTTTTAGAGAACATCCAGTTCCTGTAAATGTTATGGGAAAATGCCATTTACGACTAACTAGTCTCCTCTGAGTAACGTGATGTGTTGTTGTTGGCTGAGTGCCATTTTCAGTCATACCAAAAATATTAACTAATTGAAGACAAAAAAAGTTTATATGAACTGGATCCTTGCACAATTATGCCCAGTTCTGGTCAAGACGAGCATTAACATTGCCCCAGGTGAATTGGATACCAAGAAAACACTTTTCTTTTTTCAACTGCCCATCCTCATCCCACAAAAGCATTCATAAAACAGAGGCCTACCTTGAACCAAAACAGTACAACACTATATACAGAAAAATAAAACACAATCAAATTATAGATAGAATTTATTTATTGAAATTGTTATAAAAAAGGAAAACTCAGATTGTTCTCTTCCTCTAAAACAAGTACCATCGCTAAACTGAAAAGTGTAAAAAGATGGCTTAAGGGTTACAAACACAGAGCTGAAGCAACTGACTCATTCAGGGAACAGAAATTTCAGCAACCTCCGCAGTCACTTAAAGGATGCAGATTAAACAGCCAAGAAAAAAACTTCAGCCCTTGTACTATTACACTTCCATCAATAGCAAACACAGCATGGCAGTGATAACTAGACAGGATTTGCCTCGTGCAAACTTAACATACACAGCTGGGGTAATGAGTGCTGGTAGCAGCCAGACCAGAAATTTCCAGAACTTAGGCAAGCTGCACTCCCCTATTTATGCCAAATCTTGTCACAGGGAACAGGGGAAAAGCAGACAAGTCTCTCAAAGACAGTTTTAAGGAGCTCAATTAACTCCTGCTACAATTTTTCACTTGCTAAATCCTAGCAGTAAGATTTACTGTTACAGATATTTTGAACAGACAAGGCAAACACATTCACCTGACCATGGAGGAGAAAAAAAAAATGGGAAACTGTCTTTTTTATATCTGTAGTCCTTTTTATATCTGTAGAACTCAAGTGTCTTACAACACTAGTGATTTTAAAAACAGCTCACTAACTGTGTTCAAGCCACAATGTTCCAGCAGTAATGCTTAAACACAAAACACGATGCTTAAAATTCAGGCTCATAAAGACACGGGATCTCTGGATCTCTCCCATGAATTTAACTTGTTATCATGTGGTATCAAATATTAACTCATCACATGCAATCATTTCAATGACAATGTCATGTAAAAATCATAAATTATAAACAGGAGTAGTTGCCTTGGTTTATTTTGCATAGTTACCATACCATTAAAACTTCTTTGGGTTAATATTAATCCTCAAAATTATCTGTGACAGTAAGTGAACAATGCTTTTCTGTTTTAATAAATCTGAGGTTCAGGCACAAAGTTTTACTCGTTAAAGGTGAAGGAAAGACAAAAGCAGGACCTGGTTTAGTAAGTGAAGTCCTGCCTCAGTCTTGTTGCTTTGACCCCTATACCACATTTCTTGCGGTTCATCTTTCCATTTCCTTCTGAAAGCTTTCCATCTGCAAAACTATAATTTCCTGGTTGACGTAAATACGAAGAGTTCCAAATTCTGTTTTCGCATCTAAAATTACTTGCTGTATTTCTGACTTTACAGGCACAGAGAGAGTTATGCTACTGTCATGCTACATGCACAATTACATGCTACTGAAATGCCAACAGTAATAGATACTGACTTCAAAGGATAAATTAAATAGCTGTTAAATCTAGAAAGAGAAAATAAAGCAAGAAGAGTGCATCTCAAAAACGGTGACGCATCAGAGTCCAGCTGATAACTCATTGTAGCTGAACTATGGAACCCAGAGTACCTAAAGCTAACTTCAAGTAAAGCTCATACATTGTGGTATTGTCAGGTCAGCACTCATCTATAATTGTTTTTTTCTTGACTGCACATCCTGAAAAACAACAAAAACAACACAAAAAAACTGCCAAAATTTTAACAGGACAGCAACTTCACTCCCATCTAAAAGTCCTGCACCTTCCTATCATCATCTCAGACACTGGGATAGCTATTATTACAAGATTAGGAATGAATGCACAGAATAATGCCACAGAAAGCATTAATACCTTTTACACAAGGTATTTTGCTAGGTGACTTCCAAGAAAACCTAAATATGAAAAAGAGTACAATTCAAGATAGAAAATGATTTTCTTAAACTGACTTTTCATGATAAAACAATACTGAATTTTAAAGCTGAAGGAAAACTACTCCAACTACAAGTGAATGTTAGTCCAGGCTTAAATCTTAAATTAACCAACATAAATCTGCTAGAAATTTCCCATGCCATTTACTGTCACCAAATTTATGCAGGATTTCATAACAGTTATGAGCATCAATATTCCTGTATCACTAGGGAGAATATTCAGCAACTTAGTAGTTGTGAAATCACGGTCACAAACAATGCTACAATTGCAGGTTAATTTTTAAAAGAAAATACAATCTGTGTAAGTTTACTCAGCATCACAGCTGAGTTATACACTTGAAACTATGCCCGAGTTAACCCAGAACTGGTAACACCATTCATCATATATGACTTATTATTAAGAGTTGTAAACCAAGTCAGCATTTTAAGCATCAGATAAAAGAACCATTACTCTGCGGTAGTTTGTGGAACAATAAGCAGAACTTACATCCCCCTCATCAGGAGTCCTCATTTCATAACCACATTTCCTTGTTGGGAAATTTCCCTTACACAGTCTCTTGCAGTTGAGACACATTTTGAGAGGTTATGCATTAGTAAAAAGTAATGATTTAAAATATACACATGTACATTGGAAATACACTGGAAAACAAATTCCAAAATAAGTGCTTGCATTCTGTTGGTAAGTGCTGTCTGATTCAGATAAAGCTAACAGATTACACAATAGCTATGGTATGTTGTTGCTGCTGTAATTGCAAAGGCTTTGACGTTCTTTATGATGGGGGGCGGGGGAAAGAAGCATCAATAAAGATAATGGAGAGCCATGAAAGTAGCTATAGCATGTCTTCATAAAAACCACACATTAACTAGAATTGTAGGCAAGAAAAAAGTGTATAGTCAACCCAAGACCAGAAATTCATTTTAACAAACCCAAATTGTGTTGCCATAAACTGTGGAGGGCACAGACAGACTGGCTTTCTTCTGAAAATAAATATTTAAATACATTGGTGTCAAAAATTCTAACTTGTACGATTTACCAGAAATGATGAAGCATGTCTCTTCTCTTATTAAAGGCTATTAGAGGCATGACTTAATCTACATTTTAAAGCTTCTAGCTTAGTGTTTTTATTTGCATAGTACAGGGGAAAATTCAAGCACGTGTCCAAAAACCTTAGAAGCAACTCTCTCTCCTGTTATAATCTGTAGAACCTCTAGTAAGCCGCATCATTTACCCAGGGAAGGGTAAAGAGCACGAGCTATATCAAAATATGTATCTTTATGATTTACAAAAAAGAAAAAGAAGGCACAGACCCAAAACCTCAGTCATTTCTGCAGAATGAACTGATAAAAATTAAGATATCAATGACGTGTACACTAAAATCTCAGTAGTTTCGTGTAAGGAATGATCAAAGTACAGCTTTACAAACCAACTCCTATTTCACTTGCATCCTTAAAGGACACAGCCTTTTCTTAAGTTATGATCACAAGATTGCTTAATCAAAAAAAAATTTGTTTTTATTCTTATTATTCCAAGAATAATGATGCATTCTAGAACAAACTCAAAAAATGGAAAAAATAAAAAACCAAGAGTCTTGCAATCTCACCCACCCATACTTTCTTTAGTTTCCCTGAAAAATCAAAGGCAAAGCAGACCCTTTAGAATCCTATGAAAACATAAGTGAAACCAAGTTGATGTAAGAAAAGTCACTCCACAATGGGAAACCCCACTTAAACAAAATTATATCACATGACACCAAGAAGACAATGAATGGTTTTAGAAGTCCCCACATCTTCTAGAGAACACAGTCATTATGTTGCTAAATATAATGTAGTGTAGCCAAATCCATACACACTTGAAAAAAAAAATGGAAAACGAGACAACACGATTGAACGCATGGTATTCACACCAAGAAGCTACAGTATGCACACTGAGGAAAGTGATTACATAGAACAGAGGAGACATGACAAAGACAATTTCTTTAAGGAAATAAAGAAGCAGGCAAGTGGTACTGCAAAGAAGTACAATAGTAAGCCACAGTAAAGTAGCCATTTATAACAGAAGCTCTGAAGAAAAAGTAATAAGACACTGCCCTGACTCTGCTTTACTACCTAACATTCATGTTCATAAAAACAATTTCCAATGCCTGTTTTTGCTGGCCGGGATTCAGAAACGGTTCTTACAGTCCTATTAAGTCAACTGCTTGGAATTATCTGTGAAAGCTTTGCCTAAATGATATACCTTTGCCTAGTATGAAATTACATGATCATGAAATTCAACTGGAAATTATAAAAATACTGTTCTTTTTCTTTAATTATTTTTTTAAGCAAACTATTTTTAGTCTTTGCGTATATTTGGTAAAATTGTTCTCTCAAATACTCTGGGTACTTTTCTTCAGTAAGAGTTATTTTGGATGAACTTAAAGTATTTTTGTTCTGTCACAAAACTGCTAAATATCACAAAGTCCTATTATCAGTTACAGTAGCTCTTCAACTAAACATGTGGTGTTTAGGGACATTGTGTTTAGGGACATGGCAGCGTTACGTTAGGAGGTTGATCTTAAAGGTCTTTTCCAACCTAAACAACTCTATGATTCTATGTGACTTGCCTTAATTCAAATGATACACACAATCAAGACCCACAGAAGTCAGGTTTCCTGAAAAAGCTAACCAAAATCAAACAATGCATAATAATAATTAAAACAAGCAAACAAAAAAACCCAAGAATAAACAAACACTACCAAAACCCCCAAACATTTTGGATTCTTCTTCCATTTATGAGTGCATGTGTGCAGACACAGTTGCTGTGACCTCTGAACCAGATTTAGCAGTCAAGGAAAAAAATCTTCTGCAAATACTAACGAGCTACCAGTTGACTTCTTACAATATCAATCTCAAGTGCATCCAAGAAGTCTTTAGGTATTCAGCACTATTGAGGCCATTTTCTGTATAGGAATACATGAATAAGCACACAATAATCAAAAAAAAGTGCAAAAACTTAACTTACTTACACAATATATACATACACACATACCATGCTTAGTACATTCCTTTTTAATTTTTAGAAACACATTAAAATTGTTTAACTCACCAGCTTCTATACTATGGTCCATAACTTCCACAAAGCAATTTCATAGAAGTATGTTTTCAAAAAGAGCTAGATCTCAGGGGTTAGAAATATTTGCTCGTATATCTCTTGGACTCCTAAAACTGCACTGTATCTTTTGAATTAAGGAAACATTCTTAAATATCTTGAAGTCTCTTGGCATGACCAAAGAAACAGAATTTCTAGAAAATCCTTCTCAGTTTACACAATAATCCAGATCAGATACCAATAATTTATGCACTTTTATTCAAACAACCCTTTCAATTACGGACTTGATCACAGATTGGGTTAGACTGCTTCACTTAAGCACTCAGTTTGGGCTGAAACTTCAAGTGCTTTGTTGAAGCAAGTTTCAAGCATTCCACATAACTTGAGAAATGACATTATAGAACAAAATAAAAGGCGATAAAAATACACAAATTGTACACATACTAATGCTCACTGGAAGGACTGCTAGCATTACTCAAACATTTGTCATCAACTGATTTTATTTATTATTTATGTACTGTTCTCTTATAAAAAGTTACACAGCAACTCTATGAAAATTAAAATCTTTGGATATTATTTGGTCTAAGAGTTTTCTTTCTGAAACAGTTTAGGGGCCATCAGTCACTGGAGTATTAGCTTAATTTGGCCAGAGAGATATCAACTATTTAATACAGAAGTTTCAGATAAAACACTGATTATTTTTTGGTATTTATCACCTTAGCTAAATTTGCCTTACAAAAATAAATTACAGTGCAGCAAGCTAAAATAAATGAATGTTAACAAGCTCAAGTCTATTTTAACAGCATTAATATAAGATGCCTTAACTTCATGCACACACAAAAACTGATCTCATTCCAAATGAATTGTTAGTTATGCTTCTGTTATTGTTTTATATCTATGGTAACAGTAAATCATCAATTGAACTTCATTACTAAAGCATTTAGAGACAAGGGTGGAGAGGGAAGAGATTTTTACACTAAAAAGAACTCAAACTGGAAGTAGCTCTGAAAAGCAAATAAAAGCTTATACCCCAACAACAAAATAAAGAACTGCCTTTGAGTATGGTGCAGTCTTCTACTCATTTATTTGTTCTGTCAACCAGTAGCACTCCTTCAAGTTCATTTCACAAATGTCTCCTGCTTCACTTGCGTATTTTCATGCCTCTTTTCCCTATTATGCTAATCAACCATTGTAAAGAATTTAGGGCTGCTTTAAGTCTTTATTATCGCCACTGTTTACTGCTACTTCGCATTGCATCAATTTCTCAATACAGTGCAACTTATGTTCTATAAAATAAAAACAGTAGTGACAGTGAAGGTGTTATAAGAAATTTTATAGCTGGATTTCTATACAACATCACCATTAAATCAGACAAGTCTGACGAACAATTTTAGAATGGTAGAGACCTCTCTCTGTGCAGGAAAACTACAACGCTGCCAAATGGAGATAATACTGAAGCAGTCAATTAAATGCCCCGAAATATACGCCTCCAGTCAGTCAACAGCTAATAAAGAGCTGTGCAAAGGAGCCCATTATCTAAGCAATTTCCAAACTAAAAGGATGGTTGCAACAGGAACTTGTCAGTGGGAAGCTATAAAGACTTGTCACTTGGACAAGGGCATCAAAATAGTGACAAGAGACAAACACAGAACAGGAATCTTATGTTTCAGCAGTAACTTCTAGAGAGTTACCTTTGTATTTCAGAGGGGAAAAAAAAGTTAAAAAGGCAAGGGGCCTCAGCTAATTAGTGCTGAAGCAGTGAATTTGTGCAAATATGGTCCTTGATACACAAGTCTTTCCTCACATAATCCACAAAAGTGGATGTGTACCGTACACAGGAACAACAGTAAAACATACAAATTCTAATACTTCATTAGTTTAATCTGGGCTTCTCAGACTGCTCTTCAATACCAGAGCATAGTTACAGGTTGGCTGTGGGAAAAATCTAATTGAAAGGAGGCAAACATGAAGGTTAAACCTAATCATATTTCAGTCCAACTCCACAAACATCTCCCTGAAAAAGATAAATCTACAAAAGAACTTAATTATTTGAGGTATTTGGACGTTTTGTAGCATTGTGCATAAACAAATGCTTAACTGTTCCAAGTCTCTAACAAATTAAGTATGCTGCATCTCATTAAAGATCAAGTACTAATATAAAAATGTAAAACTAATTTTGGAGAAACATTATGAAAACCTCACAAATCATGTAAAAGCAGGGTTGCATTTGGGTATATCTGCAAGTTTTGGATATAGGACTGAATCAAGCCCCAACAGACAGCAAGATTTTTGGGCTTTCTCAAGTTCAAATAGGTATTCAGGTTATGCCTTTAAACCACTGACAGCATTTTTTTGTGGGTGTGTATAATACAAGGTCACCAAGCCTGCATTTTCACTGAGCATTGACTGACCTGCAATGTTCAGTTTTGCTCTGACCTGTGACTTACAAATTGACATCAGGCAGCATGACTGACTGCCTAGTGTGACTATGTCTCCTTCACATACTTTATCATCCATAAGGTTTTATCATAAAACACCAGGTTGGTTTTTAAGTAACTTTAACATATTAGGAGGTTTATGATGCTGTAAATAATATCTGCACTGATTTAATTTCTCAACTTCTATGATACTCACATTTCTTTAGAAAACCTGCATCCACATAGTTTAGAGCCACAAACAGCCAAGATCAGCGCTATTCCAGTGCAGAACAGCAAAAAGTAGCATTGCACTGATACTTGCCAAAAAGCTGAAAATGTAATCAAAGATGCATAATTACTGAAAGCGTTAAGCCTAAAAAATCATATTGCAATGTTCATTACAAAAGAACTTCTGAGTAGAAAGTAAGGCCTATGGGGCCCACGACACTACAAGGAAAGGTCTGCCTGAAGTTACAAGTGCAAGTCCATGCTCATCTGGCAGAGATGTCATGATATTTCAGGTGTGTTTTTAAATACCCATTAAAATGGCTACAACATACAATATTATTTCCTCCCACAGATTGAAAAGGCTTCTTGAACAAGAAACGGCCTATCAGGTAAAAAAAGAGAAGGAAAACAACAAGAAAATAGCTAAACTGAAAGAAGACTTGACTAAACTGAAATCCTTTGCTTTAATGGTGGTGGATGAACAGCAAAGACTCACTGAGCAGTTGAATCAACAAAGTCAAAGAATTCAGGAATTAACTACTTCTGCAGAACAAGCCCATGAGAAGCTGGCTTTTGCTGAAGCAAAAGTTCAAGAGGAAGAACAGAGAGCCAGCAGGCTGGAAGCTGAACTTCAAGCCCAAAGCAGTAAGATTTCCCAAGATCAAGAAACAATGATGGCCAAACTAACCAATGAAGACAGTCAGAATCGACAGCTCCGGTTAAAATTAACTGCTCTCAGTCGACAAATCGATGAGCTGGAAGAGACCAATAAATCTTTACGAAAAGCAGAAGAAGAGCTGCAAGACCTAAGGGATAGGATAAATAAAGGAGAGTGCGGGAATTCCACGCTTATGACTGAAGTAGAAGACCTACGGAAACGATTGCTGGAGATGGAAGGTAAAGATGAAGAGCTGATAAGAATGGAAGATCAGTGCAGAGAACTTAATAGAAAGTTAGAAAAAGAAGCATCACAGAGCAAGAATCTTAAAGGGGAAGTTGACAAACTGAACAGAAGAATTATGGAGCTGGAGAAATTAGAAGATGCTTTCAACAAGAGCAAACAAGAATGCTACTCCTTGAAATGCAACCTAGAAAGAGAAAAAAATTTAACAAAACAGCTGTCCCACGAGCTGGATGGCTTAAAAGCTAGAATTGGCGAGCTTGAAGCAATTGAAAGTAAGTTAGAAAAGACTGAGTTTACACTTAAAGAAGATTTAACAAAGCTGAAGAGTCTAACAGTGATGCTTGTGGATGAAAGAAAAACTATGGGTGAAAAAATAAAGCAAACAGAAGAAAAGCTACAAGCTGCAAATTCTCAACTTCAGGTGGAACAAAAGAAAGTGATGTCTGTTACAGAAAAACTAATTGAGGAAAGTAAAAAGGCACTGAAATCAAAATCTGATGCAGAGGAAAAAGTATCCAGTGTTACAAAAGAAAGAGATGAACTGAAAAACAAACTCAAAGCAGAAGAGGAGAAAGGAAGTGATCTTGTTTCCAAAATGAATCTTCTAAGAAAAAGACTTCAGTCACTAGAAGCTGTTGAAAAAGAGTTTCTTAAAAATAAACTTAAAGAGAGTACTAAATGCAGCACCTCCTTGCAGCAGGAGAACAACAAAATCAAAGAGCTTTCTCAAGAAGTTGAGAGGCTCAAGCAGAAACTTGAAGAAATGAAGGCCATAGAAGATGATCTTATGAAAACTGAAGATGAATTTGAGTCTCTGGAACGAAGATATGTCAATGAACGGGCCAGAGCCAAGCTCCTATCAGAGGAGCTGGAGACTCTGAAAATGGAAGTGGCTAGGTATAAACTCACAGAAAAGGCAGAGTCCACTCAAGAGCAGCATCTTTTTAAGAAGCTCAAAGAAGAGGAAGCTAAATCAAGTCATCTTTCCAGAGAAGTAGATGCACTGAAAGAGAAAATTCATGAATATATGGCAACAGAAGACCTAATCTGTCACCTCCGAAGTGATCATACAGTCCTACAGAAGAAACTCCTCCAGCAAGAAAACAAGAACAGGGAGCTAGCAAGAGAAATGGAAAGCCTCATAAAAGAACTGGAGAGGTACAGATGCTTCAGCAAGAACTTCAGGCCCAGTCACAATGGAAGAAGAATTTCTGATTTGCAAGTTTCTTCTAAGGAAGTCCAGACAGATTCATCAGACAATGAACCACCCGATTACAAAACCCTCATACCCTTAGAGCAAACAGTCATAAATGGGCAGCTGTATGAAGACAGCGATAATGAGGACAAAGACAACGAGGAACAAACAGTGTCTTTCAAAAGCAACTCATCCATTAGAAATGCCGTGAACAAAAAATTATGGATCCCTTGGATGAAGTCCAAAGAGAGTCATCCTCAAAATGGAAAGATTCATACAAAGCAAAATGGAAACTCTGCACAGACTGGAGATTTAGTGCTAAGCCATATGCCTGGCCAACCTCTTCATATAAAAGTAACTCCAGATCACGGACAGAACACAGCAACACTTGAAATAACTAGTCCTACCACTGAAAGTCCTCACTCTTACACAAGTACAGCAGTCATACCCAACTGTGGTACTCCAAAGCAAAGAATAACCATTATTCAAAACGCCTCCTTAACACCTGTAAAAGCTAAAGTATCAGAAGGCTACACGAGCCCAGAGCAAGTAATTTCTCCCATTACCATGGCTACTTTTACAAGATCTCAAACTCCTGAATCATGTGGTTCTTTAACTCCTGAAAGAACAATGTCTCCTTTGGCCTCACCAGGCTCAAGTTCTCAGGAACAAATATTCTGCTCGGAGCCTTTGGAAAGGGGAACCAAGCACACGGTTTTTAGAGTATCCCCAGATAGGCAGTCGTCATGGCAGTTTCAGAGATCTAACAGTACGGGATCAAGTGTCATAACTACTGAGGATAACAAAATCCACATACATTTAGGAAGTCCCTATGTCCAAGCTCTCACCAACTCCAAGCCCATCAGCCCTTGTAAACCAGTGCAAGACAACAGAACTCCAGGACTAGCTAATGGCTTATCCAGTAAGCCCACCAATAAAATCACCAGCAGTATTACTATCACACCAACAGCCACTCCTCTCCCACGGCAATCACAAATTACAGTAAGTAATGTCTATAACTGACTCCCATCCATGCTGACACTCTTACCAGCAACCCATCCTGTTTTTCAATCCAGCAAGAATTATTTGGAGCCGCCCCTTTACTTTGGGAGAGATCTGTGCATGAACTATAAACAGCATATGGAACTAACGTTAAGTTTTGCCTGCTTAGAGTTATTAAGTGTGCACTTACTGTATATCTTCTCATTGAAATACAGTTATGTAAAATATTTAGTCTTGCACTTGTATAAATACATCTTTTATGTATTTCCATTTTCAAAATAACTCACATGACTTGACTGCAACTTGCCTTGGTTAAATATTTTAACATTACAAAAAGTAAATAATTGATTATTTTTATCATTGCTTGCAGAATATTTTTGTTTGTTATGTGTGTTTTGTAGGGTTTTTTTGCATGTATGGCAGAATTTGAATTAAGCCATCATAGTGCTTGCTAACTTCAGATAAGACTTGATTAATTATCTTCCCTGCTATTTCCAAACTTCCCTTAGCCCTCTCATTTCAGTATCAGTACATCACATGTGAACACTCAACACATATATTGGATCTCATTGCAAATTTATGATGTAGACATGACACGTTTCAGAGGACAGCCACCACTTTTCCACCTCATCTTTGTTAACACTGTTCGGTTAAAATTCTTTTTAAACCTTCCTGTGAACCTTTCTTTTAAGTGAACTGAGTTTAGAAGCATTTATCACAAAATCATTCTCCCCAAAGAAGAAAAGCACATTTTACTAATATAACAGAAATTAAAGGTACACTTAAAAACAATAAACAGCATCACTTACATTCCCTAAAGGATTACTCAGAAGAATAGGTTCACACATAATATTCAGTTTTCAGCTAAGCACCCAGCCATCAGTTATATACAATATATATCACATGTACACTGAAGAAAAAACAATATTGGCAAACTATGGCACATCTTCATGTTTTTCATGTAACAGGCAGAGAAAGCATGACAGAAGTAGCACTAGACCAACTCTCCAAACATGTATACCTTTGGAACTATGGTACTACACAGAATGGACTAAACAGGTTAAGGTATTTCAATGACGGATACAGTACTAGTGCCTAAGAAAAGGCTAGAAATATAAGGAATTCTGCCCTTTACATGTGTACAACCTTAACATCCCAGAAAACACTGCTAGTAGTGGACAAAGTTCATGGAGTAAATGAGCCCAAAAGACCCGAAATACACATTCAAAAGTTAAATGAGTTGTCTCAAAATTGATTTAAACACTGAACAAAAACATTAAACATAATCATATTAAAATTCAACCAAGTAAGGCAGCTTTTCCAGGAATTTCAAGCATTCCATAAATGGTAAGTACTGCTGTCAATTTGGAGGCTGAGAGTCTTCTGTTTTCAACATTTGCCAAAAAGCCTAAAATCTGTCAGGTATGTAATGATTCAATTAAAAGTTAAAGGGAAATATGGTCACAAAGTAAGTAGCATATATCAGAGGGATTAAAAAGTGAAAAATAACATACAAGCACTTTCTGGCAGATCATAACATCAATGCTTCCCCTTTCTAAAAATCTTAGCAAGCGTCTTCTCTGAAGTCTAAAAATCTACTCTTTCCCCTTGATGTTAAAACAGAGGTAAAGAAAACGAGAATTAAAAGATAAAAAAAATGGTAGAAGTTACCAGTGCACTTTCCTTCAGTTTTATTTCAATTTGCAAGCAAAGGAACACAAGCAAGGGTAGCACAAACAGTTTGGTGCTCAGCATTTTTAACTCTTTCTTTTTACGCAAATAAATATTTCAAGAGAAACATCTGTAATTTTTGTCCTTATGGGGAGGATGGATGAGGGGAGGGAGGGAGGGGAAAGGAGGAAACAACAAAAAAGAAAATCAGAAGCAATAATGGTATTCTGAGAGCAAAGTGTCCATCTTTCAATTGAGAGGTAGTATTTCAAGTTAAAAACCTCCCCCAAGTAGCTAATTCAGAAACTGAGAAAAATTACAGGAACAGCCAGCTAATCTCCCGACCCGAGGCAGAGTAGAAAGCATGCTCACCACACTGAGGAAAAAATAATCAGAAACAGAATTGTATAGCTCTGCTTTCTGATTAAGATGGAACGGATGCTGCAGAGTTAGGTGATGGAAATGGAGTAACCATCTGCCTGATGACTTTGTCCCTAGGAAACAGATACTGAGACATGCAAAACAAAAAACTGACAACTGCCTCATCTCCAGGCTTAAGCAAAAACTACCAAAACATTATGTTACCAAGAAACAGAAGAGAAAAATTTTTGTGGTTCAAGTATGGCACAAGTGGGTGCATAAGGACATTTTAAAATTAACACTAAGTACTGTTAGTGTGAAATGCCCCCCCCCTCAAAAAAAAAGACCAACTTAAAAGTTTAAGAAGTTTAAGAAGTTTAAGTTTAAGAAGTTTTTTCACAAACCTGCAGTCAGCTGCCCCAAGATGCAGCTGAAGTCTCTCAGCACATCACCCAAAGACCCACCACACTATAGGCACCTATTCAGCCTCAAATATCAAAGCTCCCAACTGAACGTGATTCTCCTCTGATCAATAAGCAATGCACTCCTAGGAAACAGACTCTGAGGACATAAGGAAAGATATTTCAATAAACGATGCTCCACTCAACCAAGCAGCAGCATGACTTCACAGGGTCTTCATACACGGATGGGCAAAAGAAGCTCCCACCCATCTCCTACCTCTACCACTTCCATTATCACAAAATATTGCCCTTTTGGTTATGTTGTCATTGCTGCTCAGGAAGGCAGCACTGTGAACCAGGTTAAGAAACTAACCTGGATTTTAATTAAAACAAAACAGAAAGCCCACCCAAACAGAAAACCCCACACTCCACAGTCTTTATTAAAAGAACAGGGTCCGTTTCATAGCACAGCTCTGCAAGAGAGCTATGACAGCATAACTGAAGGGGCAAGCAAAAAGAATGAGTACTTGTACCCAAATCACTGCCACAGCCCCAGTCCCATCAGCTTAAATACTACCACTAAGAAGAGATACAACCTAGCAAGCAAATCCATCACAAAGCACTCCAAATACACAACAAACATTCAGTTCCATTAACATCCTTTAGGTAGTAAGAAGAAATTACTCCTCTTTCAGGAGAGAAGTTGAGTTGTACAAAATCACAGTGAGGTAGCTTCAATTGTGGTTTAGACTCTAGAACCTCTTATCTTGTCTCACACTCAAGCCATTATAGGTCATGTTTTATCCCATAGAAACAGAAAGCTTGGCTGGACAAGAGGTAGAGGTTATTTTTAAACATGATTTATATATATTTAAAATATGACTTCGATTATAACACCTTTAGATGTGGCCTTCACAGAGGAAAAGAGACAAAAAGCCATGATGGTAAAAAAAAGAGTTCTTTTTCCTTTCTCCATGAAAAACACATTTGGGTCCAACCTGGTTATCCCTGCATGCTTCTTCAACATGTATTAACTAATACAGGAAAAATGTATTAAAACCTTTTGAACAGACGATACTGATGTTTTCTCTTTAAAAGGTGTATGTGGGCATAAGCGCAGTTCCACAAGTCTTTAAAAAAAGCATACTTAGAAATACTCAAACACATATATCCCTACCTGCCCAAAACCTGTACAGAATAAGACCTGCAGCCAAGAACCTTACTCAAGAAGTCGCAGCACAGCTTTAAACCAAGTAAACAGATGATCTCACACAGACTTGTAAAATGTATTCTAGAAGCACAGTAACAGTTAAGCACCAGCAAAAAACATTCAACTGCTAGCATTACCCTCTCCCGGACAGAATTAAAATTGCAGTGTGTCCAGTATTTATAACGGCCACACTACTACTTGTTTTAAGAGGCAAAGGGAGGAGACTAACAACAAGCAACTGTTAATTTTCAGAGAACAGCCAACTGCATGGCAATGTTGAACAACTAGTCCCAGGTAAATCTTTGTCCTAGGGGAGAAGGCCCACAAGGTAATTGACAAGATGCAGGGAAAGGTACGGTTATCTATTGAAAATGAGTCTTCAAACTATCCTATGGTTAAAAGATTATCACAGCTTCCAGAGAAGACCTGTCCCAAGAAGAGCGAGGCACATAACAGAACGTTAGTAATTAGGAATACAACTTCTGCCTCCAACTCTGTCCACCATGCTTCTTTTCTCCACTACTAGAAAGGAGATTTAAACTTGGTGTTCAGGAAACAAGACCACAACAGCACATCTAGGTATACGAGTGCAAATCGTGTCACATACAAGAAAACTATTTGTAATATTAATATAGATTTTTTTTCTGTCAAATAGGTCACACAATTGAAGTTAAGAGTACTATAATAGGCCAGATAACAGCAGCAGAAAACAAACTGCAGAAAACAGAACTTAAAAGGGACCTCAGGATATTTTCCATCCTTTTTCCTTACTACAACTTGACTTAAACCCTTTCAAAGAAACAGCTGATTCAGCCTGACCTTCTGCAATGACAATTTCACAGTTATCCCAGGAATCTAAAACAGGGCTGAAATATCCTTGCCATTAAGAATCTTGCTAGTTTCTAAAGTAAATTTCCTTTGCTTTCCTATCGCTCCCCTGGACTTGGAAAACTATTTTCTCTGCAGCAGACTTTCATATATTAGATGACAGTTATAATGTCTGTCCTCGGTGCTGTTTTCTCCAGATTAAACAGAGTTGCTCTCACACTTAATAGCTCAAGTACTACAACTGTACAAATTAATAAATCATTTTGCCCCTTCAGAGCTGCTTATAAGCCTGTGATAATGCAGTGCCCCAAGCCTGACAACAGTCTGGCTACGGTCTTAGCAATGTTAGTAAGTATAAAGATTATTTATACTGCTCTTACTTACACATCTCAAAATAGTCACGCACACAAGTGGATTACATAAAAGGAAATGAAGAGCATCTAAGAGTTTTCCCTCTGGATTCCTAGAAGACAGATGTCAGGACCTACTGGAAAGATGCAAATGCCCTGTGTGGTTAAGCAGAATTTCCAGCCAAAGCTGTCTTGTTTGGAGACAGCTTATTGCTTAATTCAAGTTTATTGCTTAATCTTAACTCATTCTCACTTGCAGACCTGGCTTTATATTCTGACTGCATCCAGTCTCCAGGAACAAACTAAGTCTGGCCATGTTTGTGTACAGACAGATATGTGGACTTCTATGTAAGGGATCTACGCCACCATACCCTGGCCATTTTCACTTAAGTTGAAAATGGTACTCTCTGATGCTCAAATTCCTTAAACTGAAAACATAAGCAGTAAAAAGGTACCATCTCTAAAGTTATTTCTCCTAGATCAAGTTTTACAATAACTGTAGAAAGTTAAATAAAAAAAACCAACTCAGAAATACTACATGCTCCCCCCTATTTAAACGAATACAATTCAAATAGGAAGCAAAGCATACATCAGAGGACCAAAGGCAGGAAACCTACTTGATTAAGCAGCAGAGAAGGAACTAAGAGCATTGCACAAGAATTTTCAGTACACATACAACTAAACTTGATACGCGGTTACTTCCAAGTGCTTTCCAGACAATTCTCGTACGATGCTATTTCCTCTTTACTGGTACATCTTACTGCAGCTTAAGCACTGATCTAGTCAACTGACCCAAAATGTTCTTTCTGCAACTCATATCTGAGAGTCACAGTTTGCCACATACTAGGTTTTAAAAATTAAATCAAGTTTAGTCCTTGATCTAGCTACACATGTAATTAAACTCAGTAAGTTAAATGTAAGGAAAACACTTTTTGACACTGAAGTTATACAGTCTTTCCTCTCTTTAACTTATATCGGGAATGATGAAAAAGAAACCAATTTTTAAATGTTGAATGAGGAGGAAGGCAACTAAACAGACAGTTCATTAAATCCGTGCCTACAACAGAAGTTACAACTATACAGTTAAACTGGTACAATCACTGAAGTGCAAGTTTAGTTTTCCTGGCACAGAAACGTAACACTGGTATTGCTTATTTGCATAGGAAAAAAGCGCTATAATAACAGCTGTTATCCTCAAGTTTGAGCCTATGTCAGGAGTTTAATCAATTCACTTATTGTTGCTATAAGCAAATGTAAGACACACAAAAGAGAACCACAAACACTGCAAGTAGACCAAACCTTGACAAAGTTATCAGTTATAATAGAACTCTCAGCACTAAGTGATAGTAATTTAGATGTATTCGATACTGCCATTCAGAAGCGCAAAACAGAACATCATTTTGAATCACCACAATTTGCTGCTTGAAACAAAATCTGACAACTCAGAAGGCAATAATGTAAATGGTGGTTTCAGTGAGCTGAAAGCTGGTGCAAACTATAGACTAGAGTACATGAGTATTTTCACACCTGACTTCCCACTGATTTATGACAACCTTAGAGCCTGAATACCAGTTAGATGCACAAAACCTGTAAAAATCTGGGTCTACAAAGAAATTGCTATGCAATCAATTACAGACAGAATCCTCCAACCCCTTTGTAGCCTATGGAATTTCTGAACTGGAACACTTCACAAAAAAAACTAACACCTACAACTCTTTCTTTGAAATACAATCACATTTTAGCATGCCAGACTTTGCACAATACTTTATTCTAGTCATCTCAACATGCATAGTAAATGATAGCTAACCTAATTCTTTTTACAGTTAGGAAACTGAGGAATTTTGCATATGATCTCTAAATTTACATTAGATGGTAGAACTGCTAGGAACAGCCCACCCAAACAGTTTATTCTCAATATTGTGTATCATCTGAAGGCAAACTATTCCAACTCAGTTTTCAAGGAAAGTCATATAGCAGTAATTACAATTGTCTCCTCCAACATCAACCCCTTCTTTCTTAACACAGTGCCTTCAGTAACTGAAGCAAAATGCTTTTTGTTTGTTTTATTGATTGGTTGGTTTTTCCCTTTGCATACTGACAATATGAATGCTACAATTTAAGACTACCATGAAAATGCATGTTAATAATTTTTATTCAGCATTTAACAGCAAGTTTCACTCCAGTTTTGGGAAAAAAGTGTGTGATGCAGTACAAAAGAAAAACTTTGCTGCCATCTAGAGATGAAATCTTCAATGAACATAGGGCAAAGAGAAATATATCTTTTTCCTTCCTTTCAAAGTCAAACTCTTTCCTTTGTCAGCGTATTTTAAAAAAGCTACAAATTCAAACCTTCTGATTTTGAAAAAAAAAAATGAAATGGTTATACACATTCAGACCCAGAATATAGGCATTCACATTTGGCAGTGAACAGTGGCAAATATTTAGGAATAAAAAATAAGTTTCAGGCAAATAGAATAAAAAACCCAGCCTCTAACAGTCTACAACTTACAGCTATCCACAGCTGAAATCTAAATCACATCTTTGTGATTAGCAGTCCTTGACAGATGCCATGAATCAGGTCAAACTCCCTCCACACCAATTTGTATCATTACCTCAAGAACTGCCTATCCCAACAATTTTCATAGCTCATTAACATGTGAAAGTAGCTTTTACTTATCTTTACTTACCACCTCTCAATGTATTCAGTGGATGCCCTCCAAGTACGTTATTAGAAAGAGAGAACTGCCCATTCACCATAACGCTAAGTTTCTTCTGTTGCTGTTTTCTCTCCACAGTCTGTTTTCCAAACTTGGAAAGTTTTAGTGTGTGTTGTAAATCTTCAAGTAGAAGTCATTCCATAACTGATCATCTTTGCCACCTTTCTCTGCATTTTGCCATACCTTCTTCTGAGCTGTTCAGGCAAACTGCTGCAATTCATAACGTAGGCATGGTAGGGAATTACACTCTAAAAAATAATGGGGTTTGTTTTCTTCTATTCTTTTCCCAGTAATTCCTAACACACCTGTTACCTGTTTACAATTGCCAGTTGCTGAGCAATGAGGACCATTTACAGCAACTCCAGAATCTCTGTTTTGAGTGACAATGAATGTCATATTTACTACCGCATGCAAATTAGTTTTCCCTACATATATTTTTCATTTGTTAACAAGATGATAAGTGTGTCAGTTCAGTGTTACTTAACACCATGAATTACTGTCAGCTCTTTTCTAATAACCTTCATTTTATATCATACGCAAATGCTGTCATGTCAGTACTAACGCTCTTTCCCATGCAGTTTATGAATAAGTTGAATATCACAGGTGTCTGTGAGGCTCAGATAGTATCTCCACCACATTATGAAAACTGGCTACATGCTCTGCTTCCTATCCGCTTGGCACTTTATAACCATAAGACTTTTCTTCTTCTTCCACAGAAACTTCGCTCTCCTAAGATTCTTTTCTTAGAGACTCTTACCATGTTAGTTTTTTTACAAAAAATCATAACATAACATGGTCACATCTATAACAGCTAAGTTAAAGGCACCTACATTTGTTCCTCAGACATGGGTCAACCAAATTACAAGAAGCATCCTGAGCCTCCAAAACAGTCTAGCCAGATACAAACTACCAACTTAAAATGAACCCTCCTCTGGGCCAGCTCCCAGGCTATGCCTCACAACTCTATAGTTATATCCAGCTAGCAAACCGTTCAAACAGTTCAACACTACTGACAATCTAACAGTTCATGTGACTGGGAACTTCCCATACACTGCCTAACTCATTATCAGATAATCTGATACCATATACCTACATAAAAATATATGACTAACACATACTTGAACATTATCCTCAACAAGAAGCGTGGATGTTTTCACATAGCAAAATTTGTAACCACACAGGTGACCATGCTATTCCTTATTGTCATATCTACAGTTCAACCAGTTCAGCACTGATACTTATGAATGTTCTGTGATGCTTTACCCTTAAAGTGGCATCACACCCCTCTAGCATCATCAGCAGACTGCACATCACTAATAAGGATTCAGCAATTTGAAAAATCATCTCTTTCAGAACTCTTGGAAAAATGCTACATTGGTCTGGGAGATAGCTGCTTTTCTACCTCATTTTTCCCAAACTTCAGTTAGCCTAGGCTGCTTTTTTTCCTGAGTTGTGATCCATTACGTACATCTGTGATGTGCAAATTTTCCCCAAGTTCCTCCATACCAAACACATGCAAAGGTTTGCTGCTGGCTCAGCTTTATCCTTTTAAGAACTCCTGTCATACAGTTAGCTCCACCAAATGGCAGGCTTTTGAATTCTGATATTTTTTAAAAAACTAAATATTTATTCCAGCCAGGCTTTTACAGCCAGTAGGAAGTTGTTTCTCGAAACTTGTTTTGATAAAGCTCATTCTTATTCATACTTAATTCATACTTAATTCACCAGAGTTTCTCTACTGTTTTCCATTGTCCTCGTTGGAACAACATTCCCATTTTATGGTGTTCTTTTTTAAAAAACAAAAGAAAACTCAGTGTACCTCACAGTATCACAATATCACAAGGTTGGAAAGGACCTCTGAGATCATCAAGTCCAACCTATAACCTAACACTAATACCAACACTAACACCAACCATCATCTAAACCATGGCACTCAGTGCCTCATCCAGTCTCCCCTTAAACACCTCCAGGGTTGGTGACTCCACCACCTCCCTGGGCAGCCCATTCCAATGATCAATCACCCTTTCAGTGAAGAACTTTTTCCTAGCATCAAGCCTAAACTTTCCCTGACGAAGCTTGAGTCCATGCCCTCTAGTTCTGTCACTGGTCACCTGAGAGAAGAGACCAATCCCTGCCCGACTACAACCTCCTTTTAGGTAGTTGTAGAGAGCAAT
This sequence comes from Tapera naevia, assembly GCA_033556795.1. NCBI lineage: Eukaryota > Metazoa > Chordata > Aves > Cuculiformes > Neomorphidae > Tapera > Tapera naevia. The sequence goes on along the minus strand of JAUMJJ010000300.1, from coordinate 2,218,656 downwards.
GAGGTCTCCCCTGAGCCTCCTCTTCTCCAGACTAAACAGCCCCAACTCCCTCAGTCGCTCCTCATAGGGCTTGTGCTCCAGCCCCTTCACCATCTTCGTTGCCCTCCTCTGAACACATCCCAGTATCCTAACATCCTTCCCAAACTGGGGGGCCCAGAACTGTACACAGTATTCAAGGTGAATACTTCTTTTACTTTGTTGCTTAACTACGTATAAAAAGGCTTGTGATATAAAAAGCCTTTCTGATGGACAGTGTATGTTTAACCATAGTTTCTGATATAGTACGATACGCATTTCAAACAATTCCCCTGCCTTTAAAGATCTTAGCCCCTTTCTAGTGCTCATTTTAACTCTTCATTTTTGTCTATTTATTTCTTTGCAATTAAATATGATTACAGTGGGTTCTGGAGGGAGTCCTCTCCCTCAAATACATTCGTTCTGTATACACCATAGTCACTTTCAAGGAATAGATCTCTCACACTGAAGTATGAGCTAGATACTGCCTGCTTACTCAGGACTGAATCAAAAATTGCTTGTGCACATGGAAGTTCTCATTATTCACCTAGAGAAGTTACACAGTTCACAGTCTTTGCACTGCATCACTCGCTTAGCCCCTAGGGCTGCTGCTCTAGTCATAGCGCTGACAGAATAGCCCCCTTATTCATATTCCAGATTTCAATCTATTCAGATTCTTTGATACTCACCAGCCAAGCAGATAAGCTAATAGCAAAGTTACACTCCCATTACCAAGGAGAGAAATGAAATTCAGACAAACAGTTTTAAGAAAAATTCATTAATTTTATGATAGGATGATATAAAATACACCTCATCCCCCTAACATGTAACTTCTTCTTGGTTTATTTTAAGATTACTGATGCTTTCCATCGTTCAATTCCAACTCGGATCCCCAAACCAAAGCCTAAAAGCACAACCAAAGTACCTGTCAAAATTCCTGCTGGACATCTCAACAAACCACTCCAAGACAGCAGTTCTGGAAAGCTACGCATTATAAGGACTGTGACTAAAACCTGTCTTCAAAGCGGAGGGAGAAGGTAAAAAATGTTCTATGGTCTATGACACTAAAATAGATTTAAGCAATCCACATCTCAAAAGTAGTTGTTTCTATTGGGGAAAAAGTATAAAACCATCCACATGGTCAGCATGGCAATAGCCACCAACCTCAGGACATCAAACGACATTCAAACTCATAAAGCCAAAGGTAACTGTATGTCTGCAAGGACCAAACTCTGCCCCCATTTTTGTGGTGTAATTCGAGAATTTGTCCATAAAAATAGAGAGGCACATGACAGACAACTAAGTTTCTAACTATAAATTTGGTTTTGACATGTTCCACAAATAACAATACTAATCTTGTCTCAGTAGATTTATAAAAACGTATGGTCATTCAAATGAAAGAGGGGTTGAAGGAGGTCCTGTTTTGTTTTTGAAGCTGATCTAGTCAAGTTTCAGTATGGATATCTTGCATTCAATAGTAAAGACATAAAAAAGTGACATATTGAGAAATCTGCCCTTTTACAATGCATAGAACTTTAAGAAATGCAGAGTTTCTTGTTGTGTTAAGCACCACTTGAAAAGCATTACATCAAGATAACCAATCTTGCCTCCAAGTTAACTAGTGTGATTATCCCCATGTCGCAGTTTGAAGGAAAAACTAAGATATCTGTTGGGGTTATATCTTCCACAAGAAAATCACCACAGCCCTTTGCAATTAATAGACTTTAATCAAGAGGAGAATATGAAATTGTATAGGAAAAGATAACAGTTCTCAACTGCAAAAATATATATGTGACCAAACACCAACAGTCAGCAACGGTGTAACCCAACAGTTCAAACCTAACACCTCAAACGAGTCAAGTCTTCCGCGGCCCTGCTGGGCTCCGAGGACAAAACAGAACTCACGTCGGGGAAAGGCAGTGGCAAGGCGGGTTGGAAATCCACTCCTAGGAGATGCCGGGGGGGTGGGGGGGATAACGGAAATGGGAGAGTAGTCCAGAAAGTCCGCAGAGAAACCCAGCTGGTGCTGATGGCACAGCCCCCGTGGGGCGAGGCTGATGATGCCGAACGCCGCTCTCTCCCAGCCACTGCACGTGAGCCGCGGCTTTGGCCTTTCCCCGCCAAAAAGCGTGGCGACAAGTCGTATCCCGGCAGCCGCTCCCTCTTTCCCGGGATGTCCCCAGTAATGCTGCCCCCCCCGGACACTCACGGTCCCAGGGGACCAGTGGACTGACCGGTCCCCCACCCGGACGGCCCTGCCCTGCCTCCACCAGTCCCAATGTTGGCAAGGGAAGAAAATATTCAAAAAAACTTAAACTACAACACCGCACTTCAATAAATACATACAGGTGTTATCTTAGGAAAACAGATGCAAGAATTGAGATGGATACTATTTGTATTAGCTTTATAAACTTTCAGCATTTTACGTGGACTATAATATTTAGATTTCAGTTCACTTACGCTGTATTTTGGAACTCATTAAAATTTGTGTCAAGCTTAACAGTAGCTTGTGACTTTCACAGAAATGCAATTTTGTTCTTGCACTGCCCCACAACTTTGCTCTTCCTTTCAGCTGCTCACATTCAAGTCAAATAGGTAACTGTATTCATAATTTCAGTGAAGTTTTTTTAACCAAACTCTTTGCACAAGTAGTTCTAGTTCACCAATGAAAGAACTTGCCTTTTCTCTTTTCTTAAAGCAGAAGTTCTTTAAAAAAAATTAAAACTCACTCAATGTTTCCTTTCAGCCAACACACAAAAAATATCAAAATATTATAATGAGACTCCAAGTTCACTGTTTACAGTTTTCTGAAAAACAGCAGTTGCTGCTCTGACAAGAAAATTCCTTCCTGTTCCAATTTAGACAGGTAAAGCTATCAAGGTACTATTACTGCAAGGAACCCCTCCACAGGAATCCTGTAATACCAACTAACACAAGTTACTACTTTAGAATACAAAAAGTAATTTATTTCCCTGGTATTAATGTCTCCCTCATTCTTCTTCCCCTCACAGAGTGCATTCCAACAGTCTAAATGGCTCAACTGATAATTTGTGGGAAAACTCCTTTCGCATAGGTCTTTCTTTAAGAACTGCCAAATCCTAATTCCTAAGTAAAGCAAAAGCTGGTGGTGGTCACAGTGCTATAGCCAGCATTGCAATCGTTTTGCTGAAGCAAAGAGATTTGATGCATTCAGTTACCCATTTTTTTCCTTTTTATTTCACAGCTAAAAGTTTAACTTAACCAATGAGACAGTACAACACATTAGCACTACTATGGGACTATTTTTGCAAACCCACAACAGAAACTAACACCTCCCTCAACAGCTCCACAAGAAATTGTCCAAGAATACTTAAAAAGAGGAAAAGTTTAAAAAGACCAGTCTACTAAAAAATTATTTCAGCTTGTGTCTTACAAGACACACCAATGGCAAAAATGACTCTTTCACATTAAAGACTCCAGATTTCACTCACCAAATCTGTAGGTAACCATAAAGTTCCGAGTTTCCATGTCATGTGTTTTCAGATCCAAATAAAGTTCAAAGAAGCATCTCATTATATGTTCTACAAGTTGCAGAATGAGTACATGTAAACATGAAGAAGCAAAATAGATTTAAAAAAAGCAGCTCTCTACTTGGCATGCTTAGAGAAGGATCTTCAGCACAAAAAGAAGTTTCACCAGAAGGGACAGCAACTCATGGATGAGCCAAAAAAAAAAAAAAAACCAAGAAAACAAACAGCAAACATCTCATATCTGATCAAGCAACAACAAAACTCCCACTGAACATGCTACAATAAATACAGAAGCTTCAAATCACATATTAAAAATTCATGCTATTTGGCACCCTTCATTGCCTGTCCACAGAATGAAAAGAAAACTTCTGGTAGAAGAAAATAACTACAATAGCATCCTTTGCTTCAGAGCACACAAAAGACCCCACAAGTACTGTCATCCATGGTACCATATTATACTTCTCACCTATCTCTACTGCTGACATAGAAGTTTCCCTCTCTTCTGCTCGTGTCTTGGAATGACACAATGCATTTCTATCCATGAGGGACACAGCCCACATAGGCGTTTACTTAAGGATTTAAACAAACAGGGATACTACACTCCTACAGGATTAACAGACAAAAAAGCATAGAGAATGAAAGACAAGGAGTGGTAACACAAAAGGAGGAAACTGGAAGAATTTCTGAAAAATAGAAGTCCATCTCTCTCACTCAAACTTCTCGGTAGATGTGGCATGCTGGCTACAGGCAAGACATGGATATTTACTGTGCTGCGAGAAGTGCTCTTTCTGTTCATGGAGAGAAGAGAAAAAAGTTGATGTCTTTCACCAGTACTAAACAAACTCTGTAGTATTCTTTATTCTTTCATTATGGTTCTGAATGCAATACAAAAATCATATTCAAGACCAGACACAGTTGTGGCATAAACCAGAAAAAGGGAGGGAAGGAAGAACTGCAGTTGAATGAATTGGCACATGTTCAACACTAAACAACAACACTGATAAGTAAACAATCATTCCGAACCACTCTCTCCACAAATATCCTCTCAAAGTTAAAGGTTTTGCTGAAGAAGTTATTGGGCAAGATTCTTTGGGTTTTGTCATGTGACAAGGTAAATAGATGGCTAATCCCTTCAGGCATTTTCTTGTTGTTTTATTTTTTTCCATCTATAAACCACCTGCAGCAGGATAAACATTCATGTCTCAAAGTGAGAGTAACTACTTTTAACCTTTAATATGGATTCTAAAACAATTTCCAAATATGTAGCCAAAAAGTTAATCAAGAATTACTTATATATCCATATACTACAATATATATTTTCATATGCTTTAAGCGGGTCTGAACATCTCTGATACACCTCACCTCAAAAGGAGCCTCTTTTTAGTACAACTTGGTAAAATCTAAGATACTTTTGAGGGCAGAGTTATTACGAAGAAGATGCCATTGGTTAGGACTTATCCTAGGGCTAGTCTTAAAGGACTTTGCAATAGATTACTACTTTAAAAGTACATTTTTAATTCTTCCCCTTTGCACCTACAGTTGTGGAAGATGCTTTTTTGAAAAACATCAGCAAATTAATTTAGATAGTAAACTTTTTCTAATGAAAACATGTTTCACAGAAGTAAACTTCATCGCGTACATCAAAAGTGGTCACTAATGAGAAATTATTTTCCTGTATTGCTGCTTACATTGTAAACCCTGATTTCCTATCTCATATCAACTGATTTCAAAACATTTTACATTATCCACAAGATGCAGTACAAATTAAACTTTGATTTTACATGTTGTACATGAACAATAGCTACACAAAATAAAAAGTAACAGAAGTTCCTACTTTACTGACAGCTTGTGTTAACTTAATACAACAGGCTCATGTACAGATCCTGCCAACAAGTTTACACAAGTGGGATGTGGACAGCAGAGGACATAGTTTTCACAACACTCACCTGTAATCATTACTCATAACACACTCGGAGAACATTCTTGGAGTAAAGCTCATATAGTTCTTTTAAGCATAGGCTGGATTAGACACTTCTAGAGGTTCCTTCCCAATGGAATTATTTTAGTAGCCCAACAATGCAAAAGCAAATATTCCAAGGAGTTTTACATACCAGAACAGTTGAGATGCACAGTCTCCTCTCAAAGTCAGATGGTTTATCCATCATGTCAAAAGTTTATAATCTAAGTCTTGTTTTGTACCCACTTTGTAAAGGAAAGCTGACAACGTAAAAATTAGCTTACCACCCACCCCAAATGAAACCTCTGGTTGGCAGAATAGGTTGGCTTTTGAAATATGTAGCACTCCTGAAGGAAAAATTCCAAATGAAGAGCATTTACTATGTGAACTGGAACTGCTTAAGGAAACTATATGAGACTAAAAATAAAAACAGAATGCTCAGAAGCCTTATTAGGACTTATGACCTCTCTTTATTACACATATACAAATTTTATACTGCTCCCTCTCAATTCTCCAACATTTTTCACAGGAAATAAACAACCACTGTCAAGACACTGGAAGATCTGGAGCTTTCACAGAGATGCAAATAACTCCCAATATATATTTAAAAAAAAATAAAAAAAAATCAATAAAACAGGGCACTATAAAGTCTTTAGTTGCCTAAAAATACCTAAAATACCACATTAAATCTCAACATTACAGATGCAATCGCAGGCTGTAAAGTGCTTTAAGACACACTGATAAAAAACAAGCATAGGAGCGAGATAATACACTCAGCAGGAAAAGAGGCAAACCGGCCATAGAACCATGCCCCAAAGACAAATGGCTGGAGAAAAGCTCCATAACTCCTGCCAGTTGACAGTAACGCATGGCAAGGGTGATGTGAGACATCCCAGGGAGTACATGGGTGATGTTTTCAAAGTACCACTGATATTTTCCCCTCCATAGGATCTACGATGGATTGAACATTTCCAAGGCCTTTCAGAAGTGTAAGTAAAAACTTCACATCAGTAACAGCAATAAACATTTTGTCCTTTCATCAAAGCATCCCGGTTTGGAAGAAAATACCGTTCAGAATCATAGAACGGTTTGGGTTAGAAGGGACTTTCAAGATCACACAGTTCCAATCCCCCTGCCACGGCCAGGGACACCTCCCATCAGACCAGGCTGTTCAAACAAACCCTCATCCAACCTGACTTTGAATGCCTCCAGGGATAAGTAAAATTTCTAGTATCTCCTATAAACCTATGAATGTAGGAGACAGCTGAGCTCTGAACTCAAAGCAAGCTGTTTTCTTCCCTTCTCCCCCTCCCCCCTCCACTTTTCTTAAATTCACTTAAACGCATTTTTGCTGAGGGGGGTTCTGTGCTTCCTTAAGTCGTGGAATTTTTGCTTGCTGCTTCATCCTCTAAACCATCCTCGGTCAGGTGGGTCAGAGATGAGATCTTGTTTGTTTATAAGCAGAACAACCACGGGCACCAAGCAGGAAAAAGCAGGCACGGGAAGCAAATAAACGAGTGGGAAAGGAAAACCAGAAGAAGTAACTCAAATGCGGAAAAAGCAAAAGCCCAGAGGAAGGGGAGAAGTGAGGAAAAGGAAGAAGGATAGACGGGAAGGAAGGGGCTGTCCTGCAGGAAGAGTGCATCAAACAAAGCATGAGGAGCGGGCTCTAGAAGAGCAGTACCTGGGCTGCTGCCTGTCCTGGCTGGAGTCTCCCACCACGGCTCCTCCAGTGTGTCCCCCATGCTGATACTGATGCTGGCGATGCCGCCACGCGGGGAGGGCGGGGGCGGGGCGCTTATAGCTCCGCCCCCCGGGGCGCGCCTGCGCGCTGGCACCACCCGCTTGGTCGCTGGGAGCGTGAGCCCGCAGCACCCCAGCAGCGGGGGCGACAGCGGTGTCCTGGAGTGCATCCGGCACGGCATGGCCAGCCGGGACGGGGAGGGGATGGTCCCGCTCCGCTCCGCACTGGTGCAGCCTCACCAACTGATGTTTCACAGAAATAAACTTGATCAAGTTTGTCAAAAGTTCTCGCTGATGGGAAATAAAAGTGGAAAACCACCGCCAGTTTTGGGCGACGCAGTATAAAAAGGATCTCAAGCTACTGGAGAGTGTCCGGAGGAGGGACACAAAGCTGATAAAGGGTCTGGAGGGGAAGCTGTGTGGGAGAAGAGAAGATTTGAGAGGGGACCTCATAGCCGTCTGCCATTTCCTCACAACGGGAGGAGAAGGAGCAGGCGCTGATCTCTCTGGTCACCAATGACAGGACCTGAGAAAATGGCAGGCACACATGCCAGGGGAGGGTTAGGTTGGATATGAGGAAAGGGTTCTTCACCCAGATGGTGATGGAGCACCGGGCCAGCTCCCCAGGGAAGCAGTCACAGCTCTAAGCCTGACAATATTAAAGTAGCATTTAGACAATGCCCTCAGGCATACGGTGTGAATGTTGGGATTGTCCTGTGCAGGGACAGGAGTTGGACTCAATGATCTTTGTGGGTCCTTTCCATCTCAGGTCATTCTGCGATTCTGTGGGTGTCCCCATTCCTTTCTACCCTCTCTGTGGGTTGCATGTTTCTCCCATTCCCCAATCCACCCACTCCACGCTTCAGGTGGCAGGGGTAAATGAACACATTGTAAAATTTCTTCATAAGCAGCAGTAGCAGGGATTTTGATCAGCCTGGTGTGGTGGGAGGTGTTCCTGCCCATGGCAGTGGGTTAGAACTGGATGGTCTTTAAGGTCCCTTCCAACCTAAACCATTCTATGATTCTATAAAAATGCATTGGTGGGTGAGGTGGCATTTTTTTAGTGAAAAATATAGATGAAGCGGTAAAAAAGAGGAAAGGAATTTAAAATATTACCCTCTCCTTCACCTTAATCACTTTTTTAATTGCCTAAGTCTGGTTTGATGATGTAAAATACTTACTTCCTTGATTCAGACTATTCATACCATCTTTCCTGAGAAACAAACACGTGCAGGAAAACACCGTGCGCTGCCTCCAAACCCCCCTTCCTAGTTGCTGGGGCACGGTGGAATCAACATGTGCCTGTTTCTCCTCCCAGGAGCAGCTCCTGCTTGTGGTCTGAGCAAGCTGTGGAAGTAAACCAGGCAAATGTAAGGACATGGATTTATCATAAGGTGGCACTGTCAGCCCATGTGTAAGTTACTTGAATAATTATTCTGAACTTTTGCAGAAGTCTATTTTTTTTCCCCTTTGAGAGTGTGAGTGGGTAAGGAACGGGTATGATGCTTTAGCACTTTTCTGCCTAGGGTTGCTAATGAGCACTGCCAGGTGATCTTTAGGCCTTGGAAAAAGTGTTCTGTGTAAAAGTGGTGTATTTTCTCTCCAGCCTGTTGAGTACAGCCTGGCACAATATAGGCTATAGGGGAGTGTGCTCAGTTGACCAATGAGGCCAATAGCATCCCGGCTTGTATCAGAAGTGGTGTGGCCAGCAGGACCAGGAAAGTGATTGTGCCCCTGTACTCAGCACAGATAAGGCTGCACCTCGAGTACTGTGTTCAGTTTTGGGCCCCTTACTACAACAAGGACACTGAGGCGCTGAAGAGTGTCCAGAAAAGGGCAATAAAGCTGGTGAAGGGGCTGGAGAAAAAGTCATATGAGGAGCGGCTGAGGGGTCTGGGGTTGTTTAGTCTGGAGAAAAGGAGGGTGAGGGGAGACCTTATCACTATCTACAATTGCCTGAAAGGAGGTTGTAGTGAAGTGGATGTTGATCTCTTCTCCCAAGTAACAAATGATAGAATGAGAGGTACTGGCCTCAAGTTGCGCCAGGGGAGGTTCAGATCAGATATTAGATAAAATTTCTTCACTGAAAGGGTTGTGAAGCATTGGAACAGCTGCCCAGGGAGGTAGTGGTGTCCCCATCCCTGGAGGTGTTTAAAAGACAGGTAGATGCAATGCTTAGGCACATGGTTCAGAGGTCAGTTTGTTAAGTGTAGTGGAGGACTTAGTGTTGGGTCTACATTTGAACTCGATGATCTTAAAGGTCTTTTCCAACAGAAACGACTCAGTGATTTCAGCCGCGGAACCGCAGCCTCTCCGCAGTCACGGCTTCGGACCCGCTCTCCCGGCTTCATACAGAGATGCCAGCTGAACAAACCCGCCCTGGCGTTCACTCAGGCACCGCCCTGCTGCTCTGCCAGTCCTTCGCGCTCTACGGCGAACCCTCACTTCACGACAGCACGGGCAGGGTGGGGAATAGCGATTGCGCCCTCGCTTCACGACAGATGCGGGGACGGGAGCTGGCGCGTGAGAAGGAGGGATGTCGGAGGAACGACACCACCCGTCCGCGCTTTACGGCCGAGCCGAGCAGGCACGTCAACAGCGATGGCGGAAGGGGCGCCGCCGCGCAGCTGGTGAGTTACGGGCATGTTGGTGTTGGGTGGAGGTGTTGGTCTGTTCAAGGGTAGGAAGTCTCTGCAGAAGAGGGGTCTGAACAAGCGGGATCGATGGGCTGAGACCAATGGGATGAGGTTCAACAAGGCCGAGTGCTGGGTCCTGCACTTGGGGCACAACAACCCCATGCAGCGTTACGGGCTTGGGGAAGAGTGGCTGGAGAGCTGCCTGGAGGAGAAGGACCTGGGGGTGATGGTTGACAGTCGGCTGAATATGAGCCAGCAGTGTGCCCAGGTGGCCAAGAGAGGCAATGGCATCTTGGCCTGTATCAGAAACAGTGTGGTCAGCAGGACCAGGGAGGTGATTGTGCCCCTGTATTCGGCACTGGTGAGGTTGCAGCTCGAGTGCTGTGTTCAGTTCTGCGCCCCTCCGTACAAGAAGGACATTGAGGTGCTGGAGCACGTCCAGAGAAGGGCAACAAGGCTGGTGAAGAGGCTGGACAGCAAGTCTTATAAGGAACAGCTGAGGGAATTGGGGTTGTTTAGCCTGGAGGAGGCTGAAGGGAGACTTTGTCATTGTCTAGAACTGCCTGAAAGGAGGTTGTAGCCAGGTGGGTGCTGGTTTGTTCTCCCAAGTGACAGGTGATGGGACGGGAGGAAATGGCCTCAAGTTGCGCCAGGGGAGGTTCAGATTAGACATCAGGAAAAATTTCTTCACTGAAAGGGTGGGCAGGCACTAGCACAGCTGCACAGGGGGTGGTTGAGTCCCCCATCCCTGGAGGTGTTTAAAGGATGGATAGACGAGTTTCTCAGGGATATGGTTCAGTAATGAACAGGAAGGATTGGACTCATCTCAAAGGTCTTTTCCAACCAGACGATTCTATGATTCCTCCCAATCCCATCCCACCCCTCCGCAACGGGGAGAGGTCGGTAGGCGAGAGGGACCGACCCTCCCGTCCATCGCCGCTTCTCTCCCTCCAGGACCCTGTGCTTGGGATGCGGGTATGCGGCCGGGGCTGCGCGTTTGAAGAGGGCGGGCGCGGCCCCACCTCTACGAACGGCTCGGCGGGCTGCGGCTTGTCCCCGGCTCAGGGGGGCGGCCTCCAGCGTCCCCAACGCAGGGAGAGCGTGGACCGAGCCCCGGGGCAGCCGGGTGCGGGCGCTTGGCAGCTCCCGGGTCCCGAAAGAGGAAAGGCAACCGTCGGAACGAGGGCGAGATGGGGCGGCGTCTGGCCGCGCCCAGCCTGGAACGGGACAGCTGCTCCAGTTTAAGATAACAGCTTTAATATAGAATCAGAGAATCATAGAATGGTTTGGGCTGGAAGGCACCTTAAAGCCCATCGAGTTCCAATCTCCCGCCATGGGCAGGGACATCTCCCACCAGACCAGGCTGCTCAAGGCCCCATCCAGCCTGACCTTGAACATTTCCAGGGAGGGGACATCCACACCTTCCCTGAGGAACATGTTCCAGTGCCTCACCACCCTCAGTGTGAAAATTTTCTTCCTGATCTAAATTTTCCCTCTTCCAATTTAAAACTATTCCCCCTTGCCCTATCACTACTCGCCCTTGTAGAAAGTCCATCCCTGGCTTTCTTGTAGCTCCATCAGGTACTGGAATATGCAGTAGGAGCTACTTGATGTGTGCACCTGTCTGATCAGAGTGAAATTGCTTTGTTCAGATCAGCTTCCCCTTTTCTGCATAACTTCTCAAGCAAAAACAACAATAGGTCCTGGCTTGTTTTATGAATGATTTTACCTGTCACCCTCCTCTAGCATAGCTGTTACTTGTAATGGATTTTACATCGATCCTCCAGGATAAGAATAGAGAGTATTTCTGGAGCATGTATAAGATCATTTTGATGGTAACAGTGATGTGATTTTAGATTTGTGTCATATGTATTCACTTAAGATTGCTGAGGCTTGAATAAACAGCACTGAAGCTGTTCTTACAGCATCCTATGTCTCCATTTCTGTGCGTCTTCCCTTTGTTTTTCTTTTTTGCGCTTATGCATTGCATATGATTTCTTCCTCTTATTCTGTGCCACAGAATTGCTCTTTGTCCTTTCCACATGCATACTTTTCAAACAATTACTTTTTATGGTCTGCTTGTTAAGTGATCATAAAACTGCTTTTTATGATGGCTTCCAATCTGATGTTTTTACTTCTAGGCTTTACTTTATGTGACGGATTCAAAGTTTCTTGCTACCTATGCTCAGCCTTCTTTCTGCTTAGTTATCTCACTGTAAATAAGCCAGAATTGACAGACAGGCAGGTGTAGCTGGTATCTGTTCTTTGTCTATGTGGGTCCTGCAAAAGAAAATTAATTGGTATAGGTTTTTAAGCCTTTTTTTTTTTTCTTGCTTTTGATTAGAGCTTCAGAATTTATGAAGCATTTTCTCTAGGTACATAGGTAGGTGTTGCATGAACACTATTTCTAAGTACAGACCTGACTGTTGGGACATAAAATTACTAATTTAAGGACAGACTCTTTGAAAGTGTGATGTTGACACTTTGAAATATAACCCTGGATGCTGAGTAAGAACCATGTTACAGCATCCCTGAAAAAATACTTCAAACTTCTTTCATTACTAATGTTGAAAGGATATTACAGGCACCCAGATCACAACAAATTGCTAAAATTCCTGGTTAAGAAAGATGTGTAAGTGCAGTTTCCAGACATTTTGAGGCTCAGCCTGCATTGTTGTCATTCTGACTGGCAGCTTCAGAATGTAACTGTAGTAAATTTGATATTCTTGTACTACTAGAAAAGACAAACTTGGACGCATTTGATAGAGGAGATTTTGTAAACCCCTATGGGAACAGTTCAAGGGGTTCATGCATAAATGCTGCATTAATATGCCAGAGTGTGTCCTGTTACTAGAGCTGTACGCTGTGAATAACATAAAGTTGTGTTCCTTATTGCTTATTTAGAAATTTCACATGACTTTTTTTTGTTTGGTTTATTTGTTTGTTTTTAAAAAAAGCAAGTTTCAGTTAAATGTTTTCTTTTTCATTTATTGATTTAAACTGCTGTCTTATATACATATCTGAATGCTGTTGAACAGTTGCTGTTTTTTCTAGCCATAATATGTATGTTTCAAATGAGATTTTTGGTGTAAATTGCTACATTAGCATAGTTTTGAGGTATATAGGATTGTGCAATAATACTTCGTGTTTTAAAAAACACGGCCAAACCATAAAATGATGCCTGTGTACACCTGAACTGTATTGGGAACAAAACTCACAGTGCTGATTTCTCATCCTCTATTCTGTTCCTTAGGGGAATTTAAAGGCAGATATAATTTTATGTTCAGAGACTGTGACAGCACATTTAGCATGTAGAATGTAGGTATAAATATTAACGTAAAGTGCCCTTTTTATTCTTCCTCGGTCAACTTGACGTGCAGCGCTGGTGTGATTTGAGGGGAGGCACTGAGTTAAAACTCTCAACATCCATACTGACTGCTTGGTGTTTTATTTAACAAAAAACAGAGAAATTTGCCACTGTGCAATACAATTTAAAAAACCTAGCCTCTCCCCACCTCCAAAATCTTATAGTATGGAGTTATAGAAAGGGGAGATTGTCAGCTTTTTCTCCACTAAATGCAGGAAGTTTTTCAACGGTTTCGATCTAAAACTGAGAAAAACTGTCAGACCTTATTTATTAAATACTTTTTAGCTCTTTCACATATTCTCAAAAATTAATCTTTGAACTATTGGCTGTATTATATTTGATGCTGGAAAGCATATTTGTATCCAAAGCTGAGAGTACAGTGAAACCTAAAGGAGGGAGACTGATTGCAAGCTGTGCTATTAAATCTTAATTTTGCTCTTTTTTTCTTTGTCTATTTATTTGATAATTTTAACCATAATTTTAGTTCACACAATACTTGGAGTCAATAGAATGTGTAGGCAAAACCAAGCTGGACTGTTGTTAGTTCAAAATGTTTATAATTGGAAGTTACAGTTTTTTCTCTCCTTATTTACAAAAGGTATTAATGATTTGCAATTATTTTTTCTTGTTTATGTTCTCAAACAGGTAAAGATGTAAAGAGTTACTAATTTATTTCTAAAACCTTTTTGCAGATGCTTGTTTAATACTCAAGCTTCAAGGGAACTTGATCAAGTATTTTTATTTTGAGATCTACACTTTGAAAGTTAAGACCTAAACTAACTAAATAGAACTCTAACCACAGATGGAATTGTTCCTGTGCGTTTAACTTTGTATTGGAATCATTCATCTTGTGGGTCCCAAAATACATTCCAACTGTTTCAGACAACAGGATGACAAAACTAATATAAGTACTAGTTTTTCTGTGCTCAGAATTTGGGTTATTAATGCTTGGAGCCATGATATTTCTTCTGAAAGCATACAAACAAAAAAATCCTTTGCAATTAAATGTGAAATGAACATGCTTGAGGAAAAAATAGAGGTAAAAAGGTCAGGGAATTAATGTTTTTCTCCCAAATTCTGTTGGAAAAAGAAGACTATTCAATGGTGTTCTGAATACAATGGATATTTTGAAGTGAACATGAGGGATTGATTTTTTTGTTTGTTTGTTTTCAACTGGGAACAAACACTCCTCATTGCTTTTTGTTTAGTAAAGCTCTTGATGAGGTTTTTTACCAATAGTCTGGAGAATCCTAAATTAAAAGCAGGAACCAGAATAACTAGATTATATAAAAACATATTGTGGGGCAGGGGAAGCTTTTATATGTGTAGTTTTCTGTGGTGGAGAGCTTATATTCTTTTCTTTGGGAAGGCAGAATGATGACTATAAAAATAAATTGATATTACCCATTGACTTTAGAAATGTTTGTTGGCACTATTCACTTGCCTGGTTTTAAGTAAATCTTATTTGTGATGACTACATGTCATAAACCTGTATGGTGTTGTGAGCTTCGCATAAAGTACTTTGCCTAATGCAGTTTAGTTTTACATTCTCAGTAAGAAAAATAATGAAAATGTTTTGAATAAATTAGTCTAATCTGGCCCTCATAGTTTTGATGGCAGCATTGTGATATATGTGCCTGCCTTTCTCTTTGCATGCTGCAGTACGTGAAAACTTGCAAACTGGATGTGTTTGTCCTAGCAGACAATGACTTTGTAGAAGCTAAAACTGATAGTCTGGGCAAGGGTTCAGCTGTTAGCAGCCTTGCTTTTGATGTAGGAAAGACAGGAGTGATGTGTAAAGGTGTTCTAGAAATAGTAATTCTTACACTGAAGGTGGTGATGGTCTGCTAGAGCACATCATGAGCTGCAAACTGAGTGTGTCACTTGGGCATTGGGGGAGAAAATAATCAAAGAAGCTTTTCAAGTATTACACCTACACTAGCACCAGCTCAGTGGGAAGCAGTTTGGCAAGGGGTATAATCTAGGGGTACAATCTAAGTGAGAGTATGTGTTTTATCCCTCTTTTAGGCCACTGAAAAATGTGTTTAACAGACAGATGCATAGTAGTATATGCAGTGTACATGGAAAAAGAGTGATCAGCTTGTTTTGGACTGATAAGTGTGTTTTAGGTGTTGAATTTGGTACGTGTAGAAGATATGTTGGACTGTGAAAATGGTATTAGAAGTGTGCCTATCACAAACTGAAGCTTTAAACGTTGGAGGCATTTTTCCCAAAAATGCACTTTTACTTGGAAGAAGCAGTTCAAAATGATCCATCAACAAATGAGTAGATGTGAGGACGTTTGCAGATGCATTCCAGGCATTGCAATCTACTGATTAATTACAGTTTTTTTAATAGTGTATATATTTTCTTATGTATTTGTAGTTTAACAAAATACTTTTACCATCTTTTCCGTGCTGTTCTTATCACCACAATTTCTTAATCCATTAATTACTATTTGTAAGTGATTATTGCCAACTATTTCAGTCATATATAAATAAAATAAATAGTACTTTAAAAAAAGAAAGAGAAGCTGAAGTCTCAACAGTTGATAGTTTTGTTAATGCCTCCAGCTCACTCTCACATCTCAATTGTTTGACTTTAAATGAAAATCCTGTTGAATATCTGCAAAGGTATTATTTATGATTATAATGTGTTGCTGGACCGGCATGAATTTCAGAGATCTTTCTGTAAATATGGAAGTTTACTCCAAATACACCAATAGCAATATTATGCATTATGGCATTTAAAGCAGTGTGTCTTGTGGGAGTTAATCTTTCAGGCCATGGCTTTGTATAGGCTGGAATTGGATACATCTAACCAAAATTTAGAATAGTGTCTAGAATTAAGCAATGGAGTCATAGTAGGAAGAAGGAAGTTCAGGTCTAGAGGAATTTGCCTAAAAAAGAAGTACGGCATTCTTTTCAAAGTAAGTGTTATAGTTGTCCATATGAACGGAAAACTTCCTAGCTTATCTTCACTCATGAAATAGGTTGCTAGCAGGTTGCTGGGACATTTACAGTGCAAATCGAAATAAGGTAAAGCAAAGCTGGTGCACATTTTTTAGAGTATCAAAATCCCTTTCATAGTATGTTGCAAGTTAGTGTGAATAGAATGTTTATACGAAAATAATTCCTCTTAATCTTTGAGGAGTTCTGGCTTTTTAACCTGTGAGCAGTCTGGGGAGTTGATGGAGGAAAAGAATAGCTAGTTAAATCATAAATAGAATTTTGCACACACACACCCCCCCCCGCTGTTATTTCATTTAATTCAATGTGATAATACATCACATTGTCTTCCTGTGGGAGATGAGCATATCAGATTCTTACTTTTTAAAGTGATATAATGAAGGTAGTTTTTGCCTGTCACCTCCACAGTGTACAAAGTGCTGATGATGGTACTTATGAAGAAGCATTTGCAAATAGTAATATATCATCAAACAGAGGAAGCAAACATTTGCAGGTAACATGTTGAAGTTGATCTTTATGTTAATCTGTGCACAGTTTTTTAAACTGTGAATATTAGGTACGAGAACTGGTGGAATTAATACTCATGGATCTGTGAAACCGTCTTTGCCAGGTGTGTTTTTTTAATTTGTGTAGATGTATTTTTTAAGTGTTGTTTCATGTATATTAAATTACACTTTTTTTCCCCAAATAACTTTCTTTAGAGGACGTAGAAACAAAATTTAACTATTGCACTTCAGGACCTTTCCACCTGAAATACAACATGTGTCCAGCTGTTGCATTCATTTCCATGTACCTGTTTAGTACTTGGATAATATTTATAGTGACTGATGGTATTTTGTGTGCTATAATTCAAGGCCTATATGTTGCCTTCTGGACTGTTTGTCATACATAGTATGCATGGAAACCTGCAGTATATCTGGGAACATCTAGCTCTCTTCAGCTGATTTTTGATGTTGGCTTCTGTTGAAGCTAGATCATCCCAGAGTTCCTGCAATTCTGCTGAGTGCTTGGACTCTTTTTATGGAAATTATTTCAGGGGAACTGATTTGGTGTTGTAATTTTTCTGTCATTGGTTGTTATGTACCCAGACAGCAGGATAGGGGAAGGACATGCAAGTATGCTTGTGTATTTTTTTTCCATCCCCATTTCTGTCTCAGGAAAAGCATATTCACCCATGCAGCTTGTAGTTTTATAAGTGGGCTTTGGGATTTTTCTTTTACTACTAAAAATATAAAAATATAAGGCAAGTCAGTCTCTTTGTAAGCTGTACTTTTTCACCCAAATTTGCAAAATTACTTGAAGGAAACAGACAATTAGTTGTGCCCCAGTGTTTATTAGAAATGTGATTTAAAGTTCTACCAAAAAGTGCAGGCAAAGAAACTGACTGATACAATGCAAGGCAAATGCTTACTCTGCAAACCTGGAAATACTTTGAGAAGTCTTAAGTAAGGCTAGCTCATTGTTAAGTATATGCATACTTTCTTACAGGATTGAGGATTTAATCTGTTTATCAAAAAGGATGATATTTAGAAAATCAGAAGTGGGTGTGTTAAGCTTTCAGAAGCCCAAACCTAAGAAGCTTTACATTAAGGAGTTAGTTGTGGATATACGCAAATTAAAGAAAAGACAGAGCTCAGCAGCTGACATTTGGAATTGACGACATAGTTCGTGATGTGGGTTAATTGAAAATTCTTCTGATAATGCGTTGACATCTGTTAGTACACATGTATAAATAGATGTGGTGTTTACAGGGAATGCATCTTTATACTTGAATATCCATCATGAATAAACAATCACATTCCGTGTTTTATTATGGCTATAAACCTCCCAACTGTGTGTTTAACTCCTCAGGTCTACGTAGCAAAACCTTACTTAGAGCTAGTAGAGAACAGTTAAGAGAATACAGTACGGGAGGATTTTTGCCTACAGGATGTATGTATTGCTGCCATTGCTGTTCTTCCAGTGGATCTGGTGTTTTACCACTGCTGTGCTACATAATATTGACATTTGTGAAATCATCAGATACGATTTTCTCTCACTGTTGATGGCATGGAACATTGAAACAGGCTGCAGAAGTTATCAGAGAAATTGTAAAGTAATAATTTCTGAATGGGTACCTTATTACCTGTAATGCTTGTGAAATTCTGTTGTCTTACTGTGGCAATTTAAAGTATCATTTCTGTTTGACTGTCTTGTGAATTTGTGTATTTTGATACTTTCTGCACTATTACTAACTTTTTAGTATGTTTTAATTCAGTCTTGTGCATATGTCCACACTTAAAACACTAGAACTTTAGAGATAAGTAAAACTCAGGTTTACTTAAAAGTTCTTCCCATTTCAGGGAAAGATGGGGTTAAAAGCTGACTGTTCTAAATCTTTGAATTCAGTTTTATGTTTTCTGGGCCATATAGTATTTTATTTAAAAGTAGTCTGCCATCTAATTTAGGTGTGGTGTTTTCTTTGAATGCAGTGCGTGTGAAAATTTGCCGTATATTTCAGTTTGTAAATGACAAATAAATTTGCATTTTTATATGTTTTGCAACATTGCCACTTCATGAAGGCAAATAAAAATATTCTTTTTTTTCATAAGTAAATTGAATGTAATTAGAAATTGAACATGCGGCCTTAAAAATAAAGGAATAAATAACATTTTTTCAAATATTTATTTTCATTAATTGGCAAGTTGTTTTATAGCATATCTTTATATATGTGTGGGTTTTGCCTGATAGTTGCCTCAAGCCTACATCTATTTCATACATAAACATTAAAAAACATTGTCTAATTCATTTTTAATAAATGCATCCTGTGTCATTATTATAGGGAAAAAGATCTTGCAGACGCTCTAGAAGAAGGAGGCTGTGATCTTGAAACTGTGAGAAACATCATTCAAGGAAGGCAGTTGCCTGCTGATCTGAGGGCCAAAGTCTGGAAGGTAAGTACAAGCTTAAATCAAGAAGCAGGAAATAAT
The DNA here is from genome assembly GCA_033556795.1 of Tapera naevia. Lineage (NCBI taxonomy): Eukaryota > Metazoa > Chordata > Aves > Cuculiformes > Neomorphidae > Tapera > Tapera naevia. The sequence goes on along the minus strand of JAUMJJ010000300.1, from coordinate 2,199,491 downwards.
TGAAATTGTGTTTGGTTTGAGGTAGATATTTAATTACCAGGCATCTAAACAGGAAAGATGTAATACTGGAATTTTAATGTATGTTGATGCAGCTTTAGGATTTTTGTCTTTATTGACTTCAGTAATTTGGTGACCAGAGTGTTTTCTGTTTTTGTTTTCAGATTGCACTTAATGTTGTAGGAAAGGGAGACAGCCTGGCATCCTGGGATGGCTCTTTAGATCTACCAGAGCAGAGTATAATTCATAAGGATTGCCAAGAGCTAATTGGTAAGTTCAATTATGTTTAGATCACCTATGTGAAAACTTCTGTAGTTTCACTTGTATTAGGGCTTTGTTATTTTAGTGAAATAACCTGAATGGTGCTTAAGCTTTGAGGAGAAAGATGAGAGAGCAGAGAAAATCAGAAAGAACTTGTAAGAAACCAGTAGTATCTTACCTGTACGCTGACATGGTGACATCATGGCGGTGTGAAGTATTAGCTTGTAAGTGATAGTTTGCATGGTTTGAGCTGAATGGAAAGGAGGTTCCAGGAGCTGAGAAAAGTGTCAATTTTTGACCAAGCTCCACCTTTTAAACCAGACAGTCTTTCTGCAGTGTCATTCAAGTTTTTTAATTGTCTAATGGCTGGTACTGAAAAATGCCAAAATGCACATAGAGAGAAGAAACGTATTAAATGTTTATGACTTTAAAGACTATTTTTTGAAAGGTAATTTTTAATAGTATTTTCAGCAGAAATGAGGTTATGTCTGTGAAAGCAAGATGCTGCCAAGACATAGGAAATAATATTCCAGTATTTCTGTAAGGAACTGCCACATGATTTGGTTGGCAACTTATCACAAAAATGGCCAAATCCCTGACACTTTGCAGCAGTGTTAATATCAGTGATCAAGTGGTGGAGTCAGTGCTGCTGACTCATAAATCGGGATATTATTTCTTACAACATCAGTAAGATAATCTTCTAGTTTTTTATCTGTCATGCTTTTTTATTTTTGCACAATTGAAAGTTAAGGCAGAGAATGGAGTTAATGCATGCATGCATACACACACCTACTACTTTTTAAAGTGCAGGTCTGCATTTTCTGGCTGTCGAACCTAGTGGGACTTGTTTTCTTTCTCTCTCTGTCCTGTAAAAGGAAAGGGGGTGGGGCGGGTGAAGTGTTGTGAAATTCCACTGGTCTTATAATCACAGTATATTATCTGGAAGACAGCAAAACATCACAGTTGTTATTCATAACATACAATGTCTGTTAGTTCTGCTTTTGTCTTTATTGCAAATATTTTGTGATATGTAACAATATTCAACTGATTAAAGTAATAAATGTGAAGTTATTTCAGAATGAAGGTTATATACATATGACAGTTTTGGATTGGATTAAATATCTCTATTTCAATATTTTGGTGAAGCAAGTAGTCTTCAAATTTAAAGTAAGTCGTAAGATGATGTTTGAATTTTATGTACTATTTTATTTTCCTTAGAGGTAGAGGAAAGAAAATGCCAAATATTGACTGACTTTAGGAAAGCATTGAAGATTTCTGTAATAAAGAATTTCATTAACAGTCCTGAGAGTAGTGAGCTTCTTGTAATTGAGGGGGAAAAATGCTTGCTCAAAATTTAATGCCTGTCTGTCTGGGTCACAACATGGTTATTCCTTCTTTTACTATAAGTGAGTTTAGCTATAGTAAATTTGACATAGTTTAAGTGAATTAAAACAAATTTATTTCTGAACTATATAATTCATAGGTGTATTTAACATTAGATTATTCATTAAATATCTATAGATGTGTTTAATATTAAAATGAAAATTGCGTGAACTTAGATTTCACTACAATCTGTAATAAATACTGGTGTATTTTGCAATAGGATGAGTGGAAATGGTGTCAAGTTGCTCCAGTGGAGGTTTAGAATAGCTGTTAGGAAAAAATGCTTCACTGGGTTGTCAAGCATTGGAACAGGCTGCCCAGGGGAGTGGTTGAGTCACCATCCCTGGAGTTGTTTAAAAGAGGGGTGGATGTGGTGGTTAGGGATATGGTTTAGTGGTGGGCTTGGCAGTATTACGTTTATGGTTGGACTCGATGCTCTTAGAGGTCTTTTCAAACTTAAACAATTCTGTGGTTCTGTATTTAACTGTAAGTAAGCTAAGTAGTTATTTCATCACATGGTGGAAGTCATAATTTGGGGTATGGTGTTGATGTATGTCTCAAGTTCACAGCCTCAGGTAAGGTGGATGCCAGTGCTTTTTTCTGAAATGTTGTCAGCCTTTTAAGTAAAAGTCTATGCAAGAAAATGCTTTGGAACTAATGAAAAACTAAATTTTGTGTATGTATGAAACTCAATAATGAATTTAAGAAGTGTTTTATCTTGCTACTATAATAACAGAATTGGTTTTGTAACAAAGTTTTGTGCTGGTTTTCATGCAAATGCAACACTATAATTTATAAATCAACTTTTATAAGAATTTGAAACAATAAACTACATTATAAAGAGATTCCATGTTCATGGTTAACGTGTCTTCTGATTAGCAACAGTACCAAATCAGACTTCAAAGCCAGGTGTAGTTGTAATTGTTTCTCTTTATAGTGATCCTAACAACCCCAAATTGAAACTATTCTTAGGAAAATTTCTGGGAATCGGAGATTAAAAATGTGATTTATGTTTTAGTGCTGAAATTTAAGTTGGTAAGCATCGCTGATTTCAAACTAGTGATTTTTATAAATCTGCATATCAGTCAGCTTTTGAGGAATTGGGGATATGCATTGTGGGTTGATCTGTTTAGAAATTCAAATGAATTTGTTGTCACGTTAAGCATAAGTTATGTGCAGAATGCATATAGAATAGGAGAGAGGCATTCTGTACCTTGAAAGAATCTGCCTCTTTGTTTCATAAAGATCCTGGAAAACCTGGACACCTTTAATCCTGTTGTTGTGATATTTAAATGATAGTTAAATGCCTTGTCCTACTGGGGTTGTAAAATCAGTTGTGTTTTCATGCTTTTTTGGATGCTTGTCTGTAAGCAGTTACTCCAAGCGGTGAGTGTTTTGTTTGTCTGGTTTTTTGCTTTGTTATTTTTTTCCCAAGCTGTTTCTATTGATGCAATTGTGCTATGAAATAGTCCCATTCAGTTTCTTTGAAAGGCCATTAATACAGTTTATATTGCTGTGCCTATTTCAGAGCAGTTATCAGTGCCGGAAGAGGAGAATTCAGCATTACTTCTGGATATTGAGTCTGTTATTACTTTTTACTGTAAATCGCGCAATGTTAAATACAGTTCTTGCCTTGGCTGGATACATCTTCTGAAACCTCTGGTGCACCTTCGTTTGCCACGCAGTGACTTGTACAACTGCTTTTATGCTATCATGAATAAGTTCATTCCAAGGTAAAAACACTCTTTCTTTTGCCTGTACACTGTTTCAATTTGCATTAAAAATATTTTCTGAGAGGATGTGTATGCTGCTTTCAGCTAGAGTAGCACTGTCTGTAGCAAAGTTGTCAGATTCCTTCATATAATAATTCCTTCATATAAAATTCAACCATCTCTCAATGCCTGTTGGTTTGAAGTCCAGGAGATGATTGAGATGGTTTAAGATGTAAAGAGTTATCGTGTAACTGATAGGCTTGATGTGCCTTTTCAAGAACAGTTGTCATTTCATGCAATATCAAAAATTCTTGTTTGGAACTTATTAGCACGGGTCTTATGAGGAGCAGCTGAGGGAACTGGGGTTGTTTAGTCTGGAGAAGAGGAGGCTGAGGGGAGACCTTATCACTCTCTACAACTGCCTGAAAGGAGATCGTGGCGAGTTGTGTGTTGGTCTCTTCTCTGAAGTAACAAGTGATAGGATGAGAGGAAATGGCCTCAAGTTGCGCCAGGGGAAGGTTTAGACTGCATATTAGGAAAAACTTATTTAGAGTGGAGAAGCATTGGAACAGGCTGCCCAGGGAAATGGTGGAGTCACATCTTTGGAAGTGTTCAAAAAACATGTAGATGTGGCACTTCAGTAAACAATTTAATAGGCACGGTGCTGTTGGACAGATGGTTGGACTGGGTGATCTTCGTAAGCACTAATCTTTAAAATAAGTAGTTGATATTTTCCGTGCATTCTACTGAGTTGGGACTGAAATTATTTTTTTAAGTTGGAATATGAAATTGGAGCTTTCCATGCTGTTATATAGGTGCTCTCATTAAAAATAATTTTTATTTACATTGGAGTAGGACCATGACACTCCAGTGAGGCTACAGCTCCGTCTAATTAAGACCTTGTGAATTGATATATGGATAGTCTGTAATTAAAGGTCTTAGTCTGATTCCTGGAGAGGAGATTCTGGCCCAGCGACTGGATGTGTGCCCATAATATGAGACGTGCATCTTTGGTGTTGCGACAGGAAGCATTTCTGAGATCTGACACTTGACTCAGCTTGTGTCTGTTTCTGGTATAAAATACTGAGGGCTCTGTGAACTGTTTGAGGAGAGCGACGTTATGGTCAGAGGCATAGAAAGGCAATTTATAGTAGACTTGCGAATCTCTGGTTAGGTCAAGTTTGGACTCAATTTGACATTTGACTGCTGGATAAAAGTTTAATTTTTAATTTTTTGCTATTTTTGTTTTTTAAATGACACTTCACATTTCCTCATGATTTGTAACTCATGAAATATTTATTGGGAATTTATTCTAACTAAATATTGATGACATATGAGGGAAATGTACAGCATAATCTGTTGGACTATGTTGTGTCTTGGTTTGTTTTTTTTACAAAAGAGCATCTCTAGCAGTCCCAAAGGAAGAATGAGAAAAAAAACCCACATAGCAAAAACTCCCTCATCTGAAATAGCCTACTGTTTTTCCCTTGGGAACAGTTATTCTCAAGGCTTTTGGTGTGAAGTGTCCTGTGGACACTTGTCTTTCTTTCCCTCCTGCCTTTTCTCTAGAATGGTGAGTTTTCTGAAATCTACAAAATTAACAAACAGTTTATATGGAAGTCCTAGGACATTAGTATTCTTTGGGCCATAAGTATAAGAAAATACTTAAGTATGCAGCTGAGTAGACAGTGATTTGTGTGAGAGCTTGTAAGGGAGTAAACTAATCAAAAAGCTGCAAATTGATAATGGATGTTTGTCTCATTCCAGGTACCATGTGAGGAAATTGCATTACATCTCCTTACAGCAATGTTGCTTCTAACAGAGGGTAGAAAATAGATTCCATTTTTTGTTCTTTTTTTACAAAAAAAACCCAATCCAAGACACCAAAACAAAACAAAAAATTACAAACAGCCCCCTCTTCCAAGCCACAAAAATATCAAACTACCCTCTCCTACAGGAAAATGTAGATTAGTTTCCAGAGCAATTTATTTATGTTTAGCTAAACCTTTATTTTAGATTATTTTTGCTTTACCTTTGTTTTTTTACCAGTCCTACCAGTGGCTGAGCTTGCTACCTCCTTGGGGCTTGAGGCTTTTAGCTTAGGAAGTAATGGATAGATACATGAATTTACAAATCCTGATTAGTGGGTTTTTTGGTTGTTTTTGGGGGGGGGGACTTGGTTGGTTGGGTTTTGTATGTTTGTTTTTTTTAAACTGGGTATTTATTAAGGATTGATAACTATGTTAGGTACCAGAAATAAAAAGTTGCTGAATATAACAGGTTAGAAAAATACCTAAACAAGTTTGTTCCACTGTTGGTAGAAATGCAGAAAGATTATTTGTAAGGGTATTTTTTGATATGTATCCATTCTTGTTGTTAAAAGGTGGTAATGAATTACTGACTGGAATAATTGAGTATGTTAAGCATTCAAACAGCAAGTAAACTTACAAGTCTAGATTAATATGCTAAATTCGTTAATAGAATATTTTTCTTGTTTTCACACTTTTTGTCCCATTAACTTAATGGGAAGTTAGAGTTCTTGTCATAATGTCAAAGAAGAGTTCCCATGTATAATTTGCTGTGAGTGCTTCCATTTCAGCACCATAGACATACCCTTCCTTAAGAAAGTTAGAGTGATAATTGTGTTTGGAGATGTGTGTCAGAAGTTTACTTATGTTGTTAAATACTCGAGATTTGTTTCTAATGTCTTTAATTTTAAATCCTTTATTTCCTGCTTGATTTGACATTTAATTGTTACTCATTTATGCAGTAAGTGTGTTCTAAATTTCCTTTAGTTGCCATATTAGCATGATTTATTTAAACTCTGTTTTTAGTTAACAACACTGATACTGTGTTAGCCTTGCTTTGATATTTAAATCTTGTTTAAAATGCTGCTCTATCAAATGTTGACAGTGTTTCGTTCTTTCTCGTGCCTTATTAATGTAGTGGGCTTTACAGTGTTAGTGGGGCGTTTTTGTTGTTTTGGTTTGGTTTTAACTCTTGAAGCAAGTTGACTTCATGATCAGTCCCTGAGAATTAAAAGAACAATACAGGAAACTACTATCACAACTAATAAGGAATTGCTACTGTAAGTGTGACAACTGGAATGTTACATGAAGGCTTATGATTATTTTCACTGCTACTTTTTAGGGACTGTTTTATGAAGGGAAGGCCATTCCATCTATTTAGACTACTTCTTCAATACCATGAGCCTGAACTTTGCTCCTTTCTTGATACGAAGAAGATGACTCCAGACTCTTATGCACTCTACTGGGTAATAAAGTGAAAGTAGGAAAACATAATGAAAAATAAATTTCTCTTAAAATTTCAGCTTATGGAAGAGTAGTGAAAGAGAGTAGAACTGCATATATTTAAATAAATTGCATGTTTAATATGCTGTGAGTTTTTTGTCTTCAGTTATTTAGTATAAGGTATGAGATCTTGTTAACATCATGTGTTTGTTCGGTTGGGTGTCAGTTGAGCAGCTGATGTATTTGGAATAAGTAAGAATGAGAGCAGCTGACATACTCGAAAAGTAAGAATCAGTGCTGTTAGTTTTTATAGTGGACAGCTGAATGGTTGTAAATATGGATAAACATCAGCCTAACAGGTCTTTAATGTCAAATTACTCATAATTTTAAAAACCTCTGTGCTAATAGATGTATTTGACTGCCTTATGTGCTATGCCCTTTAGAATTTAGGCATTGGTAATTAGTATATGCAATACAAAATTGTGCCACAGTGCTTGCAGAGGCAAAGTCTGTGAACTAGTAAAGGAGACTATGATCCATGAACTCTTCTTTCATACCCATTGAATTTGTAAAATTTTTTGTAACTCCATTACTTCGAGTTAAAGAAATAAGACTGAAAAAAAATTATTAAGCTGCAAAGTCAGTATATGTTTTTTATTAGAGATAACTTCTTTTTTTAGACTGCTACCAATTTTAATATTAAAATTTGTCCAGGAAGAATTTCCATATTCTCAAAATCTGCCTTTTGCCAGTCATCAGCCTTCAAAAGAGAAATAGGGACTCTTTTTTACCACTGAATCTGCCGTTTTTTTTTTTTTTAGATACTGTTTTCCATAGTAAATACAAACTTCAAAGAAGTTCTTTGTTAAAATTTTGGTGATTCATTAGGAAAAAAATCTTCCCTTTGAAAGGAGGTATGAAAATGAACTAGTGTATCTGCCAGTCCTCAGTGTCATGCTTTCTGCTGTAAAATCTTAGAAAAAAAAGCTTAAGCCTCGTTTTATATTATGACATTACCTTAAAATTCCTTCTTTCATCTGTCAGAAGTTATTTGATGTGGAGCAGAGTTGTCCAACTCATGGCTCTCGCCGTTCTCCTGCTCCTGCAGCGTAACGCGCGTCACACTCTGCACGCGTGACCAGCGCTGGCAGGAGCACAGGGGCAAGGAGCTCGGTGCTGCCGCCAGAGAGAAACAAGATGCCAGGATGGATAAAACAAGGGGGAGGGACAGAATCGGCCCATGGGCTGTGAGTTTGACACCCCTGGTATAGAGATATTTCCAATGTGTAGAAATACATAAGTAACATTCATAGACCTGTCATTGCCTTGTTTTTCAGGAACACTTTTTCTTCAGTTGTGTTTGACTTTGGATTGGATAGAACTTCTTGCCTTATGTTATAGAAGTGTACTAGGAAGTGTCAAAACATTCCATGATAGTGCTTAAAAACAGATTGCGAGTTTTGGAAAACTGTAGGTGTGTCAGTACAGAATTTGTATGCATCAGTGACGTCAGTGAGGCTCCACTGGAGCAGCTGTATGAGTTTGTGTTAGGTGTGATTGCAAATGTTACCTGGCATGTAGGATTCTATGTTCCTACTTCTTCTTTTGTCCACTTAGCATATCAGAGAGGATGTATTTTTGAATGGGAATGGGCAAACAGTTTGTTAAATGCTGATGAAAATTTTCTGTTTCTTGCAAATGTTTAACTACCCAGCCATAAATCATCATAATGTAATGCTAAGTAAGTGATGTTGTCAAAGTAATGTGGAATCACATTCAGTTAGCTTGGTTTTACTGTAAAAAAAAAAATTAAAAAATGTTGTTTGCAGAATCCTTTCAAAGTTCTAATTGCAAAGCTGGTTGAATAAATATGTATTCTTATTATTGTCTTGTTGGTATAATTGGTATTTAGCAGTGGCTATGAGCACAACAGTATTCCAGCCTGATTGTGTTATCTCTGGTTGAATTTGCAAGGCTGACAGTGTTACAGTTGAGTACAATAAGCTTTCATACTGGGCTTGTTTATTCTTGGGTAATCTGTAAGCGTTACTGCCCTGTTGCCATAAAAATTGTTCTTAAAGGTAGAACTGTCCTTCAATACATGGTGCAAATGTATGTTTTAACATAATTTTTTGGGTTTATTTTCTTTTAGATATCTTGTATCTCTGTTAAGTATTAGCCCTGATAAGATTGTTCCTGGTCATTGCTTTTTCTCACACTTTTTTCCAAATCTTTAGCTTGGAAGCCTCTTCTCATATTACTGTTCAGCTGAAGTCACTCAGGCAATGTGGGATGGATATCTACAACAAGCAGATCCATTCTTTATTTACTTCTTAATGTTAATCATCCTTGTCAATGCAAAGTAAGTGTCTAGTTAATTCCTAATTAAAACTACTGACACAGTTTTAATCCCGTTTACTGACTTAATCTGTGCCTGTGACTTTACTGTTTTCAGAGACATTATCTTAGCACAAGAATCAGATAAAGAAGAAATAATAAGTAAGTACTTGTCTTTTATAGCTGTTAGTGAAATATTTACCATATAGTGTATTCTCCATTGATTATTTTTTTAATTAATAAATAGTGATTTATTTACCTGTGATTTTTCTCATTAATGAATTCACTCATCCACTAATTCCTTTCTTACTATTCTGTTGCTGCATCACATTTACTCAGTCCTTAAGATTCTTTTCTTGGGTTTCCCTTTAGCACTCCCACAACTAGTTCTGTACTTCTGTTTGGAGCACTTGAAGCAATTACCATGGTTCTGAGCCCAAAGCAGCAGCTTTCAAATGCTTCTTTAAACCTACTGCACTTGTTGTGTTTTCCAGATTATTATTTTGCATGGTCTTGCTTTGAGCCTCATTCATTTTTCTTTTCATTTTTTCCCTCTTCTGTTTTTATAGAAGTTACACTAAACTTCTTGCGAGCCTATTTCACGTTTCACCTGCTTTTGTATTTTTTTTATGTGGCATAATACAATATAATTAGTAATGTCCTAGTAGTTAAAAATGAGGATGCTTGGAATTTTATATCTTTGCTGTATTCCGCAGAACTACACCCTTAAATCAGCCAGCACATATAATAGTAGTGCTGATTAAGTACTCTGTTTTATACGGTTCTCTTGGTCAGCCTTCTTTAGAAAAGACAGCAGACTTAGTATTGTAACTGAAACCTAAAACTTTAGAGAGAGCATGGTAAAAACTAATTTGACTACAAGGTTTGAACTTCTAGCAAATACCATAGGTTTCCCACAGTTAAGGAATATTTCCTGTATCTTCTCTTTCCCCTTGGAGAGGGGATCAACATTCATGTTTAAATTAAATTAAATTGTGTTGTGCTTTATGAAAAATGTTATTTTATCATGTGAAAAAAAAAGTATGGTGCTTCTTTTCTATACCTGAAGTAATGGTGCACTTTTATGTATCTTAGAATTTTTAGAAACTTCACCAGCCAATCTCAATTTAGAGGATATAGAAGATCTATTTTCTTTGGCACAATATTACTGTAGCAAAACTCCAGCTTCTTTCAGGAAGGTAATAACAAAGTAATTTTGAAATTATCTGCTTTTGGGTGACTGTTTAATCTCCGGCTGACAGTAACTGTGAATGTTTTATTCTGATGGTCTTTTTAAACAATTTTTTCATGTTGTTATTCTGGTGGTGTTTACTGTTAGCTTATTTGAAAGATAAGAAGGTTAAGTGAAACATGTTAAAGAGAAGCTTCCCTGCAATATTCTCAGTGTATGACTGATGACCTTGTGTTGCAAACCAGTTTATTCTAAGAACTGATGAACCAAAAATGCTGTACTGTTGCCGTACAACTTGTGTTGTAGTAGACAGCACAGCAGTCCTAGCTGAACTTGCAACAGCAAACAGGACGAAGTCACTTAGCAGAGATAAAACTGTTATCTCGTGCACTGTTTATTTCAGTTCTTCTTTGCTTAAGATACTTCAGTGAATGCATGAAATAAAAGTAATTGATGGTCATTGCCTTTGGCCTGTATATACTTTCTCTGATGCATGTAGACAGGTATGTGAGATTTCTTGGAAAGGAAAAAAGAAACAAAAAAACCCAGAGGTATTTCACCATGTTGGTATGGTCAGAGTGGTGAACAACCGTGTTTGTAATAGAAATTCAGGCTTTTCCATGACTTTGAGGAAATTTCAATCGATAGAAAAATTGGTGACCATGTGGACAAGATATACTTTATTGGCATTCATGTTTGTGACATGGTGGGTATAGTTTGTCTTTATATGTTAAGGCTTAAAGTAAATGACTGCAGGTAATTTTTGTTTTTTCTCTTGCCATATTAGGACAACCACAGTCTTTTTGGCAGCAGCTTGCTGGGCCTCAAAGATGATGACATGGACTTGAGCCAGGCGCTCTGTCTAGCAGTCTCTGTGTCTGAGATTCTTCAAGCAAATCAGCAACAAGGGGTCAGTATACTGAATTACTTCCCCTTCCCCCCTCCCCACCCACTTCCAATATTGTAGAAAAGGAAAAGAATCACTTACTACTCTGTGTATCACAAATATTCTTCAGTGCTAAAACACAGATGAAGATTTGCTATTTCAGGAAAAAGTATTCTTGTCTTGAAGTTGTGTACCTTGTAAGTGATCTGCTTACTGCAGTGCATTTGTGCTGTAGCAACTACAGCACAAAGGAAGTTTAATACAGCTGATTTGAATCTGAGGAGTGGGAACTTTAATATCTCACTAATTTGAATACCATTCCAAATGTAGCTATTGTAGAGGAGTAT